>JAYESD010000005.1:131079315-131697267 GCA_036927565.1 Tuctoria greenei | reverse complement strand
CTAGATGAGCAAACAACATTTTTATTTGAAACCAAATGAAACAATACTCCTGCAGATTTGAAAACCACTTCCTTTTGTTTAGGAACTGTTTGAATCAAACCACTTCCTAATGACTTTACGATTTGAGGTGGATGTGCCTTTGCATGAGCATGAGAATCAAAACCTAAACCAGTTTTATCATTGCAAGACTTGGATGAATTCAGCAGCAAGTTTAGGTTCTTATTCCCATTACAAAACCGATCGAATGTCTTATGCATGTTATAAAGTTTATTGGACAGATCAAGAAATTTCACATGAAGTTTTTCCTTTTAATTTGCAATTGGAACAATATTTAACTTCATGACAACATAAAGCATTGTTCAATATAGAGATTTCATTCATAGCATCTTTCAATTTCTTATCAAGATCATCACAACTAGAACAATGCAAATCAATTGTAGAACAAGAAGCATCTTTTAAGTTTCCAATATTAAGTGCAGCAAGCTTTTTGTTCTTTTCAATTTCAAGTTCATGTTTATCAAGTGTGGAGGTATGCACACTTCTTAGGGAGGACAATTGTTCATATATTAAGTCACATGAGGAACAAGAATCATCACTTGGAATCAAGGATTTCAAACGATTAATTTCAGATTCTAGTGACTCAATTTTAACAGCATTGTCCCTAAGCTTTTTATCCTTTTTCTTAACAATAACAGTGGCACGAGAAATAGCATCACACATTTCTTCGCAAGTAGGACATACGTCTTCATTGTCATCGTTGTGTTCTGCCTCCTCCATACTTGATCTTGACTTGCCCGGCATGAAGCACAAGTTTGCCAAATCATCTTCATCTTCATCACATCCAATGTCCACGTCGCTTGAGCCAAGTTCCTGGAGTGCTGAGATAAAATTGCTCACCAATTGACGTCCTGTAAAACCCTTCTTTTTCTTCGTATCTTTTCCAAAGGAGTGCTTCGTTCTTGTTTTCTTTTCACCCCGGGATGTAGGACCGGAAAAGTTAGGGCAATATCAACGAAAATGCCCCGTCTTACCACATTCAAAGCATCGTTAAGGTCCGGAGCTTCCTCTCTTTCTAGTTCTCACATTTTGCAATGCTTTTGAGAACCGGGTAGAGATGAGCACTAGCTCCTCCTCTGGAAACTCCTCAATCTGTTCAAGGGTTAGAGAGGACAGCAAAACAAGTGTAGCACAAGATGATGTTTGACCAGAACTAGGCATGTCACGTTGAGAAACAAAAGCAATAGATTTGTTGGGGTTCTTACGTGAGATTATGTCAATTTCATGAGTTTTTAACTTGGAATATTTTAGAAGTGAACTCATGACAGTAGATTCACGAATAGATGTAACTTTCATCTCCCAAATTGACATATCTAATGCACTTAGCAATTGCCTAGCATTTTCAGCATCTGAAAAATTAACATTGACACTACGCAAGTTGTTGAGAATCTTATTAAAGCGAGCAAAAAGGTCATCAATAGACACACTGGGTTGCATCTCGAAGCGCATGTATTATTTCATGAACATGTCTTGCCTTACCTCTTTGATCGTGTTGGATCCTTCGTGGTAGTCACAAAGTGCTTTCCACACATCGTATACGATCGGAGGTGTGCAACACGGTCGAAGTCGCTTTGTGTTAATCCTTGTATGATCAAGTTCCGAGCCTTGTTGTTGCTGTCGACATCTCTCAGATTTGTAGATGTAACTTGATCGTTTGATGGCACTTCGTAAGGCTTGTATACCTTCTCCCATATTGCAAAGCCTTGTGCCTGTATGAAAGCCTCCATGTGTGCCTTCCAAACCTAAAAATCAAAACCAGCGAACGCACAAGGTTTGGCATAGTACTTCTCCGTGATGACTAATCAAAAAAAAACGCGCAAATCACAAAGATTAGAGCACCGTGGCTCTGATACCAATTGTAGGATGGAAGATCACGTGAAAAGCTACCATAGGGGGGGTGAATGGTATACTTAAAAATCTTACGCAGTGGAAACAATTAATCCCCAACCCCTTCGGAGTGGACACAAGCATGCAATTTCACAAACAAAACATTTAAAAACAAAATCAATATGTTCAAGGGCACTTGCCTTGCTCTTGAGCTTTGTTGGGGTCAAAGGCTTCAAAATTCTAGTGTTGGAGGTCCTCGACAGCACCCTCTGGAGCAAAACCTTCTATTCCGTGCAACGAACATACAAATCAAACATTACAATCAATAAATGCTCATATATTACTCAATATGCCATCTTATGCATGATTAATGCAATTGTGAGGTAAAACTTATTAATGAGGTTGTATTAATGTTTACTAACTGGTTCTAATAGTTTTTAACGAGTTTGGACAGGTCTGGAGTTGATTCGAGTACAATTGGAATTAATTCAGCATGAAACAGATTCATATATTGGACAATTCTAGTGCCAGGGCCGAACTTATCCGCTATGATCTAAACTGGAATTTAGGGTTTTCGTGATCTATGAGAATTGGGGTTGAACTTGCATGAAAAAGGGAAAGTAGAAAGTGTACCATGTGTGTAGAACTCCAAGGATCGAGAATTGAGTGCAACACTTGAATCTTGTCGATCTAGGGTTGGTGATGAGGAGTTGATGGAGAGTTGAAAGTGAATTGGTGATGAAGAACAAAAAGTTGATGGAGATCTTGCTTGATTGATCCTCCTTTGTGTTCTCCTTTGCCTCCTTGCTTCTGGATCCTTTCTTGATGACGGCTCCCAAGAACTAGGGTTTGGGTTTCTTTCAATTGTGTAAAAGAGGTGAAAAATTGAGGTGTTGGGTTGCTTATATAGAAGTAGTGAGGTAGGGTTTGATGGATTTAGTGTTCAAGGCGGTGGAGGCCGCGTAGGGGTTCCACATGGGATCCAAAGGGGTTAGGCATGACGTTCTTGGGCCCAATTAAGCTAAATACCCAAAAAAAATCGTGGAGGAAAGGATTGAATCCGAGTCGGGCACACACGACAAGTCCGATGTTGGACAGAGACAAAAATGGACAAATTCGGAAGGGGGTCCAGGCAAGTTCGGTCTTGTCCAGTGAGGAAAATAGACAAGTCCAACATGGATCGGACAAGTCCGGGGGTTTGACAACTTATTCAAAAACCATACCAAGGATCGACTTGTCTGCACTCAATCACGAACAAGTCCGGAATGGAACAGAGACTTAATTGGACTAGTCCACAGCAAAAAAGACAACTCCAGAGGGGCATTAGAGGGGAAAACCATACTAGTCCGGGGTACAAACCGGACAAGTCTATACTTATATAGACTTTTAAGTGTTTTTTACTTTTAATTCATTTTAAGCTTCCTTCTTTTCATGATACTTAATACTAATAATGTATAAGAATGTATGCAATGCATGATGGATGAAAATGAGGGTGTTACAAACTTTCCCCGCTTAAAATGAATCTCGCCCTCGACATTGACGTAGAAGGAAAGAGATAGGGAAATTTCATCTTGAGATCATCCTCTATTTCCCAAGTTGCTTCCGATTCTGTATGATGCTCCCATTGTACTTTGCATCATCGAATGACCTTGTTTCTCGTGACCCTATTGGTTTCCAATATTTTGACCGGTTGTTCGGCATAAGTGAAATCTTCCTCCAATTCCAATTCTTCCATTGTCATTTGTTCTTCCGGTACCCTTAAGCATTTATTTAGTTGTGAAACGTGAAACACATCATGGACATTAGAAAGATGTGCTGACAATATCTTCCAATTTATATGCTACTTCTCCACATTTGGCCAAAATCTTGAATGGTCCAATATAGCGAGGTGCTAACTTGCCTCCACATTTAAACCGCTTATGACATCGCATGGGTGACACATTAAGGTATACGAAGTCGCCTACTTCAAAGGCTAAGTTTCTCCTCCTATTATCTGTGGAGCCCTTTTGTCTTCACTGAGCAGCCCTCAAATTTTCACGGATTACCTAAACTTGCTTTTCAGCCTCTTGTATCACATCGGGCCCAAACACTTGAGTTTCTTTTGTCTCATTCCAAAACAATGGTGTTCTACATGTCCACCCATACAATGTTTCATATGGTGACATTTTCAAACTTGCTTCATAATTTTTATTATAGGAGAACTGAACATATGGCAGGCTTTTTTCCCAATTTCTTCCATACTTTAACGCACAAGCCCTTAGCCTGTCCTCCAAAATCTGATTTGTTCTCTCGGTTTTCCGATCTATTTGAGAATAATATGCAGAACTGAAATCTAATTGAGTTCCCATCGACTCGTGCAGCTTTTGCCAGAACCTTGAAGTAAATTGAGAACCTCTATTAGACACTGTTCTCTTGGGTACTCAGTGTAAGCGCACTATTCTTCCCATATACAATTCTGCCAACTTTGCTCCACGATATGTAGTCTTGACAGGAATGGAATGAGCTGATTTTGTCAATCGATCCACAATAAACCATATCAATTCATAACCAGACTGGGTTCACGGCAATCCTTCTATGAAGTCCATACCGATTTCTTCTCAATTTCACTCTCGAATCTTTAATGGCTGCAATAATCTAGCTGACCCATTGGCACACATCACACAAAGATGCATACTCTGCTATGTCCTTTTTCATGCTAGCCCACCAGTAGCATGTCTTCAATTCTTTGTACATCTTTGTACAACTAGGATGAATTGAGTAAGGTGAAACATGTGCCTCTGTTAATATTGTTTCATGGAGGTGCTTCACATTGGGCACAACAATCCTCTTTCTAACTCATAGAGTACCATGTTCATCTTCATCAAATCTGAATTCTCTCTGTTCCTAGGTCGTTTCTTTGATTTCCTTGATCTCCTCATCCTTGGTCTGACCTTCTCGGATATTTTGTTCTAGAGTCGGATTTAACTCCATTATCTCCATCTCATTCACAAATCCTAGATTTAACCGTTCAAACTCCTTGCATAGTTTGGATGGCAACTCCCAAACCTTGAGCTAGTGACTTACTCCTTTTTGACTCGGAGCATCGGCCACGACATTAGCCTTCCGCGGGTGATAGTTGATTTCTACGTCATAATCCTGATTAGCTCCAACCATCCTCGTTGCCTCAAATTCAGATCCGTTTTGGTGAAAATATACTTGAGACTCTTGTGATCCATGTAAATCTCGTACCTATGGCCAAGAATGTAATGTCTCCAAATCTTCAAGACATGCACTACGGTTGCAAGTTCGAGATCATGTGTATGACAATTATGATCATGTTTCTTCAATTGTCTCGATGCATAGGCTACCACATTACCTTTTTGCATGAGCACTTATCCAAGTCCCTATCTTGATGCATCACAATAGATATCGAAGCTTTTGCTCACATTCGGCAAAACTAAGACCGGTGCAGTGGTTAACCTCTTCTTTAGCTCCTCCAAGCTGTCTTGACAAGCTGGAGTCCATTGGAATGCTTTTCCCTTCATTAACAACTCATTTATGAGCTTGGATACATTAGAAAAGTCCTTCATGAACTGACGGTAATATCCAGCCATTCCAAGAAAACTCCGGATTTCCTTCACATTTTGCGGTGGCTCCCATTTTTGCACATCCCTCACTTTTCCTGGGTCAACTGATAATCCTCCTCACGAGATGATATGACCTAAAAATGACACTTCCTTAACCAAAACTGGCACTTGCTGAATTTGGCATATAACTGATGTTCCCTCTGCAATTTGAGCCTCAAATGCTCTTAATGCTCCTCCTCAGTCTTCGAGTAGATCATGATGTCGTCTATGAACACCAGCACAAACTTATCCAGGTACTCCATGAAAACCTTAGTCATGAGGTACATTAAGTATGCAGGCGCATTCGTCAATCCAAAGGACATAATGGTGTAATCATAAGATCCATACCGTGTCCGAAAAGCTTTTTTGGGAAGGTCCGACGGTCTAATCTTCATTTGGATGTAGCCTGACCTCAAATCGATCTTGGAGAAAACACATGCACCCTTCATCTGGTCGAACAAATCTTCTATACAGGGCAATGTACTTGTTCTTGATCGTCACCTTATTAAGAGCTCAGTAATCCATGCACATCCTTTGGGATCCATCCTTCATATCCACGAAAAGCACTGGGCTCCCCGAGGTGAAGATCTTGGTCAGATAAAACCCTTCTCTAGCTGGTATTGAATTTGCTTATTGAGCTCCTCTAATTCATTAGAAGGCATCCTATATGGCCTCTTAGCTATAGGTGCAGTTCCAGGTATTAATTCAATAACAAACTGTATATCATGATCTGGTCGCATACCTGGCAACTCATCCAGAAATACATCTGGATACTAACAAACAAGTGAAATGTTCTCCAGTGTCACACTTCCCACATGACTTAGCGTTGCTTTATCCATCGTGAGTTGGGTTGTCTCAACTTCGATGCGGGTGCCATGCTCACTTGTCAATTGCACAATCCTCTCGGCACATTGAATCATTCCATTATACTTGCTCATCCAATCCATACCAAGTATTATGTCTATTCCTTGGGAGTCCAAGATGATGAGATTCGCGAGAAAGTCTACCCCCTTATTTTGATACTTACTCTATTTGTCCTCATCTCTCCTCAAAAAATTTTACCAACATAGTACTTTTCAAATGAGCTATATGCATATTATACTTGGTTACATACTTCGATGGTATGAATGAATGAGATGCTCCTGAATAAAATAAAATGTTCGCAACGTTCAAGTTGGCGAGGAACATACCAATCACAATGTCATCCGCTTGTTGGGAATCCTAAGTAGAGACATGATTCACATTGCCATGAGTGACATACTGGTTTTCACAGTTGCCTTTTGTTGCTCCTCCATTCGGTCATGGGTTCTGCCTAGGTGAATTGTTCATTGGTCCATTGCTCTTCTTGGGGCACTGACTTACGAAGTGTCAAGCTTCTCCACAAACATAGCATGTCTTGCCACCCGAAGCACCAGGGAAACTCGGGCACTGCTGATCTTGAGGGTTATTTATCATATTGGGGTGCAGTGCATAAGGTGCAGGCTGGCGAGGTGCTTGCATAATCATGCGCTGCTGATGCTGGTTTGGGCGTGGAGGATAAGCAGCTCGATAAGCAGGAGCGGAGGGGTTGTAGTATGGCGCATTTGGTGGCGGAAAGCGAGGATGGACATTGCTCCCTTGCGGCTGCCCTTGGTATGGCATCTTCCTCTTGTTATCTTGTTCCATCTCACGAACCTTGTTTTCCACCACAATGGCCTTGTCCACAAGATTCTAGAAATTGGCATAGTCGCAGTTGAGCAATTGGACATGAATTTCATTATTTAAGCCTCTCATAAACAAATATTTCTTGCGGCTGTCCTGGTTGACATCTCCTGGTGCATACCTTTAGAGTTGAGTGAATTTATTGAGATACTCACTCACACTCCACAACCATTCAATGTATTATTCGAGGGGTAATGGTGAACGTGCTTTATAATCCCACTGTTAGAGCGAATATCATGTCCGAGAATTGTGCTTTAGCCATTTTTGGTGATCTACCCTGGGCTCCAACAAGAAAATCCTATAGAGACTCCTATGAAAACATCAAGGAAGGATATGATATTTTATAAAATATGTCTATAAGTCACGAGAACATCGAGTTCTGCCTTGATTTTCATGTCTTCGAAGTCCAAGACTTCGATGTAATGATAGGGTTACCCATTGAGAAATTACTCATGGATCAACCCTCAAAAGGCAGCCTAGATGTTGAACTCGGAGGGAGAAAGTTTTCCATTCCCATTCTGCGATCCAAGAACACATTAGTAGACCTCCCCCCGAGAGTGACCCAATCAAGGAAGCCACGGCCCTTCAGTACTTAGAACTTCCTAAAAATGAGGAAGAAGAGCAATTCATCCAAGAAGAGGATGAACTGCAAGAGACATTTGATTTACCCAAAGAAGAGCCATCACAAAAGCCCCCGATTCAGTGGAAAACCCCATCTCCAGGCCTATGTTATGCATTCCTACACAGTGATGCGAAAGCTCCTGTCATCATAAGTGATAAGCTTTCACAAGACGAAACTGCCAAACTCATGACCGTCTTAGAAAAGCCTAGATCCATCCTGGGCTACTCACTCAAAGACCTTAAGGGAATCAGCCCTGCTCTTTGCACCCATCGAATTCCCACTGACCCTCTTGGCACACGATCTAGGGAACCTCAAAGGAGGTTGAACAATGCTATGCGGGAGGTTGTCAAGAATGAGGTCTTGAAACTCTTGCATGTCGCGATAATTTATCCCGTTCCTTGTAGTGAGTGGGTTAGCCCTATCGAAGTAGTGCCCACGAAAGGAGGAACGGCGGATGTTCGAAATGAGGGGAATGAACTCATTCCTCAACAAACCGTCACAGGGTGGAGGATGTGTATTGACTACAGAAAACTTAACAAGGCAACAATGAAGGATCATTTCCCGCTGCCTTTGATTGATGAAATGCTTGAGAAGCTAGTGAAACCTTGCTTCTTTTGTTTCCTTGATGGGTATTTTAGTTACCGTAAAATTCCCATCCACCTTGATAATCAAAGTAGGACCACCTTCACATGCCCTTACGAAATGATCGCCTATCGGCGAATGTCGTTCGGGTTATGTAATGCACCCGCTTCGTTCCAAAGGTGCATGATGTCTATTTTCGCAGACATGATCGAGGAATCATGGAAGTTTTGATGGATGACGTTTTCTTCTATGGAAAAACTTTTGATCATTGTCTTGAGAACCTATACATGGTCTTACAAAGATGCCAAGAGAAGGACCTATTGCTAAATTGGGAAAATTGTCATTTTATGGTCCATGAAGGCATCATCTTAGGACACTTGGTGTCCAAAAGGGTGATTGAGGTGGACAAATCCAAAATTGAAGTTATTGAAAAGCTTCCACCTCCCGCCAACATTAATGGTATCCGTAGCTTTTTAGGCCATGCGGGGTTCTACAGCCCATTTATCAAGGATTTTTCTAAAATCACTAGACCCCTCACTAGCCTATTAGATAAGGATGTGCCTTTTGATTTTGATGATGAGTGTCACCAATCTTTTGACAACCTCAAGAGGGCACTCATCAATGCTCTAATCATTTAATCCCCTGATTGGATGCTGCCACTCGAAATCATGTGTGATGCTAATGATTATGTTGTTGGGGCGGTCCTTGGCCAAACTAGGATAAGAAGCATCATGCAATAGCCTACACTAGCAAGACTATATTAGGAGCTCAGCTTAACTATGCCACAACTGCAAAGGAGCTCCTAAGCAGTTGTATTTGCTATCGATAAGTTTAGATCATACTTGGTTGGAGCAAAAATCATAGTCTACACAGACAATGCTGCTTTGATATATTTGCTCACCAAGAAAGATGTGAAACCTAGGCTAATCAGACGGATTCTCCTACTACAAGAGTTTGACCTGGAGATAAGAGACAAAAGGGAGTAGGGAACTCCGTCGCTGATCATCTCTCACGTATGGAATCCAAAATACACTGGACATACCTATCAATGATTTCCTACATGATGATATGTTGCTCAAGGAGATCGACTCTAACCCTTTGTATGCGGACATCATAAACTTCACGGTTACAGTGTACATACCACCAGGGGAGGATAAGACAAAGATCATTTTTGAGAGTCGACGTCACCTCTGGGATGATCCATACCTCTATAGGTTATGTTCTGATGGATTACATAGAAGGTGCGTCCAAACAATCGAAGGGGCGAAAATCATAAAAAAAGCCATGGGGCTCCCTATGGCGGGCACTACGGTGTTCACCTTACTCAGGCAAAGATCTGACAAAGCAGATTCTTTTGGCCCTCAATGTATGAGGATACAATGGAATTCGTTCAAAGATGTCGGGAGTGCCAAAAGCATGGAGGAATCACTGCTCACAATGCGATGCCCCTCACATACAATATCAAAGTAGAATTATTTGATGTGCGGGGGATCGACTTCATGGGACCTTTTCCAAAGTCCTATGATTGCGAGTATATTCTGGTGTCCGTAGATTGTGTGTCAAAATTGTAGAAGCATTACCATGCAAACATGTCGATGCCAAGACCACTTGGAAAATGTTTCATGAAATCATTTTCCCACGGTTTGGAACTCTTCGAATGGTCATAAGTGATGGAGGGTCACATTTCATTGATAAGACCTTCTGGAGCTTTCTGAGGGAGCTTGGGGTTAGCCATAACATTGCTACTCTATACGATCCCCAAACAAGCGGTCAAGCAGAAACTTCAAACAAACAAATCAAGAATATTCTGCAAAAGACCGTCTTTGAGATTGGGAATGGATGGAAGAAAAACTACCCGATGCACTTTGAGCATATCGTAACTCCTATAAGACACCCATTGGAATGTAACCTTTCCAAATTGTCTACGGGAAAACTTGTCATTTGGCCATAGAATTGGAACATAGAGCGTATTGGGCTATCAAGAAGTGGAACATGGATCTCCACGAAGCTGGAAAGTGCGCAAGATGCAAATTTCTGAAATGGAAGAATGGAGGGATAAGGCATACCATAGTCCCAAGATCTATAAAGAGAAAACGACGAGGTGGCACGATAAAAGAATTACATCTAAGGAGTTCAAGCCTAGAGAAAATGTGCTACTTTTCAACTCTAGAGTCAAACTTTTTAGCATGGGAAACAAAAAAGTAAATGGAAATGTCCCTATACTGTGGTAGATACTTCATCTCATGGGGAAATTACACTCCAAAACAACGAAGGTCATCTAATCAAAGTAAATGGGCACCGTCTCAAGATCTTTTTAGAACCTGAAGAAAATTTGGACAAAGAGGAAGATGTAGTCAATTTGATTGACTTTAACGCCTATCCTTGAAGTTTGGTTAAATTTTCCATGTCCAATAAAGCAAACTCCAACCCTCACCACTCCTTTCCAATCATCTGCAGGTGAGGTACCATAGGCCTCCCAAAGTGCAACATGCCCAGACCATCATGAAAGAACAATTCAGTTTACATCGCATGAAGGACAACGAGAAGATTGACCAAGACATGATGGATTGGCCCACCCTTCTTCACTAAGGCAATGGTTTTTGCTCTCTCACCTCTTATCCCTTTATACCTGATTTTTGAGTTGAAACTGATTATGCATGAAAATATCATTAAAAGTCAACTCATTGGAAATTAAAATTGCGCAATTTCGTATATCATATTTTGCTAGAGAATGGAATATGTCTACTTCTAATTTCAATTTCATTACCATGTTCTTGAACCACATATTAATTTAGGAAAAACATGTCATCTAAGTATTTGATTGGTGTGATAAGGTAAATGAGTGAACTTGGAAACTCTCCATGCTGGAATTGAATTTGGTATTGCAATTTTTAAAGTCATCAGATTTTTTCCATCATCTCATTAGAATTGAAACGCCCACCAAGGCCATATAATAGAGATATTGAAAAGCACATGCCTACGCCAGTTTGCATTTTCATTGAGCTTTGTGAAACTCATGACCGTTTTGAGTGACTTGTATGAAATCTTTGATTAGGAATTTCTTGTGCACTTCAGCATATTCCATGATTTTCACACATCCACCATCAAAAGATACTCCATGTAAATTCGGCAAAATCCTCTCTGAATAAAAAGATGCACAAAAAGGAGTAGAAGGCAAGGCTATAAGAGCTCTCTCTAAAAAAAGAGAGAAATTAAAAAAGAGCCAATAAGTAGCCACGTTTCATCCTTGCACAAAAAAAAAAGAGAGTGATCAATTGGGAGTCATCATCACCATTCATCATCCACTATCCATAATAAGTGCACAATAATTTCTTTAGTAATTGGTTTTTGTTCCATGGTCTTTGATGAGTAGGGTTAGGCTCGACCTTCCGAAAGGTAAGTCGATTGGGGTGGAGAACTCGACGTTGATGATCTGCGGCACTCGAGCAGTTTGAATGCTCCTGCAATCACTACACCACTGCTCTGTTGGTTATCAACCGTGCGGCACACACTTGACCTCACCAAGAAGGCTAATCCCTGCAAGTGAACCGAGAACACAAGCAAGAACGTAGAAGACATGATCTGAATTGAGAATTTGGAGTCTCACAAACCGTAGAACGGCAAAATTGTTATTCTAAGCAAAAACCACCGAATATGACCGGCGGCTGCAGTATTTAAAGGCTAGGGTTCGGCCAAAACACGATTAGACGTGTCCCTAGTGGACTCTTACGGGATACAAAGCCCAAAGGCCCGATTCAGTGGTGCAGCACTGGACAGAAATCTGGAATCGACTTGTTTCGAGGATTCCCAATGACTCTGGAGAAATATTGAGGTGGGACCAGGACCATTGGAAATTTTATCTTCTCCTCTTTTCGTGCATATGTAGAACGTCAAAAACGGAGTCTGTATGCCTCCTGGGCATCCGTTTTAAGGTGGCTGCTCCTGTACTCCGAGTTGAACTCGAGTCCTAGTTGTAAACTGCTTCCATCAACTTGTGGACATCCCAGCTGGTTCTCCACGCTCCCAAGGCCTCTTTCCTTAACTTGTTGATCTTCTCCATTGTTCCTAATAACAATTAAATCATCACATAGCAATCTATTCTCAAACTCACATGCAAAAGAAGATAGGAGCGAATTCACCTGCTGATTTATTAACCGTGCTCGTGCTCTTGTGCTTGGTCCTTGCATTTCAATGTGTGTCTCCGCTGTTGTGATGTCCTCATCATCCTCCCCCTCTCGAATTGGAGTCGTCCTCGACTCAAGTTCATCTTCTTCTTCCAAGTACGGTTGCAAATCTGAAATGTTAAATGTAGGACTAACCACAAAATCGAGAGCCAATTCAAGCTTATATGCATTATCATTAATCTTTTCAACAATCATAAAAGGACCAGCAGCTCTTGGCATAAGTTTAGATTTTCTCAAGTCGGGAAATTGCTCTTTTCTCAGATGTAACCACACCATATCACCCGATTCAAGTTTTACTTCTTTTCTACCTTTACTACCTGCAATCCTATACTTCTCATTCATCATTTCATTATTTTTCATTGTAGTTTCATGCATGTTAAGAATGAATTCAGATCGGTGTGTAGCATCCAAATTTATAGTTTCGGAAGGAGGCAAAGGTAGTAAATCAATAGGAGCACGGAGATTAAAACCATACACTACCTGGAATGGACCTACCTTTGTCGTGGAGTGAACGAATCTGTTATAAGCAAATTCTATATGTGGTAAACACTCCTCCTAAAACTTCAGATTTGTTTTAAAGACAACCCGCAACATAGTGGATAAAGTACGATTAACTACCTTGGTTTGTCCATCCATTTGTGGGTGACATGTAGTTGAAAACAGCAACTTGGTTCCCAATTTATACCACAAAGTTCTCCAAAAATGAATCAAAAGTTTTGCATCACGATCAGAAACAATGGTATTTGGCACACCATGTAAACTAACAATTTCCGTCATAAATAAATCAGCAATGTGTGAGGCATTATCATTCTTATGATAAGGTATAAAGTGTGTCATTTTGGAGAAAAGATAAATAACTACAAAAAAACTATCCCTCCCCCTCTTAGTCCTAGACAATCCCAAAACAAAGTCCATAGAAATATCCTCCCAAGGTACACTAGGAACAGGAAGAGGCATATAAAGACCATGTGGGTTAAGGCGAGACCTAGCTTTATTGCATGTAGTGCATCGTGACACGTAGCGCTCGACACACGCCTCATCTTTGGCCAAAAGAGGTGTGTGGACAGCACGTCTTCAGTTTTCTTCACTCCAAAATGTCCCATCAAACCTCCTCCATGTGCCTCCTGCAAAAGTAATAGATAAACAGAGCAAGCTGAAACGCATAGCTTGTTAGCACGATAGAAGAGACCCTCTCGCGACACATATTTATTCCAAGTTCTTCCTTCTCTTTAATTTTCAAAAGCATCTATGAAGTCCAACTCAGTAGGATATAATGCTTTTATTGTTTCCAAACCAAAAATTTTATGATCAAGTTGGGACAGCATGGTATAACGCCGGGATAATGCATCGGCAATGACATTTTCCTCCCCTTTTCTTCTGCTTAATTATGTATGGAAACAACTCCATGAACTCAGTCCATTTATCATGTCGTTTATTCAGATTGGTTTGACACTTAAGATACTTCAATGATTCATGATCGGAATGTATGCAAACTCCTTAGACCGAAGATAATGTTGCCAAGTTTGTAATACTCACACTAAGGCATACAATTCCTTATCATAAGTGGAATAATTCAGAGAAGGTCCATGAAGTTTTTCACTAAAGAAAGCAATGGGTTTACCTCTTTGTATGAGAACGCCTCCAATACCAATGCCACTTGCATCACATTCTAGCTCAGAGGTCTTGTCAAAATCAGGAAGTTGTAGCAATGGTGCTTGTGTAAGCTTCGATTTGAGAGTATCAAAAGCTTGTTGCTGCTGTTCGCCCCATTGAAATGGCACTCCCTTCTTTGTTAGCTCATGTAGAGGTGCTGCAATGATGCTGAAATCCCGCACAAAGCACCGATAAAAACCTGCAAGTTCGAGAAAACTACAAACCTGCGTGACGGTTGTTGGGGCTGGGAAGCTGATGATTGATTCAATTTTTGCCTCATCCATCTCAATTCCCTGCGTGGAAACGACATAGCCAAGAAATGAGACTCGATTGGTGCAAAAGACACACTTTTTGAGGTTACCAAACAAATGTGCTTCATTCAAAACAATAAAAACAACACGTAAATGATTAAGATGTTCATCATATGACTTGCTGTAAATGAGGATATCATCAAAGTAAACCACCACAATTTTTCCAATTAAAGCACGTAAAACCTTGTTTAATTATCGCATAAAGTTATTGGGTGCATTAGTTAAGCCAAAAGGCATGACTAACCACTCATAAAGTCCAAACATGGTTTTAAATGCAGTTTTACATTCATCTCCTAGTGCCATTCTAATTTGGTGGTAACCACTACGCAAGTCAATTTTTGTGAAGATGATAGCACCACTCAATTCATCAAGCATGCCATCTAAATGAGGAAAAGGATAACGATATCGAATGGTGATGTTATTAATCGCTCGACAATCAACACACATGCGCCAACTACCATCTTTCTTAGGAACCAAAAGAACAGGAACGGAACAAGGGCTAAGGATTTCACGAATGTACCCGCGGTCCAAAAGATCTTGGACTTGTCGCTGAATTTCCTTAGTTTCCTCTGGATTCACCCTGTATGCTGCACGATTTGGCAAACTTGCTCCTGGAATTAAATTGATCTTGTGTTTAATTCCTCTCATCGGTGGTAAACCAGGGGGTATCCCGGAGGGAAACACATCCTCAAACTTCTGCAAAAGGTTAGCAACACCAGTGGCAATGCAATAGACAATTCATGAAGTGAAAACATGGCTTCTTTGCATACTAAAGCATAGCACATCCCCTTAGCATCGAATAAATCAGCAAGGTCATATTTAGTTGCGAGCAACGATGGTGATTTTAACTTAATGACTTGCTATTTTTTAGATTCTAGTTTTGTTGCTTTTCCATCACGAATTTTACTCTTCTCAAAATGCACAATTTCAGCAGGAGTCATGGGGAGCAAAGTGATTTTCTTTCCCTTATGCATGAGAGTATATTTATTAGTCCTACCATGATGAATAGCATCTATATCGAATTCCCAAGGATGAACCAATAAAAGAGAACAAGCACACATGGGAACAACATCAAAATAAGCAAAATCATGGTAAGAACGAATTGAAAAATGTATTCTCGCTGTTTGTGTTACCCGAACCTTACCGCTGTTGTTGGACCATTGAATGTGGTATGGATGAGGGTGAGCTCTTGTTGTTAAACCAAGTTTCTTGATGAAGTCCGTGTTCACCAAGTTATTGCAGCTACCTCCATCAATTATAGTGTGTACACGGCAGTCCTTGACGACGAGAAACATGTGGAAGAGGTTGTGTCGTTGTAGCTTGTCGTCGGTCTCCACTTTGGAGCTCAAGGCATGCTGCACAATGATGCTCCTATAGTTCTCCGTCACCGCTGTACCAAGTACCTCTTCTCCGGTGTGTTCGTCATTTGGATCTGTAAAGTCATTAGCAAGAAATATTCATCTTCAACATCTGAAGTACTATCATACCCGCCATCGTCGCATGCTATGTATGCTCGTTTGCTCGGGCAATCTCTCATCATATGACAAAGTCCCTGGCAGTGGTAACACTTAATGTCAGAAGAAGGACCCGTAGAAGGAGTGGACGGCGAAGGCTTGAATGATGTCGCCTTGCTGCCCTCTAGCACGCGAGAAGGTGGAGCAGCAGGTATAGTTCGTTGGCCGGCATTGGATGGTGTAGTCGCTGCTTGGGGGGTCGAAGATGGTGCTGTTTTGGATGGTGTGGGCGTCAAACGCGGCGTGAAGTTGCTCCTTGTGCGTTGTTGCTGTTGTTGTCGGCCCTGCAATTATTTTGTTGCAAACATAGCAAGCTAAAACAATCTGTTAACAGTATCATATTCCTTGTAATCAACAATGTCCTGAATTTCATGCCTCAACCCCCCATAAAAACAAGCTATTTTATCATCCATGTCTTCTACTACCCTACAACGCAACATACCCTTTTATAACTCTTTATAATACTCCTCTACGGATATGTTACGTTGGTCTAAGCGCTGCAATTTTTTGCGAAGGTCCTGCTGAAAAGATGGAGGTCATTTAATCTATCCCATGTTGGAGGATCAGTTCTAGTTTTAACAAGTTAATTCCACCATATGATAGCAAAGTCCTTAAACTCACTAGTGGCTTGACGAACTCTATGTGGTTCAGGAACAAGATGGGCATTAAATTTTTGCTCTACTGTCATCTCCCAATCATGATAAGCCTCAGCATCATAAGCACCAGAAAAAGAGGGTATAGTAAATTTCACTTTAGCAAAAGGATCATCAGGAGGATGATTATATTTGTTATGATGATTATTACCTCCCATACCTCGACGATAAAGTGGTAGTCTTGGCTGATTGTTGTGATCTTCCATATCATCATAAGCATTGTCTTCATGTCTACCAGCGAGAGGCAACCGAGCCTCAAAAGTATTCATCCGAAGAGCAAGGTCATCAAGTTGGCGAGTCAAGTTTGCCAATGAGTCCTCTGTTGTTGCGTTGTATTTGGCGAACATATCTCTCATGGTCTTCATCATATCATGTAACTTAGCATGTTGAACACAATCGTCATCAATGTCTTCTCCTGCCATTGTTAGTAGGAAACAATAGACAACAAGAATATGTTATCCCTATTAACTACAGTTACAATATGAAAAGTGGAAGAAAACAATCTCTCTCGCTCAAGCGTCTTACCACGCTCTTACAAGTGTTCTTACTGCCACAGTAGGTGGTGTGGACAGTGAGATGAACCAATGAAGTGTGGGGTGATTGCAAAAGTACCTTTTATGCTCAAGAGAAAGGTGGAGCTTGGATGGCATAATATGGTGGCTAACAAGCAGAAAATCGTTAACAGGTAAACAAAGTTGAATAAGTATTCAATGTAGATAATTGTCGCTGGTCAATCAAGTGCCCTAGGGCCCAGCACAACACAAGGAAGTATCAAGGCAAAAGAAGGACAGAATGATATAGCCCACAAAGCAGAACCAAGTTGTATAGGCCAATTGCTTTAATATGCGTGCTCTTCACTAGTTTTTTTCTTTTTTGTAATATTTTTTGATATTTTTTCTTTACTTAGGAGCACGTAGATAGGAAGCACACAAATTTGCAACTCATCTGGATGTAATATGCGGCCTATAGAAAATCAAGAAGATTCTTTAAAATTCATCCTGAAACTTCGGAGGCCGGATAGCCTATCTTCCGAGGGGAATTTGGGCAATCTTATTTCGCCGAACGCCACTCTGCCGCTCTATGCCGTGGAAAATTAGATGCAAAATGTCGTGTAGATGAATTTGAAAAATAAAATCGCCCGATTTGGAGTTCGTATGCGAAAGTTATGGTCGTTTTAAGGTAGGCTGTCCAAGTTACATTTTTTTTTAGATGTTGATTCCAACTCGGTTTGAGAACAGAACTCGCAATCGGATATGAAAACGATCGAGAATTTGCATAGCAACTAATAGGATGGTGTGTGATGATTCAAGGATGAGTGGCACAAAGGTTTGTCCCCTAATCTAGGGCTGGCGATGTGGGAGTTCACGCAAGGCGGCTAGCTAGGGCAAACCGATGAACGTGGTGGATCGATCTGTTATTTTGGGATTGTGGAATAGGTGTCGAACAGCAAGAAAACAAGGACGAAACACGATAATAAGGACCCAAAACACAAAGCTAAACCAGCAACAAGACTTGACCACGCGAATGCAATCTCAACAATGCAAACTGAAAAACGAAACTACAGACATTATAGTCTAAGAAGCCGTAAAAACAATCAAATTTCTTTTGTGGCTTTTCTGTAGACTCTAGGTACGAACAATATCAATCTAATAGAAAGAAAAAAAGATACCTCAGGGGCAACCTGGAAACCTGATACCAATTGATGAGTAGGGTTAGGCCCGATCTTCCGAAAGGTAAGTCGATTGGGTGGAGAACTCGACATTGATGGTATGTGGCACTCGAGCAGTTCGAATACCTCTGCAATCACTACAGCACTGGTCCATTGGTTATCAACCGTGCAGCACACGCTTGACCTCGCCAAGAAGGCTAATCCCTGCAAGTGAAACGAGAACACAAGCAAGAAAGTAGAAGACACAATCTGAAATTGAGAAGTTGGGGTCTCACAAACTGTAGAACGGCGAAATTGTTATTCTAAGAAAAATCCACCGAATATGACTGGCGGCCGCAGTATTTAAAGACTAGGGTTCGGCCAAAACACGATTAGACGCGTCCCTACTGGACTCTTACGGGATACAAGGCCTAATGGCCCAATTCGGTGGCGCAGCACCGGACAGAAATCTGGACTTGACTTGTTTCAACGATTCCCAATAACTTTAGAGGAATTTTGAGGTGGTAACAGAACCATTGGAAAGTTTATCTTCTCCTATTTCCGCGCATATGTAGAACTTTGAAAACGGAGTCTTTATGCCTCCTGGGCGTCTTTTTTAAGGTGGACTGCTCCTGGACTCCGAGTTGAACTCGAGTCTAAGTTGTAAACTTCTTCCATCAACTTGTGGACGTCCCATCTGGTTCTCCATGCTCCCAAGGCCTCTTTCCTTCACTTGTTGATCTTCTCCATTATTCCTAATAACAATTAAATCATCACATAGCATTTTATTCTAAAACTCACATGCAAAAGAAGTTAGGAGCAAATTTACCCGCTGATTTATTAACCGTGCTCGTGCTCTTGTGATTGGTCCTTGCATTTCAATGTGTGTCTCCACTGTTGTGATGTCCACATCAGTCTTCTCATGAGGATCTTATTTTAGACTTAGTAACATATGAATTGCAAGTGAGCTACTTTCTATCCTTACCAAGCTCCACAAAAAGCCATTAGTTGTAGGAAAAGAAGTGGCAACTCATGTAAAGGTGAGGGCTAAACACATTTAGAGACGTGAGCATTCTTTTGAAGTAGTTTGGCAATATCTTTTTGACTTGTGAAAATATAGCAATTTCCATGTTTATTTCAGTAGGAGGAGTCCAGGTGAACTACAGTAAAATCGTTCTATCTCTCAAACACCCAAGATGATTTGGTAGCCTCATATCAAGGTTCTTGAACAAAGTTATGTGTTGAAATGTGTAGGATCGAAGAGCACATAAAAATCCACCAGAGGGGGTGAATGGTAGATTTAAAACTTTTTCAGAGAAGCAATGATAACCCCTCAGTAGAAAATCAATATGTTAAAGAAACCTTGTGTACAACTGATCTTAACGTGTTTAACTGTGACAAAAGTAGTATATCTTATAGGGAAGCATGTCGCAAAGACAAGAAAACAAGAATCACAAAAATCCATCGAGAAAAAATCAATTTATGATTGAAAGATTGAACGAACATCAATCTGTTCTGCTCGAGAAAAAAACAGATCTGCAATACTGCAAAGAAACTTGTGTAAATCCAAAACCACAAATCCAATGACTGTGAAATTTTTACAGACAATAAATAATCATGTTGTGAAGACAACCTAAAAAGAATCACATAAATTGGATTTGTAAAACTCGAGTTATGATAAAACCAACAAAAAAAGGTAGTGCTGAGCAGAAACTCGACGAGAAAGACTTGACAGAAACAAGTCGGATGAACATGGCATACAAGCTCCTTTAGACTACGAATTTTATTGATCAAAACACATAAGGAACAGAACCAAAGTTGTGCACCGCGATATCTGGCCTCCGTTCCTTATATAACCAGCCCTTAGGCCAACCCAATCCTAACTCGGACTCAAATCCTACTTAGATTCAACCGAAACTTTCTATAACTGCTCAAGACTATTCCATACGCAGATAGAACGAGTCTTAAGACATCCAAGCACCTTAGGAATGTATTCCATATTCACAAAACAACCCAACTTCGTGGCCCAAACGAAATCCTATCATAACCAACTCAAATCTTTCCATATTTGAGTCAAACCCAAACCAGCCCCAGCCTGAGTCCATAACCTAGTCGGTTGGACCTTTCCGACCAATTCTTTACGTCCACATCTTTTCATCATGTCTCGGAACCATGTAGCCACGTCCATGCACTCCTTGCACACGTGCAAAGATCTTCCAACGACGTCCACGTTACCTTCATAAGGATTGTTCTTGATTCAAACATGTTGTGCGACCTCCCGATCAACTCAACCACAATTCTTCCTGAACTTGGTTGTTGAACATCATCTTCTCCGTAAGACTAGTTCAATGGATCCCGTCACCAACCATGTCTTAAACTCAAGCAACACCTACAGATAAACATACAACCAGTACTTTGGAGCACAAGTACTTGACTTGACTCTCATTAGTTCTAAAACCACAACACCTTACGTGAGCACCTCACATAAGCATGTTGCAAACCTTAGCAAAAAGTTATCAACCATAACCACCAAAACACACCAAAAAATTAGTAAAAGAATAATAAGAAAACTTTTCATAGATGTAGAGCAAGTTCGAAACAATTCAAAGTAAACGCATAACCATTGCAATCTAGCTTCGGACCTTGCCAAAACTAACCGGACCTTGAGCTGGAGCTTTCCAAAGCTAGCAACACCTAGCACCAGAGCTTACCAAAGCTAGTCGGACCTAGCGCCGTAGCTTACTAAAGATTACTCGGACTTTGAAAAAGCAAGTCGAACCTAGACAAATAAGTTAGACCTAGCCAAAGTAAGTTGGACCTAGACAAAGCAAGTCGGACCTTACATCGGACCTTTCCAGAGCTACCCAAAACAAGTCGGACCTATTGTCAGACATTGCTAGAGCTCGGACCTAGAGTCGAACCTTGTTAAAAGGGTCTTTTGGTAGTACACAAAACTTTTATCATCATATCTAATGTGTTCAGCACACATAGTCTCACAATCTCCCCCTTGATGAATGCATTGGCAACACCACTTATAATTCAAACATTGGCTTATTGAAATGAAAAGTTTTGAAAATAAAATTCTCCCCCTATACATATATCTCCCCTTTTGTAAATCAGAAATAAAATGAGAAGAAAAAAATTCTCCCTCTGAGAAGAATCGTGCCAAATCATATCAAAACACTTGTGAATGTGTGCAGTGTGTGATCAATTTCTCCTCCTTTGACAATGTATTCAACAAGGTACAAAAGAGAAATTTTAATTGTTATGAGCATATTATAACATATACATATAAAACAAAGCTCATCGAAGTCATACTATCAAGTTACTTACACTATCACATCAATGGGATACATAAAGTAGTATAAGCCATGCTAGAGATCAAGTGTAATTTTCAATTTAAGAAAGTCATGATCTCACAAACTTAACTTGCTGCAGTCACCGGACTGGGTACGCAGTAAACTAACTATAAAGTCCATCCCGATTTATTGACACTTCCATTCTGGAATCTTCAATGGTTGCAATAGTCTAGTTGGCCTTTGATGTTCCGCCTACACTCTTTGGCACACATCACACAACGCTACATATTAAGCTATGTCCTTTTTCATGCTGGCCCACCAATAACATGTCTTCATGTCCTTGTACATCTTAGTACAACCATGGTAATTTGAGTATGGTGAGTCATGTGCTTCTTTTATTATTGTCTCCCGAATATGCTTCTCACTATGTACGACAATCCTTTTTCCAAGCCATAAGGTACCATGGTCATCCTCAACAAACCTGAATTCTCTTCACTCTTGAGACATTTCCTCGATCTCCTGGATCTCCTCGTACTTTGTTTTGGCTTCTCGAGTTTCTTGCTCCAAGGTTAGATTTAACTCCATTATTCTCATTTCATTCACAAATCCAAGATTCAACAGTTCAAACTCCTTACATAACTCGAATGGCAGCTATCAGACCGTGAGCTGATGATTTACTCTTTTCCATCTCAAAGCATCGACCACTACATTAGCCTTCCCTGGATGATAGTTGATTCCCACTCAAAATCCTTGATGAGTTCCAACCATCTTCGTTGCCTCAAATTCAGGTTCGTTTGTGTGAATATGTATTTGAGACTCTTATGATCCGTATAAATTTCACACCTATGTCCAAGGGTATAGTGTCTCCAAATCTTCAAGGCATGCACCACGGCTGCAAGTTTGAGATCATGTGTTGGATAATTCTGCACATGTTTTTTCAATTGTCTCGATGCATATGCAACAAATTGACCTTCTAGCAAAAGCACGCATCCAATTCCTTGTCTTGATGCATCGCATGAATCCAAGCTTCTTGCTCATGTGTAGTAATACCAACACCGGTGCAGTTATAAATCTCTTCTTCACTTTCTCAATGTCGTCCTGGCAAGATAGAGTCAATTTGAGAAGCTTTCCCCTTGTTAGCAATTCAGTCATGCACTTCACTATGTTGGAGTAGTCCTTGATGATTGGTTAGCTTTGACATCTATTGCGACGCATCAACTCCAATGCTGACTCTCTTATCACTTGTCGATTGCACTTGTCCTCGTGGCATACTGGACCACTACATTATGCTTTCGTAGCCAATCCATTCCAAGTGTTATGTTCGATCCTTGTGAATCCAAACTAATAAGGATGGCGAAGAAGTCTAGCCCTTATTCTATGGCTTACTTTTGGTCATACTATCTTTGTTTCTCATCTTCAATGCAACTCCATCTGAGATAGTGAATCTTCTAGTTGTGTCCATCTTCCATTAGAGGGGTTGAACGAGATAGAAAAGAGAGATAGAATGAATTGCCAACTATATGCATCAAGGAATATGAAACTAAACAACTAGCTATACAGGCCTATGTGGACATGGCAATGCTAAAGCATCCCAAAATCCTCTACTAAGCACACAAGCAGCAATTCATAGCAAACAGCACACCAAGCAAAAACACATCGATTCCTGAGTACCCCTATGTGCTCTAAAGTGTCCATTCTATCTAGGTTGCGTCCTACGGTCAACTTGTGGCTCTAATACCAATTTGTGACACGTGGTTCTGAAAATGAACCAAGTGAACGCATATGTGTGCCCAGGACGTTGAACACACATACACGAGTGCATTAACAAAAGGATATACAGAAAATTACCACAGAACAAGATTAATTAAGCACTTTTATTACAGAATTCAAAATATCCTCGAATACAAGCTCTAAAGAATATTAATGACATGTTTGAACTAATGCAGTGGGAATAAACTAAATAAGCAACTAAGCAGCTAAGCAAATAGGGTAGCGCGGCTCCAAGCAACACCACGGGCAAGCGGACGGCAGTACACAGCCTAGGACTCTTCATTAAAGTCGTGATACTCCCAATCCTGACATGCAACTGTTGCTGGGGGAATTGCAAGGGTGAGTACATGTGGTACTCAACAATTATGGAAAATATGACATGTAGTTGATATAATTGACGAATATAATAAAGGCTAAGTGCTCAAAAGTACATTAAAACATTTCAAAAGCAGTATATTATATGTATGTGAAGTAAACCCATCATAAACCATGTAGTTATCATAAAGCAGTCCATATTTCATTACCATCATCCATATACCAGATTTCTCATTACCACTAAACATATCCATTACCATAAACCATAATACCATCTCATAACCAACACCAAGACATCCCAATACCAATACCCCTCTAATCATGTAGGTCATTCAGGTGCTCTTAACCGGAAGCACGGCTATCATTTTAGTTTTAATACTCTGCAGAGTTTGTACCACTTTACCCACGTGTTTGTGATTTCATCACCCGTCGGCGACTAAAGAACCACCCTTATGCCAATTACACTTCATTTGGTCTATGGCCAAGAGACCACAAAATAGCCTTTACAAAGGGACTACTAGCATGTATGGACCCACCGAGGTTTCATTTGTGGCGATGTCTCCAACTGAGCACATCTTCAACCAAGGGCCTGCTCTTGTGCCATTCGGTTTCGAGGGAGTCCCGCTACAAATCAAAACCCAATCCGACTTCCCTTCGTCAGTGTGCCAAATGATCCGCGCAGTACTAGCAATACCCTAATTAATCAGCTACGCCACACCCATACTTCGCCTCGTGGTGGCACTATTGTCCTGGCATATTCTCACATGAACCGATCCTTAGATCTAAAGCAAGCGGAACCACCATATCATCCAACACATCCACATACCATGCTTGCTTATATAACCCATTACCATATCATAATGACCACTTCATAATAACCATAATCACATTAATGCATATTTAAAAGGTATAGTTGTTTTCCCATCCCAATTAATTAAGCGAAGCAAAGGTAAAAAGTCCTTCCCGACTCTCTACCATGTATTCCAGGTGACAAGGGTGGTAAAACAAAGCACGTAAACTTCCTATTATAGGAATTCCCATCAAATGGACACAAGCATGCAATTTTGGAAACAAAGCATTTAATGTAAAAATGAGATCAATATGTTCAAGGACACTTGCCTTGCTCCTAAGCTTGGTTAGGCTCAAAGTCTTCAAAGTTCTGGTACTTGAGGTCCTCCAAAGAACCCTCTAGCGCAAATTCGTCTAATCCGGGCAACGAATATACAAGACAAGAATTACAATCAACGATTGCACATATGTTACTCAATATGTCATGACATTTATGATAATGCAAATGCAAAGCAAAACTAGTTAATGAGTTGTTAATGACGTTTACTATCTAGTTCTAAAAGTTTTTAACAAGTTTGTACAGGTGTGGACTTGAGCCGGGTCAATTTAGAATTAATTCAGTAGGAAACAAACAGCAAAACCAGACTCGTCCGCTGTAGGGTCGGACTAGTCCGCCCTTCGCAGAACCAGCGAGCTAGGGTTTTCTAGATCGACGTGAATTTGGAGGAACGGGGTTGAATTCACGTGATAAGAAGGGGGTAGAGGGTATACCAGGTGTTTAGGACTCCAATGATTCAAGAGTTTTGGGGGCAACACTTGGATCTTGACGATATACGGTTGATGAAGAGAACTTGATGGTGAATTGTTGATGAAGAACGAAAACTCGATGGAGATCTTGATCACTTGGTCCTCTTTTGTTTCCTCCTCCTCTTCTTCTTGCTCGGGATCTCCTTCTCCCTCCTTGGCGGCGGCTCTCACAAACTAGGGTTTGGGTGGTCTTTCAAATGTGGCAAAAAGATGTGAAAATAGGGTGTTGGGTTGTTTATATAAGGGTGGAGAATTAGGATTTGATGGATTTCGAGTTTGTGGTTGGTGGAGGCCGGTGTGGGGTCCCACGTGGGCTCCAAAAAGAGTTAGACACGACGTCACAGGCCCACTTAAGGTAAAACCCAAAGACGAGTCATGGAACAAAAGATCAATTCGGAATCACGATAACCGGACAAGTCCGCAAAAGGCCGGACTAGTCCAAAGTTAGTCATAGAAGAAAACGGATAAGTCCGGACTATTTCAGACAAGTACAAACTTAGTTAGAGAGGAAAACAGACAAGTCCGCTAGATGTCGGACAAGTCCGGACAGGTCTAGGGACTTGGCCAAATTTCAAGGAATTGGAATACCGGACTAGTCCGCAATGGACTGGACAAGTCCAAAAACGATATAGAGAGAAAAATGGACTAGTCCACAGAAAAAACGGACATGTCCGAGGGAGGTCGAAAAGAAATTGGGCTAGTCCGCACAAAAAACGTACTAGTTCGCACTTCTCAGAACTCTTGAGTGCGGTTTGGCTTCTAATTCATTTTAAACTCATTCCTTTTTATGTGGATTAATGTTAACCATGTATATGAACTTATGCAATGCATGATGCATGAAATTGAGGGTGTTACATCCTCTAATAATGGAAGTTGTCTGGGTGCTCATGGCCAGGAGCACGGCTATAATGATAGTTTTTAACACACTCCACAAAGGTTGTACCACTTTACCCACAAGTTCTTGATTTCGTCCCCTTTCAGTGACTAAGGAACCTCTATTATGCCCGTGACCCGTTGGTCACATCACACACTTCCATCGGTGTGTGGCCAAAAGATCACAAAATATCCTTTACAGAGGGACTACTAGCATGTACGAACCCATTGAAGTTTTACCAGTGGCGATGCCTCCAACTGAACATCCTAAACCAAGGGCCCCCTCTTGGGCCATTTGGATCCCAGGGAGCCCCGCCACTCATACAAACCCAATCTGACTCCCATTCCCCGCTCTTCCAAATGGTCCTCACAATACTAGCAATACCCTAATTAATCAGCTACATCGCGCCCATACTTGGCCTCGTGGTGACACTGTTGTCTTGGCTTATTCTCGCATGAACCAGTCCTTAGATCCTAGGCAAGTAAACCACCATAACAACCAACCCAATCCACAAAGAATGCTTGCTTAGATCTCCCATGTCCCACATTACCATTTAGCCATATTCATTAATTTACATCATCCATTAATTCATAATTAGGGTATTTGGTTGTTTTCCCCTCCAAATTAATTAGAGCAAACCAAAAAGGTAAAAAGCCTTTCCCGACTCTCTACAATGTATCCCAAGTGACAAGGATGGCCAACAAGACTTGTAAACACCTATTTTGGGTTTCCCATCAAATTAACACAAGCATGCACTTTTGCAAACAAAACATTTAAAACTGGATCAAAATGATCAAGGACACTTGCCTTGCTCCTGGGATTGATTAGGTTTGAAAGCTTTGAAGTTCTGGAATTGGAGGTCCTCGACAGCATCTTTTAGAGCAAATACTTCTATTCCGCACAATGAACATACAAAACAATAATTACAATCAAATAATGCTCATACAGTACTCAATATGACATGACATGCATGTTTGATGTAATTATGAGGTAAAACTTGTTATTGAGATGCTATTAATGTTTAATAACTAGTTACAAAGGTTTCTAACAAGTTTGAACAGGTTTGGAATTGACTCGAGTCAATTTGGAATTAATTTCAGCATAATTCAGATTCAGAGGCCGGACAAGTCCGGTACCAGGGCCGGACAAGTCCGCCCTGTGCAGAACCAGCGAGTTAGGGTTTTCTTGATCTATGAGAATTTGGAGAATTGGGATTGAATTCACGTGGAAAAGAGAAAGTAGAAGGTGTACCATGTGTTTAGAACTCCAAGGACCCAGAATTGAAGACAAAACTTGGATCTTGACGATCTATATTTGATGATGAAGAGTTGAAGGTGAATCGTCGATGAAGAACGCAAAGTCGATGAAGATCTTGATTGTTTGATCCTTCTTCGTCATCTCCTTCTCCTCTCTGCTGCTGGATCTCCCTTGGTGACGGCTCCCACAAACTAGGTTTTGTGGTGCTTTCAATTGTGGCAAAGAGATGTAAAAGTAGGGTGTTGGGTTGTTTATATAGGGGTGGAGAGGTAGGGTTTAATGGATTTCGAGTTTGGGGTGGGTGGAGGCCAGTGTGGTGTCCCACATGAGCTACAAAGAGGTTAACCACGACGTTCTTTGGCCCAATTAATGTAAATAACCAAAAACAAGTAGAGGGGGAAAAGATTGGATCCGAGTCGAGCACACCGAACAAGTCCGCTAAAGGGCTGGACTAGTCTGATATAGGACAGAGATGAAAATGGATAAGTCTGGCCAAAATCGAACAAGTCTGAAAATGGAACAGAGACTTTTCGAACTATTCTGCAGCAAAATGGACATGTCCGGAGTCTCAACAGAGGCGTAATCGGACTAGTCCGGGGTACAAATTAGACAAGTCCGCACTACCTAGGAAAAACTACACAGAGTTAGATCGGACTAGTCCGGGGTCCATGTCCGGACAAGTCCGCTCTTAGAATAGGTTTTAATTGGCTCTATGATTATAATTCATTTTAAACTTATTTCTTTTTGTGTTGCTTGATGTTAAACATGTACAAGAATATACACAATGCATGATGGATGAAAATGAAGGTGTTACAAGTAAGGCCAGACACCTTACAAGTGGGATCCGGGGCTCGACAAGTGGCCTCGGGGCAATCTTATCCTAAAGATCTAAGTCTTCTCTTCTACACAGCCTCTACCCACATTTAGAAGACTCACCGCATGCTGGACACGTGGGGGTTCCAGAGCTCGCCTTCATGGGGAGGCCAACCCAGATCTTCAGGCCACATGGAGGCACCGGAGTCCACTTCTTTGGAAGAACGGGGTTCCATTCAACTGGACACATGGCAGCCTACGGACTCGTCTCTTCGGAGGCGACGGGTCCTGTCTTAAGGTCCATGTGGTAGTACCGGAGCTTGCCCCTATAGAGGGACGAGGTCCAGGCCTACTAGATACGTGGTGCGATCAGACCCTGCCTTGGCGAGAGGCAGGGTACCTAGGCATTTTTATCCTGTGCACGGGAGTACCCAGTATCCTGGGTACTGACACATATAAAGCAAAGCTAATCCAAGGCATACTATCAAGTTACTTACACTATTACATCAATGAAATACATACAGTAGTGTAAGCCATGCTAGAGGTCAAGTGTATTTTTTCAATTTAAGCAAGTCATGATTTCACAAAATTAACTATTTCAAAAACCTGAAAGCATGACACATGTTGCTGTATTTTTTATTATCATTTAATGCAAAAATTTTAATCACATGACATTCTCAAGAGATTATAAACCGCATCAGCCTTATTCTATCCAACCAAGCGAAGCCTATGTCATTTGACAATCAGAAGCTTAAGGACACAGTTTTAGTCATACACAACTTCTTCCAAGTTCATATCATAGTGAAATCATAAGAATTCTCAAAATAAGAAGTGCGATGCATGCATATTCTATAGATCTTTTCAGATTTTTCATTTGATCATAAAAGCTCAACATGTGGGCTATTGATTGATTAATTTTTCATGATTAAAAGCACTTGTGATCATGCAACGAGTTCAAAACAGCAAGAAAGTTACATCATGACCATATTTAGTGTAAGTAATTATTCCAATAACTAGTCATGAAAAAAACTACAAAATGTATAACGGGAGTAATATAGTAAGAACTTTCAACATGTAAATGGAATTACAAAGTCATATATGTATAAACCACATATTCTCATGTTATTTTTTATTTCAGATTCACACATAGACTTCCCAAGTTGCAAAACTCAACCTCAGTTAAAGCATGAGGATGCATAACCCCTATTTCACTATGAATTAAAGAAAAACGAGTAGATTCCAAAGGTTTTGTAAATATATCATCCAACTGTTGTTAGATGTCTACATGGTGAAGCACAGTGTTTCCTTTTTTATCATTATCATGGAGAAAGTGATTTCTAATATCATTTATCTTTGTTCTAGAGTGTTGCACGTGGTTTTTAGATATGCAAATGGCACTAGTGTTGTCACAAAAAGCGGAACACTATCTAAATCACCTCCATAGTCCTTAAGTGTTTGAACAATCCATAAAATTGTGGGCAAGCACTAGTAGCACCTACATATTCAGATTCGGTCCTGGATTGTGCAGCTGAACTTTGTTTTCTAGAGGACAAAGCAACAAGTGAATTACCAATAAAATGACAAGGACCTGAAGTACTGTTTCTATTAATCCTACAACCCCCAAAATCAACATCCAAAAAAACTTTCAAAGTAACATCTGAGGAAGAAGAAAGAAAAATGCCAAATTCTTGAGTTCCTATGTAAATTCCTAAGAATTCTTCTGACGGCTTTACGATGTGAAGCATGTGGGGAAGCATAAAATCTTGCACAAAGACATACGCCGAATTATACGTCCAGTCTTGATGCCATGAGAAACATAAGAGACCTGGTCATGCTTCAATATTTTTTCCACAGGTTCACCATCTTCATCAAGTTCAAGTGTTGTAGTTGTTCCCATTGGTGTTTAGAGAGGCTTGCTGTTTTCCATGTTGAAACCCCATAGGAGATTCTTCGTAAACTTTGTTTGATGCACAAAGGTTCTCTCCTTAGTTTGCTTGACTTGCAGCCCCAACAAGTATATGAGTTCTCCTGTCATACTCATCTCAAATTCTGAATCATCATAGCTAAAAACTTGGACACAAGATCATGAGAAGAACAACCAAAGATAATATCATCCACATACACTTCAACGATAGTGAGTCATTGCCATGCTTAAGCTAAAAAAGAGTTTTATCTACTTTGCCCATGGTAAACCCCTTTTCAAGTAAGAATGTTTTTAACCTATCATACAATGCTCTAGGGGCTCGTTTGAGACCATACAAAGCTTTGGACAGCTTGTAAACATGATAAGGAAAATCTGGATTTTCAAAACCAGGTAGTTGCTTAACTTCGTCATCTATATAGACATTAATAAAAGCACTTTTGGCATCCATTTGATATAATTTTAAACCTTTAGATGCAGCCAATGCCCATAAAGTTCTTATGGCTTCTAATCTAGCAACAGGGCCTAAATTTTCATCAAAATCTAGACCTTCAACTTGTGTAAATCCTTGAGAAACCAATCTAGCTTTATTCCTAAACACAACCCTATCCCCACTTTGTTTATTTTTAAACAACCATTTAGTCCCAATAAATGTGTGATCATGAGGTGGAGGTACAAGTCTCCAAACATTATTTCTTTCGGAAATTTCAATCTCTTCTTGCTTGGAAATATCTACGATTCATTAGTGATTCCGTGTGATACATCTTTTGATTCGAAAGAAGCAACAAAAGAAAAATGAGCTTGAGAGTTTGGATCGAAAAACCTAGGGCGTGTGACTTGTTCACGCAAGCTTCCAATAATATGTTGTGGAGGATGACTTTTCAGGATCCGGAGGGGAGTATACACTTCGCAAGCTTTTTCTTCTTCATGTTCCTCACGAATCAAAGAGCTGGTGGCTTGAGGATGATCTGGACCAGTTGTAGAAGTAGTTGGTGCAGGTTGTGAATCAAAATCAGGAGCTGGAATGATGTCATTAGCTGATGAATTTTCAAGCAGCAGCACGACTTGTTCCTCATCTTCAATTAAAATACTCTCCCCCCTGCGGATATGCATCTTGTCCTGCAATAGTAGGGCTAGTACCTGAGCTAGCGTCATTCAAAGAAACCTCACAAGTATCCACAATTCTATTAGCATCATGTAAAACACAATGTAACCTCTAGTATGAGATGAATAACCAAAAAATATACCATCAACAGCTCTAGCTTCGAATTTATCAAGATTACCATGTTTCTTAACGAAGAATTTGCAACCAAATACCCTAATGTATGTGACACTAGGCATATGTGCAAACCAAAGCTCATATAGGGTTTTTTCTAGCTTAGCACGCAAGAAAAATCGATTTGAGATATAACAAGTCGTTGCAATTGCATGTGCCCAAAACTTCCTAGGAGTTTGATATTCATCAAGCATAGTTCTCGCCGCATCAACTAAGGTCCTTTTCTTTCTCTATACAACACCATTTTGTTGGGATACATATGATGAAGAATAATGATGATGTATTCCATTTTCAACACAAAAGTGATCATATGATTGATTTTTAACATCTCTTTCCTTATCACTACTAATTGCTTTTAAAGATCCTGGTTGGTCAAGTGAATGTCTAAGAACCAAACTTCTAAAGTGACTAAAAGCTTCATTCTTAGATGCCATAAAGTAAACACAAGACTATCTAGAATAATCATCAACAATTACAAGCACACACCACTTACCTCAAAAAGATTGAACACATGAAGGACCTACGTGTCATGGTGTAAATGTTGTCCCAGTGTTGTTGTCATGGTCATTGTAGGTGGAGCATGTGAACCTACAACCATATAAGCATGTCTACAAGAAGAGCACACAATTTATTTTTCCCCTTTAAGCTTAGGCAGCCCAAATATGCAATAAAGAGCACTAACACGTGTGAGGAGATAAAATCCTACGTGACCAAGTCTATGATGCCAAAAATATAAGTCTCTTGAATCATTAGCAACGACACCTATGATTAGAGGTTGACATGTAGAAATTAGCTCTAAAAAACTCTTCCAAACAGAGGCATGTTAAATATAAGATTGCCATTTGAATCTACAACATTGCGGCAATTTTTAATGAAGCTAATTTCAAGATTTTCATCTAGTGGTTGTGAAACAGAAAGCAAATTGTATTTCCAATTTTCACAAGTGCCACATATTTAAAAGTGTAGTGATTATTTACTCTAATTGAACCCTTAGCAATTATAGGAGTTGAAGAATTATTAGCAAAAGTAATATTTTCAACACGTGACACAAATGAGTACTATAGGAATCTGCGAAAGGCCGTCGGCCATATAGGCGTTGGTAACCTAAACAAACTAACGCCTTTAGTATATATACATCGGTAAACCGACGTTCATAGCCGACGACTCAGATTTGATGTTTTTAATTTGTATGGACGTTGGGGCCCATGCCTTTATGGGTTAAAACCGTCGGTTTCTAGTACCGACACATTTAAAAGTTAAAGACATTGACCGCGAACCTGACGCCTTTAATGTGCTTAGGAGCTTTCAGCTTCGGCCCATGGCTGACGGCTTTAAGGGGGATAAGAATGTCAGCCACGCAGTGCGCCAATGCCTTTAAGGTGGCCAAGAACATCGGTTGCATGACCTAGCCAACGCCTTTAATCCTTTAAGACCGTCCATCTAACACAAAATTGACGCCTACAATGGGCCTTTTTCTTTGAATAACAGCATGTTTTCCTCCCCGCTCGGATGTGCATCCTGCGAGAGCCACTTACAGTCAGCTCCAGTTTCAGCACATAAGCAACAATATGATCACAGTTTACATAAGCTACAATCAGGCATATGTTCACATAAACAACAATACTTCACATAAGCAGAATACAAATTCACACATATGTATATAAACGATCACTACATGGAAACGAAAAGAAATTTCACATGTTCTCATAAAGTTCACAAAGTGGAAATGAAAACAACATTCACACATTCATGTGTTGGAACCTCCGACACTCGCACCTCCCTCGTTCAAATTCACAAAATCATTACCTTGCAGATGATCGAAACCCTGCAATAAACAAATACAAGTTACACTTTGAATCTATGCTTGTAATTCGAGTGTCTTAATGTCTCTAAAATGTGCTAATTGACTTATGTGTTACAAAACTCACAAATATGCTAATTTAACTCAAAGTTGCTAAGTTTTATTCAAATTAACCTATATTTTTATGAGAAATAATGATTTAGAAGTCATACCGCTGCGGTCGGAGTTGTTGATGGATGAGTTTGTCCTGGATTAAAGGGCATCGATGGTAGAACACCTAGATACAGCTGCAATCAGGAGCCAACAACGACATAAATCCCTGAGGTTGTGGAACAAATGGTTGACCACTCTTAGAACCTTGTTACACATATGGTTAGAATTTTGTATTATAACTCAATGTAATAAAACATGCGGTGATACCTCTGATGAGGAGCCAATATGTTGTGCTGGCTGCATCGGACAAGGCATACCACCTTGAGCGAAGAACTACATCAAGTAAAGATATTCAGTTAAGTTAATTTAACACATATAGTAAAGAGTATTGTAACTTAAATGAAACAGACAAGTATACCTGCGACATCATGTCAAACTGAGGTGGTTGTGGTGTGCCAAATGGAGAATTGTGCTACCATGACCCAAAACTGCATCAAGAAAATTATTTGTGAGATCTTAAGTGAAACATTTTAAAATAAAATAAATAGCTCAATTGTTAAGATTACATGTTACCTGTGCTGCTACTGTTGCTGTTGCAACTGCATTTGCATCTCTTCCTGAGTGCGTCTCAATTCTTCACTTAATGCATCCATCCCTGCAGTACACTGGGAGCTACTAGAACTAGCACTGGAGTGTGGTCGGCTAACATAGGCCTCATGCTCCACATACCCGTCGCCCAACCCAAGTCTACAAAAGATACAAGTGCGATGAATCAACAATCATTGACATAGAAACATCATTATCTTTACACATACCTCCCATACGGTACAGCTCCACTGGCTTCGTATGCTGCACCCATATCCAACGGCGCTCTTAGAAAATCCGCCTCATCTCCATGATTTTTCCTGAAGCACTCAACATATTTCGCCTGTGGGGATATAATGAATTCACAAGTAGATGTAATAAAAGGTAGAATGACTTGGATAAATCATACTTACCACTTTTTGTGTTGCTGACTCGTCACACAATTGCTCCGGGCGATTTGGGTCTGGAACTCTATGCCCCTTAAAGTAAACCTCAAAAAAGCTAGGAGCAATACCAGTTTCAGCATGCAGCAATAGCAAAATTTGAAGTTTAATCAATACAATATTTGAAGCAATCTAAGTATGATTTTAAGAATTCATACCATTCTTTGTTCCATCCGCGCATGTCCATTCGGCCCATAGTAATGTTTTCCAGGCTTGATCTACAGGTTTTTTCGGTTTCTATCCGAAACTAACTTGAACTCATCTGATGCCCGATACTCACTTAACCATTCCCAAGCTTCCGGATTCACACATATTCAATCCACGTTGCTATTCAAGTACTCCTCCTAAGTTTGATGTAATTTGGCTACTTCATTTGTTGATATGTGTGTCAACAACTTAGTCTTGTAGTACACAATCACAGCTTTGATCCGAGCATCGCAGAAGTTGTCCTTTGTGCACCTTTTTGCTGACTCATGGAAAACCACTCTTGCATATGCTTCACTCTCGCCTTCCTACAAACGAAACACACCTAACAATACAAACAACAATTTATGTAAATCAGAACAAGATGTAATATAATTGAAGGACTATGAATACACTTACCCAAAACATATCCCAAACTCTGTTATGACAAGTACCCGCAAGGCATACTCTCTCAATGCATAGTGATCCCAACTATGCATGGCAATTCTTCGACCGTCCAACACAACCATCCCGGGAAAGCAAAACCAGATGGTGTTTCCCAACTCTGTGTTAATTACTCGTCGATGCCCCCTACCACTCCAATTAACCTCGACCCAACACCTAGTACCCTTCGCCTTTATAACTATCCTCTCAACAAAGCTTTTGCTTGGAGTACATAAAAAGTGCCTCCGTAGCCTGTTCAAACAATATTAGTTAATTAGTTAACAATAAACAAATATAAAAGATAGCTTATCAATTAATCCAAAATAGTACCTGAAAGGGCATCGAGCGGACGGTTGTCCTGCCTCAGCTAGCTCCGCAAGTCTTGCAAAACTCCTATCTCGCTCGGGATCATTGCCTTCTTAGTCATCACCACGCTCGTCGTCCCCCTCATCACCACCCTCAGAGGAGGACCGCCCAAAGATAGTCGCAATCGTCTGGTCTCTCGTGTCCAAACTTGAGTCTCCTCCCTGCTCTGATGGCTGTCTCACAGTATCTATCTCCTCCTCGTGCAAGTCCTGAGACATACTCGGCTCTGCCTCTCGTGAGGGCTCTAGCTGTCGTGAGGGCTCCGACTCTGCCACACATGAGCTGCCTCTGCCTATCCACACTTACGCTTGTACCCTGCAAATGAAAATAAATATGTAACAAATATTAGATAGTTAATTATAATACTAATATCTATTTAAAAATAAAAAAGTACCTCAAACAAGCCTCTGTGCTCCGAACTACTAGTGTGGTCCGAACTACCACTGCGCTTTTTCCTGCCAAGTTTGATATGCTTGAACATCTGCATAAATTGCAAAATAATGATTAGTTATACAAAAAATGATAAATAATAAAAGATACTCAACATGCGTACAATAAGAATCAAAATCTAACATAATGCGTACAATAAGAATCGAAATCTAACAGAATGCATACAATAAGAATAAAAAATCATCAGCATCAGAATCTGCTTCTGCCACACGTGCTTGAAGATGTTCACGTATCCCTTGTTCATCTATCTCTTCTTCAAACTCTTCTACTTCACTGTCTTGATCAAATTCTTCTCGATCCCGAATAATCCTTTTATACTTTTCAATAATCCTTTTTGACTATCGAATATGTTTCCTCGAAATGCCAGTATGTTCTTCAGACATTAACTTAAAGGTACCACTAGCTATCTCTGCTAGTCTCGTCCGGCAAGATATCCTAAAATCTTCTAATTCCTCTACTTCATCTTGACAGACACCACCATCATCATCTTCCTGATTCTCTATGTATCCATCATAACGACGATGGTCCACTTCAGGATTAACTTTGTACACAACCCACCAATTTTTGTAACTTGGATAAGGATAACTTAAATAGTACACTTGTTCTACCTGATGGGCAAGTACAACATTGTTGTAATGAGCAGTGTACCGCGAGTTTTGGTTAACATCCACCATTCCAAAATCATCGACTTGCTTGCCCGATGTTGGATTAAACCATTGAAAGTTGAAAATCACAAGCTTCAGTTCTTTCGGACCGCCAAATGTGTACTCGATTATTTTATGAAGAACACCATAGTAAGCATTGACTTCTCCACTACCCTCCGTTGTCGTTATCATTACTCCACAGTTTGATTTGGCTGCATGTGGGCAGCTAGCTTCTAAGCATGCCATACGAAAATGGTATCCGTTGATATCGTATCAGCTAAATTCTCTTGCTTTCATTTACCATGCAAAATCTGTCGCAAGTCATCTGAGGTATTGCAATCTTGCATACACTACATAAATAGACAAAGTTAGTATCTAATGACAAGCATGTGAACTATAATTGAAGACAAAAGACGAATAGAAACATTACATGTTCACGGAACCATGCCACAAAGATTTGCCCACCATTTATGCCATCTCGTCGCATCTTATCCAATTTACTTTGTGTAGATCTTCGAGAAGATGTCCAATACAACTTGTCAAATATTTCAGAATTTGGTAACACTTCCTCCATGTTGAAAAATATGTAAAGCATGGTGTAGTTCCTCTCTTGCTCTGAAATAAGATGAAAATTGGCAGCTCCAACACCATTAAACTTCCAATTAAAAATCTTAAGCTCAGTCATATGTTGCTCTTCTACATCATGATATCGTGTCTTAGATGCATTCACATTGTTGGCATGTGAGAAATATTTCATAGAAAATTTGTAGTATCTTTAGCTACAAATACCTCTGCAATACACCCCTCAACTCTGGCCTTGTTGCGCACTATAGCTCTAAGTTTTTTCAATTCCCTTTCTTGACTATACATCCACCTGAACTGTGCAGGATCCACTGTTGCATCTTTTTTGACGGCTCCTAAGGTATACTAACAAATCATCCCTGGCAATAGTGCCGAAAATGCTTTTTGGTATTACTTATGCACCATTAACTAAACATATCCAACTGATGTGTCAGAAACGCTTGTTAACAGTTCTATTAGATCACAAAGTGAATTCCGCAAGTGCACGGAGATATCATTGTAGCATTTCCCCTTAAGAGTATTTCCAAGCGTGTCATTTATTTGATCCCAAAGGAAGGCGGGGTAGAGATATCACTATCATTCATCAAATGAAAAGGGTAGAAAGATCTAGGTAAGGATCTAGTAAGGTAGTGTGACACACACAAAAGCTTTCAAGTCTAAGGGTGGTAAGAGGATCCTAGAGGTTAGTTAAGGTTGGGAGTTATGGAGGTGCTCCTATTATGCTCTATTGTACATATGCATAGCCTAAACTAATTATCCACAAGATAGATCAATAGTGAATACTTATGCTATGTGGTTCAACACATCGGGCACGGGCTTACCCCTAGCAATACTAGGGCGACTCCCGCCAAGAGCCTGTGTCATAGCCGAACATGGAGGATTGCAAAGGACAGATAGGGCTGTCAGCACCTACTGCCTACCTCTTTAATCCGTGGGTCTACAAGACATCCAATGCTACTTAGCTATCCTAGCACCATGCTAGCATATTAAGTAATTACCTTAAGAGCCTAGGCACAATCCATCCTAAGACAATGAATTTAATCATCATTGAACCAATGTTGATACACAACGTAATAATCCATACTAACCTAGTTATGTTATAATTAACTAGACTATAGTGGGGGTCTATAGGTTCTATGATAATGAGATATGTTCATGATGAAATACTCATAGAAGCTATACCTTCCACATACATGGACTCCACAATCAATCAAGAAATGCTTTGTCCAAGTATATGTATAAGTAGAGACTAAAGATACTATCTTTATTATGCATAAAGTCACAAATACAAGAAATAATACATGAGCCATACCTTTCCCAATATAGGATTGGGAAGAGAGAGACTCCTTACTTCTTTCCCAATTTGGACTTGGGACTAGAGACTCTCCTCTCTACAACCTCGCTCCTCTAAGACTATGGATGATAGTGTATACAATAGAGATGAAGCTCAAGTGGTGTGTGTTGAAGTGAGGGGTAGGGGGTCCTATTTATACTAGTGTTGAGGTCGGTTCCCGCCACCAAAAGCATGCGAATCAGTCACCATTGACTCTAGGGAGCCGGGAGGAGCCAACACGTGGAGTTTGACCGAGTTTGGCGACAGGAAGAGGTCGGCCGAACATCTGGTTCGGCCGACCTGGTCAAGGCACCAATTCTAGTGTGCATTCTCCAGGTGGCAGCCAGGTGGGTCCCCTTGATGTATATGGGTGAAACACTGTTGGATCTCCTCGGATACTTCTGTTTGTGGGCCATTTGATCCATGGGATGCCACGTGTCGTCGCCTGATTGGCTGGGACAATATTTTAAAGGATTAGTCCCTATACATTTCCTCATTTTTTGCATAAAATGCTGCATACACATATTTCTCCATGTCCAAGTGGAAATGGGTTAGATAGAAAGGTGATGTGTGCAAGAAATGACAAATCCTTCAAATAAGTGAGTTAAATTGAAAGATAAAATTGGTATATAACAGCCGTCAACAAACTCCCCCAAGCTTATCCTTTGTTCATCCCGAGTAAAGTCAAGACTTTAGGTTGATGATCAAGAGTTGCTACAATGTCTTATTTTCAAAAGTATCTAATGCACAACAAGATACTCTACCTAGTATTGCAGAAATTAACTATGATACTCTACCCTTCTTAAGTTATCATGGGGCTTATGCTTTTTCATATTTATGAGTAGTTGAAAGGTAGAATAGCAAATGGAGCAAACATAGCCTAGAAATCAAGTTCCACTTAAATCCCGGAGAATTCAATTTAGATATTAAGTACCTCAAATTGATTCTCTCAATCACTCCTTTGTGGATAGTGGAAATATTTCCTCACCAAAGCATTGTGCCTCTACTATTCCTACTCATTGGATATGGCTTATATGTGGAGCTTGGTAAGGAAAGTAAATAGGCATATTTGCATCACATATATTGCTAATTCATAAGAGTAAGCTATAGGAGAATTCAAATCAAAACTTTTTGATTCAAGACTAGTGCATGTGTGATGGAGTGGAAGTGGATGTGGATACTTGAGATAACTCCTTTATATATATCTCTCTTTCTTTCGCAAGGATGAAACATGGCTAATTTTCTTTTTTTTCTCTTTTTTTTTCTCATGCTTTGATGTAAGCATGCCCTTTTTTTCATTTTCTTTTTGTAGCCATGTCTTCTACTCCCTTTCTTCGCAATGAATTTTGAAGAGAGTGCTAAACATGAATAACATGGAGTTTCTCTTTTTATTGTGGTATGGTGGATATGATGGACGTTTTGCTTACTTCTAGTGAAAGCAAATAGCATATACATAAGGTTTTATCTATGTATGAATATCATATGGCTTTGGTAGGTATTTCCAATCAATTGAGGGAAACTTAAATCTTTTTAGAATTTCTCCAAAAATCTAAGTTTTACTTTCAAACTAGGACTAGTAGCCCTATTACCAATTCTGGCCTTACAATAACCTAGAATTAGATTAAGCTTTTGCTACCCACGACTTCCAAATTAAGGTAAAAGTATTTCAAACACATGAAAGCAATATTCGGAGAGTATCAAGTTGTAAACTAGATACTTAGGAAAGTAAAACAGAGCAACTATTCATCATTTCATCTATGTGAATTTTAAATCATTCTTACCGCACATCTTTATTTGATGAAAGCAAATCTAACCTATTATTTTTTTTAAATGCAAGATGAATGATGGATGGATGGAAAATAAATATGCAAGGAATGTGATAAATGTTACCTCATGTGGGGTTCCTCCCCCAAGCTTGTTCTTCAACTACCTTCGTGATAAGGGTTGAACCCTTGATGACAGAAGTATGCTGCAAGATCGGCTTGTTGTTGTTGTAGCGCTGTGTTGAAGTTGGTGTATTGAGCATCCATGTGTTGTTGCTAATCCTGGGTACCTTTAAAATGCTCTTGGAGTGTGCTGTAGATGTCACTCATTCTCACTTCAAGTTATCCCATACATCTAGTGATGTGTGTCATTTCTTGGCTATAGTCATGATGACTTCTAGCCATAAAGGAACGACGTCCTCTCATGGACGTTGGGGGCAAGCTGCTAGAGCTTGAAGTGGATAAGGGTGGATCCCTTTGCCATTCCTGCCAAGATGATCCCCCAGTCTCATACGTCGGAGCTTGAGTCCATCCAGTCGCATAACCCGTTGGGTTCTCTTCCTCTCGGTATTCATGGATCGGAGGGATTATCGGTGTCATGCTTGTGGCTACAGCCCTCGCACGATTCCTTGTTACCCTGCCAGAGACATTACTTCTTCTTTCTTCCTCAAGGGGAAGAAGGTTAATGGTTAGCCTCCGGCATTTGTACAAATGAAAATCCGGGTTAGGTAACCGAATTTCATTAACAAAGCCGGGATAGAAAAATATCAAGGACCCATATTGATCATGCTTAAGGGTATGTCCTTGCACTAAATAGTCTTCATCAATTAATTCTCTATCAGTTTCAATGTATTCAAATGAAGAGTATTCAAGTGCTTCTACCCTATCAGCAATATGAGTAATCACTGAAGTGCATTCAATTGGTCCTGATTTTGAAATGTAATCTAACCATTGTGTCATCATGGCTTTGATTGGAGCAACTTTTTTTCTTTTTAGTCATGGCAAACAAAATTTTCAATTCATCATCTCGCACAACCCTAACATCTCCCCTAGGGAACATAGTCATAGCCACCCATCTATGCATGAAGTGTAAGGTAGGGTTTTGGATGTGGCTATTCCTAGGAGCCCTACATGTGACCTCACTAGTTAGCTCATGCCAAAAACTTTGTTTGTTAAACTTAGGCAAATTGTCTAAATCTAGCAAACACTGTTTATAAAAACCTAGGATGCTACCGAATTATTTCCGTAGGATGTTGTATTCTTTTTGAAATAATCTAAAAGCAATACCATTAAATCCTATTCTTAGCGTGCTAAGGAATTGGATAGTGAGAAGGCATGAACCTTTCTCCTCTACGTGAGCAAAGTCATCAAATCCAACTGAATGCCAAATGGAAAAAAATTCGGAGTCCATACCTTGGTGTGGTGGAACTCACGATCTTGGAGAAGCCTGCGTGATTGATCTTCAACTTCGCTTCGTATGCCGAGGTAGTTGTCATGAAGAAGTTGGTGTGGGTTGCTTCTCTCTTCCATGGGAGTGTCCTCACACACACTTCTCCTCCTTGGGCTTGTACCCATGTAAGAGAGGCGTGCACTAGAACCTTCATCATGGCTTGAGCTTGCAGCCCCCTTCCTCTTTCCGAACAACCTCTTCATGTCCTTCTGAGTTCAACAAGCAAGAACAAAGCAAGGCGAGAAAAGCTAAAAAAGAAGCGATGTTTGGAAAACAAAACTCTCAACGAATTTTCTCCACTTGAAAGCTTGAGTGTAAAATGCAAATGAAAGCAAAAATCTTTTCGGGGATGGATTTGAGCAAGAGTGTTGCAATGAAGAGCAAGAAAAAAAGGTGAGCTAGAGAGTGACTTAGGGAGGTGTAAAATGATGTGGTGTGTGAAGAGAAGTGCTCCTCACGGCCACAATTCATATGGTGCACCTTCCAACGGTCACTTAGGGTTCAAAATGTAGCCGTTGGAGGAAGGGCAGCCAAATTGGCTCCATTCCCTGTTCGGCCAACCAGGTGGTTTGGCCGACCTGACAGGTGGCCCTCCCTGGTTCCCCTTTTGGAAAATGGCTCCCTAACGGCTATAAAGTTAGCACGTTGGTAAAATGCCACATGTGCAGCTCAGAAAAAATTGTTTTTCAAATAAAAACCCTTTTTCAAATCCAACAAATATTTTCTTTTGAAAATAAAGAAAGAAAAAAATGATAGTTGAGAATATAAGATTCTCAACTTGCTAGAAAAAATCAAATATCTAATCAGAAAAATCAAAATGGGGTGGAAAAAGAAAGAAAGAATAATAAAGTGGGATAACTACCAATTTAAACTATTGGCATAGGTCTCACCACCATCCGATGAGATGGACATTCTTCCGTCTTCATTTCACATCCGGGCCCGGAGGGATGCGCTCGGACGGCTTTTCTTTCTTCTTCTGCTATTCCTTCTTTGGCGGCTTGGTGGACTTGGGCCTTCGGGAAGGTCTAGATGATTCCGTCGTCCTTGGATATCGGCGTTGTCGAAATGACGGATTATCCTCGTAGATTAGTCTTCACATGAATGCAATGAGTTAGTCCACCTTTGGAGGTGTGACTTGGATCTCTCTAATGTGTTTATTATTCGGCCCATACATGATTCGAATCATAGAGTATTGTTCTAATTTTGGCCAAAAGTTAAACCTTTCATCCTTGCCATTGATATGGAAGTGGATTTCTCCAGCTCCCACATCTATGCGAGCTTTTGCAGTGCTTAGGAATGGACGCCCATGAATGAGTGGTGTATATTTCTCAGTGTCCATGTCTAGCACAACAAAATATACGGGTATGAAGTAGTTTCGGATCTTCACTGGGACGTCTTCAGCAATACCCGCTGGATAACAGACTCAAGAGTCAGCCAGTTGTAGCTGCATTGGTGTTGGAGTCAGCTCCGTGAAGTTCAGCTGGTCGAACACAACCTTGGGCATCAAAATAACACTTTCTCCCAGATCTCAAAGTTCCTTGTCAATGTGATCCCCAATTAAGCATGAAATGGTAGGACATCCTAGGGCCCTTTTGCCAGTTGCTCTCTCGTACGGAAATCATGTTGACATTTTCCGTCGGAGGTTCTGGCTGGCCTGGCATCTTGCCATTTTCCATCGGAGGAATAGCAAGTGCCAGCTGAGCCAACTGAGTTTCGAGCATCTTGTTGAAGCTCAGTTGATTCTAGAAGGCTGAGGATAGTCCTTCCATCTTTGCATTGATATTCTCTAGGGTCTTATCATTAGCTGACAACTTCTTGGATAGAACCTTGTTGATCTTGAGCTGGCTAATGGCAAGTTCTCTCAAGTTGGGCTGATTTCCAGGGTTGCCATTGTTGTTATACCCTCCTTGAAAGAATGTGCGTTGCTGACCCCACCCTTGGCCTCCTAGATGATAGCCATTATTGTTGTAATTTCCATTGTTGGTGAGGTATAGGGCATCCTCACGAGTTTCTATGCAATCATTTCCCATATGACCCGTGTTGCCACAGACTTCACACGTGATGTGCGAGTCTAGGGCATAGGCATTGTCACACACTTCACCACTGGCTTGTCCATCAATTTTCTTCATTAGGAGGTCCAATTTTGTAGCGATCATGTCCACCTCCTTCAAGGTGTGCATGCCTCACTGTCGGCTATGGAGACGCTCAACGTTCCATCCCATGTTGGACACCATCTTCTCAATAAGATCTTTAGCTTTTGGCACCGTCAATGAGAAGAAGGCTCCGCCAGCAGCAGCATCCAAATGGTCATTTGCTGATGGGATCAACCCGTTATAGATGTTTTGAGTAAGAAGCCAGTCATCGATCCCATGGTGGGGACAGGCTAGGATGTACTCCTAAAGCCTTTCCCATGCCTCAGGAATACATTCCTTGGGCTCTTGCTGAAAGCTGGAAATCCTTCCACATAGGGCATTGGTCTTGCCCAACGGGAAGAATTTGGTGAGGAATGCCGTAGAACATTTCCCCCAAGTGTCTACAACACTTCGGTTCACATAGAACCACTATTTCGCTCTCCCAAGGAGGGAGAACGGGAACAGTTTCATACGGACTGCATCCGGAGACACGTCCTTGATTTTAAAAGTGCTACAGATCTCGAGGAATTGTTGCAGGTGAGCACTTGCATCTTTATTAGCCTTCCCTCAAAATGGGTTGGCTTGCACCATAGTGATAAGGCCAGTTTTGATCTCGAAGTTCACATCTCCCGTGTTAACAGTGGGCCCAATAGGCACATTGTTAACAGAGGGAGATGAGAACTCACGAAGGGTCTTCTGAGCCATTGGCGTTTGGATTGTTGGTGCAGAAATGCTGGCTTGCCTTGCTACTCGAATCTTCTGAGGAGTAACGACACGGGGTTGGTCTCTTAGAAGAGATTCGGGATCTTCAACAAAGTTTCCCGGCAGGCGGAAACCAGACATACACTACCTTGTTTTCACATTTAAAATGTGAAAACAAAGAATGGTTATCCTACTCATATCCTACCCAGGGTTCTATCCTATTCACTCAGTCATGTTATATATCTATTTTCCTTCCCCGGCAACAGCGCCAGAAATGCTTGTTGACGGCTCCTAAGGTATAGTAACAAATCATCACTGGCAATAGTGCCAAAAATGCTTGTTGGTATTACTTACGCACCATTAACTAAACATATCCAACTGACGTGTCAGAAATTCTTGTTAACGGTTCTATTGGATCACAGAGTGAAATCCGCAAGCACACGGAGATAACATTATAGCATTTCCCCTTAGGAGTATTCCCAAGGGTGTTATTTATTTGATCCCAAAGGAAGGCGAGGTAGAGATATAACAATCATTCATCAAATGAAAAGGGTAGAAAGATCTAGGTAAGGATCTAGTAAGGATGGATAAAATAATATTGGAGGTAGTGTGACACACACAAAAGCATTCAAGTCTAAGGGGGGTAAGAGGATCCTAGAGGTTAGTTAAGGTTGAGAGTTATGGAGGTACTCCTACTATGTTCTATTGTACAATATACATAGCCTAAACTAATTATCCATAAGCTAGATCAATAGTGAATACTTATGCTATGTGGTTCAACACATTGGGCATGGGCTTACCCCTAGCAATACTAGGGCGACTCCCGCCATGAGCCTGTGGCATAGCCGAACGTGGAGGATTACAAAGGACAGATAGGGTTGTCACCACCTACTGCCTACCTCTTCAATCCGTGGGTCTATGAGAAATCCAATGCTACTTAGCTATCCTAGCACCATGCTAGCATATTAAGTAATTACCTTAAGAGCCTAAGCACAATCCATCCTAAGGCAATGAATTGAATCATCATTGAACTAATGTTGATACACAACATAATTATCCATACCAACCTAGTTATGTTATAATTAACTAGACTATAGTGGGGGTCTATAGGTTCCTTGATAATGAGATATGTTCATGATGAAATAGTCATAGATGCTATACCTTTAACATACATGGACTCCACAATCAAACAAGAAACGCTTTGCCCAAGTATATGTATAAGTAGAGACTAAAGATATTATCTTTATTATGCATAAAATCACAAAGACAAGAAAGAATACATGAGACATACCTTTCCCAATGTAGGATTGGGAAGAGTGAGACTCCTTACTCCTTTCCCAATTTGGACTTGGGACTAGAGACTCTCCTCTCTACAACCTAACTCCTCTAAGACTATGGATGATAGTGTATACAATAGAGATGAAGCTCAAGTGGTGTGTGTTGAAGTGAGGGGTAGGGGGTCCTATTTATACTAGTGTTGAGGTCGGTTTCCGCCACCAAAAGCGCGCGAATCAGTCACCATTGACTCCAGGGAGCTGGGAGGAGCCAACACGTAGAGTTTGATTGAGTCTGGGCCGGGAAGAGGGGTTCGACCGACCTGGTCAAGGCACCAATTCTCGTGGGCTTTCTCCAGGTGGCTGCCAGGTGGGTCCCCTTGATGTATATGGGTGCAACACCATTGGATCTCCTCGGATACTTCTGTTTGTGGGCCATTTGATCCATGGGATGCCACGTGTCGTCGGCTGATTGGCTGGGATGATATTTTATACGATTGGTCCCTCTACATTTCCTCATTTTCAGTATAAAATGTTGCATACACATATTTCTCCATGTCCAAGTGGAAATGGGTTAGATAGAAAGGTAATGTGTGCAAGAAATGACAAATCCTTCACATAAGTGAGTTAAATTGACGGATGAAATTAGTATATAACATCCATCAACAATCATCTTCTTCGACACTTCCTTAGCGCATATCTGCCTATAAAAGTAACTAAGTTCAACAAATATCTTACAAAAATAAGGTTTGAAGTAGCCACAGAACAATACGGGCACAAGTCTCTCCATCATAATATGGTAATCATGACTCTTCAAACCATTTAGTTTACGTGTACTAAGGTTAACACATCATTTTATGTTAGTTGCATAGCGGTCCGGAAACTTCAATGTCTTCAACCAAGTAAGTATTTTCCTCCTTTTTTCTCACATGACACAGTAAGGAGCTCGTGGCCTACTATCATTTTCACTTGTATTAGTTATAATCTCAAGCCCAGGATGGTCGCAAAGATCAGCTAAGTCTTTCCTCGCATTCATATTATCTTTGGTTTGACTGGTGAAATTAAAACACATGCTTATGATGCTTTAGACCACATTACGCTCCTGGTGCATCAAATCTATGTTGTACGGTAAAATCAACGCCTTTTCATATGGTAGCTCACAAAGAAAAGAAATATGAGTCCAGTTGTGTTCTATACCATACCCTTCAAAACCACCTTCGGCGGACCCTTTTAACTTTGCATGCCATGTCATTTTTTTTTCACTTATCAATCAACGAGACGGACCTTTCCTAACCATTTTGCCTTTATAGAATTATTGTGTATCACTCCTGAAAGGATGGTTTGAAGGAAGGAATCGTCGATGACAATCAAAGAAGATGACTTTTTTTCCATACTTTAACCTGATAGCATCGGTGTCAACCATACATATGGGACAACACTATTGTCCTTGAACACACCAACCAGCCCAGATGCCAAATGCAAACAAATCATAGATTGACCATAAATACACGGCACGTAAGGCAAATTCACATTTCATATGATTGTCATATACCTTTACACCATGCCATAGCTCTTTCAGCTCTTCAATCAACGGTTGCATAAACACATTGATTTTATTCCCAGGATGTTTAGTGCCACGAATGATAGCCATGAAAAATATGTATACTTCTTTCATGCACATGTTCGGAGGAAGATTGTATCGCATGATAAGTACAGGCCAACAAGAGTATGGACTGCTACTGGTGCTGAAAGTAGTCAAACCGTCTGTTGACAATCCAAGACGAACATTTCTGGGATCTCTTCCAAACTCTGGATCAAAATGATCTATAGCTTTCCATGCCACGCGATCAAAAGGATGTGTAATAATATCTTTGTCATCGCTCTCACGTATCCCTTCAGAATGCCACCTCATCTGTTTCATTGTTTCTTGGGACAGGACCAACCGTTTTAGCCTTGTTGTGACAGGCATGTACCGAAGCTGTTTAATTGGTACTTTTGTAGTTGTTTCCTCTCCATCATCGTTTAGAACCTTGACATATCTTGATGCATTGCAATGCATACAATGGGTATTGTTCATGTGTTCCTTCCAGAACGACAAGCAATTATTATCGCACACATCAATCTTCTTATAGTTCATGCCCAGATCACTCAAAATCTTCTTAGCGTGGTATATTTCTTCCGACATCTTATGCCCAGATGGAAGGAGATCACCAATCAGCTTCAAGATACCATTATAGCAATTGTTTGTGAAAGTGAACTTGGACATCCATGCCATAAGACGTGTCACCACCCGCAGAACGGCCACATTGGTGCTCTCATGCACTTTTTCACAAGAGGCGGCAAGATGGTCGTAAAACTCCTTCACCTCCTTTTGCATTGACCCCTCTTTGTACTCTCTACCAGTTTCCGCTAACATCTCATCCATCTGATCATCATCCTTGTTTCTATCTGACTGATTGTCATGAACCATCTCCTCATGCTCATGCCATACTATGTAGTCAGGCATAAAACTGTGCTTGCAAAGTTGCAACTTAATTCCATACTTATATAGATGTCGATGATTTCGACACTTGCTACACGGAGACTTCGCAAGATGAGAACCACTAGCAGAGGCTTGGTTGATGAAAACATTCGCAGTATGAGCCCATTCCATAGTGTGCGCACCACTTGAACTCCAACCATCATACATCGCTTTACGATGGTCACTCATTTTAGCTAATACCTTCAAAGTAGAAAATGTAAAAAATCTAATAGATAATACACACAAACCATATAACTATATATAAGATGTATCGTTCTTTTATGTATGACAACACGGAGACTCACTTTACATTACCTAGTAAACATAACACACTAAAAGTAACTGCAATTTTGTAATAAGAGTCTAGAAAGAAAAGAATCAATAATTTATGCTATCACTAATAGCTAAAAAAGTATGTTAAAATAAATTTCAAACATACATTTTAACTCCATCAATAGCTATAAATGCAACTAATGACTACAAACATACATTAGAAATTCAACTAATTAATATCTAGAAATGCAATTAATAGCTAGAAACATATATTAGAAATTCAACTAATTAATAGCTACAAATGCAACTAATAGCTAGAAACATACATTAGAAATTCAACTAATTAATAGCTACAACTACAACTAATAGCTAGAAATATACATTAGAAATTCAACTTAATAGCTAAAAATAAAACTAATGCTTCTACAATTGACAAAGTCATTTCTTTCTTACTATCCGATTATTATTTGATCCAAGTTAGACTCTACCTTGATTCTTTGTTGTTGAAGCCGGAGGGGCGGGCGTCGGGGGATCAGACGGCGGGCGGGCGCCGTGGGGCCGGAGGACCGGAGGACGGCGCGCGGGCGGAGCTAGGGCGGGCGGCGGCGGCGGGCGGGCGGAGGGTAGTCGCCGGACGGGCGGGCGCGGGGGCCGGAGGGTGGCAGCGCTCGGAGCGGGCGGAGGATGGCCGCCGGGCGGGCAGGCGCGGGGCCAGAGGGCGGCAGCGCCAGGAGCGGGCGGAGGGAAGCCGCCGGACGGGTGGACGCAGGGGCCAGAGGGCGGTAGCGTGCGGAGTAGGTGGAGGCAGCAGCGTGCAGCGCACATGCGGCGGACTAGGGATGGCGGTCGCACGGGCGGGGAGTGAGAAACAGTGGGAGGGAGATAGCGTTATGGCCGTTGATGGCCTAAAACAGACTCCAATAAGTTATCACCGTTGGTCCTCTCTCAGGCACCGATGGTCATAACTTTCCAACCATGGGTCCCATGTCCACCGCTCGCTGGGCCCACATTAAAACCATCGCCCGGACCCCGGGCATTGACGACCTTAATAGAGTTGTCAACTGCCGACAAGGAACCGACGTCATTATTCTAAAGACCATCGGTCTGTATGCTCCAGTCGACATATTTAATTAAGGACGTCGACTGGCCGACACTCATAAAATTATTAACGTCGGGTTCCAAAAACCGACGCTTTTATGTTTTTAAATCCGACGGCCCCGACTGTCTTTTTTGGAACCAGCGTCCGATTGACCATTTCTTGTCGTGGAGAGGTAGGAGAACCAATCTTTGTTACCAGTCATGTGGCACGATCAACTTGAATTCTGAAGCCAAATGTTCTCCTTTCTCAAGCGTGAAACCTGCATAGAAGCACAATACGTTGATGCATCAATACTGTGGTTAGTCAATAAGCATTTAGGAATTCAGTTCTGAGTCACGCAACGTCCAACAAGAATCACACACAAAAGCGGGTCTATGAGCCAATGTTTGAGAATTCCTTAACACAACTACTGACCTACGAGTTTTGACTTGTGTATCACGAAAAAGAGTAGGTTTAGGAGCAAACTTAGCATGTTTTAGACTCATTAAAGCATGTTGTATGTTCCTAATATTTCGAACAGACAAGGTTTTGCGGAGTATTTATCAATGACGATTAGCAAAAACATGTGAAAATCACAAATATTAGAGACTTGTTTCTTTGATACCAATTTTAGGATCGAAGATCATGTAAAATTCTACCAGAGGGGGTGAATGGTAGATTAAAACTTTTTTAGTGGAAGCTACAAAAAACCTTCGGCATAAATTGATATCTTAGGGAAATCAGTGTGTGCGACTAATCTAAACGTGATCAACCATGAAAAAACTATTGTAGATTGTATAATATCAATTCACGAAGATACGACAACAAGAACCACGAAAATTGGTCGAGTAAACCTCAAGTTATGGTCCAAAGATTGAACAACGGTGAATCTGTCCTACACGAGTTGAAATCAGATCTGCAACGCTGCAAAGGAACTTATGTAACTCAAAAACAAAAAATCTAACGACCGTGTAGTTTTTACATATGATAGAACATAAAGTTGTCAAGATAACACAAAATGAATCGCGGCAATTGGATATGTAAAACGTGACTTAAGATCAAAACACCAAAGAAAAGTCAGGCATCTCAGAAAATCGACGAGAAAGACTTTCCGAAAACAAGTCGGACCAACAAGGCAGTAAAGCTTGTCTAAACTACGAATTTTATTCACCATAGACACAAGAGGAACATCTCAAAGCCGTGCACCACAAGCTCTGGCCTCCCTTGCTGATATAACTAGCCCTCGGGCAAATCCAATCAACACTAGGACTCCTACTCCGACTAAGTTTCAACTGAAACATTCCATAATTACCAAGCTCTTACATACGTAGATAGAAGCAATATTGAGACTTACTAATCCTTTAAACATCCCAAACATTCCTAAAATAACTCAACTTCATGCCTACCATGAAATCTAACTTAATGAAACTCCAAAACATCAATAAATGAACCATAACCACCTCAGCCGCAGTTGCAGCTTGTGGCATAATCCATCCTGTTGGTACCCTACATACCGGATGCCCCTTGAGATTGCAAAGATCACAAGGAAACTCCATCTACCAGATTTAAAGACCTCCGAAGGCCCCACATGTCAGGTGTAACCAGACCTGCTTCCCCGACATGGTTAGTCGCAGGGCCGCCACGTGTATCATAAGACTGGAGCTATCGCCCACACATGGGAAAGCTCCAAACTAGATACCGGTATGGCATCCCCGGACCTAACCCCAGACAGAGGGAAGCTCCGGTACCGACATGTGTCCAACAGCACCAGACCTACCCGTCCACTACGATAAGCACCGGAGCTACCACATGGCTGAACTGTCGGACCTTCAACTTCAACAATCATGTTGGTGGACCCCCAACGGCTCTGGACCTTCAAGGAGCAATCAAGGACTTTAAGACCCGATTAAGTGTCATTAATGCCATATTAATGACACACGATCGAATGGCCCTTAATACCGGTAACGGCACTATTAAGGCCCGTTGCCATGCTATTAAGGGTAATTAACCTTATTAATTGTGTATCAAGCATGTGGTACCGCTGGGGCCACACGTCGGGCCAGGCTAATGACCAGTCCTTGTACTATAAAAGGACTGGTCGACGATACACAAAGGGGCTCTCCAGACCTCTTCTGGACTCCCTGACCTAGACAAGCTTCTTCTTCTAGAGCTTCTCCTAGACTTACACGCTCAATATAACACCAACACACCCCGTGGAGTAGGGTATTACGCGCAGGCGGCCCGAACCACGTAAATCTCTGTGTCCACTTGTCATTCACCTTCTTGAATCTCTGAGCGCCCATTACCGAACTACAACTCCACGATCTACCAACAGTAGTATTGGGAGATCTGCCGGATCCAAACACTGACAGTTGGCACGCCAGGTAGGGTCCATCCGAGATTTCAAGGATGGTGAACTCGGCTTCTGGATCATCCAATGGCAATCCTGCTGTTCAACCTGCTGGGGGCAATCCCTCCAACATGCAACAACCAGCAGGTGCCACGGCTCCAGTAGGAGTCATGCCTCCACCGCCACCGCCTGCACCAGCACGTCAAGTTGGGCAGCGTGACGGTGCATCGGCGTCAGTCACCGCATCGGCAAATAACAACAACCCTGAACACGCGCTCAATGCAGCGCATGCTCTCCTCCAACGTCCACCACCTCCAGGTGCATCCCAGGGTGCAATGGAGTAGTGGATGGCTGATGTAGAACATCTGGTTGCAGCAGCAACCGACCACATCAGCAACCAAGGTCCTCCCCCTTCGAGGTGGGCCCCATCGTAGCGCCGGACTGTGTCGGGCAGACTTGGTCCGCACGCTTCCCAGAATAGGAGGCATGCTGCATCTCAGCAAGTTACGTCGCTACCTTTCGGGGCGCGACGCACTCATACGGTAACCAGGATTTCAACTCATGACCTACGGGCAGAGCTTGATCGCCGTTACTGTCAATAGGATGGCCGTGTCCATATCGAGCGTGCTCGTGAAAGGTGAGAGGCTCAAGACAGTCCCGCTCGCGAGGGAGTAGTAGGAGGCTATTCTGACCTGGCCATGCACCTAGGCATGGTTAGATGGCCACAAAAGTTCCGGGCTCACCTGCCAGAGAAATATGACAAGACTATTAATCTCGCTGAGTTTCTCTAGATTTACTCCACCGCAATCCTTGCGGACGGAGGTAACGACGCCGTAATGGCCAACTACTTCCCAGCGGCCTTGGCTGGGACCGCCAAGTCCTGGTTCATGAGCCTTCCTCACAACTCTATCAATAGTTGGGAGGAATTGTGCCAACAGTTCACCGCCAATTTCGGGAGTTCATACACCCGACCAGGCACTGAACTGGACCTTTTTGCTGTCGTGCGGAACAGGGGAGAATCCTTGCGCTCATTCATCCAGAAGTTCTCCCAAGTACAAAACACTATTCCTTCTAGCTCCAGCGCCTCTGTTATCGTGGCATTTAGACAGGGCGTACGAGATAAGAAGATGCTGGAGAAGCTGGCGATCAAGGAGATCACCAGCGTCACAGAGCTCTTCAGCTTGGCAGACAAGTGTGCCAAAGCTGCGGAGGGCCGTGAAATTCACTCCAAACCACCTCTGGAGGATGGTAAAAATTCCTCCAAATGCAAAGCCACTACCTCCGGGAGTGGCAAATAGAAGAAAAAGTCCAACGGCAAGAAAAAGTCATCGGCCGACACATCTACTGCTGCAGCTGCTGCAGCTCCGGGTGGCCGGGGGCCACGCCCCATGAAACGACCTCGGCCGTCCTCTGAAGACGGTGGCAATTCCAAAGTGTGGTGTCCTATTCACAAGTCGGACATCCACAACATGGAAGACTGCCGGGAGGTCCAAAACCTTGCCGTGTGCTACAAAAAGCGCCGGGAAGAAGTTCCTTTCCGTCAGAGGGAAGGAAAACATAAAGTCAATGAAGCTCCAGCTGAAGAGTAGTTAGGTGTTCAGGACCCTAAAAAGGTCCTGCAGGCTGTTTACACATCCGTCAACGATGACTCGGACGTCTCTGACAATCAGCGTCGGAAGTCCATGAACACCATTTCTGGTGGTTCCTGGGATATCACCTCCCGGCGTGTTACAATGCGGCGGGACATGTCCTCAGTAGCTCCTACAGCCAGGGCGGAGCCGCACCGGAAGTGGATGGATACTGCCATCACTTTCAATGCATCGGACTGTCCTTGGAACATGATTGGAGCTGGTCAACTCCAATTGATGGTATCACCGACCATCAACAACATTCAACTCCACCATGTAATGGTGGACGGAGGTTCGGGGTTGAACCTCATAAGCTTCAAAGCTTTCGTCAAGCTTTAGCTTCGACCTTCGGACCTTCGCCCCTCCCGACCTTTCTCCAGAGTAGGTCCGGGGGCCATAACCCCACTCGGTGCCATTATTCTCCCCGTGACCTTCAGGACTTGGGAGAATTATTGCACTGAGAAGTTTATCTTTGACGTTGCTTGGATCAAATTACCCTTCAACGCCATTCTGGGCAGACCATCCTTGTACAAGTTCATGGCTGCTACTCATTATGGCTACCTGGTGTTGAAGATGCAAACACCAGCTAGTGTTCTTCAGATCCGCGGAGATCGCACTGCCGGAGTGACTGCTCTGGAAGAACTTCATGCGCTTGCTACACCGCAGGAGGAAGAGTCCAGGCAAGAATAAGCTCCGAAACCACCGAGCATTCATCAATAAGGCTCAACCTCCGCACCTCGCGTGCAACCAAGCGCCGACACTAACATTCTCATAAAAGTCGTCTAAATCGGTTCCGATGCCGCTCAGACCACATGTATATCGGGAGGTCTGAATGACCAATAGGAACTCGCGCTCATGTTGACGTTTTTGCTTGGCAACCGTCGCAAATGCCTGGGATCCCTAGGGAAGTGATCGAGCATAATCTAAAGATCTATCCTAACGCTCGGCCTGTACATCAAAAGCCTCAGAAGCAATCAGTAGAGCGACATAACTTCATAAGACAAGAAGTGAAGAAGTTGCTCGAAGCTGGATTCATCCGAGAAGTCTACCACCAAAAATGGCTGGCAAACCCAGTCATTGTACCCAAGACCGGCGGGAATCTTCGAATGTGTATAGACTACACAAAACTGAATAAGGCATGCCCAAAAGATCCATTCCCACTACCTAGAATAGACCAAATAGTGGATTCCACCTCCGGGTGTGAATTACTGTGTTTCCTAGACGCATATCTAGGTACCATCAAATCAAAATGTCTAGGGAAGATGAAGACCATACTTCTTTTATCACAGTAGATGGATTGTACTGCTATACTGCCATGCCATTTGGTCTCAAGAATGCAGCTTCAACATTTGTACGAGCTCTGTACAAAACCTTTGGAGAGCTCATTAGAGACATAGTGGAAGTGTATGTTGATGACATCATCATCAAGATCAAAGACGAGGAGTCACTCCTTGACACTTTGCAAGCTGTCTTTGACAAGTTGCGAGTCTCTCGCATGAAGCTGAACCTAGACAAGTGCGTCTTTGGGGTTATCTCCGGAAAGCTTCTTGGTTTCATGGTAAACCACCGGGGCATAGAGGCAAATCTGGCGAAGATTAAAGCCATTGAGGATATGCGGCCACCAGTCTGCATCAAGGACTTCCAGAAACTGACTGGATGTCTAGCCGCCCTCAGCCGGTTCATCTCAAGATTGGCGTAATGGGCGCTACCCTTCGTCAAGCTATTGAGGAAGTCTTGACCATTCCAATGGTTTGAAGAAGCAGAAAAGGCATTCAGGTAGCTAAAGCAACTCCTCACCACTCTACCAACCTTGGTAGCTCCGAACCCTGGTGATCCTCTACTGTTTTACATTTTGGCAACTGACGAAGTTGTCAGCATGGTCCTGGTTGCAGAGAGACCAGAACCTTTACAAGCTCAGAAATCCAGAACCTTCCGGGAGGGTCCGGAGATTCCTGAAGGTGAGTCTGGGTCCCAGCCCCAAGACATGGATGTACAAGGAGTTACTCTAGAAGATCTGGACCCCTCCGGGAGGGTCCGGTTCGCTCCAGTAGAAGCTTCGAGTTCCTCCAACAAGGACCCAGAGGTCCCCGAAGTAGGCCTGGACCCCCCGGGAGGGTCCAGGTCGATGTGGAGGAAGCTCCGGGCCCTTCCGGGAGGGTCCGGACAGTCCAGCACCCAGTGTACTTCATTAGCGAAGTACTACATGATGTCAAGACTCGATACCTAGAGGTGCACAAGCTGCTCTATGCAGTTCTCATCGCCTCCAGGAAGCTTCGCCATTACATCCAAGCTCACAAGATCTCAGTGGTGACTTCTTATCCACTGCGTACGATCTTGCATAATCCCAACCCTACTAGGAACATTGCAAAGTGGGCAGCGGAATTGGCTGAATTCGATCTTGAATTCGTCCCAAGACAAGCGATCAAGAGTCAAGCATTGGCAGACTTTGTGGCGGAATGGACCCCTTCTCCATCAAACCCTAGGGGCCCTAGTGAGCAGAAGCCGGAACTCAAGGCTCCGGTCTTCACCGAGCCTCACTGGACCCTTTACTTCGATGGCTCCATGCAAAAGCAGGGGGCCAGAGCTGGAGTCCTTCTCCTCGCCCCAACCGGGAAGAAGGTAAAATACATGGTCCACCTTGACTTCAAGGCGACCAACAACATGGCGGAGTATGAAGCACTCATTTACGGACTAAGGAGGCACTATCATATTGTGTCAAGCAGCTGTTGGTCAAGGGAGATTTGCATCTCATCATTAAACAAGTGAAAGGTTAATGCTCATGTAACAATACTCAAATAGTTGCTGATCTCCTTGAAGTCCAGAGGCTTCAGAAGGACTTCAAATTCTTGGACCTCCACCATGTCTAGCGTGTCCATAACGCTGAAGCTCACGAACTCTCGACGAAAGCGTCAACCGGAGCTCCGGCTCCTGACGGAACCTTCGTCCAGAGGTTGTCAAAACCCACAGCTCAGCTTGCCGAACTGAGCGAAGGGGGCGAGACCAGCATCCCAAAGCTGGCGGTCCCGATGGCCCTGTTACCATGGCAGCCGTCAAAGGTCGTAGGTGCTGCCGGAAGCTCCGAGCAACCCAGCACACAAGACTCAAATGCTCAAGCTAGCTCCGATGCATGGATCTCGGAGATCCAGAGCTACTTGAAAGACAATATCCTTCATGACGATGATGTATCCGCTGACTAGACAGTCAGATTGGCTGAAAGATACACGCTGGTAGAAGGGGATCTCTACCGGTGCGATGCCAACAGCGTCCTAATGCGGTGCATCACAAGTGAAGAAGGCTGCGAGGTCCTCGCAGAAATCCATGGAGGTGAGTGTGGGAACCACGCGTCTTCCAACACACTGGTCGATAAATCCTTTCGGCATGGCTTCTACTGTCCTACAGCGCTCCAGGATGCAACTGAGCTGGTGAAGAAATGCGAAGCATGCCAGTTCCATGCAAAGAAAATTCACACACTAGCTTAGCCTCTACAAATGATACCTCCTACATGGCCTTTCTCTATGTGGGGGATGGACATCTTGGGACCTTTCCCAAGAGCCGTCGGAGGTTACAAGTTCCTGTATGTTGCCATTGACAAGTTCACCAAATGGTCGGAAGCAACTCCAGTTGTGACAATAAACAAACAGTTAGCTATCAACTTCTTATAGTCCATCGTATGCAGATTTGGAGTCCAGAACAAAATCATAAAAGATAATGGGACCTAATTCACAAGCTCTGTTTTCCAAGTATACTGCAAAGACCTCAGCATCCAAGTCAGCTACGCCTTCGTAGCTCACCCGGCAAGCAATGGCCAAGCCGAGAGAGCAAATGCAGAAATCCTGAAAGGACTCAAGACGCGCACATATGAGCGCCTGAAAAAATATGGAGCCAAATGGATCGAAGAGGTTCCACCCACTCTATGAGCCAACAGGACAACTCCAAACCTGTCATCTGGAGAGACACCATTCTTCCTGGTGTACGGAGCTGAAGCAGTCCTTCCTTCGGAAATCACCTTGGGGTCGCTCTGAGTCCGGACCTCCGATGAAGCCACGCAGGACCAGCTCCGGCGTGAAGACCTTGACCTCCTTGAAGAGGGAAGGTGTCAAGCAACTGTTCAGAATGCCCGATACCACCAAGCTCTCCTGCGCTATCACCAACAGCATGTTCACAACCGACAGCTCGAGGAAGGTGATCTGGTGCTACGGAGAATACAATCTAGAGAAGGGTTAAACAAACCCTCCCCCAGCTGGGAAGGACCCTTCCGAGTGATCAAAGTATCCCGTCCCGAATGCGTTCGCTTGGCAAACTGAGGATGGGACACCTTCCCAAATCCTTGGAACATTGAGCACCTATGTAAGTTCTATGCTTAATATCAAGGAGGTTTGTCTGTAATTACATGTGATGTATGTTATAGAGTCATTGTACAGAGTCGGGTAGCTCCTCCGGGAGGGTAGCCGGACCTACCCCGTTAGGTCTACAATGTCCATGCAACACTTGTCACAGTCTCAGAAATAAAAGTGTAGCTAGCTACCTTGGGTCAGACGAGAAACGAAACATACTTAGCTTGGTTTCGTACCCTAAGAGTGTACTTGTTTCCCCTGTACCCCGGACCTATAATGAAAGACATCATTGTGTGAAAACAGACTCCACGTGCATTTACTTTGTACAGGCTCAATATTTTTTATTTTTCTCTTTCTTGTCTATAACAAAGTTGTGTAGTTCTTATGAAACTTTAGCTTGACCAATTCATGTGCAATTCGAGTTGTATTGTCTATCCTTCGGGGTTCAAACATTGTTGATGGTCTACTCGTCTGAATGCCGCCATGCCAATCTAGGGCCGAAGTGTGCTATCGACATAGCCTGGTCATGCACCCTAAGTACACCACCCTACCTACACCCCGACAGGCCGAAGTAAGGCGAGTCCAGAAACGATCGGACCTGAAGGAAACAAGACGACGCTCTTGATTGTATTTAGAATTGTGTTCGACCTAAAACATTCTCGGGAATAGTAAGTCGCAATGCAGTTATAGATAGGAAACGGATTTTACTGTTTTTCTTGACTTCAGTGTGCAGGAAAAATAAATATTTCATGATGATGGTGAATGAAGCTGGAGCTGCCAAAGCTCCGACATCCTCTAGGTGGCATGTTGTTGATGTTCAAACATTGACATCGAGCGTCGCTGGAGCTACTTAGCTCTGATAATCCTAGGGGGCAAGTCGTCAACATGAAGAAAAGATGGTGGAAAGACTCTAAAGTGGAGTCTGCCGTTGACACACTATGTGTTGACAGAGGTCACTGCCAGAGCTACCAAGCTCCGACACCCCAGAGGGCTAACCATTGATGCTTTACGCGTTGATGGAGACTACTTCCTAAGCTACTACGCACCGACGATGGTCAATGCTGGAGCCACTAAGCTCTGACAACCTTAGGGAGCCTACACTATCGAAGACTTCGGACCTACATTTTACAAGTTCGAAGCACGCAAGTCATCAACAACTGTTACATCCTCTTGGTACATGTTCACAATCAAATTGTGGACATCTACCAGGGGGAAAGTGAGACAAAGGTGTTGAAGTCAACAAATGAAATTCATAAAAAAATTTGGATTCGTTCATCTGGAGATTACAAAATTGGAGAAGAAGAAGAGAGAATAAAAGTAGGAGCTACAAAGAGATGGTCCTAGACCCTGTGGAAGAACTGGGCGACCTTCTGGGCAACCTCCGACACGCTGGCTCAGGCGGCTTCACCCTATCGTTCGATGGGGCCTTCAAGCACCGGGTCCAGAGGGAATTGAGTGTCCCGGCTGGTCTAGCACGTCAGCACAAACTCTTTGACGTTCTTCGCTAGGGACTGTCCCTCAGTTTCTAGCTGGTCCACGATGACATCGCCCATCTTGGTGAGCTTGTTGCCTGCAGAACTCAGTGCCTCTAACGCCTGGTCCAGCTCCGGCTGCGGATCATCCAGATGCACGGGAGTGAAGCCCATTGGCATCAGCGCGTCGTTGGATTTGCACAGGAGGTCCCAAACTTGTTGGGACTCTGCAGCCCTTGCGCTTCGCATCTCCTCCAAGGATCTTTTGGCCGCCGCAAGCTCTGAGTTCTCTTGAGCAAGACGCTCCACCTCTTTGGCTTTTTGCTGAATCATTTCAGCAACCTACCTTTCGAGTTTCCTGAGCTCTTCCTCCTGGAGGTGGATCTCATTCCGGCGGTTGACCAGATCCTTCTCTCGGCCCCGCACTTTCTTTTCCCTGGCGGCGACGACATTCTCCTGCTTGTAGAGATCTTGCCCTCGCTCCCAGGCCTTCTTCTCCTCTTCCTTGCAATGCTCCTTTAATTTCTTGGTGCATTCTTCGAGGCTCTTGTCAGCCAGAGCTGTCTTTTGGACAAGCTCTTCCTCCCTCTTCACGAGGTCATCCTACAACTCCAGGAGTTTTTGCTCCTCATCCTCAAGCTTTCTCTCCCGTGCCTCAAGATCCACCGAGCACTTGACGAGACTATTGTGGATGGCGGCGAGCCTCTCCTGGCGCTCATCCGCTACGCTATTAGCAGATTTGGCCTTGTCGTAGATGGCCCGGTACTGGTTGTCAAGGGATCGCGTCATGCTTTCCCTCTCATCCAATAGCTTACCCCAGTTCTCCAGACGGACCTTCTCCCTCTGCACCCACTCCTTGTCGTCAACCAGCCTCGACTGCGCCAGCTTGGTCTTGAAATGGAGCCAGTTGCACCACCTCCTAAGAGTTTGGCGCTCCTCCTCGAGGGCCTTGCTGTCGTGGTAGAAAGCCAGCTGGACCTGGCGAAGACTGGAGCAGGCATTGTGAATAGACAACAATAGGGGGATCGGGTCCGGACCTGCCGGGGTCCTCTCCGCTGGCTCCAGCAGATCTTCAGTGACAAAAATTGGGTCAGACTCTACAAGAGTGGTCCCCTGTGCTCACACGGCACTAGGGCCGTCCTCCGGGATAGCCTCGACCGTCACCGAGGATGTTCCTGCAGCAGAAGTGTCGACCTCGGGAATTGGCTCCGAAGGTCCCACCGCCAGGTCATCAACAACTGGACCCTCAGGCGGAGGGCCAGCAACTTCATCTTGGCACCCTGGCTCAGCAGCGGGCGCCTTCGGGATCACCACTTCTGGAGCAGGTGTTGAAGGTTCAGTCGGAGTAGAAGCTACTTCCAGCTCCGGCGCAGGTGCCTCCTCCGCCGCTGGCTCAGGTGCTGGTGCTTCGACCATCATGGGCTCAGGCGCTGGCGCTTCGACCATCATAGGCTCAGGTGCCGAAAGCTCCAGAGCAACTGGCTTGGACGCCAGAACCTCTTCGACGAGCGACTCCACAGCCGGAACTTCTGCAGCAACCGGCTCAACCGCCGGAGCTTCTTCAACAACTTGCTCAAGTGCCAGAACTTCATCAACACCAGGCTCCACCGCCGGGACCTCATCAACCACTGGCTCGACTGTCGGGGCTTCAACAACATCCAGCTCTAGGGCCAGAATCGCAGCTACCTCCAGCTTTGTGGCCGGAGCGTCCAACATCTCAGCATCCAAGCCTGGAGCTTCAACCTCTAGGGCTAGTACCGCTGGTACATCTTCATTCCCGGCGTCTGGCGCTACCACGGTAGCTTTTGGGGATGAGTCGAGGTCCAAGACCACGACAACCATTGTCGGAGCTGCCGCAACCTCAGCCACCTCTTGGGGCGACGCTGGAATTGTAGCCGGAGCTTCGGCCTTCACAACCTCAATGCTACTGTAGGGACCAGAGCTTCAACCCTTTCTTAGGCATGCTGTGGTTGAAGGATGAAGAAACTCAAAATACAGTCATAACAATAAAACAACTGACTGAGGTAAAAAATCGAAAATTACCTCAGAAGGCTTCCGCACTAGTTAGCACGGAACCTCTTTTCTGGACGCTCCGGACTGTCCCCAGCGTCACTGGCGTGGTAGTCTCGGAGGCTCCCCCGGAGCTTGCTGCTGCTATCGGTGTTGCCTTGGTCGAGGCCCCCCTCAACCGGGAAGGACCTCCGGACCCAGATCCCTCAGCTGTCCCTAGTACTAGAGTCACTTGGCCGGAGCAAGCACCTTGGGATGATGCTGCTACTGGAGTAGATGCCGCCGTTGAATACCTCCCCCTCCGGGGAGAAGGAGCCACCGTGGAAGAAGCAGGCCTGACGGATCTTCCGTCGATCTGCTTCAACTTCCTCTTACGGCTCGAGGGCTCAGCCAACTCCTTGCCCTTGCCTACGACTTTGTTTCCCGGCATTGGGGCGGGAGCGGAGCCGCCTTAAGGAGCTCCAGAGATCGCCAACCCGGTGGTCGAATGCCTCTCAACGACACCAAGGTCGTCACGCACCGACATCATCTGCCAGAGCTCCCTGCTGAACTCTGCCTCCATGTTCAGAGGGAGGAAAGCTGTCGGCAGAGCCAAGTCATCACCCTCAATGTTGATGCCTTACTGGAACTTATTGAGGTGGAACTCCAAAGTTGCACCCTCAATGTTGGACTTCAAACCGGTCTGGATCCGGTCATCGTCCATCATACTATTGAGGGCCCAAGCAAGCTTCTCCCTCTTCTTCAACGGAGCCCACCTGTTGGTCAGGAAGTTGAAAAACACCTCCTGAGGAGTCACCCCTCCTTCCACGCACTGTTGGATCCTAGTTAGAGCAGGGTTGAAGGCGTCTGACAACACCAGAGCTTCACTCCAAGCTGCAGTGTCGACGTTGGGGAGGCCTTCAAGCAGCTCTAGCTTCTCGTGCTCCTCCACCCTGATGACGATCCAATCCTTCTTCAAGTCGTCCCACTTCCCAGAAGGGAACTACCGGAAGTACATGAACGGGCACTTCTTGCGCTTCACAAAATAGTAGAAGCCAAGGTACTCGTCACTCCTGCCGATAGTGTAGACAGTGAAGAAGGTGTGAAAGAGCTCAACGCAGGAGGGAATGCCCACCCACACTTTGCAGAAGTGTACAAAGATCGACACCAAGAGAATGGAGTGGGGGCCAAGGTGGTACAGCTGCAGACCATAGAAGTCTAGCAGCATCAAGAAAAAAGAGGAGAAAGGTGGGATCAGTCCCACCATGGCATACGCGGAGAAGTACACCATGTCTTCAGCATGTTCCTTCTCGAACGGAAGCTTGTCGGCGCGAACCAAGTGGTTGATGAAGCCAGGGGCCAACCCCATGAGGGCCCATACCTTCTTCAAATCACCGTCGGTCTTCAGTCGACTATGGCAGAGACCCAACTCCATCGCGGCACAGCGAGGCAAGAGATGGAAAACAAGCAAAAGTTTGGAGATTTTGAGAGCAAGTTCGAATGAAAGGCGTAAAGAACCCCCAAACAGTGCATGCTTTCCTTCTTAAGTAAGCCTTCGCGACGCTTGGATGGAAACCGCATAGGAGCCGATGATAGAAGTCAAAAACTTCACCCTGCCAATGACAAGGGGGCCCGGGGCCACCCCAACGATCAAGTCGAGGTCTTTACCTCAGGCAAACGGTTGTCATCATAAAAGGCAGGAAACCCGAAGGCAGCGGCCTGACAGGGCACGCAGAACCGATACAATTTTCGTATCAAGAATCGGCGACCTTCAATTGCGTGAGATCTGCACGCTAAGATCTCACCTGCCGCATCCAGGATATGCCACGCGGCGGTGGTTTAACTGTGAACTATCGCCCAGGGCACGTCTGAAGACCCTTGAAGACACGGCTCAAAAACGGAAGAATGGACCCACCTCCACTGGAATGACTTCATCCAAAAGGTCTCTCCCAGAGGTGGGCCCAGGGGGCCACTGCCGGTACCCTACGTACCGAATACCCCTTGATATTGCAAAGATCACAAGGAAACTCCATCTATCATATTTGAAGACCTCCGAAGGACCCACATGTCAGGTGTAACCGGACGTGCTTCCCCGACATGGTTAGTCCCAGGGCCGCCACGTGTATCATAAGATCGGAGCTATCGCCCACACATGGGAAAGCTCCGGACTAGATACCGCTATGGCATCCCCGGACCTAAACCCAGACAGAGGGAAGCTCAGGTACCGACACATGTCCAACAGCACCGGACCTACCCATCCACTACGGTAAGCTCCAGAGCTGCCACGTGGCTGAACCGCTGGACCTTCAACTTTGACAATCAGGCTGGTGGACCCCCAACGGCTCTGGACCTTCAAGGAGCAATCAAAGACTTTAGGACCCGATTAAGTGTCATTAACACCATATTAATGACACACGATCGGATGGCCCTTAATACCAGTAATGGCACTGTTAAGGCTCGTTACCGAGCTATTAAGGGTAATTAACCTCATTATATGTGTATCAAGCATGTGTAATCGCTGGGGCCACATGTTGGGCCAGGTTAACGACCAGTCCTTGTACTATAAAAGGACTAGTCTACGATACACAAAGGGGCTCTCCAGACCTCTTCTGGACTCCCTGACCTAGACAAGCTTCTTCTTCTGGAGTTTCTTCTAGACTTACACGCTCAATACAACACCAAAACACCCCGTGGAGTAGGGTATTACGCACAGCGGCCCGAACCACGTAAATCTCTATGACCTCTTGTCATTCACCTTCTTGAATCTTTGCGTACCCATTACTGAACTACAACTCCGTGATCTACCAACAGTAGTATCGGGAGATCTGCCGGATCCAAACACCGACACAGCTGGTTGGACCTTTTTAGCCATATCTTCATGTTCATATATCTTCACCATGCCTTAGAATAATGTTTCCACATCCATGCACCCCTTGCACACGTTCATACACTTTCCAACGACATACACAATACCTCCATATCCATTGTTCTTGACCAAAACCTATTGTGTGACCTCCCGATGAACTCAACGACGATTCCAATAGAACTTGGTAGTTGAATCTCATCATCTTTTAATGACTAGTTCAATGGATCACCATCACCAGTCGCGTCTTGAGATCAAGCAACAGGTGCAAATAAACAAACAAGCAATTCTTCCGAGCACAAGCAATCCTCATGTTCAGACAATCCGAAGTGAGTTTCTCAGATATACTCAAAACTTTGCATGTAAACACTCACTGTTAACATAATTACCGGTGTATTCAACACATTGGTCCCACAACATGGTCAGGTTGAAGGCTGATCTATAGTCTTGCTTCCATCTAGGTAAACAAATGGAACCACTATCAAAGACAATACTGTTGCAAATTATAAATAAAAATAATAATAATGTTGCGATGAGTCCATAACATCGTCCATGCCATAACAAATACTACCTCCATGTGCAGTTGTATGAGCAATCTTGCTTATAGGTTTCAATCATTTCGATCAACAGCAAGGACAATTCCCAAATGCTCTGTAGATCTATCCAGAAGAGTTGTGAGAAAGCACAACCAAACAAGTGGTGCATAACACTCTAGCAACCTACCTTGAAAAAAAGAATATCTAAAATTCAATTCAAAGTCAAATTCAAATTTAACATTCAAATTCAGAGGCAAATAATTTGATTTAACTAAAACGTTTAGTATATCGTATATCAATCCTTGGCAAAATTTTATGATTTTTGTACGCTTTTAAATATTTTTTATTTTACAAAATCGTGGAGATTTGAAATTTATAGAGATTTTCAACGCTGGCAGGCCCCACCTGCTGCTTTGTCCTTACAGAGATCCTCTGACTTTACTGCAAGGCGTGACTTGATCACTGACCTGTGGAACCGGACCCACGTATCAGTTACCACACATTAAATAAGAGGATCCTGATCCCACGCAAGCAGGCAGCTCGCCACCGCCGTGCGCCTGCACTCATCTCGCTCAGTAGCAGCAGCGCCAAGGAGCTGCTTTCCAGTCAAGCACATCCGTCGAAGCCGTATCCTCTTTTTCTTTTCCTCATTTTTAATTCTTTCCCCTCCCTCTGCAAATGAAAAGTGCAGCACCCTCGCCAGCTTGCTCTCCACCTCCCCGACTCGCTTGGTCGCCGGAAAACCCCCTCGAACCAACCGAAACATTGTTTTCTTGTCCAAATCCGGCCGTCGGGACATCCCCTAAATTTCAGAAGAAATTTGATCTCTATGGAAAGATTTCCACGGAACTAGTTGTATTGTAAGCTTGCACATTACCGGTGCAATGTCCTGACAATTTCACCCGTTGTTTCCACGACTGAGGAGCTGCAAAACTGCGTGTTGTTGCTGCCGATCGTCCTTGGAGCGCCCCTCACCATTGCGCCCAATGTTCATGTCATTCCCGCCATGGTTGCGATTGACACCAGTGTTCTCCAAGCGAGCACAAAGCTCCTCGACCAAACATCACCGAACCTCTCTCACCGCGGCCGGATCATTTTCTGGTCAAATTCCCCCTCGTGCCCACCCTAGTGAGACCTGTGGGCGTGGCGCCCTCCTGTCCTTGACCCGCCTGCCGCCTGTAACTGCTGCCGCCATGACCAGTTAGGTCAGAGACAAAGATTCATTTTCCCGCTACTACTGAGCATGTGAGCGAGAGTCTCCCATCCTGCCAGCAGCCATCCCGGCTCCAGCATCCTCCCCTTGCCGACCGCCACTCCGGCGCCGACGATCTTTAATCCTCGCAAACGATCGAGCCTCCGTTGACAGCGATCACTCCGACACTGGCGTCCGAATAATTGTTTTGAGCGCGTTTGTGGGATTCTTTTAGTCTACTGCTCGCCGCTTTGGCAATGTAGCTATGGTGTAATCTCATCTTCTTTGATTTCTTTCTTGGGATATCGGACTATGATATCTCCTCTGCCCTAAGATGTCGTCATTTCATCTGGATGAAGGGATCCTTCTCGGGATTTATCGGGCTATGCTACTCTTCGAGATGAGGTACATTATCAGCTTGGACATCCCATTCATCACCCATCTCCAAGCAGGATGGGTTCCTTCGTGATGGTGGTGGTCTTCAGTCGCTGCTCCTTCCGTTTATTAGAAGTTTCTGTGGCTACTGTCCTCCATTGCTGTTTGGGAGGCCCTGCTCAATATTTTCAGGTTGAATATCTGCAAGATTGTCACTTTAAATTTGTGGTTTCTTCGAAGCTTGTGGGCTTCTCCATATGTCATCTCAAATGAATAGTCAACAAATACTTTGATCTTTCCTTTCATCTTTGGATAGATGGAGGACCTAAATGGCGATCAGACTATCGCAAATGGCTTAAGGAGCAGGATGATGCCTGGATGTTGGTTGGTAAAAAGGGTAATCGTACTAAGAGACAGTGATATGGTTCTCATTTATCTCATGTTAACAAGCACAGATCATGGAAGGATGATTCCTCCCGTTGGAAATTGAGTCCCAGGCATTCTCCTCATGAAATCAAGATTGGATGGTTTTCTTTCGCAGTAGAACCATCAAGGTCTCATCTTTTCGGTAATCTTTCTTTGCTCTGAAAGGCTCAAAATTCTTTTCAGGACCTTCACACATCACCCACGGACTCCTCTACTACTGTTCCGGTCAGCAAAGTTTCTAACCATCTTAAAAATCCATTGGTTAACACGTATGATCACATTAAGCTTCGGGTTCAACCCTCAAAACCCTACCATTACATCTCTCAGGGCTTCCAACACTCCCTTTTGCTCTAACTGCCTTCCTTCTTGTAATTTTCGAATGGCTTGTCGAAACAAGAAAAGGTGCAATAATTGTTTTAACTACAATCATTTCTCTAACCGTTGTTTACTCAAGGCTCGGTGGTGCAAATTCAAATGGGTACCAAGAGTGAATTCTCGAGTCCCTCAATGATTGTGTTTAGATCCCCCGCCACCTGGTAATAAAGACTTATGCCTACAGCCTCAGCTTACCACGATGCACTCATTATTCAATATCGGTTGAGATATCCCAGGAGCCTCATCTGCCTAGTCCTTATCAATCGTTTTGGCTCCTGGCTTCAATCTTCTACTTATAGCCTCCTCGCCCCCAGAACGACTCATACATGCCTCCTTGGCCAGTCCGCCCACTCTCCCTCCGATTATGGCTAACTTTACCACTAACCCTACCTGCTTTATCCCACGACTTCTGGTTCTTGAAGATGGTAGCCCTCATCAGAGAGTCTGCTCAGCTTCCTACATTTCTGGAGCAGTCGCTGGTATGCATGAGGACTTAGCTCTCGTGGTTTAATTCATCGAAGATTCTTTCCCCAGCCCACAGAAGTCAGTTGTTGAATCAGATTGCAGATTACATCTCTAAGAATCTGCAGAAAGATCTCATCATCTCCGGTGCTCATCCGTTTGGGATTGGCAGTTATAGGTTTTCTAATGCCTGTGATAGAGATGCGGTTATTGCTTCCAACCCCCATGAGATACAAGGTCATGTATTCTGTTTCATCAAGCAAGATGAAGTCCCCCCTCAACTATCAGAGGACGACCTTCACCAAAACTTGTTGGGTAATGGTTTTATGCTTCCCGCTTGACCTCCATTCTACTCATTTCATAGAACAAGTTTGTGCTACCTTAGAAGACTAATTCGTTGGAATAAGGAGGATCCAATTGTGACTTGTGTCATGGCTTTGCTGTTGGTGGAAAACACACTCGATGTCCCCAAGGAGTAGTGGTCAGCCAGGGTTGGTGCCATGGAGGAGGGGGAAGGTCCAAACCATCCCTATCTAACTATTCAACTCTGAACTCACTGATCAGTTAACCGGAGATGAATAAGATCCTCTGATTCATGGTGGAAATCCCCATCCTTTCCATGGGCCTATACATCTGGTATCAACTTCAGTCCTGTCATGACTTGGACAACTCCCAATTAAGTGTGTATAGTCTTGCGGACAACCAGTTGAATGATGGATCAGTTCAACAGTTACACGAAGCTCAGCATGGGGCCATTGTTGAAAATATCCAAGACCAAGCCTCGATCGGTCCACCGCCAGGGTTTGACCCACTGGTTTCTGCAGCCTCGGGCCAAGCACCTGAGCCATCATCTCAAATAGAATGTCGAGACGATCGGCCATCCCCGTGAGGGCGAAGAGGTAGTGGCCTACAGTACTGATTCCGGTAAACATCGGAAGGGTACCCAGATCCAAAGAACTCATGGTGCGAGACATATTGTTGTACACCTCTTGCGCCATTAGGAGGCGCTGCTTGGTGTTGAACCTCTTAGGAGAGCTGCAGCACAGTTTCTTGCATGGTGGCTCCCTCGAAGGGCTTTACTGTGGAAGGTCGGCCATGGTCGTGGTGGGTCGTCGGCATGGAGAAGACAAACAAAAGAAGAAACCGATTCAAAGTGAGCGACACGCTTGTGGAGAACTCATGGGTGATGGCACATCTTAAATAAGGTCCGCGCAGAGTCAACGATGGAGCTGTTTGTTTCCCGCGAATTGATGGGACAACAGGACGCATCGATACCGCCTCGAGCAAACGAAAGAACGCTCACGCCGGACATTGCACAAGTCTCTGCACCACGCCATCAAAATTAAGTTCTCCACATTCCTCGTGCCACGCATCTCTCTTTCGATAATGGAAGACGCGCTTTAATGTAATGCGTGTCTGTCCTTGTTCTCGCATGTCTTGCATCTATCTCCCTTGTATCTTCACCACCGGTGCCCCTTTACTAATCAACCAACGGTCCTTTATTAATCAACCAACTCCAGTGCAACCACCGCCTCTGTTTGTCATTGTCGTTGTCGTTGTCGTCGCCGTCCTCATCGTCGTCATTGTCGCTGTCCTCGTCGTTGTCGCGTCGCTGTCCTCATCGTTGTCATCACTGTTCATGGTTGGGTTAGATATCAGCTTGGAGCGTAGCTGACTTAAGGAGGAACACTCGGCGAGTTGCAAGAACCATCGCCATATATGTACATATGGCACACCGGTCGCATGGTTGTATATATGTAGATCTGCAATGGACTGGTGAACTTAACTGTAGTTTTGTTTTTTCCGTCTTGTTTGTTTTTGGTATTTTCAATTTCTCTACGTAGGGTTTATCTGCGAAGCCTGAATCGGGAGATTTATTGAAGCTGTAGTGCATCGTCCGTGGTAAAGAAGCGGTAAGTCATGAAGAACAATCACAATATGAGTTTAACCATCGTCCTCCTATTAATGAATTTTCTTTGTAGTCTGACTGGGAAGGTGGTTACTACCACCTGACAATCTCCTTTTCATAGGACTATCCATTGGTGCCTCCATGATACACCTTTCCACGTGGTTTCTTCCACCCAAATGTCCATCGCTCAGGAGCACTCTGCATTCGGATTTTTGATCAAGAGACTGTAAGATAGACCTATTTTGCTCATGTAATTAGTAATTGTTGCTGAACTTATATGAATTGGTTTCTTATGTTGCTTAAATTGATATTTCATAGGGGTGGTGGACTAGTTTCACAATTAAAACTATACTACTTGAAGTTCAGCATTTTCTTCATCAGCCAAATGCGCCAGATGTTGAAAATTGTTGCTATAATCTACTTATCAAGGTTAGACACTTTGTGTTAGTGACAAACGTAGGTTATTCATTCCTCCTTCAATATTTGTTAATTTAAAGAATGTCAATATTTTCAGGATCCAGGGGAATATAAGAGACGTGTTCGGGAGCAAGCTGGACGGTACAGTTTAGACTGATTGATGGGAGCTTTAGGAATAAGTTTAGATTCAAAATTAGTTTAGTGGGCACGCAATATATGAACTATGAAATTCATTGAGTTTCAAATTATCTCTGAATTGCAATGTCATTGAATTTATTTATCCTTGAATTCCAATTAATCCATTAAATGCAATGTCATTGTGTTTCTTTATCCCCGCAACAGACAGTCATGATGTCGTGCGAGTGGTGATAGGGTGAAGAGTGCATGAGTGGCGGACTTTAGAAAGGCGCATCTTAGATATCTGAGATCCGATAGAAGGGATACGCACCTTACTCGGGCACATTTCCGATTCGTGCCCAAGGTCTTCCGTCCCACCTTAGAAAGTTGTGCGTGTTGCAATGATCATTTAAAGATTTCCGCACAGATGCCAGTGGGACATGCCCGGATGCCAAAAGATGTTGTTCCTAGCATCAGCACACCGTGGCACATCTTTTGCCATAACGAGTGCCCGTTCGGCGAAAAAATAATGAGAGACGCGCCTGACCAGAAAACGTCTCCGATTCTTACCGAAGATCTTCTGTCCCACCTCAGAAATCTGTGCGCATTGCAATGAACATATAAGGCATTGCGCATAATTTCCAGTCGACATGTTAGCATGCGAAAGTTGTTGATCGCGGAAGAACAGCTTTCGCATGCTGATCCATTCGGCAACAAAATAATGAGACACGTGCCTTACCTGGACACGTCTCCAATTTACGTTGAAGATCTTTTGTCCCACCTTGGAAAGCTTAGCGTAATGCAACGATCATATAAGGCATTGCGCCCAGTTGCCAGTGGTACATCCCCGCATGCGAAAGATATTGCTGGCTTCAGCGCACCGTGGCTCGTCTTTTTCATGCGGGAAAATGCCCTAATGCGAAAGATGCTAATGCGAGACGTGCATTATATATGTGCATCTCTGAGTTTTATTTTAAGATCTAGCCCACTCTATGGCAAAAGTTTTCTTGCGCTCTCTCGATGAAAGGACGCTGCAATGAGAGATGGGTGTTATACAGGCACGTCTCCGAGTTTTGCTATTTTTATCCATCGTGCGCTCTCTCCCGACATTTTGCGAAAATTTTTAGCTCTCGTGTGCTCTGTCGACCTAGAAACCGCAGCTCCTGAGCACGCCGCCGCTATCCTGTCATGGTCACTGTTGCGCTACCACCGTCGACCCCGACCCTGCCATCGACCCGACCTTCCCGTCATCAAAGAGTTGAGCACACTGGAGTACGCCGGCTCATCCCCTGTCCCTGGAGCATGCCGCCTCCGTCCCTCTTTCTCAACTCGCTATTCATCATTGTCGTGCTGCTGTCATCGACCCCGACCCCGCCGTCAACCCCGACCTTCATCATTATAGAGTTGAGCACGCTGGAGCACGTCGCCTCGTCCCCTATCCTCGAAGCATGCCACCGCCTCAACCCCAACCTCGGTAATCGGTATGAGTATGCCGGCACCTTCACGTAAGTGGAAATGTTCTCCCTATCCCTGGAGCATGCCAGCCTGCTGTCATTAGAGAGTTGAGGAACCGCCACTCCGGTGCCTTCACCAGCTCATCCCGGAGCACGCTGCTACTTCGTCCCCTGTGGCCGAAGCACGACACCCCTCGACCTTGCCCTTAGAGCATGCATTCCAGTGAATTTATTGAAATTGAGGATGTCCAATGAAGTGTTAATGAAGTCATTGATCCAAAGGGAGAATTTTCATTACGGTATACATTCATGTTGCTTGTTTTATGTCCAATACAGAAGTAATGTATTTGTTTTTACTATCAATGTATATAATGAATTCTGATTCGCAAACCCTTGAAACTGCAGGAACTGTGGTTCACACTAGCATTTGTCATCCCAGTGACTTTTATTTCTACCTCTGCAACCATGCTGGTATCAAGGCACCTATGCAATAATTGGTGTTTCTCTCACAAGTTTTTGATATCAGGCTATAAATGCATCAGTGACATGTAAATTGTTTGTCTTTTCAGGGGACAAGCACACTAGCTCACTACCATGTCATTTACCATGACAACAATTTCCTTGGTGATGCTTTGCAGATGCTCACCAACAGGTTGTGCTACAAGTAAGCTCAGTTCTCCATTCACTGACAGATCTTTGCTACCTTATGTGATTGGTTAAGCGAATGTGACTGCGATTTGATAATGTTTTGTATGATTTTAGTGATTTTATTGAATTTGAGGATGTCTCAGTCGCAGCATTAGAGGCTATGAAGGCTCACCGTTAAGGAAGTCATTGATCAGGAGAATTTTCATTACGGTATATAGGCTTAGATGATGACAGTTATGATGTGTGTAATTATTTACGTTGTAACCAAGATGAATATTTGATTGGTCAATAACCATGATTGACACTTTGTTAATATTTGATTGGTCAATATGGTTTAAGGTGTGGTCTTATTTGCTAGACATATGTTCATGTATGTGGATGTTGCTAACACTGATAATTTGGCTGCCAAATCCTGGCTAGCTCCAGCATGCAACCGGCAATCACACCTAATAGGAGACCATGTCTGTAAACAATCAGCGATGAGCTATAACAAAGAATGACTCAGATAACCTACATAAAGGAGAAAAGCTTCCATAAATTCCATATCAGATCAGTAAACAAATTTGTGATGGCCTACACTACATCATGTCTCAGATGAGTCAATATATCTGTGACGGGTTTTGTTAGGGCTTGTCACGCATGTATGGTGATGGGCGACGCACGCCACCGCGTCTCCAATGACCTCGTAAAGAACTTCTGTTATGACATAAAGAAAGGAGACGTGCTTGCTTTAAGCATGTCTCGCACTTAGGATGATCGTCGACGCACCATAAGCACGTCTATGATGACAACGTATTGCGAGACACGACGACAGAGATGCACAGTTTGTTTGTCTCCCTTCTTTGTTAGGGCACATCTCGGATGAGACTTTCTTATGTAGTGTGTGAGTGTCGGTACAACACGCAATATGTGGTATTAGTGAGGAGCTGGACCCAGAGGAGATTATCCCTAACTTCTGTTGGATCCTTGAGCACTTTAGAGGCAAGCCTGGTTCGGATTAACCAGTTCTCCAAATGTTTCTTCTCTACAACAAAGTTGATTAGTAATATGACGTGCATTAGGTTTAGGAATTGGTTGACACTACAATTGCATGGCCTAAAGTTTACTTGTAGTACATGGGTTGATTAGGAGTTCAATTCTGCATCATTGTTGTGCTAATGTTCTATATTGATCGGTAGAAGTCAAGTGGTTGGAATCTACTCATGAGTTATCGACTTTTGAATCTATTCAAGTCGTTGGATCACACCATATTAAACCATCTAGTACAAATTTATTGAATCACATTCGTATCGTGTGGCTAGCCTGCAAAGAACAATAGATTTACCCCGGTTCGGGCAAAAAAGTCCATACGTCTAGCGGGAGTCTTCTATGATCTTTGTTAGCTCAAAAGGCGAGAGAACAGATTACAGGCAGCTCTGTCCCGAGTATATGAACTCTAAGAATGTAAGAACATATACGATAGTAATGCATAAAAGTAATCGCACACATGCGTAAGAAAGTAAAACACGAATGCAAGTGCATCAAAGAAAAGTGTGCAGGAGCACCAAAGAGAAAAGTGCATAAGTAAATGCGTAAGGAAACGCAGGAAGTAAAATGTGTATTGTAACCGCGAATACATAGTGTATTGGTCCCCTCCGCTGAATGCCTTGAGGGTTCTTTTATAGGGGGCGAGGCAGCTCTATCTATGCGACATTCATCATAGTGGGCCCAGTTTTACAGTGTTCGTTCTATGTATCTAGTCTGTCTTAAGCTTCCGTCTTGGCATCTTCGTGATCTCCAAGGCACCATCTTCAGGGTGAAGTTAAAGCCCTTCTGATGACAGATGGGACGGGTGTCGGGCTTATCCAGCAATGGGTCACATCACGGGTGCTTCCCCTGCCGAAGTTACCGCATCCGCCGTCCATCATAAATGCCCCCAACGAACCCCCTCTCTCGGGCTCAAGGCCGAGAGAAATCTTCTGCTCGACCTCTTGGGAGGGACTCGGGCAGGAAAATAAATCGACCTTGCATGGTCATGGCATTGGTGGCAAGTGCCTCCTCGACCGGAGGGTAGCTGATATTCATAGCTGCGTAGTGCTCAAGTATCGCCGGTTCCCATATGTTTGCTATCCCGAGTACAAAACTCTATCAATTGTAAGAGCCCTAATATCCATAATTCAAAGTTCAGTTAGGAGAAAAAATTTGAATAATAAAAAGCAATAAAAAGTAAATGCGGAAAACTAATAAATTCAAACTCCAAATGACGGAATTCAAAAAAATAAACTTAGCTACTGTTCAAATAAAGTTAACATGAAGATTTAAGTTGACCAATGGGTTCCAAATATTTCAAATATCCCCCCTGCAAACTTTCATAATTTTTGATGCGAGTCATTATATTCAACTTAAATTCAAATTCCAGTTTGAATTTAAATGAAACTTTGTCAAATCAACAATGGGAATTCAAAATCAAATTCTATATGATTAATCCATCCATCCCACAAATATCTAGCAAATTTTGGAATCAATTAGGTGGTAGAATTGATGGAGCAAGGATTGAGGATGAGGTAGGACCCACTTGACATCCAAAGCAAAGTGTTGTTTTTGCTCTCCAAGTGACACCACATGCCATGCAAAGTCCAGGCAGCTGCTTGTACTGTTGTGGTTGACTCCAGCCGCCCCCAGCACGACCTGGCCTCTTCCTTATCTCCACTCCATGGCCCTGAGCTGACCAATTCTTCACCTTCAAGTTTCCAGCGCCATATTTGCTTCTCTCCCGATTCCTTGTCTGTCCAGTCGATTTGCAGCAAAGTTACTCCGTGTTGAGCACTTTTCTTTGCCTCTATTCACTCCCCAATCTCTTGCGCAGCTTTTTGATCAAGTTCTTGCACAGCTAGGCCATCCCTGAAGCTGTTATTTTGAAACCGAGGCCGCCAGGAATCTCCCCTGTTTTGCCGCGCCTCTGATCATCGTCGACCCGACGATATACATCCATCATCTCACCTCGGTCCTAGAAGATAAAGGTTTGCCTACTCATGTTCTAGCTGCTCGTAAAATTTGAGCCTATGCCATGCCTCCTAGCCCCCGTATTTCCTTTTCTTCTGACGAATCTCGGTTATGAGTAGAGTTGCTTCGCGCGCGAAATTCCTTTTATACAGTTGATTATTCCTTGTGCACTTGTGCTACATTGTTCTATATGACCAGACGCATCACCTCGAGGAAGATCCATCGAGTTTCATCGAGTATTCACGTCGGAATACCATTTTTCCCCAACGGCTAGTCTTCCCCTCCTCGGTCCATCATTGCTACCATTATCCAAGCCATTTCTCTCCTTCTTATGGCCAGATTCTTGTTCCCCATGCTTCCATGAAGCTTCCCGAAGTCTTCTCGATCGATTTAGCCCAGCGTAGGGCTCGGCCGACATTGCCAAAACCCTAATCGCCGCTGCTGCCGTTGCACTGCCATTTTTGGCCACCTATCGCCGTCCAGGGCTGCACCGTCGTGTTCTCCGTCAGATTTTAGGTGGGGGAGGCGAGTTTGGAGGGCCGGCGTTCCCTGTAACGTCCGCTGGCGAGTGGCCGCCATCGGACGCCGCCGTGCGCCGCGCCCGAGCGCCGCTGTCGTGAGGTTGACGAAGGCCCGTGGGGCCCGACCATCAGCCTAACGAGCGCGCGCCCCGGATATGCTGCGGCCCAGGGATCACGTGTGTCTACATCCTTTAATTCCGTGGCCCCGTGTGGCTTCGACCCTATTGGCCCATTTTAAACCTGTTGGCCCATCCCTTTATTCAAATATTTCCAATTGAATTTTTTTCCCGATTTGGTCCCAACTTTGAAAAATCCATAGATCCTACTTCTCCAAAAATTCCCAAATAAATTTTTTTGGAACCAGGATATTCTATACTTTCAAGTGTTGCACTTGGATCTGTATGAATGTCCATTGTAATTTCTCCATAATTCAAATAAAAAATGCTTATAGAATTAATTCCTATAGTTCTGCTCTTTGGAAAATTATCAAAATTTTTCAAAACCTTCTTTTCAATATCCTTCAACTCCAGTAAATATTTCAGGGTCATTAGACTTCATTTGCATGGTCTGATCATCTGTGGATCCTCTAGGCACATAAAAATAGCTAAATTCATTTAGAATTTGTACAGAAAGTTGTGCAAGTTTCTACATTGATGTAGGATCGAAGAGCACGTGAAAAGCTACCAGAGGGGGGGTGAATGGTAGATTTAAAAATCTTACGCAGCGGAAACAATTTAAACCCAAACCCTCTCGGCAGAAAATGATCTGTTAAAGAAATCGTGTGTGAGACTAATCTAAACGTGTTTCACCGTGACAAAAGTGATAGATATCAGAGAGAATCAAGTCACAAAAACAAAACAAAAAGAATCACTCCAATCCTTCGAGAAAAACTCAAGTTATGATCGAAAGATCAAACAATGGTCAATCTGCCCTGCCCGAGAAAAAACAGTTCTGGAACGCTGCAAAGAAACTCGTGTAGATCATAGACCACAAATCCAATGACCGTGAAATTTTGACAGATGATAGAAAATCAAGTTGTGAAGACAACCCAAAAAGAATCACGTCAATTGGATCAGTAAAACCCGAGTTATGATAAAACCACCAACGAAAGGTAGTGCTGTCCAGAAACTCGACGAGTAAAACTTGTCTGGAACAAGTCGGACGAACAAGGCACAAAAGTTCCTTCAAACTACGAATTTTATTCAATAAAACACAAGAGGAACAGCCCCAAAGTCGTACACCACGAGCTCTGGGCTCCCTTGCTTATATAACCAGCCCTTAGGCCAACCCAATATCAACTAGGACTCCAATCCTACCCAGATCATGAATCGAAACTTTCCATAACAGCTCAAGATTCTTCTATACGCAGATAGAAGCAATCTTAAGACTTACAAACACTTTAGGAACGTATCCCACATTCCTAAACAACTCAAATTCGTGACCCACACAAAATCCTATCATAACCAACTCGATACTTTCCATACCGAGCCATAACCGACTCCGTCGCAGCCAAAGTCATCAACCGGTACGATCCGATCCTTCCAACCAGATCTTTCCTTCCTTATCCCATCTTCGGAACCATGTTGCCACGTCATGCACCGCATGCATACGTGTGAACACCTTCCTTCGACGTTCAGTAACCTTCATATGCACTGCCCTTGATTCAATCATCCTGCGCGACATCCTGATCAGCTCAACCACAGTTCCTCCCGAACTTTGTTGTTGGAACCTCATCTCCTCCCTGAGACTAGTCCAATGGATCCCGTCACCAGCCATGCCTTGAACTCAAGCAACACCTGCACATGAATAAACAACCAATCCATACGAGCCCAAGTCCTCGACTTGATTCAAGTTAGTTCCGAACACAACACCCTACGTGAGAACCTCACATAAGCATATTGCAAAACCACAGTAACACAATATCATCCATATCAACCAAAACGCACCAAAAACTTAGCAAATGAATACTAAGCAATCTTTCCAACAATGTAAAGCAAGTATGAAACATTGAAAATGAAAAGCAGAAGTATTGCGGTCAAGTTCCGGACCATCCCACAGTAAGCCGGAGCTTGACCCGGAGCTTACCAAAACTAGTACAATGAAGCACCTGCCGAAGCTTACCAAAACTAGTAGATCCTAGCACCAGAGCTTACCAAAAACTAGTCAAAACTAGTCAACCCAAAACCAGAGCTAGAAAAAGTACGTCGGAGCTTAGCAAAAGCATGCCGGAGCTATCAAATATATGCCAGAGCTAACAAAGATATGCCGGAGCTAAAGATAAAACTCACCGGAGCTAACCAAAGCTAGTCGGACCTTACCAAGAAGTCGGTCCTAGCATCTAACGTAGCCGGAGCTACCCAAAACAAGTCGGACCTATGGTCGGACCTTGCTATAGCTCGGAGCTAGAGTCGGACCTTGATAAAAAGGTGTTTTTGTGATATTAAAAACTTTTATCATCAAAGCCAAGTGTATTCACTACAAGCCTATGTATTCAGCACACATAGGTCTTACAATCTCCCCCTTGATGAATGCATTGGCAACACCATATAAAATCCGAACATTGGCTTATACACATAAAAGTTTTGAAGACAATTTCCCCCCCTTTGTAAATCAAAAGTAAATGAGAAGAAAAATTATCCCATATTATCTCTCCCCCTTTATTATCTCTCCTTATGCACATATTTTCTTTCTCTTCATGCTTATCTCTCCCCCTTTGACAATGTATTCAGCAAGTCATGAGCATGTAAACAAATTTTCTCTCCCCCTTTAGTTGTTATGAGCATATTATAACATATACATATAAACAAAGCTCATCCAAGTCATACTATCAAGTAACTTACACTATCACATCAATGAGATACATAAAGTAGTGTAAGTCATGCTAGAGATCAAGTGTGATTTTCACTTTTAGCAGGTCATGATCTCACAAACTTAACTATTTCAAAACTTGAAAGCATGACACTTGTTGCTGCATTTTATTATTTTTCAAAGCATAAATTTAGATCATATGATATTTGCAAGAGATTATATGTGCATCTGCCTTAATCTAACCAACCAAGCCAAGCCTATGTCATTTGACAATCAGAAGCTTAAGGACATGGTTTTGGTCATACAGAACTTCTTCCAAGTTCATATCTAAGTGCAGTGACAAGCTATCTCAAAAGAAGAAGTGCGATGCATGCATATTCTCTTGATCTTTTCTCAATTTATATTTGTTCATAAAAACTCAACATGTGAGTTGATTACTTGATAAATTCTTAATGATTAAAAGCATTTTTTAGCATGCAACAAGTTCAAAACAGCAAGAAAGTTTGACCATGACCATATTTTAGTGTAAATAATTATTCCAATTACTAGACATGGCAAAAACTACAAGGTATAACACGAGTAATGTAGTAAGAACTTTCAGCATGTAAAGGGAATCACAAAGTCATATATGTATGAAATACTATGCTCATATTATTTTAATTTCAGATTCACACATAGACTTCCCAAGTTTCAAAAACTCCCCCTCAATTTAAGCCACGAGGATGCATAACCCCTATTTCACTACGAATGAAACAAAAATGAGTGAAATCCAAAGGTTTTGTAAAAATGTCAGCCAATTGTTGTTCGGTATCTACATGGTGAAGCACAATGTTTCCTTTTTCAACATTATCTCGGAGAAAGTGATACCTAATGTCAATGTGCTTAGTTCTAGAATGTTGCACGGGGTTTTTAGCAATTCAAATGGCACTAGTGTTATCAAAAATCAGTAGAACACTATTTAGATCAACCCCATAGTCCTTAAGTGTTTGAACGATCCAAAGAATTTGTGAGCAAGCACTAGCAGCAGCTACATATTCAGATTCGGCTGTGGATTGTGCAACTGAATTTTGTTTTCTAGAGGACCAAGCAACAAGAGAATTACCAAGAAAATGACAAGCACCGGAAGTACTTTTCCTATCAATCCTACAACCCCCAAAATCAGCATCCGAAAAAGCTTTCAAAGTAACGGTTGAGGAAGAAGGAAGAAAAATGCCAAATTCTTGGGTTCCATGTAAGTACCTGAGAATCCTTTTGACGGCTTGACGATGTGAAACACGTGGGGAAGCTTGAAACCGTGCACAAAGACATACGCTGAATTGTATGTCCGATCTTGATGCCGTGAGGTACAAAAGTGATCCGATCATGCTTCTATATTCTTTTTGATCCACGGATTCACCATCTTCATCAAGTTCAAGTGTTGTTGCTGTTCCCATTAGTGTCCGAAGAGGCTTGCTTTTGTCCATGTTGAAGCGCCTTAGGATGTCTTTGGTATACTTCGTTTGATGCACAAAGGTACCCTCCTTGGTTTGCTTGATTTGCAGTCCCAAAAAGTAAGTGAGTTCACCCATCATACTCATTTCAAATTCGGAACTCATCATTGCTGAAAACTTGGACAAAAGATCATGAGAAGCACAACCAAAGATAATATCATCCACATACACTTGAACGAATAATGAGTCATTGCCATGCTTAAGCACAAAAATAGTTTTATCAACCTTGCCCATGGTAAACCCCTTTTCAAGTAAGAATGTTTTTAACCTATCATACCATGCTCTAGGGGCTTGTTTGAGACCGTACAAGTCTTTGGACAATTTGTAAACATGATTAGGAAAATCTGGATTTTCAAAACCCGATGGTTGTTTAACATAAACCTCCTCATCTATGTAGCCATTAAGAAAAGCACTTTTAACATCCATTTGATATAGCTTAAAACCTTTAGATGCTGCAAAAGCTAACAAAATTCTTGTGGCTTCTAATCTAGCGACAGGAGCAAAAGTTTCATTAAAATCCAGACCTTCAACTTGAGTGAAACCTTGAGCAACCAACCTAGCCTTATTCCTAACCACAACCCCATCCTCACTTTGTTATTTTTATATACCCATTTAGTTCCAATTAAAGTGTGACCTAGAGGTGGAGGTACAAGTTTCCAAACATTATTTCTTTCAAAATTTTCTAACTCTTCTTGCATGGCAATAATCCAAGATTCATTAGTGAGTGCGTGTGATATATCTTTGGGTTCAAAAGAAGCAACAAAAGCAGAATAAGCATGAGAGTTTGGATCGCGAAACCTGGACCGTGTGACTCGTTCGTGCAAGCTTCCAATCATCTGTTGTGGGGGATGATCTTTATAAAAACGTAAGGGAACAGATGTCTCACAAGCTTCTTCTTCATTAGGTTCATCGTAGATTGATGAGCTTGTGACTTGTGGACAATCAGGACCAGCATAGGTGATAGCTGGAGCTTGTTCAATGTTCGGAGTTGGACACGTGTCAACTTCGGAACTACCAGGCAGTATCACCGGCTCTTCTTCATCTTCGAAAATACCCTCCCCCTGAGGATACGGATCTGGTCCTGCAACACCGGAGCTAGTACCTGGGCTAGCTTCATTAAAAGACACTTCACAAGTCTCCACAATTTTGTTAGTGTCAAGTAAAAACACACGGTAGCCTCTAGTATGAGATGGATAACCAAGAAACATGCCATCATGGATCTAGGTTCAAATTTATCAAGATTACCATGTTTCTTAACAAAGCATTTGCAACCAAAGACCCAAAAGTGTGTAACACTAGGCCTATGTCCAAACCGGAGCTCATATGGTGTTTTACCTAGATTAGCACGCAAGAAAACACGATTTGAGACATAACAAGCGGTTGCTAATGCATCAGCCCAAAATTTCCTAGGAGTTTGATATTCATCAGGCATAGTCCTAGCCATCTCAACTAAGGTTCTGTTCTTTCTTTCTACAACACCGTTTTGTTGAGGTACATATGGTGAAGATAATTGATGATCTATTCTATTTTCAGCACAAAAGTGATCAAAAGATTGATTTTTAAATTCAGTTCCATTATCACTTCTAATTGCTTTTAATGATCCTAGGTGATCAATTGATAATCTAAGAAATAAAGTTCTAAAGTGACTAAAAACTTCATTCTTAGACGCCATAAAGTAAACCCAAGAGTATCTAGAATAATCATCAACAATAACAAGAACATACCATTTACCTCCGAAGGATTGAACACGTGAAGGTCCTACAGTGTCAAGATGCAAAAGTTGACATGGTTCTGTTGTCATGATCATTGTGAGAGGAGTATGTGAACCTGCAACCATCTTAGCATGTCTACAAGAAGAGCACACAATTTCTTTGTCCCCTTTAAGCTTAGGCAGTCCACGTATGCGATCAAGAGCACTAACACGGGTTAGGTGATCAAAGCCTACGTGACCAAGTCTACGATGCCAAAAATATAAGTCCTTTGAATCATTAGCAACTAGACACCTATGCTTAGAGGAAGACATATCAAAATCAGCTTTGAAAACTCTTCCAAACCGAGACATGTTAAAAATAAGCTCACTATTTGAACCTACAACTTTGCAGCAGTTTTTATTGAAAATAATTTCTAGATTTTCATCTAGCAATTGTGCAACAGAAAGCAAGTTATATTTCAAATTTTTGACAAGTGCCACATCCTTTAAAGTGTAGTGATCATTTACTCTAACCGAACCCTTAGCAATTATAGGAGTTGAAGAATTATCGGCAAAAGTAACACTCTCTACACGTGACACAAAAGAGAGGGAAGAGAACCAATCTTCGTTACCGGTCATGTGGCGTAAGCAACCTGAATCCACAATCCAAACGTTCTCCTTCCTCAAACGTGTAACCTACATAGAAGCACAATACTTTGATGACTCAATACTGGGGTTAGTCAAAAGGCATTTAGGTATCCAGTACTGAGTCACACGACGTGCAGTAGGAAAAACACGCGAAAGCTGAGACAAAACAACAGGTTTATGAGTCAAAGTTTGAGGTTTTCTATTCTTAACTCTTTTAGCACAAAAACCAGTAGCTCCAGAGGTAAAAGCAGCAGTTCCAAAAGACAAGGCTGAAGCTCCAGAAACAAAAACTGAAGTTCCGAAGGAAACAACAGAAGGTCCGGGAGCTCTTGGAGCTATCGGAACTATCGGAGCTGCTTTTGCGGATTTCTTACCAGAAGGTCCGGAAGCTACGTTTTCAAATTTCTGACTCACTAAAGCAGGTTGTGTTTTTCTAATTACATGAAAATTATAAGATCTAGCATTTTTTCTTTCCTTTTTCTGTTGTTTAGCTAGTCTATAACAAAAATCTATGACATGACCATCTCTACCACGGAAGGTACAATGAAATTTAACTTTGTGTTCATGTCTAGATGAGCAAGCAATATTTTTATTTGAAACCGAATGAGGCAACACTCCTGCAGATTTGAAAACTACTCCTTTTTGTTTAGGAACTGTTTGAATCAAACCACTTCCTAATGACTTTGCAATTTTAGGTGGATGTACCTTAGCATGAGCATGAGAATCAAAACCCAAACCAGTTTTATCATTGCAAGACTTGGAAGAATTCAGCAACAAGTTTAGGTTCTTATTCCCATTACAAAACCGATCTAATGTCCTATGCATATCATCAAGTTTATTGGACAGATCAAGGCAATTTTCACATGAAGTTTTTCCTTTTAGTTTGCAATTGGAACAAAATTTAACTTCATGAGAACGTAAAGCATTGTTCAATATAGAAATTTCATTCATAGGATCCTGTAGTTTCTTATCAAGATCATCACAAGTAGAACAATGCAAATCAATTGTAGAACAGCTAGCATCTTTCAAGATTTTATCATTAAGTGCAGCAAGCTCTTTGTTCTTTTCAATTTCTAACTCAAGTTTATCAAGTGTGGAGGTGTGTGCACTTCTTAATGAGGAAAATTGTTCATATATTAAATCACATGAGGAACATGCATCATCACTACGAATCAAAGTTTTTAAACGGTTGATTTCAGATTCTAGTGATTCAATTTTAGCAGCACTATCCCTAAGCTTTTTGTCCTTTTTCTTAACAATAACAGTGGCACGAGAAATAGCATCACACATTTCTTCAAAAGTAGGACATACCTCTTCATTGTCGATGTAGTGTTCTGCCTCCTCCATACTTGATCTTGACTTGCCCACCATAAAGCACAAGTTTGCCAAATCATCTTCATCTTCATCACTTCCAATGTCCACGTCACTTGAACTGAACTCTTGAAGCGCGGTGATGAAACTGTTGATCATCTTGCGTCCTATGGTACCTTTCTTTTTCTTGTTGGAATTTCCAGAGGAGGTCCGAACCTTGCTTTGTTTTTCTTCCCAGGTGGTCGGTCCTGAAAGGTTAGGACATTCCTACGAAAGTGTCCTATTTTACCACATTCAAAACAGCGTTGAGGTCCGGAGCTTCCTCTCCTTCTAGTTCTCACATTTTGCAATGCTTCTGAGAATCTAGTAGAGATGAGTGCCAACTCCTCTTCTGGAAATTCTTCGATCTGCTCCAGGGTTAGTGAGGACAACAAAGCAAGAGTATTGCAAGATGATGATTGGCTGGAGCTAGACATATCACGTTGTGAAACAAATGCAATAGACTTATTTGGGTTCTTACGTGCTAGGATGTCAATTTCATGGGTTTTTAGTTTAGAATAGAGTACATCTAATGTAAGAGAACTCATGACAGTAGATTCACGAATAGATGTGACTTTCATCTCCCAAATTGACATATCTAATGCACTTAGTAATTGCCTAGCATTTTCAGCATCTGAAAAATTAACATTGACACTACGCAAGTTGCTGAGAATCTTATTAAACCGAGCAAAGAGATCATCAATAGACTCACCGGGTTGCATCTCGAAGCGCATGTATTCTTTCTTGAACATGTCTTGCCTTACCTCTTTGATCGTGTTGGATCCTTCGTGGTAGTCACAAAGTGCTTTCCACACATCGTATGCAGATCGGAGGTGTGCAACACGGTCGAAGTCGCTTTGTGTTAATCCTTGTATGATCAAGTTCCGAGCCTTGTTGTTGTTGTCGACATCTCTCAGATTTGTAGCTGTAACTTGATCGTTTGATGGCACTTCGTAAGGATTGTATACCTTATCCCATATTGCAAAGCCTTGTGCCTGGATGAAAGCCTCCATACGTGCCTTCCAAACCTGAAAATCAATACCAGCGAACACACACGGTTTGGCGGAGTACTTTTCCATGACGATTAGTCAAAAACACGTGCAAATCACAAAGATTAGAGCACCGTGGCTCTGATACCAATTTTAGGATCTAAGAGCACGTGAAAAGCTACCAGAGGGGGGGGGGGGTGAATGGTAGATTTAAAAATCTTACGCAGCGGAAACAATTTAACCCCAAACCCTCTCGGCAGAAAATGATCTGTTAATGAAATCGTGTGTGAGACTAATCTAAACGTGTTTCACCGTGACAAAAGTGATAGATATCAGAGAGAATCAAGTCACGAAAACAACACAAAAAGAATCACTCCAATCCGTCATGAAAAACTCAAGTTATGATCGAAAGATCAAACAATGGTCAATCTGCCCTACCCGAGAAAAAACAGTTCTGGAATGCTGCAAAGAAACTAGTGTAGATCATAGACCACAAATCCAATGACCGTGAAATTTTGAAAGATGATAGACAATCAAGTTGTGAAGACAACCCAAAAAGAATCACATCAACTGGATCAGTAAAACTCGAGTTATGATAAAACCACCAACGAAAGGTAGTGCTGTCCAGAAACTCGACGAGTAAAACTTGTCTGGAACAAGTCGGACGAACAAGGCACAAAAGTTCCTTCAAACTACGAATTTTATTCAATAGAACACAAGAGGAACAGCCCCAAAGTCGTACACCACGAGCTCTGGCTCCCTTGCTTATATAACCAGCCCTTAGGCCAACCCAATATCAACTAGGACTCCAATCCTACTCTGATCATGAATCGTAACTTTCCATAACTGCTCAAGATTCTTCTATACGCAGATAGAAGCAATCTTAAGACTTCCAAACACTTCAGAAACGTATCCCACATTCCTAAACAACTCAAATTCATGACCCACACAAAATCCTATCATAACCAACTCGATACTTTCCATACCGAGCCATAACCGACTCCGCCGCAGCCAAAGACATCAACCGGTACGATCCGATCCTTCCAACCAGATCTTTCCTTCCTTATCCCATCTTCGGAACCATGTTGCCACGTCATGCACCGCATGCATACGTGCGAACACCTTCCTTCGACATTCAGTAACCTTCATATGCACTGCCCTTGATTCAATCATCATGTGCGACCTCCTGATCAGCTCAACCACAGTTCCCCCCGAACTTGGTTGTTGGAACCTCATCTCCTCCATGAGACTAGTCCAATGGATCCCGTCACCAGCCATGTCTTGAACTCAAGCAACACCTGCACATGAATAAACAACCAATCCATACGAGTCCAAGTCCTCGACTTGACTCAAGTTAGTTCCGAACACAACACCCTACGTGAGAACCTCACATAAGCATGTTGCAAAACCACAGTAACACGATATCATCCATATCAACCAAAACGCACCAAAAACTTAGCAAATTAATACTAAGCAATCTTTCCAACAATGTAAAGCAAGTACGAAACATTGCAAATGAAAAGCAGAAGTATTACGGTCAAGTTCCGGACCATCCCACAGCAAGCCGGAGCTTGACCCGGAGCTTACCAAAACTAGTACAATGAAGCACCTGCCGGGGCTTACCAAAACTAGTAGATCCTAGCACCGGAGCTTACCAAAAACTAGTCAAAACTAGTCAACCCAAAACCGGAGCTAGAAAAAGTACGTCGGAGCTTAGCAAAAGCATGCCGGAGCTGTCAAATATATTCCGGAGCTAACAAAGACATGCCGGAGCTAAAGATAAAACTCACCGGAGCTAACCAAAGCTAGTCGGACCTTACCAAGAAGTCGGTCCTGGCATCTAACGTAGCCGGAGCTACCCAAAACAAGTCGGACCTATGGTCGGACCTTGCTATAGCTCGGAGCTAGAGTCGGGCCTTGATAAAAAGGTGTTTTGGTCATATTAAAAACTTTTATCATCAAAGCCAAGTGTATTCACTACAAGCCAATGTATTCAACACACATAGGTCTTACAATTGAATATCTCTAAGTAGAAAGATTCAAAAATTGTCAAACAAATTTTGTTGGTTTTCTCTTTATCAACAATGACCAGAACTACAACCCAATCTTCATGAAAATCCCTAGATTTTCCTGTAGAGCCCTTTAAAGAAAAATAATGTTTGATTTTTATCTGATGATTCGCTTTATAGAAAAATCTGAAATTTTTCCAAAATATTATTTATTAAGTTTCTGGATACCTATAAAAGTTCCAGATTCATTGGACTTTAGTAACATAGTTCAATCTGGAGATTATCCCAACTGGTCATAGAATGCCCAAAATAACAAAAACAGTTCAGAAATTTGTCCAAACTTCTAATTTCAATATCGCATAGTAGAATGCATAGAAAATTGTGAAACCAAATTTTTTGAATCACTCTTGACCTCCTCTAAACATAAAATAAACTTTTTTCCATGTTAAAGTCCCAGGTTGCCTATGAAAATTCAGGGAAGGGTTTATATACATTGAATTTTATAAAACAGGGACTTCCATGAACTTAGGCCAAATTTGGCCAGAACCTCAACCATAGTTCCCAGTGTCCTCTGTAAAATTTCCAGAACGAGCGGCCATCATATATACTTAACTATCTTTCCTTTAAGCCATGCAATAATCCCAATATTGAGTCACTTGCATTTTTTCTTTGCATATCGAATAGTTGCCGAGCTCGATGAGACCCCGGAGCAAGTCATCATCCAGAGACTAACTTCAATCCCGTCTTGCGGCCAGGCAAGCCCCGGTTTGCATTTAACAGCGTTTTAAATTTTATTTGTATCACACTATATGGTTTATGATGTATGTGCATTAAGTATAGGATTTTCATGGAGTTTTCCACATGCATGACCAGAGAACCCATGATAGAAGGGTAGATGGTTAAGTCCTTGATGTGTCCATGCTATGTTTAATGTTATAGTTGTTTCGGTAGAAGTCGAGTAGTTGGAATCTACTCGCGAGTTCAGGAATTGGGTTCACACGGAATTGGTCGAGTGAGAGATTCACCGTTTGATTAAATATGAGACCGGGCATGGATTAAGAGCAGCGGGACATAGGGACCTGTGATCTGTAGCTATGCCTGTGTTGGTCAAGGACCGATCTGTGTGCAGCCCTATTGAGCAAGTTTGAATGTACCGAAGGCATACTGGATAAGGGACCCAGTAAACCGATATAACTTGTCCACCTTACCGTCGAGGCATACCCTACAGCCTTATAGGTGTGGGTACATTGTACTCCGTGTGGGGGCCTCCTGCTCGTAGCGGTGGGACCGGTTAAGCGTGTACGTAGCGGGTGAAAGATTGCTGCATACAACATGAGTGGAGTGTGCCATCGCAGCTCCGACTGTGGGTGTATGTGCCGTGCTATCCGGGTATCCCTGCAGGTGTATATCGATTCGAGTCGCCGTTCCTCGCAGTTATTGAGTACCGCTTGTTCACTGATTCATGACGTAGTTAATTATTTGGAGCTGAATATTATTGAATCATGCTTTATGGAATAATTATGTTTTGATGCTTGTATGTTTAGATCAGATTGTTTACTAAATTTCAGATTCATAAATCTTTAATTTGCTGCTAAAAGCTGAAAATAAGGATTAACATTTAGGCGAGTCTTTTTATTGCAAACTGTCGTCCTATCTTACGTATATCCTGCGTCTAGAGTTCCATGCTTAGTGGAGACGGTTAAGTCTTGCTGAGCCTTCGTGCTCACAGTTGCTATTTTAACTTTTTGCTGCAGATGATGACATATATGATGAAGGGTTCGCCGGTGAGGCGTTGCCCTCGTCGTGGTACACTACCGAGTGGGAACCCTGCACGTCGCTATGATGCTTTTTGTGTGCTGCCATTGTGATTCTGTTCTAGGACTGAACGGAATGACTTTTGCATAGCTTAGGATCTAGTGTCGAGAGCTATTAACTTATCTTCCGTTGTAGTGTATTTTTTTTTTTAAAAGACAATGCTTGTATAATACTATGTTATTTTATGTAATATGATGTATCTTTTTCTGTATGATGTTGGGTGCCGCATCGCACGACACCACCCAATTGCGATTCCTTGAATGTGTGGACTCCGGTCCCCACATCAATAGCCCCCGAGCTTTCATCCGAGTCTTTGTGGAGTTGGTCGTAAGTTGAAATTACCCTCGCGCTCGGGACCCTAAAAAACAAGATTTCAACAACGTGACAGTATTGATTTGATTACACGCTGACCACAAGCAGCTCGAACTAATTTGAGTGAGGCACTGGTGCCCCATCATTGTTAGTCGAGAATGCGTGGTGGACCCTGAGCCCCTCACATGGTCAGGTTGTTAGCCGCAAAAAATGCGCCACACTGGTGAGTTGTTGTATGCCCTAAGGGGTGAGCAGATTGGGAAATCCTAGAGCAGGATGGAAAATCTTGTGCTCAGTGAGCTATTAACGGGCAATCCATGTAAAACCCAGTTGAACCAATTCTGTTGGAGCAACTAGAATGAATCCACCACTTAACAGACAACAGTGGCCGTGCGTTATGGCGCGAATGCCAAAATTTTATAAATCCGCCCAAGGACAATGACATAGCTCTCGATCACGAGTAGATGCCCGAGAGACACCCCATCATAGGGAAACTAAGGAGTCACGGGGCTAAGACCTAGACATGAATAGTTGGAGATGTAGGGAGAGAAAGACCTCCGAGTATGCACTTACACTGGCCATCTAAAATCATTCATCCCTTAGTCCATCTTTTCATTTGGGGTAGCAACACAATGACCTAACGGGCAGGTAGGCACCCCAAACTCAACACTTGCCCCAAAAGTGACCGGGAAAACTTACCCATCTTACCTGCACCCGCTTGTCTGAGAAGCGTCATGGTCCATGAGAGCAAGGGGAAGATGCAAGGACGCCGCACGACTTGGACTCTGTGTCGATTACATGGAGACAGTGACCAGGTAGAATTTAGACCCGCCAAAATTCAGAGATCTCTCTTTCAAGAGATCATCGAGCAATGCCAGTTACGAGGGGCCCGGGACGCGTGGCGCACACTCTGGTGCTCTTTTTCCACGCGCCTTTGGTAATGCATGACTGACAGACCATGGCGATTTAACGCCATAGCCCACCGCATGCACGTCTCCTCGCACTCACATTCCGTAACCTCCTCGCCGAGCACTATAAAAAGGCTTTGTCCACTCCTTCTATGAAGCCTGGAAGAGTGTAATTGTTAGTTAAGAGAAAAAGAGAGTTTCGAAATAACAATTGGTTCTTCTCTCATGTCGTCGTGAGTGAAGTGGTGGGGGGGGGGGGCCGAGTCGGGGGACGACCGCATCGCGAAGAGGGACACCATGAGCGTGGAAGATGATTAGTTGCCGTCCCGATCTCCTATTGTCACCACGGCTCCTATAATGGTCACTCTTTTACCTTCTCTACAACCCATAGGCGGGGCTGGGAGCCCGACGTTGGCCGCGGAGTTACCAATCCTCGTCACCTCCAGGTTTGGAGTTTCTTCAGACCTATCCATTGTCTGCTTGTGTTTCTTTTTCCTTACTGTGATTCCTCCTTCGGTGGCATGGAGTATCATCCTGGTGTGACAGTCCTACTGAGGGGCTCTGGTCCTGCAGACCATCTATTGGGATAGGTTCCCCCGAGCTCGGCGACATCCCCGTCGAGGCTAAAGCGGGTGTTTTGGTACTCGGAGGCGGCTTTTTGAGTGGAGGATATGTGTCCTCTCCTGCCATCCCTGGTTAATAAGTTGGTGAGAAATGTCGTCCCGATGGCTGGCAAAGGGGGCTCGTCAGGTCCATCGGATTGGCAGCCAGCTGATGAGTCGACCACTCATGCTATGACCCCTGCAGAGTTACCAAGGCCCTCCAAGGCGGGAGCCCGTATGTTTCGTCATTGTTGCAGCCCAGGGCTCCCACCCTCGCGCCGCCAAAGGTGAGGCTCCGGGCACCACAAGCACCGACAGTCCCCGGGGACGCTATCGAGCCGGGCGAGGTTGCGGAGTTTGCCCATAAGGAGGGCATCTGTGAAGATGCCCTCTTCCTTGGCTTGGAACTCACTGGTGCAAGGATGAGGCTTAAGGCAGGGTGTGATAGGATCTCTGAGGTCCTGGAGCAGCTGAGTACCGTAGCCTCCTTCAGCCAGGTAACTTTTCTTGCCTTTTTGCCGATTTTGCTTCTGAGTTTTACCTTGATCTTTTTCGCAGGCATTGGCCCAAGAGTCCATTGCGAGGGTGCGGCTCCCAAACGTGGGCGGCCCATGTTTTGGGCAGGCCAAGCAAAATGTTATATCCGAGGAGCTTCTACAGGCGAGGGTCAAGGCAGAAGCTACCTGGGTGGCTGCCGAGGGCGCCTGGAACGAGTTGGGACGGCTGCGCGCCGTGGTTGCCACCACACGTGAGGAGACAGCGCGTCCCACCTAGGAGCTTGAGGCCCTCTGTTCCTCCATATCCATTGTGTGTGGGTCCATGCTCGGTCCATCCACTCAATGAGTAGAGCCGGATGCTTGCCTACTGGAAGTACCAACTCGCTCTACAACCGTTCAGGGCGAGGTCACCACTATTCGGGAGGCAACGATGGTGGCAACGATCAAATGCTTGGTCCACTGGGGCGTTGAATGTTAAATGATGCTACCCTTACATCCAGGCTCCAAGAGGCCTCTCGTCACTACGCGGAGGTGATGGTGGAGCTACAGGTGTCCACGCCTCCGAGATCACCATCTGCGGGGCAGCGTACGGTACCTCCTACGTGTCGCAACAGTGCCTCCTCTGTGCCACGACAAGTATTGGGGCGCGCCTTGCCCTCAAGGTCGTGACGTCTCACTATGACTGCATCAATCTCCGCATCATGTGAGAGGGTTATCGGGGTGGATGGTCGGAGGTGGAGTTGGGCGCATTGGAACGGGAGTGTGAGCCTGCCGTCACCTCCATGTGCCACCTGTAACACCCTTATTTTCATCCATCATGCATTGCATACACCGTGATACATGTTTAGTATCAAGCAACACAAAAGGAACAAGATTAAAATGAATTAGAACCGAAACAACAATAAAAACTGGTTTCAGTGCAGACTTGTTTGGAACCAACCCGGGACTAGTCGAATTTTGCCCTTGTTGTTCTACGGACTTGTCCGCTTTTGCTGCAGACTAGTCTGAAATTGTTTATGTTGTATCCCGGACTTGTCCGTTATCGACTATGAACTAGTCTGATATTTGTCTCTAGAACTTTTTGGAGTTGTCCGATAATTCCACAATTTGGTCCAGTTTTTGAAAAGTTGGACGAACATCTGGACTTGTTCGGACCTATATCAGAATTGTCCGTTTTGCTCTCTGGACAAGATCGAACTTGTCCGAATCTCAATCGGACTTGTCCTTTCAAGTCATTGTTCAATATCAGACTTGTCCGGCCCCATAGCAGACTAGTGTGGTGTGCACGACTCGCATTCTATTTCTTTCTCCACGACAAGTTATTGGGTAATTGCGTTAAGTGTCCAAGAACATAGTGCCCGACCTTAGTGGACCCCACCGTGAACTCTACTCGTCCTCCACCGCCTTACACTCGAATTCCACCCAAACCCTACCACCTCCACCCAATATAAACACACGAAACCCCACCCTCTCATCTCATTGCCACAATTGAAGAAAACACTAACCCTAGTTCGTGGGAGCCGCCATCGAGGAGAGAAAAGATCACAGCCAGGTGAAGAAGTTGGAAGATAGGAGGATCAAGCAAGATCAATCTTTTTCAACTCATCAACATCATCGCCATTTCTACACCAATTCCTCACCCCCTTCGATCTAGACGTCAAGATCCAAGTGTTGCACAAAATTCTCCACCTTTGAACCCTAGGATTCATTGTAAATATCTTAGATTCATCTTTTCTTCGTATATTATGGTTCCATGATTAATCAAACTATGATCTAGTTGAAAATTCGCCAAAAACCTAAGCATAAGGGACTTGTCCAGTCCCAATGCGGACTAGTAAGATTTCCTTATTGTTCTAGAAAAGACTTGTCCGGTCGTACTGCCAACTAGTAATATATGAGCATTTATTGATTGTAATGCTTGTTATGTATGTTTATTGCGCGAAATAGGAGGTTTGCGCTGGAGGGTGCTTTCAAGGACCTCGAGCACCAGAACTTCGAAGCTTTTGATTCTAACCAATCTCAACAGCATGGCAAGGGTCCTTGAACATTTTGATCCCGTTTTTAAATGTTTTGTTTACAAGACTGCATGCTTGTGTCTGTTTTATGGGAAACCCATTTATAGGTGTTTACTAGATTTATTTTACCATGCTTGACACTTGAGACATATTGTAAAGGGTCGAGAAGGGTATTTTACCTTTGAGCCTCGCTCTAATTAATTGGGATGGGGAAAAATAACCAAATGTCTTAACTATGAATTTATGCACTTGTGTATGATAAGAATTTATGGAAAAGGTTATTTGGTAACATGGGACTTGGGAGATCTAAGCATGCTTGGTTTGTGGATTGAGTTTGAAGTTATGGTGGTTTTGCTAGCCTTGGATCTAAGGACTGGTTCATCCGAGACTAAGCCAAGATAACAGTGTCACCACAAGGCCAAGTATGGGTGTCACTTAGCCAATTAATTATGTGTATTGCCAGCATTGTTCATATGATTTTGGGGAGTGGGTAATGGGAGTCGGTTGGGTTTTCAATAGTGGCGGGACAGCCCTGGAATCCGAACCGCACAAGTGGGGGCCCTTGGTTGGATGTGCTCAGTTGAAGGCACCACCACTGGTGAAACCTTAGTGGGTCTGAATATGCTGGTAGTCCCTTTGTAAAGGCTATTTTGTGATCTCTTGGTCACACACCTAAGGAAGTGTAATTGGCATAAGGGAGGTTTCTTTCGTCGCCGACAGGTGACGAAATCACAAACTTGTGGGTAAAGTGGTACAACCTCTGCATAGTGTTAAAAACTATCATGATAGTCGTGCTCCCGGTTAAGAGAACTTGGATGACCTACATGATAAGAGGGAACTTGGTTTTGGTATGGTTTGGTTATGGTTATGGATTGGATGTTGATAGATTAACAAAGTTAATGATGATGGTAAGAATCTGGCATATGTATGGATAACTGATGATGGATTTTGTATTATGTTAATTATTTGGGATATGATGGGATTATTTCTTATATACATTGTAGGATGCTTTTTTACATGTTTTAAATGTACTTTTCAGCAAATAGTCATTATTTATTATCAATTCCTTTTTTTAATCTACACATCATTATTTACCCACACTTCCTGAGTACGACATGTGCTAACCCTTGCAATTCCTCCACCACCAGTTTCAGGTGATGTTTGGGAGTACCCTAAGGATAATGTGTAGTACAAGGTTGTGTGCTTCCGTCGACTTGCCCGTGGATTGCTTAGAGCCGCGCTATATCCCATTTTCTTAGTTAGATTATTTCTGCTGTAGAACTATTTGTATTAATGATCATTGAAGTTTGTAATTTGAGGATTATTTATATATTGTAATAAAAGTACTTATTTACTAGTTTGTGCTGTGGTAATTTTTTGTACATCATTTGTGATGTGCTCGTGTATGTGTGTTGAACATCCTAGGCACATATAAGTGTCGCACTTAGTTCATTCTCGAAACCGGGTGTCACAAATTGGTATCAGGCCACAGGTTGACCGTAGAATGCAGCCTAGCTAAAATGGAAACTTTAGAGCACATAGAAGCACTCGAGAATAGTGGAGGATTTTTTGGTGTGTTGATTGCTATGTAATGCTTGCTTGTGCTTAGTTGAGGATTGTGGGATGCTTCAGTGTTGCCATATCCATATAGGCTTATATAGGTAGTTGCTTAGTTTCATATCCTTTGATGCATATAGTTGGGGACATGTTCAAAGTTCTTCTATATTTTGCTCTTCCTTAGATGTCGACAACCCGCAACCAAAGGAATGCCAATGGTGAGGAGGAGAGCAATGGAGCACCAGAGAGCAACAACAACCTTGGGCCTGAGGCTAGTAACCTGGAGCGGTTGATGGCTATGCAAAACCAGCTCATGCTGACTGTGATGCAATCTTTGTGACAGCTGCAGGCCAACAACCAAAATCAGCCCCATATGCCTCCACCAATACCCTACCACCTCATAACAAATTGGGAGAGTTCATGAGGACTAGACCACCTACTTTTGCCCAAGCCAATGATCCTACGGAAGGTGATGATTGGTTAAAATCTTTGGAGAAGAAGCTTGCAATTGTCCAGTGTAGTGACAGGGAGAAGGTTCTTTTTGCCTCCATCAGCTAGTTGGAGCAGCTGCGAATTGGTAGGAATCTCTTTGCAATGCCCATGCAAAAAAGGAAAGGATCACTTGTTCTAAATTCAACGAGAGCATTCATTACCATTTTGTTCCTGAAGGTGCCATGATCTTGAAGAGGCAGCAATTTGAGAATTTAAGGCAAGGAAGGTCGATTGTGAGTTAGTATCTTAATAAATTCACTCAACTCTCAAGGTATGCTCCAGAGGATGTTAACCGGGACAGCTGCAAGCAATATTTGTTTATGAGGGTCCTAAACAATAAAATTCAAGTCCAACTGCTCAATTGTGACTATGCAAATTTTTAGAAGCTTGTGGACAAAGCTATTGTTGTTGAGAACAAGGTTCGCGAGATGGAGCAAGATAATAAGAGGAAGGCGCTATATCAAGAAAATCCACAAGGAAGAAATGTTTACCCCCAATTTGCACAACCAAATGCACCATACTACAACCCCTCTGCTCCTGCATATCACACTGCTATTCCATCGCGCCCAACTTAGCTAGTGCAGCCATGCCCCGCCATGCAAGCACCTCGCCCTTGTTGAAGGCTGTTATATACAAATTTCATCTGTCAATTTAACTCAATTATGTGAAGGATTTGTCATTTCTTGCACACATCACTGTTCTATTTAACCCAAATCCACTTGGGCTTGGATAAATATGTGTATGCAGCATTTTATGCAGGAAATGAGGAAATATAGAGGGACCAATCCTATAAAATATCATCCCAGCCAATCAGACGACAACACGTGGCATCCCATGGATAAAATGACCCACAAACAGAAGTATCCGAGGAGATCAAACGTTGTATCACCCATATACATCAATCGGACCCACATGGCAGCCACCTGGAGAAAGCACACGAGAATTGGTGCAATGACCAGGTCGGCCGAACCAGGGGTTCGGCCGACCTGGTCCTACACCAAACTCGGTCAGCCTCCACGTGTTGGCTCCTCCCGCATTCATGGAGTCAATGGTGACTGATTTGCGCGCTTTTGGTGGTGGGAACCGACCTCAACACTAGTATAAATAGGACCCCCTACCCCTCACTTCAACACACACCACTTGAGCTTCATCTCTATTGTATACACTATCGTCCATAGTCTTAGAGGAGTTAGGTTTTAGAGAGGAGAGTCTCTAGTCCCAAGTCCAAATTGGTAAAGGAGTAAGGAGTCTCTCTCTTCCCAATCCAACATTGGGAATGGTATGGCTCATGTATTCTTTCTTGTATTTGTGACTTTATGCATAATAAAGATAGTATCTTTAGTCTCTACTTACACATATACTTGGGCAAATCGTTTCTTGTTTGATTGTGGAGTCCATGTATGTGGAAGTTATAGCTTCCATGACTGTTTCATCATGAACATATCTCATTATCATAGGACCTATAGTCCCCCACTATAGTCTAGTTAATTATAACATAACTAGGTTAGTATGGATAATTATGTTGTGTATCAACATTGGTTCAATGATGATTCAATTCATTGCCTTAGGGTGGACTGTGCCTAGGCTCTTAAGGTAATTACTTAATATGCTAGCATGGTGCTAGGATAGCTAAGTAGCATTGGATGTCTCGTAGACCCATGGATGGAAGAGGTAGGCAGTAGGTAGTGACAGCCCTATCTGTCCTTTGTAATCCTCCATGTTCGGCTATGCCACAGGCTCTTGGTGGGAGTCGCCCTAGTATTTCTAGGGGTAAGCCCGTGCCCGATGTGTTGAAGAACATAGCATAAGTATTCACTATTGATCTAGCTTATGAATAATTAGTTTAGACTATGTATATGTACAATAGAGCATAGTATGAGTACCTCCATAACTCTCAACCTTAACTAACCTCTAGGATCCTCTTATCCCCCTTAGACTAGAAAGCTTTTGTGTGTGTCACACTACCGCTACTTTTATTTTATCCATCCTTACTAGATTCTTACCTAGACCTTTCTACCCTTTCCACTTGATGATTGTTATATCTCTACCCCGCCTTCCTTTGGGATCAAATAAATGACACCCTTAAGAATACTCTTAAGGGGAAATGCTACAATGATACCTCCGTGCACTTGCGAAATTCACTCTGTGATCCAATAGAACCATTAACAAGCATTTCTGACACATCAGTTGGAGATGTTTAGTTAATGGTGCATAAGAAATACCAACAAGTATTTCTGGCGTCGTCGCGGGGGATGATTTGTTAGTATATCTTAGGAGCCGTCAACAAGCATTTCTGGCGCCGTTGCCGGGGAAGGCAAATAGATATATAACATGACTAAGTGAATAGGATAGAACACTGGGTAGGACTGTAGTATGATAACCGTTCTTTGTTTTCGTATTTATTTTAAATCTGAAAATAGGGTAGTGTATGTCTAGTTTCCGCCTGCTGGAAAACCATATTGAAGATCCAGAATCTCTTATGAGAGACCGACCCCGTGTCGTTACTCCTCAGAAGATTCGAGCGGCAAAGCAAGCTAGCATTTTTGCACCAACAATCCAAACGCCAATGGCTCAGAAGATCCTCATGAGTTCTTAGCTCCCTCTACTAACAATGTGCCTATTGGGCCCACTGTTAACACGGGAGATGTGAACTTCGAGATCAAAACTGGCCTTATCACTATGGTGCAAGCCAACCCATTATGTGGAAAGGCTAAAGAGGATGCAAATAATCACCTGCAACAATTCCTCAAGATCTGCAGAACTTTTAAAATCAAGGACGTGTCTCCGGATGCGGTCCGTCAGAGATTGTTCCCATTCTCTCTCCTTGGGAGAGCAAAATAATGGTTCTACGCAAACCGAAGTGCTATAGACACTTGGGAGAAGTGTTCTACGGCATTCCTCGCCAAATTCTTCCTGTTGGGCAAAACCAATGCCCTACGTGGAAGGATTTCCAGTTTTAAGCAAGAGCCCGGGGAATCTATTCTCGAGGCATGGGAAAGGCTTCAGGAGTACATCCTAACCTGTCCCCACCAAGGGATGGATGACTGGCTTCTTATTCAAAACATCTAGAACGGGCTGATCCCATCAGCTCGTGACCATTTGGATGCTGCTGCTGAAGGAGCCTTCTTCTCATTGACGGTGCCAAAAGCTAAAGATCTTATTGAGAAGATGGTGTCCAACATGGTATGGAACGATGAGCATCTCCATACCCGACAGCGAGGCATGCACACCTTGAAGGAGGTGGACATGATCGCTGCAAAATTGGACCTCCTAATGAAGAAAATTGATGGACAAACAAGTGGTGAAGTGTCTGGCAATGCCTATGCCCTAGACACTCACATCACGTGTGAAGTCTGTGGCGACACGGGTCGTATGGGCAATGATTGCCCAGAAACTTGTGAGGATGTCTTATACCTCGCCAACAATGGAAATTTCAGCAACAACAATGGCTATCATCCAGAAGGTCAAGGGTGGGGTCAACAAAGCTTATTCTTTCAAGGAGGGTACAACAACAATGGCAACCCTGAAAATCAGCCCAACTTGAGAGAACTTGCCATTAGCCAGCTCAAGATCAACGATCCCCTATCCAAGAAGCTGTCGGCTAATGACAAGACCCTAAAGAATATCAACGCAAAGATGGAAGGAGTATCCTCAGCCTTCAAGAATCAACTAAGCTTCAAAAAGATGTTGGAGACTCGATTGGAACAACTTGCTGCAGTTGTCCCTCCATTAGAAAACAACAAAATTCTGGGGCAGCCAGAAGCCCCAGTGGAGATCGTCAGTGCAGTGGTTACAAGAGGAGGAAATACCACTTGTGACCCACCATATCCAACACAAGAAAAGAGGACAACTGAGCCTAAGAAGGAGGATGTCCCAAGTTAATTACTTGGTGAGAGAATGGCCAAACACTTTGAAGGCACCAACTTATTGACATTCCCTCATAGACGAAGGAAGCCAACAGTGGATGAGCAATTCAACCATTTTGTTGATATCAACCAAAAGATCCACATTAATGTGCCCTTTATTGATGCGATGCAAGTACCCACTTATGCTCTCTATCTCAAGGACATATTGAACAACAAATGGCCATTTCCCACCACTGAGGTCGTCAAGCTTACGGAAGACTGCAGTGCAGCCATCCTCAATAGGCTTCCTGAAAAGAAGAAGGACCCTGGATGTCCTATCATTTCATGCTCAATTGGGGATCACCACATCGACAAAGGAACTTTGTGATTTGGGAGCAAGTGTTAGTGTGATGCCCAAGGTTGTGTTCGACCAGCTGAACTTCACAAAACTGACTCCAACACCAATGCAGCTACAACTGGCTGACTCTTCAGTCCGTTATCCAGCGGGTATTGCTGAAGATGTCCCGGTGAAGATCCGGAACTGCTTCATACCAGTGGATTTTGTGGTGCTAGACATGGACACTGAGAAAGATACACCACTCATTCTTGGGCGTCCATTCCTAAGCACTGCAAAAGCTCGCATAGATGTGGGAGCTGGAGAAATCCACTTCCATATCAATGGCAAGGAGGAAAGGTTTAACTTTCGGCCAAAATCAGAACAATGCTCCATGATTCGAATCAAGTATGGGCCGAATGATAAACACATCAAAGAGGTCGAAGTCACACCTCCAAAGTTTGACTCACTCATTGCATTCATGAGAAGATTAATCTACGAGGAGAATCCGTCATTTCAACCATGCCGATATCCAAAGGCGACGGAATCATCTGGACCTTCATGAAGGCCCAAGTCCACCATGCCACCAAAGAAGGAATGGCGGAAGAGGCAAGACAAGCCGTCTGAGCCCATCCCTCTGGGCCCAGATGTGAAATGAAGATAGGGGAATGTCCATCTCATCAGACAGTGGTGAGACCTACGCCAATAGGTTAAATTGGTAGTTATCCCACTTTATTTTTCTTTCTTTCTTTTCCACCCATTTGGTTTTTTCCCATTGCATATTTGATTTCCCTAGCAAGTTGAGAATCTTATATCCTCAACTATCATTTTTATTTCTTTCTTTTCAAAAGAAAATTTTTATTGGATTTGAAAAAAGTTTTTATTTGAAAAACAATTTTTTCTGAGCTGCACATGTGGCATTTCACTAACGTTCTAACTTTATAGCCGTTGGGGAGCCACTTGCCAAAATGGGAACCAGGCGGGGCCACCTGTCAGGTCGGCCGAACCCCCTGGTCGGTGGAAAGGGAGTGGAGCCAATTTGGCTCCCCTTCCTCCAACGGCTACATCTTGAACCCTAAGTGACCGTTGGAAGGTGCACCTTATAAATTGTGGTCGTTGAGAGCAATTCCCTCCACACACCACATCATTTTACACCTCCCCAGGTCACACTCTAGCTCACCTTGTTTTTCTTGCTCTTCATTGCAACACTCTTGCTCAAATCCATCCCAAAAAAGATTTTCTTTTGTTGGCATTTGCATTTTACACTCAAGCTTTCAAGAGGAGAAAATTCGTTAAGAGTTTTGCTTTCCAAACATCGCTTCTTTTTGGGTTTTTCTCACCTTGTTTTGTTCTTGCTTGTTGAACTCAAAAAGACATGAAGAGGTTGTTCTGAAAGAGGAAGGAGGCTGCAAGCTCAAGCCATGGTGAAGGTTCTAGTGCACGCCTCTCTTCCATGGGTACAAGCCCAAGGAGGAGAAGTGTGTGTGAGGAGACTCCCATGGAAGAGAGAAGCAACCCACACCAACTTCTTCATGACAACGACCTCGACATACGAAGCGAAGTTAAAGATCAAGTACGCAAGCTTCTTCAAGATCGTGAGTTCTGCCACACCAAGGCTTACGATCCACATTTGATATCCAAAATAGGTATGGACTCCGAATTTCTTTCCATTTGGCATGCAATTGTATTTGATGACTTTGCTCACATAGAGGAGAAAGGTTCACGCCTTCTCACTATCCAATTCCTTTGCAGCTAAGAATAGGATTTGATGCTATTTCTTTTAGATTATTTCAAAAAGAATACAACATCCTATGTAAAGAATTAGGTAGCATACTAGGATTCCATAAACGGTGTTTGCTAGATTTAGACAATTTGCCTAAGTTTAACAAACAAAGTTTATGGCATGAGCTAACTAGTGAGGTCACATGTAGGGCTCCTAGGAATAGCCACATCCAAAACCCTACCTTACGCTTCATGCATAGATGGGTGGCTATGAATATCTTCCCTAGGGGAGATGTGAGGGTTTTATGAGACGATGAATTGACAATTTTGTTTGCCATGACTAAAAAGATAAAAGTTGCTCCAGTCAAAGCCATGATGACATAATGGTTAGATTACATTTCAAAATCAGGACCAATTGAATGCACTTCATTGATTACTCATATTGCTGATAGGGTAGGAGCACTTAAATACTCTTCATTTGAATACATTGAAAATGAAAGTGAATTAATTGATGAAGACTATTTAGTGCAAGGATATACCCTTAAGCATGATCATGATGCCTCCTTGATAATTTTCTATCCCAGCTTTTTCAATAAAATTCGGTTACCTAACCCAGATTTCCATTTGTACAAATGCCGGAGGCTAACCATTAATCTTCTTCCCCTTGAGGAAGCAAGAAGAAGCAATGTCTCTGGCAGGGTAACAAGAAATCGTGCAAGGGCTGCAGCCACAGGCATGCCACCGATAATCTCTCCTATCCATGAATACCAAGAGGAAGAGAACCCAACTGGTTATGCACCCGAATGGACTCAACCTCCGACGTATGAGACTTGGGGATCATCTTGGCAAGAAGGGCAAAGGGATCCACCCTTATCCACTTCAAGCTCTAGCAGCTTGCCCCCAACGTCCATGAGAGGACGTCGTTCCTTTTCGGCTAGAAGTCATCATGACTATAGCCAAGGAATGACGGACCTCACTAGACGTATGGGAGAACTTGAAGTGAGAACGGGTGACATCTACAGCACACTCCAATAGAATGTTCAAAGTACCCAAGATTGGCAACAACACATGGATGCTCAATTCACCAACCTCAACATGGCACTACAACAACAACAAGCCGATCTTGCACCATACTTCCATCATCAAGGGTTCAACCCTTATCACGGAGGTAGTTGAAGAACAAGCTTGGGGGAGGACCCCCACTTGAGGTAACATGTATCACATTCCTTGCATATTTATCTCCCATGCATCCATCATTCACCTTGCATTTAAAAAGTATATATAGGTTAGATTTGCTTCCATCAAATAAATATGTGTGGTAAGAATGATTTAGAATTCACATAGATGAAATGATGAGTAGTTGTTCTATTTTATTTTCCTACGTCTCTAGTTTACAACTTGCTACTCTTTGAATATTTCTTTCATTGGTTTGAAATACATTTACCTTAACTTAGAAGTTGTGGGTAGCAAAAGCTTGATCTAATTCTAGGTTGTTGCAATATTAGAATTGGTAATAGGGCTGCTAGTCCTAGTTTAAAAGAAAAACATAGATTTCCGGAGAAATTCTAAAAAGATTTAAGTTTCCCTCATTTGATTGGAAATACCTACCAAAGCCATATGATATTCATACATAGACAAAACCTTATGCATATGCTATTTGCTTTCACATTGAGGCTAGTCAAACTAGTATAGACCTATGTGAGAAATCATTCAACTCTTTTTGAATTCAAGACTTCACTTGCACATGCTATACTTCTACACTAGAAGTAAGCAAAACGTCCATCATATCTATCATACCACAACAAAAAGAGAAACGCCATGTTATTCATGTTTAGCACTCTCTTCAAAATTCATTGCAAAGAAAGGGAGTAGAAGACATGGCTACAAAAAAAATGAAAAAAAGCATGCTTACATCATAAGCATGAGAAAAAAAAGAGAAAAGAAAAGTAGCCATGTTTCATCCCTGCAAAAGAAAGAGAGATTATACCAAAAAGGAGTTATCTCAAGTATCCACATCCACTCCCACTCCATCACACATGCACTAGTCATGAATCAAAAAGTTTTGATTTGAATTCTCCTAAGGCTTACTCTTTTGACTTAGAAATATATGTGATGCAAATATGTCTACTTACTTTCCTTAGCAAGCTCCACATACAAGCCATATTCAATGAGTAGGAATAGTAGAGGCACAATGCTATGGTGAGGAAACATTTCCACTATCCACAAAGGAGTGATTGAGAGAATCAAATTGGGGTACTTAATATCTAAATTGAATTCTTCGGGATTTAAGTGGAACATGATTTCTAGGCTATGTTTGCTCCATTTGCTATTCTACCTTTCAACTACTCATGAATATGAAAAAGCAGAAGCCCCATGATAACTTAGGAAAGGTAGAGTATCATAGCCTATTTCTGCAATACTAGGTAGAATATGTTGTTGTGCATTAGACACTTTTGAAAATAAGACATTGTAGCAACTCCTGATCATCAACCTAAAGTCTTGACTTTGCTCGAGACGAGAAAAGGATAATCTTGGGGAGTTTGTTGACGGTTGTTATATACCAATTTCATCCGTCAATTTAACTCAATTATGTGAAGGATTTGTCATTTCTTGCACACGTCACCTTTCTATCTAACCCAATTCCACTTGGACTTGGAGAAATATGTGTATGCAGCATTTTATGTAGGAAATGAGGAAATATAGAGGTACCAATCCTATAAAATATCATCCCAGCCAATCGGGCGATGACACGTGGCATCCCATGGGTCAAATGGCCCACAAAAAGAAGTATCTGAGGAGATCCAACGGTGTATCAACCATATACATCAATGGGACCCACCTGGCAGCCACCTGGAGAAAGGACATGAGAATTGGTGCAATGACCAGGTTGGCCAAACTAGGGGGTCGGCCGACCTGGTCTCTGCACCAAACTCGGTCAGCCTCCATGTGTTGGCTCCTCCCGGCTTCCTAGAGTCAATGGTGAATGATTCGCGCGCTTTTGGTGGCGGGAACCGACCTCAACACTAGTATAAATAGGACCCCCTACCCCTTACTTCAACACACACACCACTTGAGCTTCATCTCTATTGTATACACTATTATCCATAGTCTTAGAGGAGTTAGGTTGTAGAGAGCAGAGTCTCTAGTCCCAAGTCCAAATTGGGAAAGGAGTAAGGAGTCTCTCTCTTCCCAATCTTACATTGGGAAAGGTATAGCTCATGTATTATTTCTTGTATTTGTGACTTTATGCAGAATAAAGATAGTATCTTTAGTCTCTACTTATACATATAGTTGGGCAAAGCATTTCTTGTTTGATTGTGCAGTCCATGTATGTGGAAGGTATAGCTTCTATGACTGTTTCATCATGAAAATATCTCATTATCATAGAACCTATAGACCCCCACTATAGTCTAGTTAATTATAACATAACTAGGTTAGTATGGATAATTATGTTGTGTATCAACATTGATTCAATGATGATTCAATTCATTGCCTTAGGATGGATTGTGCCTAATCTCTTAAGGTAATTACTTAATATGCTAGCATGGTGCTAGGATAGCTAAGTAGCATTGGATGTCTTGTAGACCCACAGATTGAAGAGGTAGGCAGTAGGTGGTGACAGACATATCTATCCTTTGTAATCCTCCACGTTCGGCTATGCCACTGGCTCTTGGCGGGAGTCGCCCTGGTATTGCTAGGGGTAAGCCCGTGTCCGATGTGTTGAACCACATAGCATAAGTATTCACTATTGATCTAGCTTATGAATAACTAGTTTAGACTATGTATATGGACAGTAGAACATAGTAGGGGTACCTCCGTAACTCTCAAACTTAACTAACCTCTAGGATCCTCTTATCCCCTTTAGACTTGAAAGCTTCTGTGTGTGTCACACTCCCTCCACTATTATTTTATCCATCCTTAATAGATTCTTACCTAGACCTCTCTACCATTTCCACTTGATGATTGTTATATATCTACCCCGCCTTCCTTTTGGATCAAATAAATGACACCCTTGGGAATACTCTTAAGTGGAAATGCTACAATGATACCTCCGTACGCTTGCGAAATTCACTCTGTGATCCAATAGAACCATTAAAAAGCATTTCTGACACATCAGTTGGAGATGTTTAGTTAATGGTGCATAAGAAATACCAACAAGCATTTCTGGCGCCGTTGTCGGGGTTGATTTGTTAGTATATCTTAGGAGCCGTCAACAGCCCTCCAATGCTTCACGCGCCTCTTGCCATTTTTCCCACTAATGCTCAAACCCATGTTTGCCCTAACAATTCTGGTGCAGCAAGGTCGTGATATACTTGTGGTGACCAGGGAAACTTTGCATCACAATGTCCTAAGTTAGGCCTTAGTCAAGGGAACAATGCTCTGAGACAGAGCCCAAGACCAAATGGAGGAGCGCCACAAGGCAACCGTGGACCGCAAAATTTTGTTTGTGCCAAGGTGAACTATGTCTCTACGGAGGAGGCCCAACAAGCGGATGACGTGGTCATTGGTATATTTCTCGCGAACTCTAACCTTGTGACTATGTTATTTGATTCTGGAGCATCGCATTCATTCATTGCATCAAAGTATGTTGCCAAGTATAGTTTGCCCATAGCTCATATGAAGTATACCTTGATGGTTAAATCTCCTAAAGGGGAGATGAGGACGAATATATATGTCCAAAAGTAAGCCAGAGAATAAGGGGGTAGACTTCTTCGCCATCCTTATTGTTTTGGATTCGCAAGGATTGGACATAATACTTAGTATGTACTGGTTAAGGAAGCACAATGGGATAATTCAATGTGCCACAGTGTCACAAAGATGGTGAAGTTGACAAATGAAGAAGGAGTCAGCATAGAATTTTAAGCATCTCAACACACACCCAAGCAGGTGGAGCTGAATCAAATGGACAGTGCAACAATTGAGGAGATTCCAGTGGTGTGAGAATTTTTAGATGTGTTTTTGGATAAGTTGCCAGGTATGCTACCTGATTGTGGCATAGAGTTTGTTATTGAATTCATATCTGGAACTGCACCTATATCTAAGTGGCCATATAGGATGCCTCCTATTGAGTTAGCGGAGCTCAAGAAGCAAATTCAAGTGTAGCTAGAGAAGGGTTTCATTCGCCCAAGCTCTTCACCTTGCAGAGAACCAGTGCTTTTCGTGGATAAGAAGGATGGATCCCAAAGGATGTGTGTGGATTATCGGGCTCTCAACAAGGTGATGATTAAGAACAAATATACATTTCCTTGTATAGAGGATTTGTTTGATCAAATGAAGGGTGTTTGTGTTTTCTCCATGATCGAGTTGAGGTCAGGTTACTTTCAGATGAAGATTAGACTGTCAGACATATCCAAAATGGCTTTTCGGACACGGTATGGATCCTATGTGTACATAGTTATGTCCTTTGGATTGATGAATGCACCTGTATACTTTATGTACCTCATGAATAAGGTTTTCATGGAGTACTTGGATAAATTCATTTTGGTGTTCATTGATTACATTATGATCTACTCGAGAAGAGAGGAGGAACATAAGGAGCATTTGAGGTTCACATTGCAGAAATTGAGGGAGCACCAATTGTATGCAAAATTCAGCAAGTGCCAGTTTTGGTTAAGAGAGGTATCATTTTTGGGACATACCATCTCCGGAGGAGGAGTATTGGTTGACCCAGGAAAAGTGAGAGATGTGTTAATATGGGAACCGCTACAGAATATGAAAGAAATTAGGAGTTTTCTCGCAATGGCTAGATATTATCGCCAGTTCATCAAGGATATTTCCAAAATAGCCATGCCCATGAAAGAATTATCGATGAAGGAAAAAGCTTTCCAATGGACTCAAGCTTGTCAAGACAGTTTTGAGGATCTAAAGAAGAGGTTAACAACAACACTTGTGTTGGTATTGCCATATGAGAGCAAAAGTTTTGATATTTACTTTGATGCATCAAGACAAGAACTCAGACGTGTGCTCACGCAAGAAGGTCAAGTGGTAGCCTAGGCATCAAGGCATTTGAGGAAACATGAGCAGAATTATCCTACGCATGAGTTTGAACTTGCAGCTGTAGCGCATGCCTTGAAGATATAGAGGCACTACATTCTTGGTCATAGGTGTGAGATTTACACAGTTCACAAGAGCCTCAAGTACATTTTCACACAAACAGACTTGAGTTTGAGGCAATGAAGATGGTTGGAGCTCATCAGGGATTATGATGTGGCAATCAACTATCACCCAAGAAAGGCTAATGTGGTGGCAGATGCTTTGATTCAAAAAGGAGTAAACCACCAACTCACAGTTCGAGAGTTGCCAACCGAGCTATGCAAGGAGTTTGAATGGTTGAATCTTGGATTTGTGAATGAAATGGGGATGATGGAGTTAAATCCGACATTGGAACAAGAAATCCGAGAAGGGCAAACAAAGGATGAAGAAATCCAGGAAATCAAGGAAAGAATTCAAGAAGGGAGAGAATGGACGTTTGATGAAGATGATCATGGTACTCTATGGCTTGGGAAAAGAATTGTCGTGCCTAATGTGAAGCAACTCCGCGAGACGATTTTGAAGGAGGCACGTGACCCACCTTACTCAATCCATCCCGACGGTACAAAGATGTACAAGGACTTGAAACTTTTTATTGGTGTGATAGGATGTAAACATAGCAACATATGTTGCATTATGTGATGTGTGCCAATGAGACAAGGCTGAACATCAAAGGCCAACTGGACTATTGCAGCCATTGAAGATTTCGAAATGGAAGTGGGAAGAAATCGGTATGGACATCATAGTTGGACTACCGCAAACCCAGTCCAGTTATGACTCGATATGGGTTATTGTGGATCGGTTGACCAATCAGTTCATTTCATTCCTGTCAGGACAACCTATACCACTGTGAAGCTAGCAGAACTGTACATGGAGCATATTGTATGCCGACATGGAGTCCCGAAGAAAATATTGTCTGACCGAGGTTCTCAATTTACCTCTAGGTTCTGGGAGAAACTGCACGAAGCTATGGGTACAAAGTTATATATATCCTCAGCATATCACCCGCAAACTAATGGACAAACTGAGAGGACGAATCAAATATTGGAAGATATGTTAAGAGCTTGCGCCTTGAAGCATGGACGCAGTTGGGACAAGAGCTTGCCATATGCAGAATTCTCATTTAATAATAGTTACCAAGAAGGTTTCAAGATGTCGCCATATGAAGCACTATATGGGAGAAGTTGTAGAACACCCTTGTTTTGGAATGAGACATGAGAGAATCAAATATTTGGACCTAATGTGTTGCAAGAAGCTCAAAAGCAAGTTCTACAGTCCGCGAGAATTTGAGGGCCGCTCAGTCAAGACAAAAGGGCTATGCGGATAATAGGTGATGAGACATAGCTTTTGAAGTGTGAGACTTCGTATATCTCAAAGTGTCACCTATGCGAGGTAATAAGCGGTTTAATGTCAAAGGCAAGTTGGCACCTCGCTATATTAGACCATTCAAGATTTTGGCCAAACGCGGAGAAGTGACATATAAGTTAGCACATCTTTTTGATATTCCGGATGTGTTCCTTGTTTCTCAGCTCAAGATGTGCTTCAGGGTACTGGTAGAACAAGTGAAGAGAGGCAAAGAAATGTGCTCAACACGAAGTACCTTTGCTGCAAATCGGCTGGACAGAGAAGATTTCGGGTGAGAGGCAAATATGGCGCTGGAAACTTCAAGGTGAAGAAAGGATTAACTCAGGGCCATGGAGGGGGATAAGGAGGTAGTCAGGGCGTGCTGGCGCCAGCTGGAGTTGACCACAAAAAGGCAAGCAGTTGCCTGGCAGTTGCATGCTATGTGGTGTCACTTGGAGAGCAAAAACAGCACTTTTCTTTGGATGACAAGTGTGTCCCACCTCATCCTCATCCTTGCCCCATCAATTCTACCACCTAATTCATTCCAAAATTTTCTAGATATTTGTGAGATGGCTGGATTAATCATTTAGAATTTGATTTTGAATTCAAATTGTTGATTTCACAAAGTTTCATTTGAATTCAAACTTGAATTTGAATTTGAGTTGAATTCAATGTAGCTATTGAATTAAGTAGCAAACTTGCTTAAAAAATTATGGAAGTTTGCAGGGAGGCTATTTGAAATATTTGGAATCCATTGGTCAACTCAAATATTCATGTTAAATTCATTTGAACAGTAGCTAAGTTTATTTTTTTGAATTCCCTCATTTGGAGTTTGTATTTATTTGTTTTTCTCATTTCCTTTTTATCGCTTTTTATTAATCAGAACATATTGTCCTAACTGAACTTTCAATTATTGAAATTAGGGCTCTTACATTCCTCCCCCCTTAAAGTAATCTCATCCCAAGATTATAATGAAGAGACGAAAGTAGGAGAGAAATTACCGGATATTAGACAATAAGAAATCCGGATAGTAGGAGCTGAGATATTCTTCGGATTCCCAAGTGCTTCTTCAACATTATGGTTGCTCCATAACACTTTATAGAACCACAGCGTGCGGTTCCACGTAGTTCAAGCCTTCTCGTCGAGATCGGATGTTTAGAGTATGTGAGATCCGGTTGCAACTCGCCGATTTCATCCGTGTGGACTGCAGCTGTGAACATGAGACATTTCCGGAGCTGAGATACGTGGAAAATATTGTGTATACCAGCGAGAGATGCGGGCAATTATAATCTATAAGCCACAGGTCCACACTTCTCCATAATAGCAAATGGGCCAATAAACTGGGGAGCTAGCTTTCCTTTTACTCCGAACTGGTGAATTCCTTTCACCGGAGACACACGGAGGTACATGTGGTCCCCGACATCGAAGTGCAGAGGGTGATGCCTCTTGTCCGCATAATTCTTCTGTCGAGATTGAGCCGCTCTCAAGTTCACTTGAATGATCCGAACTTGTTCCTCGGCTTCATTGACTAGATCAATCCCGAAGGTCACTCTTTCACCGGACTCGCATCAATTCAGCGGGGTGCGACATTTTCGTCCATAGAAGGCTTCATATGGTTCCATCTTGATACTTGCTTGATAACCATTGCTGTACAGGAATTCCACCTATAGCAAATGATCATCCCAACTTTTACCGTGGTGGATTGCACACGCTCGCAACTTGTCTTCAAGTACTTGATTCACCCGCTCAGATTGTCCATCGGTCTGTGGGTGATAAGCAGAGCTTCTAATCAGTTTAGTACCCAATGAGGCATGCAGCTACTCCCAGAAACGATGGACGAACAGCGAGCCTCAATCTGAAATAATCGTGCGAGAAATGCCGTGTAAGCACACTGTTCTTGATATGTACATCTCCGCATATTTCTTGGCATTGAATCCGACATTTACCGGAATGAAATGTGCTGATTTGGTTAGTCGATCGACTAACACCCAAATCAAATCATGCTTCCTAAATGTGAGTGGAAATCCGACGATAAAATCCATACTCACATCCTCCCATTTCGATGCCATAATATTAATTGGTTGCAGCGGTCCCACTTTCTTCATATGGTCGGCCTTCACTCGCCGACACATACCACTGTCGAATACGTACTTAGCAATCTCAAGCTTCATTCGTGTCCACCAAAACTTAGTCTTCAAGTCTTGATACATTTATTACTGCCCAGATGAATGGAATAGTTGGACAAGTGAGCTTTGTCCAAAATTTTCTTTCGAAGTTCGATGTCACGGGGCACTACAATCTGATCCTTGAACCATAGAGCACCCTGCTCATCTTTTCTAAAGCACTTCATCTCACCGATGTCCATCCTCTTGAGTATGTGAGACATACCCTTGTCCTTCTTTTAAGCTTCAATAATATCATCTTGGATCGTCAGAATGAGAGCAATATTGTATAAAGATCAATATGGAACCAAGTATAGACTCGGTTCATCCTCTTCCATAGGTGTGATGGTCAAGTTATTGACATGAGATTTGCAGCTAAGCGCATCAGCAACCACATTAGCTTTGTCGGCATGATAATGAATCTCAATCTCATAATCCTTGATCAACTCAAGCCACCTTCGTTGCCTTATGTTCAGTTCCTTCTGAGTGAAGATATATTTCAAAATTTTGTGGTCGGTCTAGAGGTGAACCAAATTTACAAGCAAGTAATGCCTCCACATTTTTAGAGCAAGCACCACGGCAGCAAGCTCCAAGTCGTTAGTCGGATAATGCTGTTCATGATTGTGGGGCTGCCATTATCCATATGCGACCACACGTCCTTCTTGCATAAGAACGCAGACAAGACCGATGCCGGATGCATCACAATAAACATCGAACGGTTTCGTCGTATCCGGTTCAGCTAAAACTGGGGCTGTTGTGAGATGCTTCACCAATGTTTGAAATGCCTTCTCACATGCTTCACTCCAATTATATTTGGTACCTTTCTTCAATAGCTCTGTCATTGATTTAGCAATTTTCGAGAAGCTCGGGATGAACCTCCGATAATATCCTGCTAAACCAAGGAATCTTCGGACTTCATGTACGGACTTTGGACATTGCCATTTCAGCACTTGAACAATTTACTTTGGTCCACAAAAATGCCATCAGCGGAAGTAATGTGTCCCAAGAATGGCACTTGACTGATAAAAAATTCACACTTTCTGAATTTTGCATACAGTTTATGGTCTCGCAATTGTTGGAGTACGATATGCAAGTGTTCGGTGTGTTCTTCCTCCGATTTGGAATAAACAAGATGTCATCGATGAAGACCACGACGAACTTGTCCAACTCCGGCACGAACACTGCGGTCATAAGGTACATAAAGTGGGCCGGAGCATTGGTGAGACCAAATGACATGACAGGATATTCATATAGTCCATATCGCATTGAGAATGCCGTCTTTGTTATATGTTCCGTCCGAATTTTGATTTGATGATATCCGGACCGAAGATCCATCTTGGAAAATACCTTAGCACCCACTAATTGATCGAGGAGAATGTCGATGCGAGCTAGTCGATATTTGTTCTTGATAGTCACGGCTTTTAGCAGACGATAGTCCACACATAACCTCAACATTTCATCCTTCTTCTTAACGAACAGCGCGGAGCAGCCCCAAGGTGAGGAGCTTGGGTGAATAAATCCTTTGTCCATCAGGTCCTTGAGATGTTCTTTTAGTTCACCAACTCATTGGGCGCCATTCGGTAAGGTCTTCGAGAGATCGGTGTCGTTCTCGGCGCTAGTTCAATCTTGAACTCGATGTCACGTTTGGGCGGCATGCCCGGTAGATCATCGGGAAAGACATTGGGCATTCACATACCATCGGAATGTCTTCCAACTTAAGGGTTCAGAGTGGTGCGCTGCTGCGATTTCTTGAACGGGTCCATCAAGAATGAGAGTATGTGGACTATGTAGTGGAGAATTTAAATGAACGGTTCGAGGAACGATGTCCAAAACAGCACCGTGGTGATGTAACCACGACATATCTAAGATGACATCAATCTTTTGGCCATCTAAGATAATGACAGTGGTTGGATATATTTTTCCACCCATGCACGGTGGTGCTTTAGGAATCAATACTATGAGCTGATATTTTCCCGCCCGGGGAAGAAATCATGTATGGATATTTAGTAGGAAATATTTGTAGTTGGTGTTTAATAACATATGAACTACTAATGAAATTGTGGGTGGCTTCAGAATCAAAAAGTATGATAATGGGGTGATTGATTAGAGTGCACGTACCCGCGATTATGGGTCGCCTTCCGGTACGTCCTGAATGGCGATGTGGTGGACGTTGACGGGTTTGGGATTTGGTTTCTTTGGCTGGTTATGGGGTTGATTAGCACCCTGATATGATGCTTTTCCGCTGTCTTCCTTGTCTGGACAGTTGTAGGAGAGATGTACGACATGTCCACAGTTGTAGCATGTGTATTGTGTCGGACCACCATAGACCGGAGGACGGAAACCCAGTGCACGCTGCTGCTGTGGGTGTGCATGACGTATCATCCTCTGTTGCTTCTGTTGTTGCTACTGTGGCAGGGGTGGTCGGAAGCTTGGTGCGTTGAATGGGCGGCCACGTATCCACATACCTAAAACAACTCAAATTTGTGACCCACACGAAATCCTATCATAACCAACTCAAAACTTTCCATATTTGAGTCAAACACGACTCAGACGTAGCCTGAGCTTATAACCTAGTCAGTTGGACCTTTCCGACCAATTCTTTACATCTAAATCTATTCATCACACCTTGGAACCATGTAGACACGTCCATGCACTCACTGCACACGTGCAAACATCTTCCAACAACGCCCACAATACCTTCATATGCATTGTTCTTGATTCAAACATGCTGCGCAACCTCCCGGTCAACTCAACCACAATTCCTCCCAAACATGGTTATTGAACCTCATCTTCTCCCTAAGACTAGTTCAATGGATCCCGTCACCAGCCATGTCTTGAACTGAAGCAACAACTGCACATGAATAAACAACCAATACTTCCGAGCACAATTCCTCGACTTGACTCTCATTAGTTCCCATAACCACAACACCTTACGTGAGAACCTCACATAAGTATGTTGCAAACCTTAGCAAAAAGATATCAACCATAACCACCAAAACACACCAAAAACTTAGTAAAATAAAACTAAGTAAACCTTCCATAATCCAAAAAAATAAGTTCGAAACACTGCAAATTAAGAGCAGAACCACTGCGATCAAGCTCTGAACCTTGCAAAAGCTAACCAGACCTTGAACCAGAGCTTACCAGAACTAACAGGATCTAGCGCCGGAACTTACCAAAGCTAGCAGGACCTAGCGCCGAAGCTAACAAAGCTAGTCAGACCCAGCGTCGGAGCTTACCAAAGCTAGTCAGACCTAAAGGCGGAGCTAACCAAATCTAGTTAGACCTAGAAAAAGAAGTCGGACCTAGCCAAAGCAATTCGGACCTTATGTCGGACCTTGCTGAAGCTACCCAAAACAAGTGGACCCATCATTGGACCTTGCTGGAGCTCGGACCTAGAGTCGGACCTTGTTGATAAAGGTGTTTTGGTAGTATTCAAAACATTTATCACCATAGTCAATGTATTTAGCACACATAGGTCTCACACTCTATTCACTGTATCCACTTTACTTTCTAGTCATCGCTACCTTTTGCACATTATACTACTTTACATACCGCATTGCAGGCCCCGCTACGAGCGATCTCCTCTGGCACCTCCAGCAGCTAAAGTACCATACAGGCCACTTTAGAGGCTACCGGCAGTGTGGAAGGTCATTCATTAACAGAGAACACAGATAGAATAGATAGTTCACTAAACAAACAAATTGAAAACAAAATAAAAGATGGAACAGACGAACAACATTGAGTTCATCAACATAAAAGATTACTACAAAATAAGAAAAACGACATCATGAAACAAGAAAAACAACATCACAGCCTTTTAAGTCTATTTTATATGTAACCCATACCGGATAACACTGCCCGACTGAATGCGACATGCTTGTACCTAATCCTATAGTCTTCACTACAGAAGACCCTGCAACCGCTCCACCCTTGCTTCCCACAGCCGATAGTCGTGCAAGGATCAACCTCCTTGTTGGACAGCGACACCATCGACGGTCTCGGAGGCGGGTTTGAATCCAACATGTCAAATTATCGAGTTCAACCTAGGTTTGAATCCGACACTGCCTACACTCATTGTTGGTCTTCATGATGGCAAAAGACCCAACCGCTTTCTCACCGACGTCGACCTCGCCTTCAACCTGCCAGATATATTCGACGGCATCCAAGGCCCCGCGGTTGGCATCCTAGCGGAGGAGGCCAGGGACGTAGGCTGCCTCCAAGTGGCCGGCCCCGGTCGCCCGGGCTTGAAACTGGGTGCCGGACTGCACATGATCGTTCGAGATGGCGAGCTCAAGCCTGTGACATAGCTCGTACTAGGGTTGCCGACGAGGGCCAAGTTCTCTACGAGGGCTTTGTAGTGCCCCGTGTCGTGCCACATCCTTCAGGTCACATGCTCTAGCACCACGCGCCTACCCACATCGCCATCTTGGCATGCCACATACATGGCCTTGCAGGTGCCACACAGACCAGAGAGGTCATCCAAAGGTCACAGGGAGCTTGCTGTGTGGTGCCTCACAATCTTGATCACAATATCGTGAGTGAACGGCAACTCCATAGGCTTTGACGTCACCGTGCTGCAAAGGGAACCAATGAGGATGCACGTGGCGAAGACAAAGAGGAAGCTAGAGTACGTGCAGAGAAGACGGTGGTGGGTCTTTATAGAGTACGCGCAGAGAAGATGATGGAGACATTATATAAAGACAAACGCCACCGTCTTCTCTGCACGTACTGATAGGGGTCATGCGCAGTGATGGTTCGGCTTACGGCGGTGGCAGATTCACATCCTCTGTAATACTGCAGGTGCATTAAGGTTGGCTGACATGTGGACACCACAGCCTATGGGACCCACACCTCTCTGCATGCACTAATGGGACGTGCGAAGTAAGGGAACCGCTCTGTTTTCAACCTCAGCACAAGAATAATATCCTATCATCAATAGAGATAACATACTACGTTTGACAGGATTAAGGCTTTGTTTGGGAACACATTATTTTTAAAGTTTTAGAGCAATACTTTGGTGTTTGAGATTACCACGGTATTTTTTATAGAATGGTGTTTAGCAACCAACTAAAAAATTATGTATTTAAAACTATGATTTCGTCGGTATTTTGGTGTATAGAAAACTTTAGTCTAAACCAAAGTTTTTCTCTGCTTGCTTCCTCTTGATGCTTGATACTTTTCTCTCAAACAGTCTTATGTATTGCAAAACAGCGGTATTACAAAATGGTGGTATTGAAATACATTGATATTTTCATGACATCTTAAAAATTGTGGTTTACAAAAACTTCGATATTAAAAAATGTGTTCCCAAACACAGCCTAAAACTAGAGTAATTTGTGCCAAAAATTTCCCGTTTTACAGTATGGTTCTCCACGCTCTTTCACCTTAATTCGTACGTACTACCTATCTTTTCTAACATTTTTCTCGTCCTTTCTTTTATTTTTTCTCTGTTCACTGTCTCCACCTTTCTTTCCAGTCATCGCTATCTGTTGCGTTTTCTTGTTACTATGTACAAGTACTGTATACTACTTTACAGATCGCTTTGCAGGTCCTGCTACAGGCGATCTCCTCTAACTCCTCCAAGAGCTAAAGTATCGTACCAGCCAATTTAGAGGCTATCGACGGTGTGGAGGGTCGTTCATTAACAGAAAATACAGATAGAACAGATAGTTCACTGTTAAAACCTAAAACAAAATAACAGATGGAACAGACGAACAACATTGAGTTCATCAATATAAAACATTACTACAAAACAAGAAAAAATGACATCATGAAACATGAAAAAAAACATCACAGCCTTATGAGTATATAGCCCATACCGGATAACACCACACAGCAGAATGCGAAATGCTCGTGTCTAATACTACAGTCTTCACTACAGAAGACGCTGCAGCAACTCCACCCGTGCTTCCCGCAGCCGGCAGCCGTGCATGGGTCATCCTCATTGTTGGGCAGCGACACCATCGGCGGTCTCAGAGGCGGGCGCGGATGCGCCCACGTCAGATTACCGATTTTATCCAAGGCTTGAATCTGACACTGCCTACACTCATTGTTGGACCTCATGATGGCGACAGACCCGACCGCTTTCTAAGCAACGTCGACCTCGCATTCGACCTGCTGGATATACTCGATGGCATCATGGGTTCTGCGGTCGGCGTCGTAGCAGAGGAGGCCAAGGACATAGGCTACCTCCATGTAGACGGCCCCGACCGCTCGAGTGAGAAACTGGGCGCCCTGCTGCTCACGATGGTCCGCAAAGACGAGCTTGAGCCCGGTGATATAGCGTGCACGAGGGTGGCTGCCGATGGCCAGGTTCTCCATGAGGGCTTTTTAGTGCCCCGAGTCTCCCGCTCCAGCGCCACGCGCCCGCCCATGGCGCCATCTCGACACGTTGCATGCATGGGCTTGCAGGTGGCATGCAGACTGGATAGGTCATCCAAGGGTCGCCGGGAGCTTTCGGCGAGGCGCCCCGCGATCTCGACCGCAATATCGTGCATAAAAGGCAACTCCATAGGCTTCGGTGTCACCTTGCTGCAATGGGAACCAATAAGGGTGCGCGTGGTGGAGACAAACGGGGAAGCTAGAGTAGGTGCAGAGAAGATGGTGGTGTGTCTTTATAGGGTACGCGTGGAGCAGACAATGGAGACATTATATAAAGACACACATCATCGTCTTCTCCACGCGTACTGATGGGGGTCGCGCGTAGTGATGGTTCGGCTTCCGGCGGTGGCAGATTCACATCCTCTACAGTACTGCAGGGGCATTAGGGGTGGTTGACATATGAACACCACAGCCTATGGGACCCATTCCTCTCTGCACGCACTGATGAGATGAGAAGTCCATTATTTTCTTTTCTCTTTGTTCATTGTCTCCACTTTTCATTCTAGTCATCGCTATCTGTTGTGTTTTCATGTTACTATACTACTTTACAGACCACTTTGCAAGCCCCGCCGAGGGTGATCTCCTGGCACATCCAGCAGCTTAAGTATCATACAGGCCACTTTAGAGGTCATCGGCAATGTGGAGGGTTGTTCATTAACATAGAATACAGATAGAACAAATAGTTCAGTAAACAGCTAATAGAAAACAAAATAACAGATGGAACAAACAAATAACATTGAGTTTATTATCATAAAACATTACTCCCTCCTTCCTATATTAATTGTTGTTAGAACAAGTTTTTTAGTTCATTTTTAAACTAGAAAACTTGTCCTAATTACTAACGACAAGTAATATGAAAAGAAGGAAGTATAAAAAAGAAAAACAACATAACGAAACAAGAAAAAATAGGACATCACAATACAAGAAGAGAAAAATATCACAACTGGATTAATCTGTGTCCAAAGATTTCCTGTTTTAAAGTTGGGTTCAACTAGAATGTCATCAGATGCTTGGTGCAATCGTTCAATCAACCATCTTAAGTTGGATCGATCTACATTACGGTCGTTGAATCTTTTTTATATCCCCCTCCACTAGGTAGAGGGGTTGTGGTGGTGGAAAGAGTTAAATGAAAAAAATGCAATAACCATAAGATGTAGATCATACGGATGAGAATCGTTGCTTACACGATAGCACCAAAACTATAATTGCATGTAGGGCTGTCAACGAGTCAAACTCGAGCGAGCTTGTCTTTCTAAGCTTTAGTTTGATAAAATACCGATTCGATCTTGAGTCGAGCCAAGAATTCATGTATATACAATAGAATCTACTAAATTTAGGTTCACAACTAATGGTGCAGGAAGGTGGACGATGTTGCGCATTATTTATTTCTATCATATATAAAAATTGTGTACCATAAAACATTTTTAATAGAATTATATAGTTTAGTTAATCATATGAACATATAATAGATGACAACAATAAATGAGCTTACTCGAGCTTTTCGAGCTTGAGCTCATCAAGCTCTCAAGCTCAAGCTTGGCTCATTTAGAATTGGCACAATACTAAACTTCATCCTCAAACCTTCAATCAAAACTCAGTTTGGTCCTTGAACATTCAAATGGGTCAATTATCTAGTCCTTCAACTTCACATAACGGTTTCACTTTCATCCTTAGTCCGAGATGGACATCCACATTGGCATGCCACATAAGCTATATACCACATCATCTACCCCGACCACCTCACTTATAAAAGATAATAATTTTTTATCATCTTAAAAAAATAACTAGCTAATTAATTGTAGTGGATTTACGTAGTTGCATAGGATATACATATTTCTCCTCCTTTTTTTGCAAAACTATCGAGTGATATATCCTATGTCATATTATATATGTAAAAATATTGCAAAATATAAAACTTTTGAGCCTTGGGAAGAGCAAACAGAGAGGAAGAGCAAACTTTTAAGCCTAGGGAATAATGAAGATACAAGGCTGATCGGGTACCCGTACGGTCCGGGTGTGCCGTTGCACCTTACCCCCCGTCGTGCATCCCTGATGGTTGTTGGGAAGACCTTTTGCAGGTGCTCCGATTCCTGTCCTCCAACTCCATCTAGGCTTTCGATGGTGCAGGCAGTTCACCACCAGACAAACGAGCAAAGCCTCAGTGATGAGCGGCATGCATGTTTCGTGATGAGAAACCGACAGCGGAGGGCGGCGCGCGGCATGCGTGTTTGAAAGGAAGGATGTTCCCTTGATGGTTTGAGGATAAAAGGTATACCATCTAGGCAGCCGGTCGGAGGTTCGAAGGAAGCTACAAGGCTGGCGAGGTACATGTACGGTCTGGGTGTGCCGGTGTACCTCAACCCTCATCGTGCGTCTTCGATGGTGGTTGTGAAGAGCCTTGCAGGTATGCTCTGATCCCTGTCCTCCAACTCCATCTAGGATTCCATGACGCATGCAGTTCATCACCAGACAAAACAGCAATGCCTCGATGATGAGCGGCATGCAAGTTTCTTGATGAGAAGCTGACTGCGGGGCATGCCCTGGCATCCATGTTTGACAGGAAGGATGTTCCCTCGATGGATTTTTGATAAAAGGTATACCATCGTATAGGCAGCCAACCAGAGGTTCAAACAAAGCTACACACGTTTGGTCGGGTACACGTACAGTGTGGGTGTGTCGGTGTACCTTCACCCCCGTCGTGCGTCCCCGGTGGTAGTTGGAAAGAGCCTTGCAGGTATGCTTCGATTCTTGTCCTCCAACTCGATCTAGGTTACCAATGATGCAGGTGGTTCACCACTAGACAAACCAGCAAAGCCTCGGTGATGAGTGACATGCAAGTTTCTTGATGATAAACTGACTACAGGGGGGGACGACATGCATGTTTGACGGGAAGGATGTTCCCTCAAGGGTTTGAGGATAAAAGGTATACCATCTAGGCAGCCAGCCTGAGGTTCGTACAAAGCTTCGTGTAGCTTCATGTAGGTAGCCATCTAGGTAGCTTCTTGTAGCTTCGTGTAGCTTCGTCAAACCATCATCGGGCTACCTAGACGATTGTATACCTTTTATCGTCAAACCCTTGAGGAACATCCTTCTTGTCATACATGCATGACGGGGGCCACCCCCACAATTAGTTTCTCATCAAGAAACATGCATGCCGCTCATCACCTAGGATTTGCTGGTTTGTCTGGTGATTAACCGCCTGCATCATCGGAAACCTAGATGGAGTTGGAGGACAGGAATCGGAGCATACCTACAGGAATCTTCCAACCACCACTGTGGACGCACAATGGGGGTTAAGTTACACCTATACACCCAAACCGTACGTGTGCCGGTGATGATGGAACTCAGCAGTCTCACGGTTCATGGAAAGAAAAAAGGGAAGAAGAAAAAGGATGGCGCACATTTTGATCCATGAACCGTGAGACTGCTAACTTCCATCTTAATTGTCTAGTTTTTGTTTATGCTGATCTCTCCAGCATGCATTCATGCTAGCTACTCTATGGTGGCTGAACACAGGGTATGTCATGGCCCACCCGACATACCCAGTGGGTGCACCCCTGAAAAATGTTTTTGTTATTGTACATGGTGTTTGGTTGAGATAATGCAACTTGTGGTCATAACGATTAGAATAAAAAATTATAAAGAGTATATCAGATCCAAAAATCTTCATTACTTTCTTTACTCGGGGCTCAGGCCCGTCAAATCTGGGAACTTCTTCACCCATATCGTAACTGCAGCAGTTATATATCCACGCCCGTTTCCAAAATCCAAACTAGAGTTGTAGGTGAAGGTTTGCACCGCACCGCAGCATACGGCAACTGTAGGGACGATAAGGAGAGGACCCAATGGTGGGGACTCAGTGTACAATGTGATGTTCGAGGATGACGTGATCACAACCACTGTGACATCCTCCGGCGAGGCCGTGGAGGACAGGCTCGATGAGGTCCTCTCCGACACCGTCAGCGCCTTCACAAGTTTGACATCGATCGGGCTTGACGTTGAGTGGTGCCCCAGCTACTCTGCTGACCAGAATCAAGTTGCCATTTTGAAGCTCTGTGTCGGCTGCCGCCTTATCTTCCAGGTCATCAACGCTGACTACTTCCCCGATGCGCTGGAAGATTTCCTTGGCGATTCCGATTACCTCTTTGTTGATCGGCAAGGTGGAAGGGGTTAAATGAAAAGATGTAATAATCGTAAGATGTAGATCCAACGGATGAAAGTTGATTACACGATTGCACAAAAACTTCAATTGCATCTAGGGCTATCAACGAGTCAAAATCGATCGAGCTTGTCTTTCTAAGCATGAGTTTAATTAAACACCGATTCAATCTCAAGTCGAGCCCAAAATTCATGTATATACAATAGAATATACTAAATTTAGGATTCACAACTAATGAAGTAGGAAGGTGGATGATGTTTCACATTATTTGTTGTTATCATATATAAAAATTGTGTCCCATGAAACATTTTACATAGAATTATATAGTTTAGTTAATCATACTTACATATCATAGATGACAACAATAAATGAGCTTACTCGAGCTTTTTGAGCTTGAGCTCATCATCGCAACCTAAAGCTTGGCTCGTTTAGAATTATCAAAATACTCAACTTCATCTCAAACATTGAATCAAAACTCAGTTTTGTCCTCGAAATTTCAAATGGCTCAATTTAGTCCCTCAACTTCACACAAGTGTTTCACTTTCATCATTAGTCTGAGTTGACCATCCACATTGGCATGCCACATAAGCTACCTCTGTCCAATGTCAACTCTATTTTTATGTTTGATGAAATCTATCTTTGAGCAATGATTTACGTAATTTTGATCAGTTTTAATAATACAAGATTTGTACTTTTAAATTCACAATGAAAAATATTTCCATAATATACAATTTACATGCTATTGCAGTTAATAAAATCCATATAAATCATTGGTCAAACATAAATTTGACCAAAACTAGAAATACAATTGAGTTGGGACGGAGTAGCCATTTGTACAGTCGGCTAGTGCATAAGGTTTGGTCCTTGAAGCAGTAGCCATTTGTACATGCGGCTGATGCGACCGGGCGAACCGAGCTTATGTGTGTTCCAGTTACCGAGGTGCTATAAATGCGAGGAGAGCATGCGCATCTTTGAATTCAATTCGAACCACTCTGCGTCCCATCACCACTACTGCGCGCGTTGAGAGACGAACCGCCAGGCTACTACTATGCTATAAGATCAACCGGGCACGACATCGTCTTGTCCGAACAGCCACTCTTACTCTCTTCCCAAAGCACACCAAGAAACATGGCTGACAAAAAAACACCGCCGCCAAGCCCGCCAAAGGACACCAAGGCGAAGCGTCCCCAACTGGACTTCCCCCGGACATGGAGTGGGCTCTCCAGAAGATGGCACACGATGTATTTGACAATACATCATGCTCCATGCGGCGCCTTCGGCTTGGTGCCCTTCCAGAGCATATTGGAATGGGAACCACGGGCCATTGTGTCTTTGGCATGATGCACTTGATCGGTCGCCTTGACGTCCACTGGGAAACGCTGGCAGTCGACCTCTGCATTGCCGACCACGACAACCTCGTGGCGGCGATGTCTTGGAAATTGGGCTTGCCGTCTCCACCACGGGAGGTGCCCCCGCCCTGCCAGGAGCCCAAGAAGGAGGAGGAAGAGAGGAGGTGAAGAAGTAGTTTTTTTTCTCGTTTCTTGTTGTGTTGTTTTTCTTTTCATGTTTCTAGTTTGTATTTTTCTTTTTCTCGTTTGTAATACATCGTCTTAAGGTAATAAACTATATTTTGTTGTTCATTGGTGCGCAAATATAGTTCTAATGTTGTTGTTCTAACGATAAACTAGTGGACTATTTATCTCTTTCATTTTTTTAAATGGAATATATTTCCACTTCCATCTCGATTGAGCTGGTGATCCAGAAAGTGACTTACACCTAGTTCATTTGATAGTACCAGGGAGAACCTTCCCCCTCTTCCACTGCCCATTCTCTATGTTGGAACCCAACACGGAGCCAACATAATGAGCGATCAAACAATCATAACCTACTACATCAAGCTATGCAAAGTACATAGTATATCACAAAAGACGCTAGAACAATTTGCGGAGTATCAACTTTAGCCCAGATTAACAAAGCTAAACATAACAGACCATAGGTCCTAGAAGCAGCATAGCAAAATAGCATCGACTCCATTCATGATCAGTTTTTGGAGCGCCTTTCACTTCTCTCCAGTGCATCACTTCTGGTCCGCAACATTCCCCACCCCAGATCACCACGCCCTCCAGGTGCTGGTAACATCAACCATAGCCCTCTGTTCCTTTTGGGGCCTAATCACCGTCTGAAGAATAGTGTCCGCCCCTCAATGAATCGTCTCCTGCCTGTCTTTGCCATACAAACCTGTCCAAAAGGATAACAAGGAACAGGATCACCCATAATCTCCACTGGATTTCTTAACGGTTTTTTATCAAAACACGCTTTGTTTCGTGCTTTCCATGTAGCCCAGACAATTGCTCCCAGGCCGAGGACCTAACCATCCTCTCCTCCGGGTAGGGCATCCCCAATCCAATTATAGTACTGCTGCAAATTAGTTGGCCTACTGGAGGACTGAAAACAGGTAGCAAGGATCCCCCATATAACTTTCATCACTTTGGATTCCAACATCAAATGGTTCATCGACTCATACTCATTACAAAGTAGCATGTAACAGATCCTCCCAAATTCTTCCTTTTCATCAAGTCTTTAGTTAGGATGGATCAGTGCTCCATGAGCCAGAGGAATGTTTTAATCTTGGGAGGCTTGGCTTTCCATATTATATTAAAACTTGCATATGAGTGTCTAGCAGACAATTGTTTATACACCGAATTGATTGTGAAGGAACCTGTTTTAGTCCACTTCCAAATCACCTGATCAACATGATTAGTTAACCTCTGCTCATTCAGGCTGACTGCCAACTCATACCATTGGTGTTGAAGTTTTAATGGCAGAGATCTAAAATGGATAACTCATCTCTTTGTAGCACATTGCGCCACAGTGATGTTCGGGTCGTGAATTCAAAAAGCAATGGAAATTTAGTAAAAAGACTATTTGCCTCTTTTATGTATGTGTTATACATTGTTGATGTAGAAACTCATTATAGATATGTATCTTCTCAGGCGATTATAAATGCGTCGGCCTCATCTTGTAACCCAAGCCCTCCCTGCTGCTCCCAAACCCCCACCCTCGCCATCCTCGCCCTTGCCATCGCAGTCAATGTCGAGCGCCTTCCTCACCCTCAGCATCGCCGCTGAGGGTCGTCCTCACCCTTGCAGTCACCGTACACCGAGCGTCGTCTTCACTCTCGTCGTGCACGATTGACATGAAGGATGTTCCCTCGAGGGATTGAGGATAGAAAGTACCATCTAGGCAAAGCTCACTATGCAGTTCATCAAATTAATAGCATGCCTTGTACAATAAAATTTCCAACATGCTGTACTCATCTTTTCGAATAAACTACAGTCGTAGGCGGTAGCTGCTACGTGTTATGATTTTAGGAACAAATGAACACACTTGTGAAAACATGTACGCCACATCTGATCCTCAACGTCATGAAATTAACATGATCCTCAACAAGGGGAGCAACGTCTCTCCACGATGTTCCGCCTGGTGTTGCACACACGGCTCTCGCCTCAAGCCGACCACGTTTCTGATCCAACCGTACAACTTCAAATAAAGAAGGGCTAGAAGATTGATGGAAAAAATAATATAAGAAAAAAGGAAGAAAAAAAAGGATGGCACACGTTTCAATCCATGAACCTTGAGACTGCTGACATCCTCCTTCATTGGCCAGTTCCGCTTCCGTTGATCTCTACAGCAAGCATTCACACTAGCTACTCTCTGGTGGCTGAACCAAGGGTATCCTGTGGCCCACCCAGAATACCCATTGGGTGTGCCCCTGAGAAAAGTTGTTGTTGTACGTGGTGTTTAGTTGAGACAATGCAACTTGTGGTCATAATGATACGAGTTCAAAAATGGAAAGAGTTTTTTCGATGGGAAGGAGAAGACTGAACAACAACTATTTTTTGAGATAAAGGAGATGGGTCGTACTTGGTCTGAGACCTATGTGTGTTGAATACAATGGCTTTGAAAATAAAAGTTTTGAATACTAACAAAACAACTTTATCATCAAGGTGCAACTCTAGGTTCAACTAGCTTTGGTTAGCTCTGGCGCTAGGTCCTGCTAGCTTTGGTAAGCTCCGGTTCAAGGTCTGGTTAGCTTTGGCAAGGTCCGGTGTTTGATCGTAGTGTTCCTGTTTTTATCTTGCAATGTTTTGAACATGGTTTACACTTTGGAAAGGTTGCTTAGTATTCTTTTACTATCGTTTTGGTGTGTTTTGGTGGTTAAGGCTGATATCATTTTGCTATGGTTTGCAACATGCTTATGTGAGGTGCTCACGTAAGATGTAGTTTTGGAACTAACGTGAGTCAAGTCGAGGACTTGTGCTTGAAAGTATTGGTTGTTTATTCATGTGCAGGTGTTGCTTGAGTTCAAGACATGACTGATGACGGGATCCATTGAACTAGTCTTAGGGAGAAGACGAGGTTCAACAACCATGTTCGGGAGGAATTGTGGTTGAGTTGATCGGGAGGTTGCGCAACATGTTTGAATCAAGAACAATGCATATGAAGGTATCGTGGACATCGTTGTAAGATGTTTGCACATATGAAAGGAGCATATGGACGTGGATACATGGTTCCAAGACGTGATGAAGAGATGTGGACATACAGAATTGGTCGGAAAGGTCCAACCGACTAGGTTATGGACTCAGGCTGCGACTGAGTCGGGTTTGACTCAAATATGGAAAGATATGAGTTGGTTATGATAGGATTTCGTGTGGGTCACGAATTTGATTTGTTTTAGGAATGTGGGATACATTCCTAAGGTGTTTGGAAGTCTTAAGGTTGTTTCTATCTGCGTATAGAAGAGTCCTAAGCAGTTATGAAAGTTTCGATTCGTGATTTGAGTAGGATTAGAGTCCTAGTTGAGATTGAGTTGGCCTAAGGGCTGGTTATATAAGCAAGAGAGGCCAGAGCTCGTGGTAGACGACTTTGGGAGATGTTCCTCCTGTGTTCTATTGAATAAAATTCATAGTTAAAAGGAACTTTTGTGCCTTGTTCGTCCGACTTGTTCCACACAAGTTTTTCTCGTCGAGTTTTGTGCACAGCACTACCTTTCTTCGGTGGTTTTATCATAAATCAGGTTTTAAAGATCCAATTGACGTGATTCTTTTTGGGTTGTCTTCACAACTTGATTATCTATCATCTGTAGAAATTTCACGGTCATTGGATTTGTGATTTCTGATCTACACGAGTTTCTTTGCAGCTTTCTAGAACTGTTTTTCTCGGGTAGGACAGATTGACCATTGTTCAATCTTTCAATCGTAACATGAGTTTCTCTCAACGGATTTGAGTTATTCTTGTTGTGTTGTCTTCGTGAATTGATTCTATCTGATTTATATCTCTTATGTCATGGTGAAACACATTTATATTAGTCTCACAAACAATTTCATTAACAGATCATTTTTCTGCCGAAGGGGTTGGGATTTAATTGTTTCCGATGCGTAAGATTTTTTAAATCTACCATTCATCCCCCCTTTTGGTACCTTTTCACGTGCTCTCCGATCCTACAATTGCTATCAGAGTCAGGTTGCTCTAATCATCGTGATTTGCACATGTTTTAACTAATTATCATGGAGAAATACTCCGCAAAACCTTGTGTTTGTTGTGGTATTGATTTTCATGTTTGGAAGGCACGTTTGGAAGCCTTCATCTAGGCTCAAGGCTATGCAATATGGGAGAAGGTATACAATCCTTACGAAGTGCCGTCGAGTTACAGCTACAAATTTGAGAGACATCGACAACAACAACAAGGCTCGGAACTTGATCATACAAGGATTAACTCAAAGCGACTTCGACCGTGTTGCACACATCCGATCTGCATACGATGTGTGGAAAGCACATTGTGACTACCACGAAGGATCCAACACGATCAAGGAAGTAAGGCAAGACATGGTCAAGAAAGAATACATGCGCTTCGAGATGCAACCCGGTGAGTGTATTGATGACCTTTTTGCTCGCTTTAATAAAATTCTCAGCAACTTGCATAGTGTCAATGTTAATTTTTCAGATGCTGAAACTGCTAGGCAATTGTTAAGTGCATTAGATATGTCAATTTGGGAGATGAAAGTCACATCTATTCGTGAATCTACTATCATGAGTACACTTACTTCAGATGTGCTATATTCCAAGTTAAAAACTAATGAAACTGATATAATATCACGTAAGAACCCCAACAAGTCTATTGCTTTTGTTTCTCAATGTGACATGCCTAGCTCCGGTCAATCTTCATCTTGTGGTATACTTGCTTTGTTGTCCTCTTTAACCCTTGAACGGATTGAGGAGTTTCCAGAGGAGGAGCTAGTACTTCTCTCTACTAGGTTCTCAAAAGTATTGCAAAATGTAAGAACTAGAAGGAGAGGAAGCTCCGGACCTCAATGATGTTTCGACTGTGGTAAGATAGGACATTTTCGTTTAGATTGCCTAACCTTTCAGGTCCTACTTCCCGGGATGAAAAGCAAACAAGGACGAAGCACTCCTCTGCAAAAGATACGAAGAAAAAGAAGGGTTTTACAGGACGTCAATTGGTGAGCAGTTTTATCTTCGCACTTCAAGAACTTGGCTCAAGCGATGTGGACATTGGAAGTGACGAAGATGAAGATGATTTGGCAAACTTGTGCTTCATGGCGGGCAAGTCAAGATCAAGTATGGAGAAGGCTGAACACAACAGCGATAATGAAGAGATATGTCCTACTTGCGAAGAAATGTGTCATGCTATTTCTCGTGCCACTACTGTAGTTAAGAAAAAAGGACAACAAGCTTAGGGATAGTGCTGCTAAAACTGAATCACTGGAATCTAAAATCAACCATTTATAAACTTTGATTCCTAGTGATGATGCATGTCCCTCATGTTATTCAATATATGAACTATTATCCTCATTAAGAAGTGCGCACACCTCCACACTTGATAAACTTGAGTTAGAAATTGAAAAGAACAGAGAGCTTGCTGCACATAATAATAGAAACTTGAAAAATGCTAGCTCTCCTACAATTGATTTGCATTGTTCTACTTGTGATGATCTTGATAAGAAACTACAAGATGCTATGAATGAAATTTCTATATTGAACAATGCTTTACGTTATCATGAAGTTAAATATTGTTCCAATTGCAAATTAAAAAGAAAACTTCATGTGAAAATTGCCTTGATCTGTCCAATAAACATGATGACATGCATAGGCCATTAGATCGGTTTTGTACTGGGAATAAGAACCTAAATTTGTTGCTGAATTCTTCCAAGTCTTGCAATGATAAAACTGGTTTAGGTTTTGATGCTCATGCTCATGCTAAGGCTCATCCACCTAAAATTGTAAAGTCATTAGGTAGTGGTTTGATTCAAACAGTTCCTACACAAAAAGAAGTGCTTTTCAAATCTGAAATAGTGTTGTCTCATTCGGTTTCAAATAAAAATGTTGCTTGCTCATCTAGACATGAACACAAAGTTAAATTTCATTGTACCTCTTGTGGTAGAGACGGTCATGTCATTGATTTTTATTATAGACTAGCTAAACAATAGAAAAAGGAAAGAATGATTACTAGATCTCATATCTTTCATACAAAATTTGCTGCGCTTGCTAAACGGAATGATAGGAACATGCAATCTGCTGTAATGAGTTGAAAACATGCAAAGGTTGCTCCCAAACCTACTGTTTTCCGTGCTACACATGTAACATATCGTAGGACAGTAGTTGGATACAAAAATCCGCAAGCTATGGCTCATAAACTTGCCGCTTTATCCCAGCTTTCATGTGTTATTCCTACTGGACGTCGTGTGACTCTATACTGGATTCCTAAATGCCTTTTGACTAACCCCAGTATTGAGTCATCGACGTATTGTTCTTCTACGTAGGTTACACGCATGAGGAAGGAGAACATTTGGATTGTGGATTCAGGTTGCTCACGCCACATGTCCGGTAACAAACAATGGTTCTCCTCCCTCTCTTTTGTGTCACAAGTAGAGAATGTTACTTTTTCCTATAATTCTTCGACTCCTATAATTGCTAAGGGTTCGGTTAGAGTAAACGATCACTACACTTTGAAGAATGTGGCACTTGTTAAAAATCTGAAATACAACTTGCTTTCTGTTTCACAATTGCTAGATGGAAATCTGGAAAAATTGCTGCAAAGTTGTAAGTTCAAACAGTGAGCTTATTTTTAACATGTCACTATTTGGAAGAGTTTTTAAAGTAGATTTTGATATGTCTTCATCTAAGAATAGGTGTCTAGTTGCTAATGATTCTAAGGACTAATATTTCTGCCATCGTAGACTTGGTCACGTAGGCTTTGATCATCTAACACGTGTTAGTGCTCTTGATCGCATACGTGGGCTGCCTAAGCTTAAAGGGGACAAAGAAATTGTGTGTTCTTCTTGTAGACATGCTAAGACGGTTGCAGGTTCACATACTCCTCTCACAATGATCATGACAACTGAACCGGGTCAACTTTTGCACCTTGACACTGTAGGAACTTCACGTGTTCAATCCTTCGGAGGTAAATGGTATGTTCTCTTGATTGTTGATGATTATTCTAGATACTCTTGGGTTTACTTTATGGCATCAAATAATGAAGTTTTTAATCACTTTAGAACTTTTTTTCTTAGATTATCAATTGATCACCCTAGATCTTTAAAAGCAATTAGATGTGATAACGGAACCAAATTTAAAAATCAATCTTTTGATGACTTTTGTGCTGAAAATGGAATAGATCATCAATTTTCTTCACCATATGTACCTCAACAAAACAGTGTTGTAGAAAGAAAGAACAGAACCTTAGTTGAGATGGCCAGGACTATGCTTGATGAATATCAAACTCCTAGGAATTTTTGGGATGATGCGATTGCAACTGCTTGTTATGTCTCAAATTGTGTTTTCTTGCGCGCTAAGCTAGGTAAAACACCATATGAGGTCCGGATTGGACATAGGCCTAGTTTTACACAATTTCGGGTCTTTGGTTGCCATTGCTTTGTTAAGAAACAATGTAATCTTGATAAATTTGAACCTAGATCCATCGATGGCATGTTTCATGGTTATCCATCTCATACTAGAGGCTACCTTGTGCTTTTACTTCACACTAACAAAATTGTGGAGACTTGTGAGGTGTCTTTTGATGAAGGTAGCACAGGTACTACCTCAACCATTGCAGGTCCGGATCCATATCCGCAGGGGAGAGCGTTTTCGTTGAAGATGAGGAAGATGTGGTGCCGCTGCCCAAAAATTCAGCATAAAATGACATTGTTCCAGCTCCTGATTTTGATTCACAGCCAGCACCGACGACCACCATTGCTGGTCCAGATCCTCCTCAAGTCACAAGCTCGTCGATTTGTGATAAACATGAAGAAGAAGAAGCTTGTGAAGTGTCCACTCCCCTCTGGGTTCTCAAAAGTCATACTCCACAATGAATTATTGGAAGCTTGCACGAACGAGTGACACGGTCCAGATTTTGCGATCCAAACTCTCATGCTCATTCTGCTTTTGTTGCTTCTTTTGAACCCAAAGATATGTCACACGCAATCACTAATGAATCTTGTATTATTGCCATGCAAGAAGAGTTAGAAAATTTTGAAAGAAATAATGTTTGGAAACTTGTACCTCCACCTCAAGGTCACACTTTAATTGGAACTAAATGGGTGTTTAAAAATAAACAAAGTGAGAATGGGGTTGTGGTTAGGAATAAGGCTAGGTTGATTGCTCAAGGTTTCACTCAAGTTGAAGGTATAGATTTTAATGAAACATTTGCTCCTGTTGCAAGATTAGAAGCCATAAGAATTTTTTTAGCTTTTGCTACATCTAAAGGTTTTAAGCTTTATCAAATGGATGTTAAAAGTTCTTTTCTTAATGGCTGCATAGATGAGGTTTATGTCAAAAAACCACCGGGTATTGAAAATTCAGATTTTCCGGATCATGTTTACAAACTGTCCGAAGCCTTGTACGGTCTCAAACAAGCCCCTAGAGCATGGTATGATAGGTTTAAAACATTCTTACCTGGAAAGGGGTTTACCATGGGCAAGGTTGATAGAACTCTTTGTGTGCTTAAGCATGGCAATGACTCATTATATGTTCAAGTGTATGTGGATAATATTATCTTTTGTTGTGCTTCTCATGATCTTGTGTCCATGTTTTCAGCTATGATGAGTTCAGAATTTGAGATGAGTATGATGGGAGCACTCACATACTTTTTGGGGCTGCAAATCAAGCAAACCAAGGAGGGTACCTTTGTGCATCAAATGAAGTATATAATAGACCTCCTAAGGCACTTCAACATGGACAAAAGCAAGCCTCTTCGGACACCAATGGGAACAGCAACAACACTTGAACATGATGAAGATTGTGAACCCATGGATCAAAAAGAATATAGAAGCATGATCGTATCACTTTTGTACCTCACGGCATTAAGACCAGACATACAATTCAGCGTATGTCTTTGTGCACGGTTTCAAGCCTCCCGACGTGCTTCACATCATCAAGCCGTCAAAAGGATTCTCAGGTACTTAAATGTAACTCAAGAATTTGGCATTTTTATTCCATCTTCCTCAACCATCACTTTGAAAGCTTTTTCGGATGCTGATTTTGGATGTTGTAGGATTGATAGGAAAAGTACTTCCAGTGCTTGTCATTTTCTTGGTAATTCACTTGTTGCTTGGTCCTCTAGAAAACAAAACTCAATTGCACAATCCACAGCTGAATCTGAATATGTAGCTGCTGCTAGTGCTTGCTCACAAATTCTTTGGATTGTTCAAACACTTACGGACTATGTGATTAATCTAGATAGTGTTCCACTGTTTTGTGATAACACTAGTGCCATTTGCATTGCTAAAAACCCCATGCAACATTATAGAACTGATGAGGACATCACTTATATGGATACAAACAACACTCTACTGAATATACAAGATGCAATCAATAGAGTTCATACACAACAATTAATTTCAGAGGTGAACTCGTTCTTATATATTTCCTTATATGTTTTTGAGCATAGATTGCTACTTAATGATTTATTTGTGATTAGGATCCATGGAGAGGTTCAAGGAGTACTTGGAGGGAGTATTAGGGACGTGGAAGACCAGAGAATTCGTTCAAAGAAGATGGAAACCGAACCAAACTCCAAATCGTAACCAACTCGGAGTCCAGGAGCAGTACGCACTAAAACGGACGCCCAGGACGCATACGAACTCCGTTTTCGACGTTCTACATATGCACGGAAAGAGGAGAGGATAACCTTTACAATGGCACCGGTCCCATGTCAAAATTCCTTCGGAGTCGATGGGAATCGTCGAAACAAAATCAAGTACAGAATCTGTCAGGGTGCTGCGCCACCGTATTGGGCCATTGGGCCTTGTATCAAGTCTAAGTCCATTATTTTCGTGTCTTAGGGTTAGGTCACGACCCTAACACCCCCTTGGAAGTCCTCCCACCTATATATACTCCATGATAGCCGCCATAGACAATCGGGTTTTGCTTAGATCAATAAAATCGCCGTTCTACGGTTTGTGAGACCCCAATTTCGCGATTTCCGATCGTGTCTTCTACGTTCTTGCTCGTGTTCTCGATTGCACTTGCAGGGATTAGCCTTCTTGGCAAGGTCAAGCGTGTGCAGCACGGTTGATAACCAACGGAGCCGTGGTGTAGTGATTGCAGGGGTACTCGAACCGCTTGAGTGCCGCGGATCATCAACGTCGAGTTCTCCATCCCAATCGACATACCTTTCGGAAGATCGGGCCTAAACCTACTCATCAATTGGTATCAGAGCAATTATGTATCACTTTCTCCGTGATAATGTTAAAAAAGGAAACATTGTGCTTCACCATGTAGATATCGAAGCAAAATTGGCTGACATTTTTACAAAACCTTTGGATTTCACTCGTTTTTATTTTATTCGTAGTGAAATAGGGGTTATGCATCCTCATGTCTTACATTGAGGGGGAGTTTTGAAACTTGAGAAGTCTATGTGTGAATCTGAAATTAAAATAATATGAGCATAGTATTTCATACATATATGACTTTGTGATTCCTTTTACATGCTGAAAGTTCTTACTACATAACTCGTGTTATACATTTTGTAGTTTTTGCAATGTCTAGTAATTGGATTAATTACTTACACTAAATCTGGTCATGGTCGAACTTTCTTGCTGTTTTGAACTTGTCGCATGCTCACAAATGCTTTTAATCATAAAGAATTAATCGAGTAATCAACTCACATGTTGAGTTTTTATGAACAAATATAAGTTGAGAAATGATCAAGAGAATATGCATGCATTGCACTTCTTCTTTTGAGATGGCTTATCATTGCACTTAGATGTGAACTTAGAAGAAGTTGTGTATGACAAAAACCATGTCCTTAAGCTTCTAATTGTCAAATGACATAGGCTTGGCTTGGTTGGTTAGAATAAGGCAGATGCCCATATAATCTGTTGCAAATATTATATGCCCTAAATTTGTGCTTTGAAAAATAATATAGTGCAGCAACAAGTGTCATGCTTTCAGGTTTTGAAATAATTAAGTTTGTGAGATTATAACTTGCTTAAATTGAAAATTACATTTGATCTCTAGCATGGCTTACACTACTTTATGTATCTCATTGTTGTGATAGTATAATTTACTTGATAGTATGACTTGGATGAGCTTTGTTTTATATGTATATGCTATAATATGCTCATAACAATTAAAATTTCTCTTTTGAACCTTGCTAAATACATTGTCAAAGGGGGAGAGATAATAGATAGTATGTGAATTTTTAAAAATAAGTATGCAAGGGGGAGAATTTGATTACACATTGCACATATTCACAAATTGTTTTTGGCACGATTCTTCTCGAGGTGAGAAATATGTATAGGGGGAGAAATTTATTTCTATCTCATTTGATTTTCATATAGGGGAAGAAATTATTCTCAAAAGTTTTCATGCCAATGTTTGGATTTTAAATGGTGTTGCCAATGCATTCATCAAGGGGGGGATTGTGAGACCTATGTGTGCTGAATACATTGGCTTTGAAAATAAAAGTTTTGAATACTACCAAAACAACTTTTTCATCAAGGTCCGACTCTAGGTTTGACTAGCTTTGGTTAGCTCCGGTGCTAGGTCCTGCTAGCTTTGGTATGCTCCGGTTCAAGGTCCGGTGCTTGATCGTAGTTTTTCTGCCATTATCTTGCAATGTTTCGAACCTACTTTACACTTTGGAAAGGTTCCTTATTATTCTTTTACTATGTTTTTTGTGTGTATTAGTGGTTAAGGCTGATATCATTTCGCTATGGTTTGTAGCATGCTTATGTGAGGTGCTCACGTAAGATGTTGTAGTTTCAGAACTAACGTGAGTCAAGTCGAGGACTTGTGCTCGAAAGTATTGGTTGTTTATTCATGAGCAAGTGTTTCTTGAGTTCAATACATGGCTGGTGACATGGTCCATTGAACTAGTCTTAGGGAGAAGATGAGGTTCAACAACAAAGTTCGTGAGGAATTGTGGTTGAGTTGATCGGGAGGTTGCGCAACAAGTTTGAATCAATAACAATGCATATGAAGATATTGTGGACATCATTTGATCTCTAGCATGGAAGTGGCTACATGGTTCCGAGACGTGATGAAGACATGTGGATGTAAGGAATTGGTCAGAAAGGTCCAACTGACTAGGTTATGGACTCAGGCTGCGACTGAGTCGGGTTTGACTCAAATATGGAATGATTTGAGTTGGTTATGATAGAATTTCGTGTGGGTCACAAATTTGAGTTTTTTTAGGAATGTGGGATCGTTCATAAGGTGTTTGGAAGTCTTAAGATTGCTTCTATCTGTGTATAGAAGAGTCCTAAGCAGTTATGGAAAGTTTCAATTCGTGATTTGAGTAGGATTATAGTCCTAGTTGATATTTGGTTGGCCTCAGGGCTGGTTATATAAGCAAGTGAGGCCAGAGCTCGTGCTAGATGACTTTGAGGGCTCTTCCTATTGTGTTCTATTGAATAAAATTCATACCTAAAAGGAACTTTTGTGCCTTGTTCGTCTGACTTGTTCCAGACAAGTTTTTCTCGTCGAGTTTTCTACACAGCACTACCTTTCTTTGGTGGTTTTATCATGACTCGAGTTTTATAGATCCAATTGATGTGATTCTTGTTGGGCTGTCTTGACAACTTAATTATCTATAATCTGTCAAAATTTCACGTTCATTGGATTTGTGATTTCTGATCTACACGAGTTTCTTTGCAGCTTTCTGGAACTGTTTTTCTAAGGTAGGACAGATTGACCTTTGTTCGATCTTTCAATCGTAACTTGAGTTTCTCTTGACGGATTTGAGTGATTCTTGTTGTGTCGTCTTCGTGACTTTATTATCTCTGATTTCCATCTCTTTTTTTCATGGTGAAATACGTTTAGATTAGTCTCATAAACAATTTCTTTAACAGATCGTTTTTCTGCCAAAGGGGTTGGGATTTAATAGTTTCCATTGCGTAAGATTTTTTAAATCTACCATTCACCCCCCTCTGGTAGCTTTTTCATGTGCTTTTCGATCCTACATTGGACTTTTGGGGGAGCCAACTCTTTGAACTTCTGACGGGTCCTGGATGCCTATTTTTCTTTGGTTCTATTTTAGGTGTCTTTCATTTTCTTATTCGATGCTCAACTTGTGCATCAATCTGTTTCTGTATGACTCTAACTCTGTACCTTTTATTCCATGCTTATGATAATGGCTGAGAGCCGGCTCAGAGCTTTCTAAAGAAACAAAATAGAAAGAGTATATCAGATTCAAAAATCTTCATTACTTTCTTTACTCAGGGCTCGGGCCCGTCAGATTCGGAAACCCCTCCACTCATATCGCAATTGTATCAGTTATATATCCACGTCCATTTCCAAAATCCAAACTATAGGCAGAGGAAGGTTTGCACAAGAGAGAAGTTGTGCAGACTGCAGCCGTAAGGACAAGGAGAGGACCCAATGGCAGGGACTCATGTCTACAAAATGACCTTCGAGGATGACGTGATCACCACCACCGTGAAATCCACCGGCGATGCCGTGGAGGACTAGCTCGACGAGGTCCTCTCCATCAACTGTCGGCACCTTCACAGGCTCGTCGTTGAGCTCGATGTCGAGAGGCGCCCAAGGTACTCCACCAACCACAACCCCGTCGTCGTCCTGCAACTCTACGTCAGTTGTCGCTGCATCATCTTCCAGGTCATCCACGCTGACTACTTCCCCGACGAGCTGGAATATTTCCTTGGCGGTTTCGACTACCGCTTCGTCGGTGTGGGCGTGCAGGGTTATGCCGACCAACTTTGGAATGACCAGCAGCTGAAGGTGGCCAAAACGGTGGACCTGGTCTAGCTCGTAGCATAGGAGATGGATTGCCCGAGACTCCTTCGCGCGGGGCTGAATGACATCGCGAGCGCCGCGATGGGCATCGACATGGAGAACCCTTACCGTGTGAGGACGAGCCACTGGGACGCATACAATCTCTCTGGCGAGCAGATCAACTATGCTTGCATTGACGCCTTTGTCTCCTTCGATGTCGGCCGCAAGCTGCTCTCCAATGACTATTGATCTAACCACTGAGTTTGTGGGTCAGCTGTCGTCGATCATCCTGGCATGGAATTCGCAGGTGCAGCGCTCAAGTTCTAGCTTTTCTGCTGGTGCGCTCAATCTCTCATAAAATTATTTTTTCTTGGAGAAACACTATCATTGTTTCATATCACATTTGTGCCCCACCGTTGTTGGGTCCACATGTCAGCTGCAGTAATAACTGCAGGGCAGAGGATTTCATCGCCACTGTCCCGGCATGTAAGTTAATATTTTAATAATTTCTGTGAGGACTGTTCAAAGTAAATGAATAGTTTTTGTGATGAAAGAATTAGCCGGAGTCTATTCGTCATGTGTTTGAAATTTGAGAAAATTTTAGGAAACATATCATTAGAAGGTAATAATTACTGTCATTAGTCACATATTTGCAATTAATCATTAACCATTAATTTTATAGGTTAAGCAATTACAAATTAACATAGTCCATACAATTACCGAATTACAGCTACTCCCTCCATCCAAAATTACTTATCACTTTTTTATTTCGAAGCTGAACTAATTAATTAAAGAGCAACAAGTAATTTGGGAGATGGAGGGAGAACATATTAATAATTTTGAATAAGTAAAAAACTTACTTCATCCTTCTTCCGGCCGGTCGCCTGGCGCCGGCACCGCCTCTACGAGCTTCAAGTGCTGCCGCCCTGAGCTCTACGTGCCACCGCGCGCCAGGCCCCACCTTCGCGTTCCACTGTGAGGCTGCAAACTGCGAGCCAAAAGTTCGGCGCCGCGCTCCGTCGATCCGGCCTCCGCCTCACCGCCACCTCGGTGCGCTGCCTTCGGCTTCCGTGCTGCCACCGTCGGTTAGATCAACTGTGCGGTCCAACGCGAGGGCTTTTAAAAACATGCATGTAATTTCACATGCATCGTGGTCTTTCACATGATCGATCATTATCTTTCACATGCTTGTTAGTTGTCCATGAATTCTATGTCCCAAACATGATCAACGGGCATCAATTATGACGATCTCTCAACAAAAAGAGAAAACACGTAACGTCATCAAATATGATCGAGGTCTTTCATATGGATGTTAGATGTCCATATACATTCTACGCCCCAAACATGTATTCCAAGAATAGAATATTTCCTACCATGTATTGATATATATTTCTATATTTATCATATTCTCTACCATGCATGTGTATACAATTAACCTATATGACAGTTTATCTACCATACTAATGAAGAATATTATCCCGTCATCAATAGAGATAACAATCTATGTTTAACAGGAAGGATGTTCCCTCAAGGGTATGAGGATAGATGTGTACTACCATCTAATATGCACACAGCTCTCACTACGTACGTGGTTCATCAAATTAATCAATCGCATGCTGCCATGTATATAGTATATTTTCTAACATGCATGCGCTGTACTCGTATTTTAAAGAAACGACAGTCGTAGGTGCTAGCCTCTACATGTTCTGATTTTAGGAACAAATGAACACACTTGTGAAAACATGTACACCACATCCGATCCTCAACATCATCTAATTAACATGATCATCAAAAAGGGGGCGCAAAAATCCTCAACACGTGATCAAACATGCTTCATCGCGATTCTCTTTCACATGCATGGTATTCACGTCCACTATCATATATATGATCACGACAATTATCATCGGTTCGATATGGACTCTTGGTCGACAATGGTCGAATCCTTAAAAAAAAGATATGGACTCTTGGTCGATTGCCATGCGCGTTCATGTAAATCTTCCGCACCTCATAGAAATCGTTCGCACGAAATGTTACGAACACCATGGGACAAACGTACAAAGTATGCTAGGTGGGCCATTGCATACCTTGGGCCCTTTGCGTGTCAAATTAAAAACTTGGCCAATGGTACGTGTCGAGCCGTTGCGATAACTGAGAGGAGGCAAACCGCGGTTTGGAGTAACTCCGACCGTCGATTCAAAAGGACAATTTTTGAGATGCCCGATCATCTCCTCTCACGCACTTAGACGATGACACGCTATAAAGCCACATAGTCCTCTTCTTCTCTACATCGATCTTAGCCTCCAAACTTCTCCTCTTGCTTCTTCGCCGTACCATCGTTGACCACCTCTGCACCTCCATTGCCACACAAATGGGTAGCCCCACACCGGAGTGCTCTAGGCCATCGATGTCCTCCGAACCTCCTTCTCTATTTCCGTCGCTGCCAATGCCGGTGGAACTGGAGGCAACGCCCGCACCTCCTCCGCCTCTGTCTCCGCCCACGGTGCTCGCACCTCCTCTAATCGACTATGTTGAGACTATCCGCCTCTTCAATGACATCATCACCAAACTCGAGGGCCAGCTTAAGAAGGTCACCGGCGACCTGTCCGCTGCCGACGTGCAAGCAAGCGTGGTCGACACAATGGTGCAGAATGTATTTGACAATACATCTCGCTCCTGTTGTCGTTTGGGACTTGGGATCCTTCCCCACCACACCAGCATGGACTCCGCCGGCTACTATGTCTTTGGGTTAGGCATTCTGGCTGCTCGTCTCGACATCCTCTATGAGACGATCGGTGAGGAGTCTAGGGTGGAGTTTCGTGAGCAACTTGTGAATGCCATCGGTCAGAAGTTTGGTCTAGTGTTGGAAGAGGCATGCTGGCAATTGCGGCACGGCGGAGGCTCCGCTTGCGGATGTGAAGATGACGGTGGAGGAGGTGGACAAGTCCTCCTCCGAATAGAGTAAGATTAGTAGTATTTTTTATTTTGTTTTCTATGTGTTTTTTTCTTGATTGTAATATATGTGTTGTTTTTATGTTAATGAAAAATGTCTTTTATGTTCATGAACAATGTGTCCTACAGTATGCATTAACAAAAAACTACTCCTTTTATCGAAAAACGTCGCATATGGAAAACTAACACATTAGTAATATTTTATCTAATAAATATTAAACACATTAGTACATAGTATTATATTTCAAAAAAATTACGGAAATAAAAAGCTAGATTATGTAACTGTACATTGCCCCTCCCCTGCCTGGCCCTAGGTGGTCGCCCCTCCCGCCTAGGACCAGAGCCGGGCTAGCCTTTAAGACCAGCCTCATCATTTTCCTCTATACTTCCAATATATCCTCTATACTTCTAGTATTTCACTCTGGACATTTACTCTATACTTCCAGAAATCTACTCTATATTTACAGTCCAGTAATCTTTGCAGTGAACCAATATCGATGGTCTAACCCCTTGATGCGGGAATCGAATTCTCAGCAGCAGGGCCGCACAGCTGTCTATGTGCGACCATGCACAGATGGTTGCCACGTACGTTCATGCTCTGAATCTTACAGTCACATAGCCAAGGGCCCACTACACAGTTCCCTTGACTGTGCCATTCTACCCTGATGATTGCCATGTACACCAATGCCCCGAATCTTGCAGCTCGCACGAGCACAATGCAACAATCAAACAATCGATGAACGTCGTTTCAATGTGTGAGCGACCCATGCATGGAAAAATATGGCAGGCTGTTAGAACTAATGATGAACGAGTGAGCGAACTATAACAGAGAAAACAAAAAACACTCTCGATTGACAGGTAACAAGGCAAGAGACGAACACTTCTTTTATATTATTTGTACTATCATTTCAACAAATAAGTATAACACCTTTTATAGGCTTGGAGCACAGGAACTCTCATCCAAAATTGCTTAGCGATCTAAATGACTCGGCGCTCAGTGTGCAAGATCCGTCATGCGCACGAGCACGACGAGGCAAAAAAGATTTGTGTTTGGTTGCTTGTCTTGGATTGGATTGACTTTGATTGGATGGTCCAATCACGTGTTATGTGTTTCACGGTCAGACGGACAGGGTGATCCAGGTTTGAGGAATATTCCTCGCAGATGCTGGATGAGATAGTCCAGGAAATTTGTTTGGATGAGACCATCCACCTTATCCAATTTTGCTTCGCAGTAATGTAATTAGTTATAAATAACTTGTTTATTGTTGATTAATAATTACAATTATGATATTAACATTAATATTTGCTAGTAAAATGATAATTAGTATATAAATAATTAATATTATTAAATTATTAACTTAGATGATTCAATCCACCCAAGTTTATCCAACCTACCAACCAAAAACATGGATCGCCCAGTCCATCCAACCAAACGTTAATTTGGATGATCCAATACATAAAGAAATGGATTATCCTATCCAATCCATCTTCGACGTCAAACCAAACGCAATTGACTGAGCACTTTGTCACATGTCACTAGTGTACGCACATACACGGCCTCAACACCGGGTTTAGGGTGCATTGTGGACTAACAACATGACCCGCACCTCCTCTGTCCCCTTCTCCGCCCACGGCACCTCACCTCCTCATCCTGTTTGGGTTTAGGATATTGTTTGCCTTCTCCAATACCGCATCGAAGAACTCGATCGGCGCCTGAAGGAGGCCACCGAGCACCTGTCCGCCGCCACCGAGCACCTGTCCGGCGCCATCGAGCGTGGAAAAAAGCTCGACAAATTGGCACGGTATAGATTTTATGATACATCTCACTCGTGTGATCGTCTGGGTCTTGGGAAACTTCCCGTCTACACCAGCATGGACACTGCCAGTCACTACTGCTCCAAATTAAGCTTTGTGGCCGGTCGTATCCACGTCCTCCACAAGATGATTGGGGAGATAGCTGGGGTGGAGGGCCACCAGCAACTACTGCAGACCGTCACCTGGAAGCTTCAGACTCAATTGTTGGAGGAGGAGCGGCGGCGGCAGTGGTGGTGGAGGAGATCTCCTCCGACTCCGAGTAGAGTAGTATTAGGAGTAGTTTTTCTTTTTCTTGTCTTCTATGTCTTTTGTAATTCTTTTTTGTAATATATGTGTTGTTTTTATTTTAATGAAAAATGTCTTTTCTGTTCATGAACAATGCATCCTATGCAAGATCGAAAAACAACTCCTTTCTGAGAAAGGTGCGAGATACCTGGCGTTCAATGTCTAGCCAAGAATTCGTTGTGTTGTGACAATCGATGATTTTTGGTTGGGACTCCATTGAAAGCGTGGTTGAGGCTGCATTTCTCCTCTTTTTGTGTTCTTTCACTCAATTTTTTCATTTGTAGTCGGCAGTTTACATACTGCAATTGTTATCATCATCTTTCCGAAAAAAAGATCGATGGTGACCGATTTGACATAATCTTAGCCCGTGATTGATCTGGCAATCAAACTTCACAAAAGCTAAGATTACTGTTGTCTTCATACTAAAAGTTCATGGAGAACATACTCATGTATCAACATTAAGGATGGGTGGCCACTTATCAGTTTGAGGTTTGATCTCTGAATCGGGCTTCCAATGTTCTCATCGGTGCATGTCTTCAATAGAATTTTAGTTATTGCCTCTCACGCGTGGAGGCACAGAGTGTGGCATCCCTATCACGCATCAAATTCTAAGGATTTTGATGATCTCATCAAGGACGCGATTTCAAGCAGTTGCTCGTGTCGACGTCTGGTTCTAGGGACCCTTCCCGTCCACACTAGCATGGACTCCGCAGCACTGTCCACTACTGCTTCGGGTTAAGCTCTCTGGCCGCTTGACTCGATGCCCTCCACGAGACGATCGCAAGGGTGGCTGGGGTGGCGGGCCGCCGGCACCTGCACACCGTCGGTTGGAAGCTTCGGACTTAGGTGCCAGGGGAGGAAGAGGCAGCGATGGCGACGGAGGTTGAGAAGACCTCCTCCGAGTAGAGTAGGATTAGGAGTAGTTTTTCTTTTTTTTGTTTTCTATGTGTTTTTGAATTTCTTTTTTGTAATATATGTGTTGTTTTTATGTTAATGAAAAATGTCTTTTATGTTCATGAACAATGTCTCCTATGAAGTATTGTTAAATATCTTCCGTTTGTTTGTAACTAGGGACCATTTATATTGCATGTGTCAGAAGGATTGAAATATGGTAAAAATTCAGGCAACCTTACGTAACACTAATTCGGTAAAATTTCATAATTGACGAGATTATTTTTTTTTCTATAGCTCATACATTGACAAAAAATCGTGGCACATGTGAAAATGTATTTTTAGTAGTAGTATATACAATATGTTATCATTTCATTGTGGTCAATGTTACAGAATGCTAATTGTTTACCTTTTACTATACCATTAATTTTCCATCGTCCTTTCGTGGACTTGGGTGTTCTGTATTTGCATGTCATTTGCATTAGCACACATACATTTGGCGATTCATATTTTTGTTTGTAACTTTTTGAATGTCCCACAAGCTAGCACATGACTGCTTTTAGATTTTTATCTCCATGCATGGCAACAAAGATGAAGGGGACCTAGCGGTCGCATGTCGAGCAAGAAGCTAGGCCATACTGTAATTAAGAAGCGAGCAAGTTGTCCGAAGAAGTCTACCCCTCTAGCTACATGCACCATGTGCAGGAATCGACACGACACGACATGTAATTAATCACGATTGCATGCGTGCACAAGGGCACGACTAGCGTCAAATTTTCCGTGCTCGCAAATTTTCTGTGTTCTTCTAGGCTCGCCACAATTGAGATTTTGACAATTCAATTTTCACTCCCCATGCCTCCAATTTCAGTCCCGCCTATTGTAACCCTATTTGAGCCGCGATGAGTATAAATGGAAACACTGGCCTTTGTTCCCGACACACTGCTGCCCCGCCCTTCTGGTGATCTCGCAATGCTCCAAATGTGTTGTCTCTCTGTCTTGTGTTCCAAACATTTATTCCTAAGAAATTCCCTTGTTTTCATTTCCCACGGGTTTTACAAATTTTTTCCCTATGGATATCGCAGTGATGCATTGAAGCTCTTGGTGGTGGTGACTCGTGGGTACAACGCCGGGCGACCAAGTTTGATGGGCTCTATTGAACCTCTTCGTCGCCGACACCTCCCTGCGACATCTTGGACTCCATTTTTGTGCTATGTAAGTTCTACACGATCCATGTCGTCCTTTTATAGAGCTATATTGGCTAGGTTCTACACAATCCATGTATTTTCTGGCTAGTTAAGTTCTACACGATCCATGCTGATATACAAAGATTAAATAAAGTAACAAATGAGAAATGTTCTCTTTTGTTTCATGAATTTAGTTATATATATATATATATATATATATACACTACATCTATCCTGAAATAAATGTCGCTCCAATAGCTTATTACGGTAGTGTATTTCTAGTTCAATTCCTGGTCGGGAACGACAAATATTAAAAATTGGAGGTAGTATGTAATTTACGGATTTAGAAGTAAATGATGCACGGGTTATCTAATCAACTACTCCAAATGTTGTACTCTCATTCCTTTTTATAAATTTGTATTCCTAAGATTTTCAATTCCCACGGTATTTACACTTTTTCTTTTTGTGGCTTTCTCGGATCGTATGATTTTTCGTATTCCTTCATTTCTAATTCCTCTGTTCCAAACAAACACTGTTAGTTTATAGAAACCACACCGTCTGATCCAAAATCTATGTCGCTCATGTAATGTGATCTTATCATTATTATTTGGAATGACTACTTACAATGCTCTATACTTTAGGAACAAGATAGCAAACCGTGATGGTGCTACAAGCATTCATGTTGGCCAACGATCACCTGGTATAACTATAAATGTGTTTAATATTGAAATTTAATTTTTTTTGAAAACATTAATTCATTTGCATGGTATGCATAGAATATTGCAGCACATGATGTTAAGGAAGCCCGAGATTCTTCACTCCCTGGTACTACGATGCATGAACCAACAGCGGGTATAGATATACAAACCAGAAATACTCCTTTCATCCCAGCGTAACTTTACTTTTGGAGCATAAAACATGTCCCACTCCAACTCTATCGGAAGCTTCCAACCACCCATATCACATCACATTACTACCTGTCTCTCTCCCTGCCATTTGTTTTGGCAGAGCGTGTTAGTTTTTTACTCCTTTGGCATTGAATTTGGGGCATTTTGAGAGACTACATTATGTTCTTTCAATGTATTGATGATGGGTATTATGGTCATTTGCATTCTTTGTTAACATGATGTTTGAATCCTAGGAATAGAGATGAATTGGGACAGAGGGAGTATGTACTAGGCTCTACTAATTGCTTTAGCAAGCCTTGCGGTTCTACGTTCTTAGTCTTTATAGTTAACAGTTCATGAGCTTGTGTGATGGTGTGAATTTTTTATGCCTCCACGCTGTGCTCTCTCGCCGCCGACCACTCCAGTCAGCATCGGTGCCCACGCCCTGCTGCTGGTCACTTCAGTTTCCTCCCCGAGGCGTCTCCCTCGCCCATCGCCATGTCCCATCCTTCGCATGCCATGATGACCCCGCCACCCGCAAATGCCTGGCCATTACTTGCCCTGCCACCAAACGTCCTCGAGAGTTGCTCCTGGTGATCTCGGCTAGACCGAACCCTCACTTTGTTTAGTGTCGCAAGCAAGGACTATGCAGTACTGCACCTGCAGTAGCTGCCACTGACAAGTGGACCCAATGTCATATGGTCTTACATGTCAGTGGCAGCTACTGCAGGTGCAGTACTGCAATGTATTTCAATCCCGCAAGTTGCCTGCCTTATCTGTCTTGCATTCACCACCTGCTACCATTGGTGTTCATTACTCGCCCTACAACAAATTCTCTTTGAGACGCGCTCTGACTGATGTCAGTCAGACCAAACCGGCGAACCCTATCTTTGCCTAGTCTAGCGTGGCCAGCTGCATGCCCGCCCCCTCAGTCTTGCCTGCTTCACCGCTGGACTAAAAATCTTGTTCAGTACTATGAGTGCAATAGCGCCACTTACATGTGTACCTGATGGCTCATTTTAAAATATGAACAACAACAAATAAGTCAACAATGTACTTCCCTCCTCTCCCCGCCACCCCCCGCCCCCCCCCCCCTGATCAAAATAGTTGTCGTTCAGATAATCCTAACTATTTCATTTTTAATTTACTTGTTGCTCTGTTACGACAATTAATATAAACAGGAAGGAATAATACAGGACAAAATGCTGTTGGGACACGGTCGTCCCACGCTCGTATTTGCCGCACTCTTACTGAAGATGGTATGCACATCAGACTTTTCTTCTCTTCACACTATTTGTACATGATACTAAACTTGGTCAGGTGGTAATTTGCTTTAATCGTTTACCATTTGTATCAATGTAATAGAAGGAAGGAAGTTTGAAAGGGTTGTGGCTAAAGTACTTAAGGTTGCGAGCATATGATATGCATCCCAAGTTAGTAGAACGGAGAATGTGAAGCTACCAATTCAGTTCTCCACTAGGTTGGTTACTGCGGTTGGTATTAATGAGCATCACTTTAAGGATGATGTGGTTATGTTAACAAAAAATCATGCACCTCTCATCGACGTAAGGAAGTGGTCATAGGTTGGCGATACTAACAAGAGAGAAATAGTACGCGACATTCTGGTTAGTGTCATCACACCCCACATAAGTAATTTTTTTCTTTCAGACTCCATCTTGTACGTTTACAGCAACGTATTATACAATGTACAGAATTTATGAGACATGGAAGACATACGGGAGAGCGCAAGAAAAATTTTGAAAATTGCGGGTGAGTGCTACAAGGGGTGGCACTTGACTTTATATGCCACCTATAAGAGTTATTCGACCGATGAATAACATATACGAAACAAGCCTAATGACGTACCAGCGCCCGAGTGGTTGCACCTAATAGAATATTTTGTGTTTGAGCAATTCAAGGTTAGCTATCTTTTTAATAGCTTCACATCATACAAAAACTATTTCATTTACATTCATTCGTGGAATTAATTCTTAAAATTATAGCAGTCAATAAGCAAGACAAATTCTCAAAATCGAATAAGACAAAAGACGATACACTTGCTTGGCTCCAAATTGTAGCACCCTCATTCTCATGCATAACGCATTGCATACATCCTCATACATGTTTAACATTAAGACATGCAAAAAGGAACAAGATTAAAATGAATTTAGGCTTAATCTAGAATGTTCAGTCTGTTAAAGTGCGGCCTTGTTCGGTCTGAACCCCGGACTAGTCCGGTATTCCCTTTAGAAGTGCGGACTAGTCCTTTATAACCACGGAATAGTCCTATCAACCTTGCTGGACCAAAACGGACTAGTCCTTTATGACACCGGACTAGTCCGGTCAGCCTTTTTGTAACACTACAGACTTGTCTGAAAACACCTAAGTTAGTCCGACCCAACCCCAGACATGTTTGGTATCGACACCGGACTAGTCTGAAGTCCCTTATTGAATGAGAACATACTTGTCCGGTCCCCCATACGGACTAGTCCGACCTACTTAAATCAACTTGGATTCTGTTATTTCTCCACGAATATTTTGGGTAGTTGCCTTAATTGAGCCCAAGAAGTTTGTGCCCAACCTCAGAGAAGCCCAAGAGGACCCCACCTCGGCCTCTACACGCCCCCACCGAATTCCACTTAGAATCCACCCTAAAACCCTAATTCTCCACCCCTATATAAACAACCCAATACCCCACACCTCTCCACCCATAATTGAAAACCCTTGCTGCCACTTTTGCATTGTGTCATCGTCAAGATCATGTCCAGAAGCAAGGAGGAAGAGAGGACCTCGAAAAAGGGCTAATCAAGATCAATCTTCATTGCTTCTTAGAAAATTGATGATCTTCATCCAAGTTCTCCATCAACTCATATACATCAAGCCCTAATCACCAAGATTTGAGGTCTCATGTCCAAAGCTTGATCTTTGGATCTCTAAACACGTGGTGCACCCTCATCCAAATTTCTACGTCAAATTAACCCCCGATTCTCGCTGATCAGAAAACCCTAAATTCACAGTTCTGTATAGGGTGAACCAGTCTGGCCCCTATACCGGACTTGTCAAGCCTCTGAATCGGTATTGTGCTGAATTAATCCCAATTTGATTTAAATCAATTCCAAACTTGTTCAAACCTGCTAAAAACTATTGTAACTAGTAAGTAAACATTAATAGCAACTCATTAACTAGTTTTACCTCATAATTGCATTAATCATGCATATCATGGCATATTAAGTACTATATGAGCCTTATGTGATTGAATTATGTGTTTTGCATGGTTGTCGCCCGAAATAGGAGTTGCCGTATAGAGTGCTTTTGAGGACCTGAAGAACCAGAGTTTCGTAGCCTTCAACCCAAACCAAGCTCAAGAGCAAGGCAAGTGTCCTTGACCATATTGATCTTGCTTTAACGGTTTTGATTGTAAAATCTCATACTTGTGTCGAAATTGATGGCAAAACCCAATTGTAGTAGTTTACTAGTTTTCTATGACCACCCTTGTCACCTTAACACCATGTAGAGAGTCGGGAAGGGTATTTTGCACTTTTTGCTTCCCAATGCTCAATTGGGTTTGGGAATCAGCTATAATGCTTAATTATGAGCTATTGAACATGTGAATGATGAGAATTGATATTAATGACCCTTTAGCTACATGGTGCCTACGGATCTAAGCAAGTCAGTTTTGTGGAATGGCTTGGACTATTTTGGTGGTTTTGCTTGCTTTCACTGCAAGGATTCCAGTTTATCGCAACGAAAAAATCATCGCAATAGGTCATTTTTTTGTCGCAATAGGTCATTGTTGCAACGAAAAAGAGCGCAACGATAGTTTTTAGGAATCGTCATAATAATTCCCGTGGCGATACGTTATTGCGACGACAAGAGGCTGCTCAATAGATCAAGTATGTATTACTTAGATGTTCTATAATATATTGGATCATGTTATTGTAGATGGCTAATTTAATTTTGTACCCTTTTTAGTGAGCATTTTGAAGAGCTGAAAAAGGTTCATTCTCGTGATGTTGAAAAAATGCCACAGAGATGAGTTTGTTTATTGGTTTTAGAAACGAGTACGTACATGCAAGTTTTTACTTTGATGAAATATTGAACAAATATGTGTTCTGAAGTTGGTTTAGCGATGACCCCTTTTGTACTAATGTGTACATATTACGACATTACACAAAGAAGGCCAAGTAACCGATTATTTGTATGCATTATCTAGATGACCTGATTGTCGGGCACGTTTTTTTAGTCAATCATTCATAAATGGCTTCTTCTTTTGAACCGCAGATGTGGAAAAAGATTTACGGACATAAAACATTTGTGTTGTTGTTCGGGATGGTGATCATGAGTGGTTTGGAGTAATCAAGAAAATGATTTCTGTTGATTTTGAGAAAAAAATCAAGAGGTTCTGTTATTTGAATGCGACTGGTTTGATCGGCCTCGTTCTGGTCAGAGCCAAAGCAGAGGCTACAAAATGGATCAATACGGAATGATAGATGTTGACACTACTCCTTCTCAATTTTAATATGAGCGTTACATTCTAGCCACCCAAGCAAACAAGTTTTTTACGTTCGAAGTGTGAAGCAACCTAAATGGGCTATAGTTGTTAAAACGAAGCCACAAAACATTTTGGCCATGCCCCCTAGATATAATGAAAATAATGTCACTAAGACGATGGAGGCTGAGACATTTGATGATCGATGACTTACTGATATCATTATGTCGCACATAAATGAGGATAGGACTGCATGGGCTATGAATGACATTGGGAGAGCAACCGGTGATTCTTTCGCTCATCAAATGGGAACATGTGATCAGTTTGAGGCACATAGAGTTCCATCAGAAAATGAAGATGACGAGGACGACTTTGATACATATATCAATGATGGTATTGTACCTCCAATATTGGGGGGGGGGGGCAACAGTGAAGATGATGATTTTTTTTTATATAAGTACCGTGTGAGATAGTTGTACGTGATCTATTTGATTTTTTTAAAAGATAGAAGCCACTCTTCCATTTAGTAGCAAGCTTAGAAGAAAGCCAATATTGAATAATCCCACCTCTTTAGATGATATCCGGAATTTGAAATGACGATCCTACAGAAATTCCTAATGCAACGAACCAGTGACTCCTGACAGCAGATCCTAATGCAACGAGTGTGTTCTGTGGCAATAGATCCTAAGGCCACGAACTAGTACAATCATGGCAACAGATCCTAATGCAACGATTGTACATGAAAAATGGAGACACGCTTAATTAGCAGGGAAGTGTGTTTGTTATATGAAAAGCGTGTCCTCTCTACGACATCTCCTTTTAGCTTCATGATTTTCTACATTTTGTTTCGGTTCACTGTTGATATCACACATCACCGAACTTAGAGCACATTCACTTGATAACTAAATCATTCACTCATCCAGAAAATAAACAAATCCGTCCTTATGATTCCTCAGGAACACGATGAACACACCATACATCCATCCATTCACACAGAGGCCAACATTTTGTAATATATCGTTAGGCTAACGATTGTGTTTCATGACGATACATTCTAATGCCACAAACTGGTGAATCGAGGCAAAAAATCCTAATGCAATGATTGTGTTTCGTGGCGATAGATCCTAACACCACGATCTGGTGAATCGTGGCAAAAGTTCCTAATGCAACGATTGTGTTCCGTGGCGATAGATCCTAACACAATGAACTGGTGAATTGTGGAAAAAGTTCCTAATGCAACGATTGCGTTACATGGCGATAGATCCTAATGCCACGAACTGGTGAATCGTGGAAAAAGTACCTAATGCAACGATTGTGTTCCGTGTCGATAGATCCTAACGCCACGAAGTGGTGAATCGTGGCAAGTTCCTAATGCAAGGATCATATTCCGTGGCGATATATCCTAACGCCACGAACCGCTGAATCGTGGCAAAAGTTCCTAATGCAACGATTGTGTTTCGTGGCGATAGATCCTAATGCCACGACCCGGTAAATCGTGGCAAAAGTTCCCAATGCGATGATTGTGTTCCGTGGCGATAGATCCTAACGCCACGAACTGGTGAATCGTGGCAAAAGTTACTAATGCAATGATCGTATTTCATGGTGAAAGATCCTAATGCCACGAACTGGTGAATCACTGCAAAAGTTCCCAATGCAACGATTGTATCCCTTGGCGACAGATCCTAATGGCACGAACTAGTAATTGTGTCAAAAGTTCCTAATGCAACGATTCTGTTCCGTGGCGATAGATCCTAACACCACGAACCAAATATTCGTGGCATCAGATCCTAATGCAACGATCATGTTCCATGGAGATAGATCCTAATGCCACAAACTCGTGAATCGTGGCAACATATCCTAATGCAACGATTGTGTTCGGTGGAATAGATCCTAACGCCACGAACAGGTAATTCATGGCATCATATCCTAATGCAAGGATGGTGTGTTGTGGCGATAGATCCTAATGCCACGAACTAGTGAATCGCGGCAACAGATCCTAATGCAACGATAGTGTTCTGTGGCGGTAGATGCTGATGCCACGAACTAGTTAATCATGGCAACTGATTCGTGGCGATAGATCCTAATGCCACAAACTAGTGAATCATGGCAATAGATCCTAATGCAACGATAGTATTCCGTGGCGATTGATGCTAATGCCACGAACTAGTGAATCATGGGAACAGAATCATGGCAATAGATCCTAATGCCACGAACTAGTGAATTGTGGCAACAGATCCTAATGCAATGATCGTATTCCATGGTGATAGATGCTAATTCCACGAACTAGTGAATCGTGGTAGAAGACCGAGCTTACCGCAACAATTTAGTATTTGTTGCAGTACAATCATTGCAATAGGGCATAATCCTTGTAGTGTTTGGATCTAAGGACCTGTTTGTGGAGCGACCATCCAGGATTTATAGTGCCACAACAGGGCCAAGTATGGGTGCGCCTTAGTTGACTAATTAGGGAATTGTCAGTACTGTTTGGACCATTAAGAATGCTCGGGGAAGGGCTAGTCAGATTGGGTTTGTAGAAAATGGTGGGACTACCCTTGGATCCGAAAGGCTCAAGTGGGGGCCCAAGGATGGATGTGCCCAGTTGAAGACATCACCACCAGTGAAATCTTAGTGGGGTCTAAATAGGCTAGTAATCACTTGGTAAAGGCCATTTTGTGATCTCTTGGCCACACAAATAAGGAAGTGTGAGACGTCATGATGGAGGTTCATTAGTCGTCGAAAGGTGATGAAATCATGAACACGTGGGTAAAGTGGTACAACCTCTGCACAGTGTGTCTACAACAATCAGGATAGTCGTGCTCCCAGTGATGAGCAACCTAGACCCTAACATGATTAGAATTTGGAATTTAATATGGTTTAATTGCTGGAATTGAATCGGGATCAGGTATTGGTTAATTAAATGGCATTGGAATATGGAATTGATGAATTTGAGAGGAATGAGAAGTTATGAGTTGAATATGGTTTATTTTTGTTGGAATTGGCTATTTATGTTGGAATTGATGTTATATGGGTTATGTGGGAAGGACCTCACTTGATAATGATGTAATTGCATTTTCAACTGTTTTGAATGTACTTTTGTGAAATTAGCCATTATTATTGTCATTGCTTGTTTAAGCTAGATGTCATACTTTTCTACACATGATGAGTACGACATATGCTCACCCTTGTCATTCCCCCACCAAATCCAGATGCAGGCGACCAGGTGGAGTACCAGGAGGTTTTTGAGGAGTACTAGGCACGCGTGTTACCGTCAAACCTGCCTGTGGAGATTGGAGTCATTGGTGTTTAGGTATTCTGCCACAGTTTCATTAGAGCTTGTATTCGAAACTATTTGGTTTGTAATAAGGTACTATTATTAGTGTTAATATTCAAGACATGGTTTAAATATGTTTACCATTTGTGAAACACTTGTGTATGTGTGTTAAACATCCTGGGCACGCATATGAAGTACACTTGGTTCATATTCGGAACCAGGTGTCACACAAATCCTACACCCAACTTAGTTACGAGAAGGTATCAAAAATAAATCATGCTTTTAATTTGCGCTGCAATTAATATGTATACCTACATGTTGAATTTTACTTGTATTTTATGTAGCGAGATCTAGAGACCAGAGAAGAACCCGATGACATACAATTGTGGGTGGCAAGCCATTTGAAGAACGATGAATGGGCAAACGATCAGGCGGATGCTGTACATGTGAGTAACACATCAAACAATCCCCAACTAAATAAATATTTGCAATGTATTTGTGACTTTTCTTTTTCTATATAGAGCCAGACACCTGCCCGGGTGGACGACAAGGAAGCTGAGTAGGGAGGCCCAATTCCAAATGATGATAGAAACCACATCTTCCAGTGTTGTTATAGATCCTCAATTGGTTGTGCAAGATCACAGATCCAGGGGCATGGTTATATGGCTAACCCTGCTAGTCCTGAACATGATTGTATGCGTATCTAAATGGCTGAACACCTCAACGACCAAGTTTGAAACTTACAAGACAAAAATGCATGTCTCAATCACCAAGTGCAAGAGTTGGAAGGAAGAAAGGATAGCTTAATCACCCAAATGGATTGCATAAACCAGAAGAATGAAGAGTTAAACATTCGAGTCTAGAACTTACAAGGTTAGATAGTAGCTGATCATGCACAGAGAGCTCAGAAAATGGAGGACATGCACCTCTCAATGATGGCTAAAGTGCGCAAAATGTTGGAGACTTCACAAAAGGGCCAACAAAAGGGCAACCAAAATAAGGCACGTGTTCCAATAAGTCCCAGTAGTCTTAGGCAAACTTTTAACATACAAACACATTGTGTTAGTAATACTTGAGTTTTGTTATGCATCTTGAAATATCAATTGATGGATGTTTATTATTAAACTTTTATTTTGTTGCCACTAATTTTCAAACCTTGTGCATTAGGATTCTACTACCGCTAATTATGAAACGTGGAATTACGAATTTCTTGTCACGAATGATAAATTGTTGCAATACGAAGATAATGCCACAAATTACAAAAACGTTGCAGCATAAACATTTGGCCACGACTCAAAAAATGTTGCACTAGACTGCTATTGCCACCACTCAGAAAACGTTGCATTACTACACTATTGTCACGGATGACAAAATGTTGCATTACACCTCTATCGCCACAAATCATTAAATGTTGCATTACAACCATATTGCCATAGATCAGAAAATGATGCATTACGAACCTATTACCACATATCAGGAAACATTGCATTACAAACCTATTGCCACAGATCAAGAAACGTTGCATTATGAACCATGCTTGTGAAATCTATGCAACAAAATACTATTTGCCACGGACATTAAATCATCACAGTACCATACTATTGGCAACGAATGTGTTATCATTGCAATACTATACTATTTGCCACAAATGTGAAATCGTTTAATTAACATACTATTTCACACGGACGCTAAATCGTCGCAGTACCATACTATTTGCCATGGATGTGAAATTGTCACAGTATCATACTATTTGTCACGGATGTGTTATCTTTGCAATACCATACTATTTGGCACGAATGTGAAATTGTTGAAATAACATACTATTTGCCACGGACGCTAAATCATCGCAGTACCATACTATTTGCCATGGATGTGTAACCATTGCAATACCATACTATTTGTCACAAATGTGAACTCGTTGCAATACCATACTATTGCCACAAATGTGAAAATCGTTGCAATACCGTGATTTTTGTTGTAATACAATAAATCATTGTAATATGTAAAATTGTTGCAATATCATACTATTTGCCACAACTGTGAAACCGTTGCAATAACATGCTATTGCCATGAATGTTATATCGTTGCAATACCCTGCTATTCGTTACAATATATTAAATCGTTGCAATACGTTAAATTGTTGCAATACCATACTATTTGTCACGAATGTGAAATTGTTGCAATAACATAATATTGCCACGAATGTCTAACCGTTGCAATACCATGCTGTTTGTTGCAATATGTTAAATCGTCGCAATACATTAAATCATTGCAATACCATACTATTTGCCATGAATGTAAAATTGTTGCAATAACATACTATTGCCACAATTGTTTAATCTTTGCAATACCATGCTATTTGTTGCAATACATTAAATTGTCGCAATATGTTAAATCGTTGCAATATCATACTATTTGCCACGAATGTGAAATCGCCGCAATAACATACTATTTGAAACGAATGTGGAACGTTGCAAAGTAGTACTATTCGTTGCAATACGTTAAATTTTCGTCATATGTGAAATCATTGCAATAACATACTATTTGCCACTAATGTAGAATCGTTGCAATACTATACTATTTGCCACGGATGTCAAGACGTCACAATAACCTCTCGCCATGGGACTAATGCCAACGATTCGTAAAACTATCGCCACATTCTTTTTTATTGCAAGAGTGACCTATTGCGACGAAAAATGACCTATTGCAACAATTTTTTCATTGTAATAAACCGGAATCCTTGTAGTGCTTCATCCTTCTCATTCTTCTCCCTGCAGCGAACTCCTCTTGATGGCGGCTCCCATGCACTAGGGTTAGGGTTCTCGTCAACTTGACAAAGAGATGAAAGGTTGGAGTGGTGGGGTGTTTATATAGAGGTGGAGGTGGTAGGATTTGATGGATTTCGAGCTTAAGGCGGTGGAGGCCGGGGTGGGGTCACACATAGGCTCCATAGGGGCTGGACACGATGTTCTTGGACCCAGTTATGTCAAAAACCAAAGAACATGTTCTGGAGTAAATGATTGAATCTGAGTCGAGCACACCGAACAAGTTCACTAGGGGCCGGACTAGTCCGATCGGGAACATAGACATGAACGAACAAGTCCGGAGGAAGTCCGGACAAATCCAAAAAGAATCAGAAAGGAAAACGGACAAGTCCGGTCTGGGCCGTACAAGTCTGGAGGTGTGATCAATTTTCAAAAACTGGACGAAAAGAGGGATCTACTGGATAACTCCGGAAAGTTCCAATAACTAGGAACGGACTAGTCCGTACTCAAAAACGGACAAGTACGGACAACAACAGAAACTAAATCGGACTATTCCGCAGAGAAAAGCGGATAAGTTCGGGGGACAACAAAGAGCAAAACTGGACTAGTCTGGGGTCCGAACTGGACAAGTCCAAAACTATACAAGTTTTTAAATGCTGTTTTGCTTCTAATTCATTATCAACTTGTGCCTTTTTTATGTTGCTTAATGCTAAACATGTATAAGAATGTATGTGATGCATGATGGATGAAAGTAAGGGTGTTATAGAAGTCCAATAGAATCCACTTTGCCAGATCTTTTCCTGTGTACAGTAAACATGGTAATGGCCACCATATGGGCTAGCATGGCATTTCTCAATAATCTTAGTTCCTTTGATTGATGGAATGTACCTTCTAAGAAGGCCATCGGTACAAACTCGATAGAGGTATGAGTCATCCCAAAGGTGTCTATGACTCACATAGATGAGTTTATTTTTATTTTCCACTGGTGGTACGTATCCCGTGACCATGAAGTTAATGATATTCTCATACCAAGGGTGAGAGTCAGTCACTTTGAGAAGCATATCATCTAGTAGGAAGTCATTGATAGGAATGTCCATGGTTTGTGTGACCTCCATGCGTGAGAGATGATATGCGACGAAATTCTCTAATCCTTTCTTATCCATGATTTCCAAATCAAATTATTGGAGTAGAAGAATCTATTGTATTAGCCTTGGTTTAGTATCCTTTTTTGGGAGCAAGTACTTCAAGGCGTCATGGTATGTGTAGACTATGACTTTGGCTCCAACCAAATAGGACATAAACATATCGATAGCAAAAAATACAGCTAAGAGATCTTTTTTTTTATTGTGGCATAACTGACTTGAGCTCCTGTCACGATTTTCCTAGCATAGGCTATTGCATGATGCTTTTTATCTTTGGTTCGGCCTAGAACCGCACCACCAGCAAAATTACTAGCATCACACATGATTTTGAATGGTAGCGCCCAAATCAGGAGGTTGGGTGATTGGAGCTGAGATAAGTGCCTTTTTGAGTGTATCAAATGGTTTATGGCATTCATCATTGAAATCAAAAGGAGTTTCCTTAGCTAGTAGGTTGGTGAGGGGTCTAGCAACTTTTGAGAAATCCTTGATGAACCGCCGATAGAACCCCGCATGACCTAGAAAACTGCGGATTCCCTTAACATTGATAGGAGGTGGAAGCTTTTAAATGACCTCAATCTTTGCTTTGTCCATCTCTATCCCTCTGTCAGATACTAAGTGTCCAAGAATGATTCCTTCACGGACCATGAAATGGCACTTTTCCCAAATAAGTACTAGATCCTTTTCGTGGCATCTTTGTAAGACCTTGTCTAAGATTTCCAGATAATGAAAAAAAGTTTTTCCATAGATGGAAAAATCGTCAATGAAAACTTCCAAGATCTCCTCAATCATGTTGGAAAAGATAGACAACATGCATCTTTGAAAAGAGGCAGGAGCATTATACAGTCCAAAGGACATACGCCGGTAGGCATAAGTTCCATAAGGACATATGAATGTGGTCTTACTTTGATCGTCGGGATTGATTGGGATTTCATGATAACCCAGTTACTTATCGAGGACATAAAAGTAAGAGTGTTTTGCCAACCGCTCTAACATCTCATCGATGAAGGGCAGTGCAAAATGATCCTTCCTTGAAACCTTATTAAGTTTTCAGTAATCGATGCACATCCTCCAACCTATGACGGTTCGTTGAGGAATTAATTCATTCTTCTCATTTTGAACAACTGTCATACCACCCTTCTTAGGCACTACTTGAACTGGGCTGACCCATTAACTATGAGGGACAGGGTAGATAGTCCCGGCATGCAAAAGTTTCAAGACTTCCTTCTTGTCTACGTCCCGCATTGCATTATTCAATCACCTTTGGGGCTCCCATGAGGGGAGACTATTGGGGTCAATAAGAATGCAATGGGTGCATAATGCTGGACTAATCCCCTTGAGATCCTCTAGTAAATATCCCAAAAAAGCTTTATGCTTTTCTAGCATGGCTATGAGTTTGAGTGTCTCATCATCTGAAAGCTTGTCACTTATGATGACAGGGGCTTCCAAATCGCCATTTAGAAGCATAAATTAGGCCTGGAGGTAGAATTTTTAAGTCAACGGGAGGTTTTGGAAAGAACTCTTCTCTTGACAATTCAATTGCCTCCTGAAATTCATCCTCCTTTTGGATGAAATCTTCTTCTCCTTCAATTTCAGAAGGTGCTAAGAATTGAAGAGTCCTAACGTCCTCTATTAGTTCATCTTGGATTGAAGATTCTACAGATGTGTCCTTGGAACAAAGGATAGGAATAGAAAATTCTCCCCCTCAAGTTTGACATTGAGGTTTCCTTCCAATGGAATTTCCATAAGAAATTTCTCAATGGGAATCCTAATCATAATGTTGAAATCTTAGATTTTGAACACATGGAACAGCAGGATAGCCTCAACATATTTGTGTCTTATACACACGTGTTGTAAAACCCTGCATCCTTCAAGGATGTTTCCAAAAGAATTTCGAAAGGATTTACATGTTAGTGCTGACGGTACATCTCCCAGAATGGCAATAGCACAAGAATAAGAAATGAGATTTGCTCCAATAGTGGGGTTGTATAGGACCCTCATTGGTGTCCCTATAATGAAACATATAATGGTTTCCAAAGGTGAGGTCATCCAAAGGATTTTTTGTGACTCCTCAACTTCCGCAGTCCATTCCCTACTTAGAATAGAGGTTAACTCCTTGACCGTCTGGTGGAAGAACACTCCATTAAGTGGATCAGGTGATGTTAGTGGTAATGATGGTTTCCTATGGCAATAGTACTTCGAGGTATTTTCAAAATCTTGAAATATTTCTTCCTCGAAGTAACAGGGAGACTCCGAAGGTTGAATTTCTTCTTCCTTCGTAGTTTCAGGATCGGGAGAAGATTCCTCCTTCAAGGTTTGAGATAAGCAATGAATGGGTTCATCCTTGTCCATGGGTTTATCCTCGATTCTTAACACGACTTCCTCTTGAGGAGGCTCATTAAGACCCATAATGAAGGAATAATTTTCTATAATTCAATCTAGAAGATCCTTGCCTTCTTCGAGCGTCTTATGGAGAAAAGATCCTCCAGCCGTAATGTCAAGATGTAGGGCAAACTCTTTGTTCGATCCCATGTAGATGTGTTGCGAAAGCATTGGATCAGGGATGGACAAATTTTGGCCGGAGTTTCCCAAAAGAAAATATCTACCCCAAGCTACACCTATAGACTCCTTCCCCAACTGTTGGAAGCATAATACTTCTTTTTGTAAGGAAACAACTCGAGCAATTGGAAAGAAGGCAAGACAAAATATGTCTCGTAATTCATTCCAATTTCAATTTGTCTTCCCAACGTTGTGGTCGTACCGTTGTTTGGCTTTTTCATTTGAGTGTTTCTTGTGTCATACCTGAACTCAATTATTCGAACTCTCGTAGATGGTGGTAAGGGTTTTCACAATCTGTTCCTACTAAGGATTGTTCCCAAACCATGGCTAACCAGGGTGAAGTTCATAGATAGTAGAACAAATGGATTCTGCCAAAGAAGGTGGCTCACATAAATTGCCCCTTGGGGCGGAATAAGAAGGAATGTTGGGCTGCTCCATATATGATTGGGTGGTAAGAAAATGAAAGGTAAGATAAGAAGATATATACGAGGGTGAACAAGGTTCGAAGATTAACAGCAACCGTTCCCCAGCAACGGCGCCAGAAATGCTTGTTGATGTTTCTTATGTCACAGATAAAAATCCGCAAGCGCACGGAAACTATCGTGTAGCGCTTCCCCTTAAAGAGTATTCCCAAGGGTATCAAATCCATGGTACGTGTGTGCTAATCTTACCAACTAATTCACCTATGGACAAAAAGTTTTTTGCACTACAAGAATCGGGCAAACAAGTGTCGGCTAGAGTAAAATCGTCAGGGTCGTCAATTCTAAGTCCACTCAAATCGTCGGTTTTTTGTAACCGACAAAAACAAATTTATAATCGTCGGTTGGTCGATTGCCATAATAACAGGCATCGGTTCCGTTTGGTAGATCGACATTCATAAGTATAGCTGTCGGTTTCACCAACGTGGCCGACAGCCTTAAGCTAGGCCCAGCGGGCTCCGAATTCGGTTCTCCCGCCCAAACATTACACTTGTCAGCCATGTAAGCACACCAACGGCTATAATTTAAAAATTTCGGCACAGGCGATGGCTATAAAGTGGGGCCCACCCGTGTGGAATAAATTCGTCGGAGCTGGAACCAGGCCGACGACCATAACTTCATTAGACATAAAAGCTAAGGTCCTCCCCCATAAACCCTATCGATCCCATATCACAAAAGATTGAGACATATGAATTGCTAGTATTAATGCAAAGTTAACTTTTATTTGTTTCTTGTAGGGTTCTGGTCATGTAACGCCTCATGGTTGCGATGATTTCCTCGATTTGAATGTCGGAGGTGCAAGTGGTGGAGCTTCGAACAATGACATGTAAGTGGATTAATCTTCACAATGGTCCCTTGGAGTACTTTGGATATGTGAACTCGTTGTTATATTGACGTTCGTTGTTGTATGACTATGTGAACTCGTTGTTTTATTGTGTTTTGCTTATGACTATGGCCTGCATGCAATGTGTTTGTGAAAGTGCATCTAGGCATCCCTTGTGGGTTTTGGTTTATTAATGACAAGCAAATGAGATCCTAACAAAATTGTTGAGATGAGCGCAAGTTTTAAAGAGATTAGAAGGAAATCACAAAAAGAAAGGAGAATGAGGATCCAAAACGAAAAGAGCTCAAGACATGAAAATAATAGATTTATTTTGTAAGGAGTGTATTGGAGAAACACACCCCAAGAGCTCAAGTGAAAAGGATTGCACTCACTTCACAATTATCGGGAACATCAGACAATTTCAATATGCAACGGACTAGTACGAAAACTCTCTGACTAAAATCGAACAAGTCCTCCAAGTGCGGACTAGTCATCAGTTCTACATGATTTCACCACATCGAACAAGTCAGATAGTCACCTGACTAGTCCTAAAACTTTCTGATTAAAATTGTACAAGTACTCCAAGTCCGGACTTGTCCTAGTTCTACAATTTTTTATCACACCGAACAAGTCCGATATCCACTGGACTAGTCTGAAAAGTCTTTGACTAAAATCAAACTAGTCCGCACCTTAATGAACTAGTTCGGTATCCATCAACATTTTCACACACGCACACCGGACTTGTGCGAACCTCACAAACCCTAACGATAACTTTTGGAAACCCTAGTATAAAAAGAGGTGCACAACCACAAAACAACATCTCTTGACTCCCTGCGCCGTCACACCTCCCAAGAGCCCAAAAACAGTTCTCTCCTCTAATTCTAAACCTAAAAGGATCAAATCTCTGAGGATTAGGGATTGGACAAAGGAGAGAACTTGTTCTACATGATCTTGAGCTCTTGGGTTTGATCTTTCGCACACTCTCATTCTTTATTGTACATCTTTTGAGTGTGTTTGGCAGTGTTCGATCATTGTAATCTTTGGGGAGCCCTAAACTTGTGAGAAGGCCCCTTGAACAAGTTATTTGCCCCTTTGTGGTTAGCGATTGTTAATCATCCTTCGTGGCGATTCAACGAGGGTAGGGTTGGTGAAGACCCGGTGCTCACTGGACTCCTCAACGGGGATGTAGGTTCCTACATGGAATTGAACCTCGGGATAAAATCTTGTGTCTAGTGTTCTTGTTCTATTTTCATCATACTCTGGGGTTTGCATAGTCTTGTGTAATTCACGTTTAAACATTGGATTAAACTTGATAATTGCAATATCTTACTTCATTGTCATAATACACTTAAATTGTCAATTGCTTTCTGCTGCGTAGACTACTAGAAGTAAAATTAAAGATCTACTTTGATTTTCAAGTTCGCGTATACCGGACTAGTCTGCACCACAACGGACTAGTATGGCCTCTCTTTATTTGATCTCTTTGTTAAGTGTTTCATGGATCGCTAAAGGTTCAAAAAGCATATTCACCCGCCTCTATAGGCTTCCTTCAATTGGTATCAAAGCCAAACTCTTCAAAAGAGACTCACCGCTCAAAGAGACGATGTCGTACATCAAGGGTGAACACAAGGGCTTAACAACAAAAAGGTTGATGATGAAAGGAACCAAAAACTAGAGAAACTCCTCGATGCCATTCAAGACTGTGAGGATGATGATGAGGAGATGCTTGAACTCAAGGCTCTTCTGTGGAAGAAGGCACTCTCTCCAAAAGGTAAGAAGAAGATTGAAGATGAGAAGAAAAAGGGGACTAGTCACACAGACTACTCCCAATATCCTTTTAACTATGAGCATTTAGATTCTAATAATGGTAATTACTTGTCAATTCCTTTAAGAAAAGCACCTTACTTTGATGAAAATGAATATTAAATGTGGAGACAAAACATTAAAATGCACCTTATATCTTTTAACCCAAGTCTTTGGAACGTATTGTGTACAGGAATAGAAATTCCAGATCATAATGAAGAGCTAACTCCAAGGCAAGAGCAAGCTATCCATCGAAATGCTCAAGCCGCAGTTGTAATTACATCACAGATGAGCCGAGATGAGTTCACCAAGGTGGATGGACTTGAGATTGCCAAGGAAATTTGGAACACTCTCAAAACCGCACATGAAAGGTGATCGTCTTGTACGCGAAGCTAAAATTGAGATGATTGAAGGTGAATTGGTAAAATTTGCTATAGAAGAAGGTGAATCACCTTAGGACATGTACAATCGACTGAAGTCTCTCGTCAACAAAGTTCGAGCTTACGGTAGCATAAACTGGATAAATCATGAAGTGGTGAAAATGATTCTTAGGGCATTCATGCCTTGAAACTTGACGCTCTGCTCTGTGATTACAGAAAGTCCAGAGTATCAAAAGATGACCTCGGACTAAATTCTTGGCAAGATCATTAACTTCGAAATGATCGAAAAGGAAGCCAAGCATGTCAAGGAACTTGCCGACCTTAAATCGGCAAAGAAGAAAGGAGTAGCTCTAAAGGCAACCTGCAAGCCCACATCAAAAGAAGCTCAAGAAGCTCCTGAGGAAGATGATGGTGACGATGAAAGCAGTGATGTCGATGAATAAGACATGATCTTGTTCATGAAAAAGTTCAAGAAAATGATGAGAAGAAGAAAGGGTAGTAGCTCAAATGAATACACAGGGACAAACAAAGACCCAAGATGAGACGTGCATGCCATAATTGTGGATAGTATGATGATTTCATATTAGATTGTCCACATGACGATAATAAGAGGAAGAGTAAAGACAACAAGCCTCAACCAATGAAAGAATTCAAGACAAAGAAGCAATATGGCCAAGCACATCTAGGGAAGGAGTGGGACTCCAATGATGAGTCCTTGGCTGAAGAAGAAAAGGAGATGGCCATTATAGCCATCAAGAAGCCTACCGAGAAATCCACTCTTTCCCCAACCATGGGCGCATGGAAGGACACCGACCACACATGTCTAATGGCCAAGGAAGGAAAAAGAAAGGTTATAACTAAATCTTCCTCCTCGCTTTCTTTTGCTAGTGATATTGATAATTCAAGTGATGATGAAGACATGCTTAGTGGTTTAGATAAAAGACTGCTGCTAAAATGAAATTTCTAATGGATACGATTGTTGATAAGGAGGAGCTAGTCAATCGCCAAGAAGATATGATCATTCTCCAAAAGCAGGAATATATTGAGATTGAAAAGCTCCTTGAGCTTGAAAAGGAGCGAAGTAAATCACTAGAACTTGAGTTAGCTCCAACAAGGAAGCTTTTTAAAAGACTCAAACATGGCTATCAAGGATGAACTTTCTAACTTAACCAAAGATTACAAGATCCTTGAAACACAAGTTGAGTCACTCAAGCAATGTGGTTCTTCATCCTCCTCAAGCTCAGTTTCTCAACATATCAAATCTGAAACTATCATTAGTTGTGCATGTGCTAAAAATAACACCAACATGAAAGAAAGTCCAACTTGACAAAAGACAAGCATCCCTCCCAAAGTGGCATATTTGACAAGGAGAAGGTCAAGTATGCACGCAGTGCATACTCGGTCACAAGACCTCCTAATGTTAAATATGGCATTGGGTATACTTATGGTGAAAGGCAAAACGCTAGAAGCCACAAGAATGACAAGGATCGCATTGCTTTTGTCAAGGGAAACTCATCACAAGTTGGAAAACATGATAACTCTGATAATTTGAACACTGTGAACTCATATAGATAACAAATCTTGTTTAGAACATTTGATGCTTCTTATGTGCTTATGAAAAATGGTTATGGAAAAGCTTATGCTAAATATGTTGGACCACGCCATGAGAACACCATGTCTCGTGTGTGGGTGCCCAAATCACTTGTGACTAACCTCAAAGGACCCAAGCAAGCTTGGGTACCTAAAACCAAAGCATAATTTCTTTTTGCAGGCTTATTCATCTGGTGGAGCCAATGGATGCTAAATAGTGGATGCACAAATCAAATGACGAGAGAAAAAAAATGTTTGTACAGTATGAACAAAATGAAGAATCAAGCGAAGGCATCTATTTTGGTGATAATAGTCAGGGAAGGGTGCTAGGTACCAGTAAAATTGCAAGTTCATCACAACATAAACTTTCCCATGTTTTACATGTCGATTCCTTAGATTATAACCTCTTGTCCATATCTGAACCATGTGACAAAAATTATAATTGTTTATTCACTAATGAGGGTGTGACCGTCTCTAGAAGGAGTAATAACTCTATTGCATTCAAGGGTGTGTTAAACAGAAAAATTTATCCCAACAAAGATAAAGCCGAACTTGACACATGCTTCATTGCAAAAACTAACATGGGTTTGTTGTGGCATAGACAGATAGCACATGTTGTTATGAGGAATCTACAAAAACTTCTAAAAGGCGATCACATATGAGGTCTGAAGGTTGTTGTTTTTGAGAAAGACAGGCCTTGTAGCGCGTGCCAAGCCGGGAGGCAAGTAGGAGCACCCCATCCCGCGAAGAATGTCATGACTACAACAAGACTGCTTGAGCTCCTACACATGGACCTATTAGGTCCAATTGCTTACATAAGCATTGGCGGTAATAAATATGGTTTAGTCATTGTCGATGATTTTTCACGCTTTACGTGGGTTTTCTTTTGCATGATAAGACAGCAACTCAAGGAACACTCAATAAGTTTCTCTGGCGAGCTCAAAATGAATTCTCATTAACAATCAAGAACATACGAAGTGACAATGGAAGATAATTCAAGAATACTCAAGTTGAGGAGTATCTAGATGAGGAAGGAATAAAGCATGAATTTTTAGCACCATATTCTCCTCAACAAAATGAAGTAGCTGAAAGGATGAACCAAACACTCAATGAGATGGCGAGGACAATGCTCGATGAATACAAGACTTCAGACCGGTTTTGGGCCGAAGCGGTTAACACCGCTTGTCAAGCCATAAACTGACTATACCTTCATCGTTTACTCAAGAAAACCTCATATGAACTACTCATCGATCAAGAAGAAGCTCCATGTCAAGCATTGAGAAGAATGACGCTGGGCGATATTCGACCACAAGCATCACCTCAAAATCCAAATGAAGAAGATGAACCACAAACGGAGGAAAATGATCAAGGGGGAGCTTCCACACAAGATCAACCTCAGGGAGATCAAGATAATCAAAACATTGATGAGAGCAACTATCCAAGGGGAGACGAAGAAGATGATGATCATGAGGATTCAAGACCACAAATGCCACATCCAAGAGTACACCAAAGCATACAAAGAGATCACCTCGTCGACAACATAATTGGTGACATCCAAACATGAGTGACAACTCGATCTCGTATAGCTAATTTCTGTGAATACTATTCTTTTATATCCTCTATGGAACCATACAGGGTTGAAGATGCATTGAGAGATCCTGACTAGGTGATGCGAATGCAAGAAGAATTGAATAACTTCAAGAGGAACGATGTATGTGAACTTTTTGAAAGACCCAAGTCCAACGTCGTTGGCACTAAATGGGTCTTCCGCAACAAGCAAGGCGAACACAGAGTGATGACAAGGAACAAGGCACGACTTGTGGCCAAATGTTACTCACAAGATGAAGGTTTGGATTTTGATGAGACTTTTGCTCCTGTTGCTACGCTTGAATCAATTCGTATATTACTTGCATATGCTACTCACATGATTTTAGGCTATATCAAATGGACGTCAAAAGCGCCTTCCTCAATGGACCGATCAAGGAGGAGGTGTACGTGGAGCAACCCCCTGGGTTGGAAGATCAAGAGTACCCCGACCATGTATTCAAACTCCGTAAGGCTCTCTATGGCCTCAAACAAGCTCCTAGAGCTTGGTATGAGTGCCTTAAAGATTTTCTAGTTCAAAAATGGCTTCAAAATTGGTAGAGCTGATTACACCATGTTTACCAGGCACTTTGATGTTGATATATTCATTTGTCAAATTTATGTATATGATATCATATTTGGTTCAACTAATAATTCTTTTTGTCGGGAATTTAGTAAAATCACAATAGATAGATTCGAGATGTCCATGATGAGATAGCAAAGATACTTTTTGGGATTCCAAGTGAAACAACTAAAGGAAGGAACGTTCATAAGCCAAACAAAGTGCATCCAAGACATTCTCAAGAAATTTGGCATGGACAAAGCGAAGTCCATAAAGACTCCCATGGCGACAAATGGACACTTAGACCTCAATGAAGATGGACCTAACGTGGAACAAAAGGTATATTGTTCCATGATTGGCTCTCTACTTTATTTATGTGCATCTAGGCCAGATATCATGTTGAGTGTTTATTTTTGTGGAAGGGTTCATGCCAATCCTAAGGATTGTCATTTGGTGGCCGTAAAAAGGATCTTGAGATATTTAGTTCATACACCCAACCTAGGCCTTTGGTATCCAAAAGGTTCAAAGTTCAATCTCATTGGATACTCTGATGCAGATTATGCCGAATGCAAGGTAGATAGAAAAAACACCTCCGATACTTGAAAATTTCTGGTTAGGTCCCTAGTTTCTTGGTCTTCTAGGAAACAGAACTCCATTGCCTTATCCACAGCCAAAGCGAAGTATGTTGCAGCCGAGAGTTGTTGTGCACAACTCCTTTGGATGCTACAAACTCTAAGGGACTACGGCTACAATATGAACTGTATTCCGCTCCTTTGTGATAATGAGAGTGCCATTAAAATTGCACACGACCCTATTGAGCACTCTAGAACCAAACATATTGATATCCGGCATCACTTTTTGAGAGAACATTCAATGAAAGCAGACATAGCCATTTCCCATGTCAAAACAGACAAACAACTAGCCGATATCTTCACCAAGCCACTGGAAGAAAAATGCTTTTGTGAGCTTCGAAATGAACTAAATATCCTTGATGCTCATAACGTGGCTTGAAATCTTGCATATCTGTATGCCATCTTCAAAATCAAGTTTTTTTTAAATTCATATTTTCCTATTTTCTCAAAAAACTATTTCAATTATTAGATCTTAATGAATTATGGTCATAGCTTGATTGTTGCATGTTTACTGATCATATTCTTCAAGAATATTTGTGTGTTTGTCTCCTCTATTTCTTTATTAGGCACCTTCGGATATATATACAGAAGGTTTTTATACTTACCTATCTAGGTGACCACGGACTAGTCTGTGGTTACCCTGGACTAGTATGCACACTGCAGACTAGTCCGCATAGTGTCCACTTGTCTGGACTATTTTGGTATGACCACAGACTAGTTCGTTATATCGACGACTTAACCCCTTAGGCCGGTACATACCCCTCTTCTTCCCCACCTCACAACTTCCCTCACGTTCTCTCTCCTCACTCAAGTGCTCCCAAGGTGATTTTGCGAGTTCTCCATCAAATCCGCTCAAATCTCCATGGGAATCGATCTACATTGCAAGGAGGTCGAAGACCCCGAACTAATCGCACCAACAACGCTTCAAACTCTTTGAATTGAAGGATTTGGTAATCTTTCTCACCAAACCCTAACTCTTCAATTACCTTGGTATTGCTCAAATAGCATGATTCCTTTTGCCACTACATGCTTCGTTGATGTATTCCATCTACATTATTTCACTTCTGCATTGAGAAACTCCACATTTCATTTAGCTAGGGTTTGCACAGCTGTATACCGGATTAGTCCGTTATCTATGTGGACAAGTCCGGTTCTCCAAACTAGTCCGCACATAAACTATGGACAAGTCCAGTGTGTACTAATCAAATCTCTAGCGTATATCAACTCAATGCAATCCCTTGTCACCAATTCTTATCCATGTCGTGCATCTCTTCTTTGTTAGGATAATGTCGACCTCAAGTGAGAATCTCTCTGACATTGAGGCCGAAATGTATCAAGAGACATTACCTCATGCTTCGGAGCCTCGTTCCAACAAAAGGCAAGAGAGTGCTGCTGAGCCTTCTCCAACTCCACCTCGGGTGGGGCGGAAGGTCCCAGCTAAGAAACCAACTTCCAAGGGCAAAGATGTAGTTGTACCCAGCTCGGCAACTCCCCGCCAAACTAAGGGCAAAGGGAAAGGAATTGCCTCTGGCCCAATTGGCACCCTGAAGATGGCTCCCCCAAGACAGAGAAACAGAAGTTCTTCAAAAGATAGATTCAATGGAAAGGGCAACAATGTCGAGTGGAAGCTCATGAAGGTTGAAGCTTGTAGCCGTGGAAAGGTAGCTGTTGATCCGAGGTTTTGGAGTGATTTCCACATAGACTACTACAGCAGCGTTTACCTCATGATGAAGACTCTAGTAGTTCGCAGTCAGTGGATAGATTGGAACTACATTGAAAGGAAGAGTTGTGATGCTTTTGATGAGCTAGTGGCCACAGTAGAGAGGCATGGTCTAAAGGATCTGTTATCCTTTAGATACCACTGGAATGATGAAGTAATTGCTCAATTCTTTGCCACTTTCCACTTCTCCAATATGGGTGAAGAAAGAGTAGCTTGGTGACTCATGGCTCAATCTATTTCGTCACTTACGTTGACTTTGCCAAGCTGCTACATCTTGAGGATACCGGGAACCATGAGATCGTGATCCACAATGACAGTCACTTGGAGAAGGACAAGATGAAGTTACTCTATGACACTCGTATTCCTTACTATCCTCCATCAACCAAGAACATGAAGCCGTTCTTTGTTGTCCTGAATCGAGTGCTTCGGAAGACGATTGCTCCTGAGGATGGGGATGCAGGCAGCATCCAAGGTTACTTGAGAACCTCGATGAAGGTGATAAGCAAGATGGAAACCGCTCCAACATCAAATTTGTGTCCAACTCGGAGTCCAGGAGCAGTTGGCACTAAAATGGACGCTTAGGACGCATACGAACTCTGTTTTGGACATTCTACATATCCACGGAAAGCTGAGAGGATGAAATTTCCAATGTAGCTGGACCTATGTAAAATTCTTGCTGAATCAAAGGGAATCATCAAAACAAAATCGACTTCAGAATCTGTCAGGGTGCTGCGCCACCATATTGGGCAATTGGGCCTTGTATCAAGTCTACATCTCTTATTTTTGTGTATTAGGTTTAGGTCACGACCCCAACACACACTTGGACGTCCTTCCACCGATATATACTCCATAAAATCCACCATAAACAATTGCTTTTGCTTAGATTAATAATATTGTCGTTTATAGATTTGTGAAACCCCAATTCAACAATTTCAGATTGTTTCTTCTACGTTCTTGCTTGTGTTCGCGGTTGAACTTGCAGGGATTAGCCTTCTTGGCGAGGTCAAGCGTGTGAAGCATGGTTGATAACCAATGGAGCAGTGGTGTAGTGATTGTAGGTGTTTTTCCTGTTCTACTCGAGAGCCTCGGATCATCAACGTCGAGATCTCCATCAATCGACTTATCCATTACCTTTCAAAGATCGGAACTCATCACACTTATCAATTGGTATCAGATTTCTAGGTTCCCTGATAGGTAATTCATCTCTCAATTATATTAGTTTTTTTTTCATACCTAGAGTCCACAAAAAAAAAACATAAAAGAACTTGCACTTTAGTAGATCTGTTCATTACTTTGTCCAAACCACCATTGAGCATTTGCAACTTTCCTTTTAAGTTTGGTTTTGTTGAGTTTGTGTCTGTTGTTGAGTCATATTGCTGGTTTAGAAAGTGTTTTTTTTTTGTATTAGTTTGAGTTTTGCATTGTGTCGATTCAGCTTTTTCAATCGCGTCATCACGTCTAGATTAGATTCATCGTTGTCAAGTTTGGTATTTTGATCATATATCACGCATATGAACATGGAATTTGGTATTCTTGTCCTTTCTGGAAATCTTAAGAAGTTATTTACAACTTTTGTATTCATAGGTTTTCTAGAAAACGGAGTTATCCTAGTCAAAAGTGCATTAGATCTGATTCTGTTCTCGACCTAAAATTTTTGAACAGTCTGTGTTTCGGGGGCAATATCTACTATTATTCTTGTCCAAAATATTTCTTCCATATATTGAAATTAAAAAGGAGAGATATATCTACAATCTTGCTGTTGTAAGTTTTTCTATTTGGAGCCTCTAAGTATGCCTATTTGTCCTTGGACGATTAAGCAGAAAATCTATGACAGACCCACCAGATATCTTTGATTGCTTTTCATTGTGTGCTTCATTTGCACCACATCCTGAAAAAAAAAAGAAAAAAAAAAGGCATGTGCAAAACAAGAATGAAAAGCCCGCAGAAAAAAAGAGAAAAAAAACAACAAAAAAACATAAGTACTTGCATTCTTTGTGTCATCTAGTTTTCTCTCGTGTCTTGCTAGATTTAAATACTAGGAACACATTTAGGCCAGCAACTTTGACAAGTACTTTGGACAATATTCAACTTTACTATCTGATTGCATTGTTGCTAATCCTTGCTAAATATAAAGTGTCATGCAAGCTACATTTTACTCTCGAGCAGAATCGATACACCTTTGCAATCATCCCACGCTTCATTGGTTTCTTCATACCAGCCACCATTTGCCACCTGCAGTGTCGGTAAGAACACTTGTAAGAGCGTGGTAAGATGCTTGAGACTGTGTGATTCCACTTCCACTTTGCCATTATCCTTTGTAGTTGATAGGGATAATATTTTGTTTTGTTGTCTTCTATTTTCTACTAACAATGTCAGGTAAAAGCAAGAATCATGCATTATATATTGAGATGATTGACATGATGAAGATGGCGATGGAGTTGCTCGCTAAGAATCAAACATCAAACAAGGTTTCATATGACATTCATACCATCTTTACAACTCCTTCCACAAAAAGTAATTACATTCTCCCATCTCTTCCTTTTTATGATGTTTTTGGTTACGATGAATATATTTCTTGGGAAATAGAGTTGGATAAAATTTTTGGACAATGTCATATGTGTGAGAGGAGAAAGATTAGAAATGTTGCAAGTGCATTAGTAGATTGTGCATTAACATGCCAGAACAATTTAAATGATTTAGAAAAACCTCGAACATGGAAGGATATGAAAATTTATATGCGAGAACGTTTTATGTATGTATCTAATTGCAAAGATGAAGTGCATCAATTTCAGGAGAAATTTCTTGTTGTACCTCCTTTTGTGTCTAACATTTTGCAGGACAATGTAGAAAATAATGTAGATGATGCAAAAGAGAACGAGGCTTTCGACAACACTTGTGAAATTTTAGATGGATCAACTCACAATGCACTCAAAATCACTGCTGAAAGTGGTAAGACAAAACATTCTACAAATACAGAAGGTGAAAAGTTTTTGGATGTTCTGAATTTTTCCACCAATCATGCTATTTTTGAGGAGCAACTATTAGAATCATTTATTTATACATCATTGTCACATGTTGATTTTTCTGCTGATCGTTGCGCTAAGAAAGAGTTGTGTGTTGATAACTCTATTATACCTATGCGAAAACAAGTTAATGTACTAGATGATTTTCGATTCACCTACTTGTGCTGAAATTCATAATTTGATCACCACTACTGCTGAAAATGATGAGCTGAAATTGTTGTCTTCTCTAAATACTTTGGGTTATATTGAATTTGACACTCTTTGTGATCTAGATATTGTGGAGAGGAGAATATTTCCTCAATCTGAATTGCCTTTGTTCAGTAGAAATATTTTTCATGCTATAGGCAAATATGAAGGTAGTGGTGAATCTATGGTGCATAAAGTTTACATATGCTCAGATGAAAAATCCCATTTCGTGTTGCAACAACATGTGAAATGAATGGATGCACTAACACTAATAATTCTTTGTTAAGTTTTTTAGTATTTTTTCCTTGCAGCACAGACAATATTTAATTGAGGAGCATTGTTCGCTGCAGTTGTGAACTATGGACAATGCTCATTCTACCCCCAAAGCAAGCCTCTTTGCTGAACATACGAGCAAGCCGATGATGGATTGTCATAAAGAAGGGAAGAATGATGGGATCATGCACATTATCATTGCACAAATAAACATGGCACAATGTTTATTTGTTTGGGATCCTTGCTCAAGTGAATGGTCATGATTATTCGGACTTGGGCCCGTATGAATTGGTTGGTTGTTCATGTGTAGGTGTTGCTTGAGTTAAAGACATGGCTGGTGACAGGATCCATTGAACTAGTCTCAGGGACAAGATGAGTTTCAACAACCAAGTTTGGTAGGAATAGTGGCTGAGTTGATCGGGAGGCTGCGCATCATGTTTGAGTCAAGAACAATGCATATAAAGGTATCGTCGACGTTGTTGGAAGATGTTTGCACATGTGCAGGAAGTGCATAGACGTGGCTGCATGGTTCTGAGACGTGATGAAGAGATGTGGACATAATGAATTGGTTGGAAAGGTCCAACGGACTAGGTTATGGACTCAGGTTGCTGCTGTGTCGTGTTTGACTCAAATATGAAAAGATTTGAGTTGGTTATGATAGGATTTCATGTGAGTTACAAATATGAGTTGTTTTGGAGATGTGGGATACACTCCTAAGGAGTTTGGAAGTCTTAAGATTGGTTATATCTGCGTATAGATGAGATCTAAGCAGTTATGGAATGTTTCGATTCATAATTTGAGTAGGATTAGAGTCCTAGTTGAGATTGGGTTGGCCTAAGGGTTGGTTATATAAGCAAGGAAGGCCAGAGCTCGTGGTGCACGACTTTGGTGCTGTTCCTGTTGTGTTGTATTGAAAAAAATGGATAGTTGAAAGGAACTTGTGTGCCTCGTTCGTCCGACTTGTTTTCTTCAAGTCTTTCTCGTCGAGTTTTGGCATAGCACTACCTTTCTTCGGTGGTTTTATCATAACTCGAGTTTTACAGATCTGATTGACATGATTCTTTTTGGGTTCTCTTCACAACTGAATTTTCTATCATCTGTCAAATTTCACGGTCATTGGATTTGTGGTTTCTGATCTACACGAGTTTCTTTGCAGTGTTCCAGAACTATTTTTCTCGGGTAGGACAGATTGACCTTTGTTCGATCTTTCGATCTTAACTTGAGTTTATCTTTACGGATCTTTGTGACTCTTGTTGTGATGTATTCGTGAGTTGATTCTCTACAATCTATACAAGATTTGTCACAGTTGAACACGTTTAGATTAGTCGCACACACGGTTTCTTTAACAGATCCGTTTTTTGCCGAGTGGTGTTTTTGTTGCTTCTGCTGAAAAGTTTTAATCTACCATTCACCCCCCCTTTGGTAGCTTTACACGTTCTCTTCGATCCTACAATTCGTATCGGAGCCACAGTGCTCAAATGTTTGGGATTTGCACGTGTTTTTGACTAATCATCATGGAGAAATACTCCACCAAACCTTGTGTGTTTAGTGGTATTGATTTTCAGGTTTGGAAGGCACGTATGGAAGCCTTCATCCAGGCTCAATGCTTCACAATATGGGAGAAGGTATACAAGCCTTACGAAGTGCCGTCAAACAATCAAGTTACAGCTACAAATCTGAGAGATGTCAACAACAACAAGGCTCCAAACTTGATCATACAAGGATTAACTTAAAGTGACTTTGATCGTGTTGCACACCTCCGATATCCATACGATGTGTGGAAAGCACTTTGACTACCACGAAGGATCCAACATGATCAAGGAGGTAAGGCAAGACATGGTCAAAAAAGAATACATGCTCTTTGAGATGCAACCCTATGAGTCTATTGATGATCTCTTTGCTTGCATTAATAAAATTCTCAGCAACTTGCGTAGCGTCAATGTTAATTTTTCATATGCTAAAAATACTAGGCAATTACTAAGTGCATTATACATGTCAATTTGGGAGATGAAGGTTACATCTATTTGTCAATCCACTGTCATGAGTACAATTACTTTAGATGTACTATATTCTAAATTGAAAACTGATGAAATTGACATAATCTCACGTATAAACCCTAACAAGTCTCTTGCTTTTGTTTCTCAATGTGACATGCCTAGCTCCGGTCAATCTTCATCTTGTGGTACACTTGCTTTGTTGTCCTCTCTAACACTTGAACAGATTGAGGAGTTTCCAGATGAGGAGCTATTACTTCTCTCTACTAGGTTCTTAAAAGAATTGCAAAATGTGAGAACTAGAAGGAAAGAAAGCTCCGGACCTCAACGATGTTTCGAATGTGGTAAGAGAGGACATTTTCATTTAGATTGCCCTAACCTTTCAGGTCCTACTTCCTGGGATGAAAAGCAAACAAGGACGAAGCACTCCTCTGCAAAAGATACGAAGAAAAAGAAGTGTTTTACATTACGTCAATTGGTGAGCAGTTTTATCTCCGCACTTCAAGAACTTGGCTCAAGCGATGTGGACATTGGAAGTGACAAAGATGAAGATGATTTGGCAAACTTGTGATTCATGGCGGGCAAGTCAAGATCAAGTATGGAGGAGGCTGAAAACAACAGCGACAATGAAGAGGTATGTCCTACTTGCGAAGAAATGTGTGATGCTATTTCTCGTGCCACTGTTATAGTTAAGAAGAAGGACAAAAAGCTTAGGGATAATGTTATTAAAATTGAGTCACTAGAATCTTAAATTAATCGTTCGAAATCTTCGATTCCTACTGATGATTCTTATTCCTCATGTCAATTAATATATGAACAAATGTCCTCATTAAGAAGTGCGCACACCTCCACACTTGATAAACTTGAGTCAGAAATTGAAAAGAACAAAGTGCTTGTTGCACTTAATGATAAAAACTTGAAAGATGCTAGCTGTTCTACAATTGATTTGCATTATTATACTTGTGATGTTCATGATAAGAAACTACAAGATGCTATGAATGAAATTTCTATATTGAACAATGATTTACATTCTCATGAAGTTAAATATTGTTCCAATTGCAAATTAAAAATAAAAACTTCATGTGAAAATTGACTTGATGTATCCAATAAACTTGATGACATGCATAGGACATTAGATCGGTTTTCTAATGGGAATAAGAACCTAAACTTGCTGCTGAATTCTTCCAAGTCTTGCAATGATAAAACTTGTTTAGGTTTTGATTCTCATGCTCACGCTAAGGCACATCAACCTAAAATTTTGAAGTCATTATTAAGTGGTTTGATTCAAATATTTCCTAAACCAAAAGAAGTGGTTTTCAAATTTGCAGGAGTGTTGTCTCATTCGGTTTTAAATAAAAATGTTGCTTGCTCATCTAGACATGAAAACAAAGTTAAATTTCATTGTACCTACTGTGGTAGAGATGGTCATATCATAGATTTTTGTTATAGACTATCTAAACAACAGAAAAAGGAAAGAATAATTGCTAGATCTCATAACTTTCATGCAAAATTTGCTGCACTTGCTAAACCGAATGATAGGAACATGCAATCTACTGTATTGAGTAAAAACATGCAAAGGTTGCTCCCAAACCTACTATTTTTTGTGCTACACATGTAACATCTCGTAGGGCAGTAGTTGGGTACAAAAATCCTCAAGCTTTGGCTCATAAACATGTTGCTTTATCTCAGCTTTCGTGTGTTATTCCCGCTGGACGTCGTGTAACTCAATACTGGATTCCTAAATGCCTTTTGACTAACCCAGTATTGAGTCATCGACGTATTGTTCTTCTATGTAGGTTACACGCTTGATGAAGGAGACATTTGGATTGTGGATTCAGGTTTCTCACGCCACATGACCGGTAACATAGAATGGTTCTCCTCCCTATCTTTTGTGTCACGTGTAGAGAATGTTACTTTTGCCGATAATTCTTCAACTCCCATAATTTCTAAGGGTTCGGTTAGAGTAAATGATCACTACACATTGAAGAATGTGGCACTTGTAAAAATCTGAAATACAACTTGTTTCCTGTTTCACAACTGCTAGATGAAAATTTGGAAATTATTTTCACTAAAAATTGCTGCAAAGTTGTAAATTCAAACAGTGAGCTTATTTTTAACATGTTATGGTTTGGAAGAGATTTTAAAGCTGATTTTGATATGTCTTCCTCTAAGCATAGGTTTCTAGTTGCTAATGATTCTAAGGACTTATATTTTTGGCATCATAGACTTGGTCACGTAGGCTTTAATCATCTAACACTTGTTAGTGCTCTTGATCGCATACGTGGGCTGCCTAAGCTTAAAGGGGACAAAGAAATTGTGTGCTCTTGTTGTAGACATGCTAAGAGGGTTGCAGATTCACATGCTCCTCTCACAATGATCATGACAACTGAACCGGGTCAACTTTTGCACCTTGACACTGTAGGTCCTTCACGTGTTCAATCCTTCGAAGGTTAATGGTATGTTCTTGTGATTGTTGATGATTATTCTAGATACTCTTGGGTTTACTTTATGGCATCTAAGAATGAAGCTTTTAGTCACTTTAGAACTTTATTTCTTAGATTATCAATTGATCACCCAGGATCTTTAAAAGCAATTAGAAGTGATAAGAGAACCGAATTTAAAAATCAATCTTTTGATCACTTTTGTGCTGAAAATGGAATAGATCATAAATTTTCTTCACCATATGTACCTCAACAAAACGGTGTTGTAGAAAGAAAGAACAAAACCTTAGTTGATATGGCTAGTACTATGCTTGATGAATCTCAAACTCCTAGGAAAGTTTGGGCTGATGCGATTGCAACTGCTTGTTGTGTCTCAAATCGTGTTTTCTTGCGCGTTAAGCTAGGTAAAACACCATATGAGCTCCGGTTTGGACATAGGCCTAGTGTTACACACTTCCGGGTCTTTGGTTGCAAATGCTTTGTTAAGAAACATGATAATCTTGATAAATTTGAACCTAGATCTGTTGATGGCATGCTTCTTGGTTATCCATCTCATAATAGAGGCTACCGTGTGCTTTTACTTGACACTAACAAAATTGTGGAGACTTGTGAGGTGTCTTTTGATGAAGCTAGCCCAGGTACTAGCTTAAACATTGCAGGTCCAGATCCAAATCCGCAGGGGGAGAGCATTTTCCTTGAAGATGAGGAAGAGGTGGAGCTGCTGCCCAAAATTCAGCACCTAATGACATTGTTCGAGCTGCTGATTTTGATTCACAACCAGCACCGAAGACCACCATTGCTGGTACAGATCCTCCTCAAGTCACAAGCTCATTGATTTGTGATGAACATGAAGAAGAAGAAGCTTGTGAAGTGTCCACTCCCCTTCGGGTTCTCAAAAGTCATCCTCCACAACAAATTATTGGAAGCTTGCACGAAAGAGTCACACAGTCCAGGTTTTGCAATCCAAACTCTCATGTTCATTCTGCTTTTGTTGCTTCTTTTGAACCCAGAGATATATCTCACACACTCACTAATGAATCTTGGAGTATTGCCATGCAAGAAGAGTTAGAAAATTTTGAAAGAAATAATGTTTGGAAACATGTACCTACACCTCAAGGTCACACTTTAATTGGAACTAAATGGGTGTTTGAAAATAAACAAAGTGAGGATGGGGTTGTGGTTAGGAATAAGGCTAGGTTGGTTGCTCAAGGTTTCACTCAAGTTGAAGGTCTAGATTTTGATGAAACTTTTGCTCATGTTGCTAGATTAGAAGCCATAAGAATTTTGTTAGCTTTTGTTGCATCTATAGGTTTTAAGCTTTATCAAATGGATGTTAAAAGTGCTTTTCTTAATGGCTACATAGATGAGTAGGTTTATGTCAAACAACCACCGGGTTTTGAAATTTCAGATTTTCCTAATCATGTTTACAAACTGTCCAAAGCCTTGTACGGTCTCAAACAAGCCCCTAGAGCATGGTATGATAGGTTAAAAACATTCTTACTTGGAAAGGGGTTTACCATGGGCAAGGTTGCTAACACTCTTTATGTGCTTAAGCATGGCAATGACTCATTATTCGTTCAAGTGTATGTGAATGATATTATCTTTGGTTATGTTTATCATGATCTTGTGTCCAACTTTTCAGCTATGATTAGTTCAAAATTTGAAATGAGTATGATGGGAGAACTCACATACTTTTTGGGGCTGCAAATAAAGCAAACCAAGGAGGGTACCTTTGTGCATCAAATAAAGTATACAAAAGACCTCCTAAGGCGCCTCAACATGGACAAAAGCAAGCCCCTAAGGACACCAATGGGAACAGCAACAACACTTGAACTTGATAAAGATGGTGAACCCATGGATCAAAAAGAACATAGAAGCATGATCAGATCACTTTTGTACCTCACGGCATCAAGATCGGACATACAATTCAGCGTATGTCTTTCTGCATGGTTTCAAGCTTCCCCACGCGCTTCACATCGTCAAGCCGTCAAAAGGATTCTCAGGTACTTACATGGAACTCAAAAATTTGGCATTTTTCTTCCTTCTTCCTCAGTCGTTACTTTGAAAGCTTTTTCGGATGCTGATTTTCGGGGTTTTAGGATTGATAGGAAAAGTACTTCTAGTTCTTGTCATTTTCATGGTAATTCACATGTTTCTTGGTCCTCTAGAAAACAAAACTTAGTTGCACAATCCACAGCCGAATCTGAATCTGTAGCTGCTGCTAGCGCTTGTTCACAAATTCATTGGATTGTTCAAACACTTAAGGGTTGTGGGGTTGATATAGATAGTGTTCCACTGTTTTGTGACAACACTAGTGCTATTTGCATTGCTAAAAACCCTGTGCAACATTCAAGAACAAAGCACATTGACATTAGGTATCACTCTCTGTGATGATGTTGAAAAAGGGAACATTGTGCTTCACCATGTAGATACCGAACAACAATTGGCTGAAATTTTTACAAAAACCTTTGGATTTCACTCATTTTTGTTACATTCGTAGTGAAATAGGGGTTATGCATCCTCTTGGTTTAAATTGAGGGGGAGTTTTTGAAACTTGGAAAGTCTATGGGTGAATTTGAACTTAAAATAATATGAGCATAGCATTTCATACATATATGACTTTGTGATTTCTTTTACATGCTGAAAGTTCTTACTACATTACTCATGTTATACATTTTGTAGTTTTTTCCATGACTAGTAATTGGAATAATTACTTACACTAAATCTGGTCATGATCGAAATTTCTTGCTATTTTGAACTTGTTGTATGTTCACAAGTGCTTCTAATTATAATGAATCAATCAAGTAAGCAACTCACATGTTGAGTTTTTATGTTCAAATAAAAAAAGACCGAGAGAATATGCATGCATCACACTTCTTCTTTTGAGATGGCTTATCATTGCACTTAGATATGAACTTGGAAGAAGTTGTGTATGACTAAAACCATGTCCTTAAGTTTCTGATTATCAAATGAGATAGACTTGGCTTGGTTGGTTAGAATAAGGTAGATGCACATATAATCTCTTGCAAATATCATATGATCTAAATTTGTGCTTTGAGAAATAATAAAATGCAGCAACAAGTGTCATGCTTTCAAGTTTTGAAATAGTTAAGTTCGTGAGATCTTGACTTGCTAAATTGGAAATTACATTTGATCTCTAGCATGGCTTACACTACTTTATGTATTTCATTGATGTGATAGTGTAAGTTACTTGATAGTATGACTTGGATGAGCATTGTTTTATATGTATTTGTTATAAGATGCTCATAACAATTAAAATTTGTCTTATAAAACTTGCTGAATAAATTGTCAAAGGTGGAGAGATAATATGTGAATTTTTAAAGATAAGTATGCAAGGGGGAGAAATTTATCACACATTGCACATGTTTACAATTGTTTTTGGCACGATTATTCTCAATGGGAGATTTTTTATGATTTTATTTCTGTTTTCCAAAGGGGGAGAAATTGTTTTCAAAACTTTTAATTTGAATAAGCCAATGTTTGGATCTTAAGTGATGTTGCCAATGCATTCATCAAGGGGGAGATTGTGAGACCTATGTGTTCTGAATACATTGGCTTTGATGATAAAAGTTTTGAATACTACCAAAACATCTTTTTATCAAGATTCAACGATAGGTCCGGCATGTTTTGGTTAGCTTTGGTAAGGTTCAGAGCTTGATCGCAATGTTCCTGCTTTTACTATGAAATGTTTCGAACTTGTTATATATTCTTGGAAAGGTTGCTTAGTATTCTTTTACTAAGTTTTTGGTGTGTTTTGGTTAATATGGCTGATATCATTTTACTATGCTTTGCAACATGCTTATTAGAGGTGCTCACGTAAGGTGTTGTGCTCGGAACTAACTTGAGTCAAGTCGCGAACTTATGCTCGTACAAATTGGTTGTTTGTTCATGTGCAGGTGTTGCTTGAGTTCAAGACATGGCTGGTGAAGGTATCCATTGAACTAGTCTTAGGAAGAAGATGAGGTTCAACAACCAAGTTCGGGAGGTCGCGCAACATGTTTGAATCAAGAACAATGCACATGAAGGTATCGTGGACGTCGTTGGAAGATGTTTGCACATGTGCAAGGAGTGCATGGACGTGGCTGCATGGTTTTGAGATGCGATGAAGAGATGTGGACGTAAAGAATTGGTTGGAAAGGTCCAACCAACTAGGTTATGGACTCAGGCTGCGGCTAAGTCGTGTTGACTCAAATATGGAAAGATTTGAGTTGGTTATGATAGGATTTCGTCTGGGTCACGAATTTGAGTTGTTTTAGGGATGTGGGATACATTTCTAAGGTGCTTGGAAGTCTTAAGATTGCTTGTATCTATCTATAGAAGAGTTCTAAGCAGTTATGGAAATTTTTGATTCGTGATTTGAGTAGGATTAGAGTCCTAGTTGAGATTGGGTTGTCCTAAGGGCTGGTTATATAAGCAAGGAAGGCCAAGGCTCATGGTGCACGACTTCGGGGCTGTTCCTCTTGTGTTCTATTAAATAAAATTCGTAGTTTAAAAGAACTTTTGTGCCTTGTTTGTCTGACTTGTTTTCTTCAACTCTTTCTCGTCGAGTTTCTGCACAACACTACCTTTCTTCTGTGGTTTTATCATAAATCGAGATTTACAGGTCCGATTCACGTGATTCTATTTGGGTTGTCTTCATAACTTAATTTTCTATCATCTGTCAAAATTTCACGGTCATTGGATTTGTGGTTTCTGATCTAAACGAGTTTCTTTGCAGTGTTACAGAATTGTTTTTTCTCGGGTAGGACAGATTGACCTTTGTTCGATCTTTGGATTGTAACTTGAGTTTCTCTCGACGCATTTTTGTGACCATTGTTGTCATGTATTCGTGACTTAATGCTCTGCAATCTATACAAGATTTGTCATAGTTAAACACATTTAGATTAGTCGCACACATGGTTTCTTTAATTTTCTGCCTAGTAGTGTTTTTGTAGCTTCCGCTAAAAAGATTTAATCTACCATTCACACATGATGGAGATGAACTTGAGTCGAGGGCGACTTCAATTCAACAAGAGGAGGATGATGAGGACATCACTCCTATGGATATACACAACACTCCATTCAACATACAAGATGCAATCAATAGAATTCACACACCAATTAATTTTAGAGGTGAGCTCGTTCTTATATGTTTTGTTATATATTTTTGAGAATAAATAGCTACCTAATGACTTCATTGTGATTAGGATCCATGGAGAAGTTCAAGGAGTAATTGGAGGAAGATTTAGGGGCATGGAGGACCAGATATTACGTTCAAAGAAGATGGAAACCGACCCCAAGTCAAATTCGTGTCCAACTCAGAGTCTAGGAGCAGTTAGCACTAAAATGGATGCCCAGGACGCATACGAACTCCATTTTGGACGTTCTACATATGCATGGAAAGGAGAGAAGATAAAATTTCCAATGGTGCTGATCCTATGTCAAAATTCTTCCTGAGTCGACGGGAATCATCGGAACAAAATCAACTTCAGAATCTATCAGGGTGCTGCACCACCATATTGGGCCATTGGGCCTTGTCTCAAGTCTACATCTCTTATTTTCGTATCTTAGATTTAGTTCACGACCCCAATACCCCCTTGGACGTCCTCCCACCTATATATACTCCATAGTAGCCACCATAAACAATTGGGTTTTGCTTAGATTAATAATATAGCCATTTATTAGTTTTTGAAACCCCAATGAAACAACTTCAGATTGCTTCTTCTACATTATTGCTTGTGTTCTCGGTTGCACCTGTAGGGATTAGCTTTCTTGGCGAGGTCAAGCGTGTGAAGCACGGTTAGTAACAAACGGAGCGGTGGTGTAGTGATTGCAAGGATCTATCGTGTTCTACTCGAGAGCCTCCGATCATCAACGTCGAGATATCCATCAATTGACGTTGATACCAATTAAGAAGTATGATGAGTCCCGATCTTCCAAAAGGTAATTGATAAGTCGATTGATGGAGATCTCAACGTTGATGATCCGAGGCTCTCAAGTAGAACACGAAAAACCTCTGCAGTCACTACACCACCCCTCCATTAGTTATCAACCCTGCATCACATGCTTGACCTTGCCAAGAAGGCTAATCCCTGCAAGTGCAACCAAGAACGCAAGCAAGAATGCAGAAGAAGCAATCTAAAATTGCTGAATTGGGGTTTCACAGACCGATAAACGGTGATATTATTAATCTATGCAAAACCCAATTGTTTATGGTGGCTACTATGGAGTATATATAGGTGGGAGGACGTCGAAGGGGGTGTTGGGGTCGTGACCTAAACTTAAGACACGAAAATAAGAGATGTAGACTTGATACAAGGCCCAATGGCCCAATATGGTGGCGCAGCACCATGACAGATTCTGAAGTGAATTTTGTTTTGATGATTCCCATCGAATCGGGAAGAATTTTGACATAGGACAAGCGCCATTGGAATGTTTATCCTCTCCCCTGTCCGTGCCTGTGTAGAACATCAAAAATTGAGTTCGTATGCGTCCTGGGCATCCGTTTTAGTGCCAGCTGCTCCTGGACTCCGAGTTGGACACGAATTTGAGTTGGGGTCGGTTTCCATCTTCTTTGGACGTAATATCTTGTCCTCAACGCCCCTAAATCTTCCTTCAATTACTCCTTGAACTTGTCCATTGATCCTAATCACAATTAAGTCATTAGATAGCAATTTATTCTCAAAAATATCTAAGGAAACATATAAGAACGAGCTCACCATTAAATAAATTGGTGTGTGTGAATTCTATTGATTGCATCTTGTATGTTGAATGGAGTGTTGTGTAAATCCATAGGAGTGATGTCCTCATCAGTTCATGTGGCTATGCACCATACATTATGTTCATGATTGAGAAGGTCACATGAATTGAGTTTGTGAAGGATGTGGAGCATACTGCTTTAAGGCCTTAGAAGCCATCTCAATCTGCATTCCCAAAAGCTCCCTCCCATGCGTCAAGTGAAGAGCCTCCAAGGAGAGTACAAGAAGCAAGGGCTCCCTCTAGCTCTAGGGCCCCTCCATATCACAAGGGGTCCGCTAGTGGGATAATGAAGTATTTGGCTGCTATCTTTGGTTCTTGCCGCAATCAGAGGTGAAGATACACAAGATGAACAAGGCGAGAAATGAGCAAATGTGGTATATGAAGGAAAGTGTCAAAGCCATTTGCCAAAAACTGGAGATTGAACCTATTGGGTCTTTTGTTATTTCAGAGAACTCTGGATCTGATTTCTCAGAGTTTCCTACTCTCACTGAGTCCGAGCTTGCTTACTTTGGCCTTAGTGGCATGACTAGTGGTTCCTCTCCTCCTCCTCCTCAGTTTGATGAAGAAGAAGAAGAAAGTACCGACATCGAGTAGATCCCTCCTTCTCTCCCTTTTTGGTGTCTTGATGCCAAAGGGGGGGAGATTGAGGGGGAGTCCTAGGTCGTAGCTCAGGTTGAGTAGGAGAGTCCTAGATGTCTTTTGTGTCTGCTGCTCTTATTTGGTCTTGTAAAACTTCTATTATGTTCTCATTGTGCTTTTGGACATGTATTTTGAAGTTATGATTATGCTTTACTATGATCTATGTTCTATGCCTTTAAGTTGCGATGCGTACTTGATAATATTGATGATGTTATGATTATGCCTTTTACCACATTCACATAAATATTATTGCTCACACAAACATAGTTTTGCACCCTACCATAAAGAGTTCACATATGAGTAGTACTTCTACATTCACAATTTTCTCAAATTTCATATGTGCACACTTTATGAAAATCTGAATTTTTCATCATATTTGTGTAATCTCAATCGGTTGTCATTAATCACCAAAAAGGGGGAGATTGAAAGTGCATCTAGGCATCCTTTTTGGGTTTCGGTTGATTAATGACAAGCAAATGAGATCCTAACAAAATTGTTGAGATGATCGTAGGTTTTAAAGAGATTAGAAGGAAATCAAAAAAAGAAAGCATAATGAGGATCCAAAATGAAAAGAGCTCAAGACTTCAAAAGAGTAGATTTATTTTGTAAGGAGTGTGTTGGAGAAACACACCCCAAGAGCTCAAGTGGAAAAGATTGCACTCACTGCACAAATGTCAGGAACACTGTACAAGTCCAATATGCACTGGACTAGTCCGAAAACTCTCTGACTAAAATCAGACAAGTCCTCTAAGTGCGGACTTGTCCTCGGTTATACATGATTTCACAACAACGGACAAGTCCGATTATCAGAGGACTAGTCCGAAAATTTTCTGACTAAAATAAGACAAGTCCTCCAAGTGCGGACTTGTCCTCAGTTCTACAATTTTTCACCACACCGGAAAAGTCTGATATCCACCGGACTAGTTCGAATAGTCTCTGACGAAAATCGGACCAGCCCGCACCTTAAGGGACTAGTCTGGTATCCATCAACAGTTAGGGTTTTTTCACACATGCACACCGGACTAGTTCGGTCTTCACCACAGACTAGTCTAGACCTCGCAAACTCTAACAGTAACTTTTGGAAACCCTAGTATAAAAAGAGGTGCACTTCCACACAACAACCTCTGTCTACTCTCTGCACCGTCACACCTCCCAAGAGCCCATAAAAACTTCTCTCCACTCATTCTAATCCTAAAAGGATCAAATCCTTGAGGATTAGGGATTGGACAAAGGAGAGAACATGTTCTACACGATCTTGAGCTCTTGGGGTTTGATCTCGCACAATCTCATTGTTTATTGTATATATTTTGAGTGTGTTTGGTGGTTTTTGATCATTGTAATCTTTGGGGAGACCTCAACTTGTTATAAGGCCCCTTGAACACCGGCCTCCGTGGCGATTCAACGAGGGAAGGGTTTGTAAAGACTCGGTCCTCCATGGACTCCTCAACGGTGATGTTGGTTCCTCCTTAGAATCGAACCCCACAATAAAATATTATGTCTCGTGTTCATCTTCTATTTTTATCATACTCTAGGATTTGCATAGTCTTGTGTAATTCACGTTGAAGCATTGGATTAAACTTGATAATTGCAATATCTTACTTCATTGTCATAATACACTTAAATTGACAATTGCTTTCCGCTGCGTAGACTACTAGAAGTAACATTAAAGATATACTTTGATTTTAAAGTTCGCATATACCGGACTAGTCCGCACCATACGGACTAGGCCGGCCTCCCTGTATTTGATCTCTTTGTTACTTGTTTCAGGGATCGCTAAAAGTTCAAAAAGCCTATTCACCCCCCCCCCCCTCCCCCCGTAGGCTGCATTCAGTTTGCATTGCCGTTCTATTTGCTACTGTGTTGGACTTGTATTTTGCTTAAAACACTGTATATATGTTGCTGGAATGTGCCATGTATGGCAGTGAGGCTCCCCACCTGGGGAGGTAGGGAAATCAACCACTGTTTTTCTAAAAAAATGCCATTAAGGCCGTCAGTGTCAGTGGAGCCGAAGGTCATAACTACCATATGGCCGTCGGTTTTGCTCCCAGACCGATGGCTATATGGCCCCCAAGGCACACAGGTGTCCTCCTTATGGTCGTCTGTATTCTTGGGGGCCGACGCTTTTAAACATAATAAATACGTCAGGAACCACGAACCTACGTCTTTATGGTGTTATCGTTGTCGGTTTCGCTAGGCCGACGGTCATAATTTGTTTTCAAGCTAAAGTCGTCGTGTTCTGGTGTCCGATGGCTTTAAGGGTCTAAAGTCATCGGGACTGACGGCTATAAGGCCTTAAGAACATCGAGCAAGACTCAACGGCTATGGTCGTAGGTAGGCCGACAACTTTAGATTATAGCCATCGGTTACAGTACCTTACCGATGGCTATGGGGACGACATTTATTTCCCAATTCATGTAATGTTGATAGGCAAGGAAGACAGAGGAATTCAAAATATTGATTCTAATTCAAAGGAATCTGCGGTAGCTGCTTGCTTCGGGCATGGGTGGCTCCTGCCAAGAGCCTATGCCATAGCCGAACGTGGAGGATTACTAAGGATAGATATTGCTGTCACCACCTACTTCCTACCTCTTCAATCCGTGGTCTATGAGATATTCACCAGTGATTTCTAACCTAAGTACCACGCTTGTGTTCTAAATCACTACTCTAGCTACTTCAAACACAAAGCTACAGCTAGAGCATCTAATAAATTAAAGCAATGAACCCATAAATAACTACTTGTGTAAACTATCTTAAATTGAAATCAAACTTGTAATGAATTCACAAAGGCTTACTTGATTTTGAATCAAACCGTTGTACGGGTACAAGTGTAGAAGAGGGACTTGACAAGCCCAAGCCTCCTTCTCCCGGACTCTTCACCACACTCTCCTTATACTTGGCAGCCTCTAGCAATACTCTAAACCTTAGGAGTGGTATTCTATTCTCAACTTTTGGTGTGTGTGTGAAGTGAGATGTGGGGTGCTATTTATAGGGGGAGAAGGGTTGGTTCCCGCCACCAAATCCGCGCGAAAAAATCACCATAATCTTTTGGGAGCTAGGAGGAGCCAACACGTGGCGATTGACCGAGTTTGGCGCCAAGACCATGTCGGCCGACTAGGGGGGTCGGCCGACCTGCTCTTTGCACCATTTCACATTTTTTTCTCCAGGTCACTGCCAAGTGGGTCCCATCCATTGATATGAGTGCTACACCATTGCATGGCCTCAGATATTACTGTTTGTAGGCCATTTGATCCATGTGATGACACATGGCGTCGCCTGATTCATGAAATCCAATATGATGGATTACTACCTGCATGTCTTGGTATTTTTTGATATAATTCACCCGCATACAAATAAACACCAACACATGTGGAAAATCAGTTATTTTTTAACCCTACCCCTATGTTGTGTTTCTCTTTTGTGCACATTATGAGGTGAATTGACGGTATAAATATGGCACTTACGGACCTTCAATAGGCACACTTATCAATCACCAGAAGAAGCACAGCCGAGGGGGGGCGCTAGACCAGGTCGGTCCATCTTGGTGCCAAACCCAGTCAGCCGACGTGTGCCGCTCTCCTGGGGTTCCCTGAAGACGGTGGAGACTGATTCAAATAGGGGGAAGACCTCACTTCTCCCACACACCACTCTAGCATTATCTCTTGTATTACACTGGTGCTCTCTTAGTATTTAGTGGAGGTTAGGCTGTAGAGAGGAGCCTCTAGTTCCAAGTCCAAATTCGGAAAGGTATGGCTCATGTATCTTTTCCTTATTTAGTGACTTTATGCTTTATGATAATGATCTTATTAGTCTTTATTTAGTCATATACTTGGGCAATGCGTTTCTTGTTTCATTGTGGAGTCCATGTATGTGATAGGTGTAGAATATATTATGATCTAGTCATAATTCTCATATCATGTTATCATAAACATCATACACCACAACTATAGTCTAATTAGGTATTAATAATATGAGTGAGTTAGTGCTTGGTCCCAACATTCGTTTCAATGATGTTTAGGTTAGTCATTTCCTTAGGAAGGTACTCATAATGCAGCTTTTAGGGTATTTACTTAACATGTAAGTGTGCTGTATAGTTAAGTAGCATCAGATGTCTTGTAGACCCACGGGTTGTAGTTGTAGGCGGTAGGTGGTGACAACCCTGACCGTCCTTTGTAATCCCCCACATTCGACTACACCACAGGCTCGGGGCGTAAATCGTCCTGATGATGCCAGGGGTAAACCCGTGCCCAATGTATTGGACCACTAAGCCCTAGTACTCATTGTTAGCATACTAATGTACACTAATTGGCTATGTATATGAACGCTTAAAGCACAATAGGAGTAGCTCCATCCCTAACTTGGCCTCCACTAGGACATTCTTACCCCTTAGAGTAGTTTGCTTAGGTGTGTGTCACAATACCCCCACTACGTCATTTGCCCATTCTACGCGATTCCTCACTAGAACACCCTAGTCGTCCTTTGATCTTGCCACTCTTCACTTGCCTTCCTTTGGGATAAAATAAATACTTTACCCTAGGGAATACTCTTGGGTGAAATGGTACATTGGTACTTTCCGTGCGCTTGAGGAACTCATCTTGGTTTGGCATAGGTTAGCCTAGTGCCTCTGTAGAACTAGCCTTTGCTGCTAGGATGAACTGTGGATGTTAAGAAATACCAACACCCCATTCACTATCCCCTTATCCTTCTGTCCCCAAAGGTCCTCCATCCCCTTCTGCCTTTGCTCATCCCCTAGTCGTAAGCCCTCACCTATCGGTGAGAGAGCGCGCTGGTTGGGGCCATGTCTAGCGGATGGACGACGAGGCCTTGGTCGATGCAATCTCGGAGGGAGGTTCGGAGGGTGAGGCACTACCTGGAAGTTCGAAATGGGGAGGCACTAGAGGAACCCCTCGGAGGTTTGTAGGTGGTGCGTGCGAACGGGAGATCGAAGGGGAGGCCGATGTGGTCCGGATGCAGCATGTATTTCCTCGTGACCAAAGGCTTCTGATGTAGCGTCAGATCGATCGGGGGATATGTTGGACGCTTTGGCTTCCCAACCCTACTCAACAGGCTTCTAGCATCCCATCTCGTCTTGACAACCATGTGGTGTCGTGGTCTTCAGCCTTGGAGATGAGAAGGCCCTTCTGCTGTGCAGGGGTGAGATGGCCAATGTATTTGGATATAAGTGGCCACCCCGTCGACCTGTAGATCTGCTTCTCCCAACCAAAGGGATTTTGGTTTCCGGCAGATCCTTTCCCGATCGGAAACCAAACATGTTTTGGTAGGAACCGCGACCGCCTCCCTATTGAAGGGGAGAACCTAAGCGAGATCGCTGGTTCTTCAGAGGGTAAGATACTCCTAGGCAAGAGTTGGATCTAAGATGTAATCTTCTTCTTCTCTATACTCATCCAAGCCACGATGTATTATGAATCATTTAAAATGAATCAAAAATGTTTTGGTTACAATTTTTTTTTCATCCCTTCGTCTCGATTGAATCATGACACTCGAAACTTTCGTCGTTCGTGAGTTGCAGTTTGTGTGACTCGGGGGGGGGGGGGGAACGCTCAACCCGGGTGTTCGCGATCGTGGATTAGATCTCAGCCTTGGGGTCTAACCATGATGGTGCTCATCCTCCAGGTGCAGTTTCTAGCACGGTCGGTCGCCAATAGCACCATCAGAGCTATCCGTCGTGCCTTGTACTGGCGGCACGTATGTCGCAAGAGTCCCATCCATAGCGCGGGGGAGTTGGGGTGCCAACTTGACGTAGTCTCGTTGGTTGTGCTCTTCTGTCTTCCGAGCGACACGGCGTTGTTCGGGCTCGTCTGGGTCAGGTTCACGACAAGGCCCTGAGATTCTCTTGACGCCCTTGTCAATTTTAGAGAGTTAGGAGACGGGGCACAGTTGAGGTCGCATCAGACGACGACACTCGTCTCGGGTGCTCCGCCTGGTGATGTTGTCGTTGTGTGGGTTCCACCTCACCTATATAGCTCACACAACAAGGCCAACTTGATCTGGAGTCCAAGGTGATGACCCTTGGGTCTCCGGATCTTCAGCTTGAGGCAGGTGTAGTTGGAGACTGCCATGAACTTTACAAAGCGGTGTCGTCCCATGATTGCGTGGTAGGTGCACGAGACCTATGATCGAATTGACCACTGTTGACGGCTATTATATTCCAATTTCACCCATCGATAGAACTCAATTATGTGATGGAAATATAATTTGTTGCACACATCACCTTTCTATTTAACATATTTCCTCTTGTCCTTGGAGTAATTGGTGCATTCATGTATTTTATACCGAATTAAAGTGAAACAAGGGTATGGATCCTATAAAATATCATCTCAGCCAATAGGGCGCCGATATGTGGCACCACATGGATCAAATGGTCCACAAACAGAAGTATCCGAGGCCATCCAACGGTGTACATCCTATATCAATCAATGGGACCCTCCAGGGAACCACCTGGAGAAAGCGCAGGCCGTTCAGAGCCAAGACCAGGTCGGCCGACATGGTGGTTCGACTGACTAGGTCTTGGCGCCAGACACGGTTAACTTCCACGTATGGAATACCTGTGGTGCCCTGATAACGATGAAGACTGATTCGCGTGCTTTTGGTGGCGGGAACCGACCCTTCCCCAACTATAAATAGGACCCCTCACCCCTAAGTTCAACATATAACACTTGAGCATCATTCTATTGTATACACTAGTTCTCTTAGTCCTTAGTGGAGTTAGGCTATAGGGAGGAGAGCCTCTAGTCCCAAGTCCAAATTGGGAAAGGTATGGCTCATGCACCTTTTCTTATATTTTTAACTTTATGCATAATAAAGATATTATCTTTAGTTTTTTTTATTTATATACTTGGATGAAGCTTTTCCTGTTTGATTGTGGAGTCAATGTATGTGGAAGGAGTAGTATTTATAATTATGACATATCACTCTTAATCTATCATCATAAACACTACAAACACCCACAATAGTCTAGTTAGTTATGATATGATCATGTTGATATGAATAACTTATGCTATGTCTCAAATTTGGTTCAACGATGTTTAGGTTAGTCATTGACTTAAGATGGCTTGTGTCATGACTCTTAAGGTATTTACTTAATATTCTAGCATGGTGCTAGGATTTTTAAGTAACGTTGGATGTCTCGTATACCCACAAATAGAAGAGGTAGGCAGTAGATGGTGACAGCCCTATGTGTCCATTGTAATCCTCCACATTCAGCTATGCCACAAGCTCTTGGCAGAAGTCGTCCTATTATTACTAGGGTTAAACTCGTTCTCGATATGTTGAACAACATAGCATAAGTATTCACGATTGACATGCTCATTAGTATCTAACCTGGGCTATGTATATGTATATTAGAAGCCCTGTAGCAGTAACTCACCAACTCTTAGTCGAATCTCCATTAGAACCCATCTACCCTTTAGAATAGAATGCTTAGGTGTGTGTCACACTACCCGTATATTATCAACTTACCCCTATCTTGATAATTCATTAGTATCTCATAGCGTGATCATAGAAGTAGTGTATACTTTACTCCATTGTCTTCCTTTGGGATAAATATAATACCCTTGGGAATACTCTTGGGTGAAATGCTACACGACAGTTTCCGTGCGCTTGTGGATTTTTATCTATGACGTAAAAAACGTCAACAACCATTTCTGGCACTGTAGCCAGGGATGAATTGTTAATGTTTCTTAGTAGCTTCCAACAAGAATTTGTGGCTCCATTGTCGCGGAAGTCAAGGGAAGTGAATGATAGCTACCACTTGTGATTAAGCTATAGGTACTAATAGTTACTAGACATGATTACCCTTATTTCTTTTCTCCTTTTGTGTGAAGATACGATGTGTTGGCTAACCCGTTTTATTGGATGGCCAACGAGGACGCAAGTGCTCAACTGCAAGATGATTCAAGGCGTACCTCAACAAATGTCCGTTAGGCAACACCATTGCCTTTAGGGGAAGAATTTCAGCTTCCAGTAGAAGCCAAAGTCATCCATCCCCAAGCTTGGGGGAGGCACCAAGAGTTCTTCTTGGTTTGCCTACATCGTGGGGTGGATAGTTGGACTTCATCCAACACTCATGGCATGGTTTGGCTCAACAAATCCATGACCACATTTGTACTGGAGCTGAAAGAGTCTTATTCTTATTCATCATGGATGAGAATATGGCCTCCACTCAAGGTATGGATTGAAGAATGCTCTAGTTCCCTTAGCTTAGCATGCACACCATTTAGCAAGTTGGACATGCTAGATATGGAACTACACCTCCCATTGAAGTATCATGATTTGTTATGATCCAAGCTATGGAGAAGTGTTTGGATGATCCAAGCCATGGATATTCACATGATTTATGAAAATCCATGTCAACATGGGCCACTTGGGGAATCATTTCCCTAAGACCCATCAACATTCTTCCTTACAAACACAACTCCAATGGCTATCACCTACAAGGAGGTCAAGGGTTGAATCAACATCACTCCTGTAATCAAGGTGGCTATGAGGAGTTCAAGGGATTTAAGTTCAACTAGCCTACATTGAAGTATCTTGTCCATGGCCAAGCAAGAAATCAAGACAACATCCACATGAATCTCTTGGCCAAGGACAAGAAACTTAAAGAGCATTCAAGATCCAAGATATCCTACAATCACTTGTTGGAATTCCTACCCTTCAACCAAGCCCATGCAACCTAGGAAATGTGACATTGTGTATGAAGCATTTCCTGTTTGATTGTGGAGTCCACATGTCATCATGCCCAAGGATGTCTTTGATCCATGATCAAAGTATGGGTTAACTCAAAGGAAGATCAAGATGGTCGAAGTGGCACACCAAAAAGAAGGACAAGCCTCATCACGCTCATAAGATAGTATCTTCAAGAGGGCGAAGCCGTGACTACATCAACAAGTCTTCATCAAGATGACGGAGAGGCTAGGGCCATCATGTGGTCCACATGTCCAACTAACATGCCAGAGGAGATTTAGCATGTCGATCAAGAGAAGTTGTCCACATATTCAACTGCGAGATTGGACAACAAATCATCGCACTAACCAGGACGGAGGTAAGTCCAACTCATAAGATTTTAAAAATTCGGTGAGTCCATGCCAATAAATTAATTGGTAGTTATCTCATATTTAATTTCCAATTGCATATTTGAATTTCCCAACAAATCTTGCATTTGCATTTAGCATGTTTGAATTTCCACACTTGCATGTTGGAGAGTAAAATTTCCAACCATCATAAAACTAAAATTTTGAATTAGGAAATAAATTTATTTGGATATGAACCCTCGCGGTAACCACTTGAATTCATCTTCCTAACTCAAACCAAAAAAATATCTCCCTTAAATATTCATTGCATTTGCAAGTTATTTTAAGTTGAGAAAAATAATTTGACAAAAGGTACAACATGATTTTAGCTAATGTAACCCATTTTTGAGTAGTTTTGTTTGTTCTTGATTTTAGCGCAGCCAGGACAAAATTTGCAAAGAGGTCGAAAGGCCCCATCAGGCGATATCCCTCCATCAATCTTATTTTGTGTTCATGGTGGAGGAATGCTCAAGATGGAGGTCCAATGGAGGAACAAGATGAAGCTCATTCTACTCCAACCTCAAATTGGCATTGAACATAAAGGTGGTCGTGAAGTTTCTCATACAAAGGCCTTCAAACCTAATTGCTCTTAAATTGAGGTACATGTTCAAAATTTTCCATCGTTCGAATTACATAAGGGTTGAATGATTTTTGCATCATTGGTATGGAAGGTTTACATCTTCTCATCATTCAATTCTTATGCATCCTCACAAGAGTATGTGTTGGCATTTCTTTTTTTGATTCTTTAAAAAGGAGTGTCACCTTACTTAGGAATAAATTTAAACAAGTACCTTGCATATCATAAGCATTGCTAAAATTGACTTAGAAAATTTCTGCCTAGGTAATGCTTATGGAATTACTTAATGGTTGAATTTGTATGTAGCAACCTAGGAATAGTGATGTCCATAATTTTGATTTAAAACTCATTCATGCATGGATCACTAAATTTCAAATTCCTACACGAGAATAAAAATGTTCACGAGGATAAAATTGATAACTTTGTTTGCCATGACCCAAATGATAAAAATTTGGTCTTGTAAAAAAATTTGATGGTTAGAAATTTTACAAGGTGAAGGGATCCATATAGTGTATTTATATCACTTGTATTGCTATGAGTAGGAGCTTTAGAAAATATTCAACTTGATTTATCCATAAAGCCCCACTCCTTGCAATGATTAATACATTGTTCATGAATACTCTGAAAATTGGACCCAATGCATCTTTGGTCTTGTTCTTCCCCAGGCGTACAAATGAAGAGTCGGTTACCTAACATGAAAATTCATTTGTACAAGTATCGGGAACTAATCATCCCTCTCTATCATAGAGAGGAAGTTTGCAAGAGTAAATTAACTATGCAGGCATTCAAAGATCCGATTGTTGGAAACACTAAGAGGATTCCATCTCAATGTCTCTTGGTCAAGGACTAAAATAGGATGGTTGCTACCTATTGGAAATTAAGCCCGAAGGTTAACCATAACTATACGAGGCCGGATATTTCACATGAAAACCCTCCTGAGCAACCAATGGGCTGCTACGAATATATGAGAGCACTATGCTCTCAACTATTCTAAGCTCTCATTCAAGCTCAAGGGAATTGCCACTATCATTGGGTACAAGTTATTTCTTTTTGGCTACAAGGTATGATGCACCTTAACCAAGGAATGACAAGATCACATCCAATGTATATTGGGTGCAAGTTGTTCCTATGTGGCCAGAAGGTATTTTATACCTTAGCCAAGGAACAACGGATCACACTCAACACATGTTGAGTGCACGTCATCCCTTTGTGGCTATAGGTATGTTGTACCTTAGCCAAGGAATAACGGATCGTACTCAACACATGTTGGGTACATGTCGCTCCTTTGTAGCTAAAGGGTATCATTCCCTTATCCATGAAATGACAGATCACACCCAATGCATGAGGGGTACAAGTTATTCTTTTATGGCAAGAAGGTTTGATACACCTTATTAAAAGAATGAAGGAACACACTAACCGCATGTTGATTACACGTGATACCTTTGAACTAAGGATTATCATTACCTTAGCCAAGAAATAACATGGTACATCCATCCTATGGGAACCTTGAGTTGTGGATGAGCGACATCGACAACACTCTCCTCGACCACACTCTGGAACTCATGGATGGCAACCCAACATAGACACTCAACACCTCAAATGTCAAAGCCACGCTGCAATAAGGTTAGGCCACCCTCATGGCCTATGTCCGTTGTTAGGGTTTCATCCCCCTAGCGCGGACCTTGAACAAGAACAAGCTTGGGGGAGGACCCCCATTTAAGGTAACTTGTATCACACCCCTTTTATATTTATTTCCATGATCCACCTTGCATCAAAAAAAGATTAATAATAATGTAGTACAAGTTAGGTTAATAAAATAAAAGATGTGCGGTAAGAATGATTTGGAATTTGCATAGATGAAATGATGAATAGTTGCTCTGTTTTAATATTCCTAAGTTCCTAATTTACAACTTACAACTCTCTAAAATATTGCTTTCATTGGCTAAAATTACTTTTGCCTTGATTTAGAAATTCTGGGTAGCAAAAGCTTATCTAATTCTATGTTGTTGTGAGATATGATATAGTGATAGGGCTGCTATTCCTAGTTTGAAAGTAAAACTTAGATTTCCGGAGAAATTCTAAAAATATTTAAGTTAACTTCATTTGATTGGAAATACCTACCAAAGCCATATGATATATTACATTGATAGACCTTATGCATATGCTATTTGTCATTACATTGAGCTTTGTCGAACTAGTATAGACCTATGTGATATTTCATTCATTACTTTTTATTTCAAGACTTCACTTGCACATGCTATACTTCTACACTATAAGTAAGGAAAATCACATCATACCATCCTTCCACAATAAAAAGAGAAACTCCATACCCTACATGTTTAAGTACTCTCTCGAAATTTCTTGCATAAAAAGGGAGTAGAAGACATGGATACAAGAAAAAGAAGAAGAAAATACGTGCTTACATCACAAGCATGAGAAAAAAATGAAAGAAAAAAAAGAAAAGTAGCCATGTTTCATCTCTGCAAAATAAGAGAGTCTACATACATAGGAGTCATATCAAATATCCAAATCCACTTCCACTCCATCACACATGCACAAGTCTTGAATCCAATAGTTTTGAAATGATTTCTCCTAAGGATTTCTTTATTTTTGACTTAGCAATATTATGTGTTGCAAATATGCCTACTATATTCCCTACCAAGCTCCACATACAAGCCTTATTTAGTGGTAGGATGAATTTAGGCAAAATGCCTTGTTGAGAAAAAATTTCCACTACACACAAAGGAGTGATCGAGAGAATCAATTTGAGGTACATAAAATCTAAATTTAGCTCTCTGGAATTTGAGTGGAACTTGATTTCTAGTGTATGTGTGCTCCATTTGCTGTTCTATCTTTCAACCACCCTTGAATAGGAGGAGGCATAAGCCCCATAATTACTTTAGATGGGTGAAGTAATATGCAAATTTTTGCAATACTTGGTAGAGTATTTTGTTCTGCACGTGGTACTTGTGAAACATAGAACATTGTAGCAACTCCGGATCATCAACCTAAAGTCTTGACTTTGCTCTGGATGAGCAAAGGATAAGCTTGGGGGAGATTGTTGACGGCTGTTATATACCAATTTCACACATCAATATAACTCAATTATGTGAAGGAAATATCATTTCTTTCACACATCACATTTCTATTTAACCTATTTCCACTTGTCCTTGGAGAAATTGGTGCATGGTGGTATTTTATACAAAATTGAAGTGAAACAAGAGGATGGATCCTATAAAATATCATCCCAGCAAATCAAGCGCCGACATGTGGCACCGCATGGATCAAATGGCCCACAAATAGAAGTATTCGAGGCCATCCAACGGTGTACACCCTAAATCAGTCAATGGGACACACCTGGAAAAAGCAAAGACCATTTGGAGCCAAGACCGGGTCGGCCGACCTGGTGGTTCAGCGGACTAGGCCTTGGCGCCAAACGCGGTCAACTTCCACATGTTGACTCCCTGTGGGGCCCTGATAACGATGAATACTGATTCGCACGCTTTTGGTGGCGGGAGCTGACCCTTCTCCGGCTATAAATGGGACCCCTCACCCCTCACTTCAACACACACCACTTGAGAATCATTCTATTGTATCTCATTGTTCTTAGTAGAGTTAGGCTCTAGGGAGGATATCCTCTAGTCCCAAGTCCAAATTGGAAAGGTATGGCTCATGTATCTTTTCTTATATTCGTGACTTTATGTATAATAAGGATATTATCTTTAGACTTCTTTTACTCATGTACATGGATGAAGTGTTTCTTGTTTGATTGTGGAGTCCATTTATGTTGTAGGAGTAGTCTTTATGATTATGCCACATCACTCTTAATCTATCACCATAAAAACTACAAAACCCCATTATAGTCTAATTAGTTATGATATGATCATGTTGATATGAATAACTTATGCTATGTCTCAATATTGGTTCAATGATGTTTATGTTAGTCATTGCCTTAAGATGGCTTGTTTGATAACTCATAAGGTATTTACTTAATATGCTAGCATGGTCCTAGGATAGTAAGTAACGTTGGATGTCTCGTAGACCCACGGATTGAAGAGGTAGGCAGTAGGTGGTGACAGCCCTATCTGTCATTTGTAATCCTCCACGTTCGGCTATGCCACAAGCTCTTGGAGGGAGTCGTCCTAGTATTGCTAAGGGTAAACCTGTGCTTGATATGTTGAACAACTTAGCATAAGTATTCACTATTGACATGCTCATTATTATCTAACCTAGGCTATGTATATGTATATTAGAAGCATCGTAGGAGTAACTCCCCAACTCTTAGTCTAATCTCCATTAGGACCCATCTACCCTTTACAATAGATTGCTTAGGCGTGTGTCACACTACCCATATATTATCGATTTACCTATGTCTTGATAATTGATTAGTACACCATAGCCTGAACATAAGAGTTGTGTTTACTTTACTCCATTGCCTTCCTTTGGGATAAATACGATACCCTTGAGAATACTCTTGGGTTAAATGCTACATGACAGTTTCCATGCGCTTGCGGATTTTTATTTGTGACGTAAGAAACGTCAACAAGCATTTATGGCACTATTGCTAGGGATGAATTTTTAATGTTTCTTAGTAGCTGTCAACAACGGTCAAAGGATATTGCCCTGGGTTCGGGATGAAATCAGGATGGTCTGCCTAGTCGATAGTGACCACTGTTTCAGACCAGTGGAGATAACATGGAATACCTGACCTGACGGGTCCTGTCCTATGGAGTGCCTTCTCCTGTTCCGGTGGGATCCCCAGTGCGAAGCGATCTTCGTGGATAATGAAGAAACCACAGCCTTCATCAAGGGTTGACTTCATTGACTCAGGGCCTTGGGCAACGGTCCTTTTCCTCCCGCTGTCGGGAGCATCGAGCTTGCCCTCAAGGTAACGCCAAAGGAGGATGTATTCCTTCAGGGTGTGGATTGTTGGGTAGGCATGGTGTGTGCAAGTTTCCTTGAGCATCCACTCGAAGTGGGTAGCTGCTTGTTTGGTCTATCTCTGGCCTTTGTGTTAGTCAAGGGTCGCAACTATGCTTGGCGTCGGTGTCTACGGATCACCGTGGTTGGGATCAATCTTCCGTCCTCCCTTCTTCCATTGAGCAAGAAGACCCTTCCTGGTTCCGGGTTTGTCTGTTCTTGGTTTCGGTGTGCCAAAGCCGCTCCCCGCCGCTCCTTCGTCCAGGGCAGCACGGGAGGCAACATCGAACAATTTCTTCATGCACTTTGGCTTTACGCATGAGAGCTTGGATGCCTGGGAGAGGAAGGCTTGGATGATGTCTGCTCAGAGAAGCACTGTATGTACCTACTGAGAGTTCTGCTCGTCCCCAGCCGGCATTTTCTAAGATTTTTGAGATGACAGGGACGCTCTTATGTCCCCAAGCAATCCCAATTACTAAAGGTGGTCTTAAGGCCGGCCCCACAAGGTGCAGGCTGTGGATTCTGTCCCCATTGCCATAGTAGCTGCTTCACTAATTACTTCGTGACGGCTCGGTGGGAACTCGTGCAAACCCCTCGTGAGCGATCGTTTGAAAGCCGAGTGTCAAGCGAAGATCGGGAGTTGCATCTCGCGCCTGAGTCGGCGAAGATGAGCGGGCAGATGACCTGGTCCTGTCGGCGGCTCTCATTCGGGCTGAGGCGCCTTTCCCCGGTCTTTGGAGATAGTTGATGGTGTAGTATTTTTGGTGGTGCCCGTCCGCATGAATGTGGGCAATGTGATCCGTCAGGGAATGTGGATCCCTAGAAGCCGGATTGAACCTGTCTTGTGCCGGTATCGGCGTGGCGTGCTCTGAGGAGCCTGCTGCCACGGTGTTTTCGCTTATACGCTCGAAGCATGGGGTGTTGGCAGTGCCAGTGGTGGCGCCGGACCAGGCAGGACGCGCGTGAAGGAACGCCTCATCCGAACCGACGTGGTGATAGCGCTAGGTTTGGAATGCGGTCTTACCCATTTTCAAGCGTGTCTGCTCAGAATCGAGTGTGGCACAACTAGGATGGATATAGTTGTTCGAGACGTGACCGCATACAGGCTGCTTTCAAAGCTCCAGACAGCGTCTCCCACTACGGGGACGCGATCTGTTAGTGTGCTCGTATGTCGCTGCGGGTGATCGAGGTGTTCTGTCCTACCCTCTCAGAGTGAAGGGAGTAGGTGGTGCTAGTGGTGATGCTGGTCTAGGCAGAGCGCGCATGAGGGCGTGCAGCGTCTGGATCGGCGCTGTGGTAGGACTTGGCCTCGAAGGCCATTGCGCCCAGTATTGGGCGCGTCTGCTCGCAATCAAGCGCGGTGCACCCTGGCTGGAAGTGGATATTTGGGGCGGGACCGCACGCGTGTTCTCTTCCAAGCTCTCGGTGATGCGTCCCCCTTTGTGTGGACGCGGCTTGTGAAAGTGTTCTTACAACACCACCGGTGTTCACATGGCAGTGTTTCAAGCAAAAAATGACTGCTTACCTCGCTACCGAAGTCGGAGCCGAGATAGCATCCGATAGTATCTTCTAGTATCCCAAAGAGGGATGGCAACGCGTCATCGTCAATTTCTACGGAGGGTGTTTTCCGGACGTTGCCGACGATGTCAACGTTGTTGATCCCATGAGGTCCGTCTGCGACGCCCCACGGTGTCGATCAAGCCATACAAAGCTGATGAAAAAGCGCAATAGCGTTCCCCTACCAGGCACGCCTACTGTTGGTGTTTCATAAACTAACTAGTATAAATTTATTAAATCACGTTCGTCTCCGTATGGCTAGCACGTAAAGAACAAGAGATTTATCCTAGTTCGGGAAAAGGGCTCTACATCCATCGGTAGTCTTTTGTGATCTTTGTTATCTAAAAAGGCAACACAACAGATTACAAGTGCACCTGGCCCAAGTATATGAACCGTAAGAATGTAAGAACATCTATAAATGTAATGCATAAAAGTAATCGCACACGAGCGTAAGAAAGTAAAACACGAACGATTGCGTCAAAGGAAAAGGGTGCAAGAGCACCAAATGGGAAAATGCGTAAGGAAATGCGGGAAGTAAAATTCGTATAGTAACAGTGAATACGGAGTGAATTTGCCCCCCTCCGCTGAAGGCCTTGGGGTCTTTATACAGGGCCGAGATGGCCCTATCTATCCGACATTTCGCATAGTGGGGCTAGTTTTACAATGTATGTGCTATTTATCCAGACTGTCGAAAGCTTCCGTCTTGACTTCTTCGTGACGACAGATGGGACAGATGTCTGGCTTATCCTGTAATAGGTCACATCTCGGGTGCTTCCCCTCCATGCAGAAGTAACCGCCCCCATTGTCTATCATAAATGCCCCCAACATTCCGCCTCTCCCGGGCTCGAGCCCGGGAGGAATCGTCCGACCTAACTCTCGGCTGGGACTCCGGCGGGTAAAATACCTCAATCTTGCGTGGACGTGGTGTTGGTGGCAGGTCCCTCCTCGACCGGAGGGTAGCTTCGGTTTGTAGCCATGTAGTTGTCAAGTACTGTCGTGACCCGTATGTTTGGTACCCCGGGTAAAGAACTCCGTCAGTAGGTTGCAACAGAACTTGTGTAGCAGCACATGGGTCATGCGAGCATTTAGCCTGTTTGTATCAGTTAAGGACCCTGCCATAGTCATCCCTGTTGAATAAGTTTGAATGTAACAGTTGCAATATTAGGAACTAACAAACTAATGTAACTTGATACCTGGTGTTCAAACTTATAGCGTTGTCAATCGAGGGTTGAGTGTCAACAAGGTATAAATTTGCTAACAAACAACATACGGGTACTCCATGTAGGAATCTTTTGTGGGGACAAAAGAACTAGTTGACCATTGGGTGTCCTCTGAAAAGTGGTCACTTACGACTTCATTGAAGGGCCTACATATCATGCAATCCGGGTATCTCTACAGTAGTATATTGATTCGAGTCACCATCCTTCACGGTTATTGAGTACAACTTGTTCTCGCAATCGTCACGTAGTAATACCAACATAATGAGATATACTGAGCATTTATATGTAGTAGTCATAGTTGCCAATTAAATTTACTATTCATGAACTGTTAATCTAATGGCTAAATCGTGAAAGCAAAGGAATTACAATTATATGGGTATTTGCAATTGGACTTCCTTGTCAAGACCCTTCATGTAGAGGTTTTTAGTGTTACGAGACGGTTAAATCTTGCTGAGTCTTTTTTTCAGTGTTTTTTTTTTGCGTATTCAAATAACTTAAATTATGGTGATGATGATGTTTGTGACTTTCTCCGTGAGGTGTCATCCCTAGAGGGGTGTATGGCTCAATAAGAGTCCTACACGTCGATGTGATACTTTACTGTGATGTTGGTGTACTATATTCACGGTTTGGATACCACCACTTTTACATAGCTTATGCTCGTCGAGTTGGAAGCTATAAGGAACACGGTCCTGATATTCAAGCAAGAACATTGGGTGGTGTCGTGTGATGTGACACTCAATAGCATAACACAGAAAGGAACACAAAACACATAACATAAGTGAGCTTTTTATATTATTCGTTGATTCTTATACAAAAGTGCTTACATCAACGGAAGTCATTATACTACTATCTCGAACCTATGCTACAGTAGTAGTGGTCATAACCAGCTCGCAGATACTCCACTCTAGCACCACAGAAGATAGCAGCGGAGTCCAGGGCTTCTATTTGGCTATATACCCCGAAGAGGGCAAAGCCTAGAAACATGTCAGAGCTATATACCTGCAAAACTCGTATAAACGCAACCATGATCCCAAGGCTCAGCAAGACTTAACTGTTTCACATAAGAACATGAAACTCAACATACTGGAAATGTAAGACTTGAATTTAAACTGCACTAAGTAGATGTTCACTATTAGTATATCATTGTTTTAGGTATATAATAGCATGTGAAGTCCTTGGGCATGATAACGTCATGAAATCCACAATCAAACAAGAAACGATTCATCCACGATGTTGCAGGTCCAAGGTTACACACACTTTAGCATGTTAAATGCTTAGAATCATAACATTAGTTCTCTTATCCATCTACTTCCACAAAGTTATTTAACCATACAGCAGGTTCCATCTAGTTTCCAGTTGTTACTACGTTACAATGCAGTGCACAAGTATGCTCCCTTCTCCAAGAAATAGTGATTCGAATCAAGAAACACCCAACTTTCACATCATGTACACCTGTCTAGAAGAGATGTACGACCTCTCCCGTTAACATTGTACACAAAAACCATTCACAAGACACCCAAGTATTGAACCAGTCCCACTGTCCAGGATGTGAGTCCCACCTACGGGATCGCTGTAGTGGCCTCTACGCTCGTTATGACATGTGTGGAGTCTAAGACGGTGGGGTATACCTCAACACCCAAGTTAACATGTTACGTCGGTTTCTTGGGTCTTATATATCCAGTATGCATCTGGTAAAAGTTCAATCTTGTCTAGAGGGGCCACACACGGTATGATTCTTAATAGACACAGGAAGGAACTATGCCCATCGAACCAAGTTCTTGAGCATCCTAACCTTCCTACCAGGTCTCCAGTTCTCTCCCAATTGATCCAACTTATTACTGTTCACGAGTAGAGTCTGTCTACTCAAGCCATACCACTTCATTCCTTTTATCAACTTTCTCCCATCCATTTTTTAAACTCAATTTCATCCAATTCCTCAACTTTAATATAGAATTTGTAACAATAAAAAGTCCTATTTTATCCGGACTCCAGAGATTCTTGGGTCATGCATGTGGAGTATCATACATCACTAGACTTAATGCATCATTCCATACTAACCACAATATAGGTTATAAATGCAAAACTTGTTAACAAATTAAATGCAGACCAGGGCTTGCCTTAGATTGTGACTATGTAAATGTCAATAGTCAGGGCTTGATCTTCTGAATGTATCTTTTTGTCGTTCCTCTCTTCTGCTTGCTCTTTACTACTTGGGCAAATCTTGTTCTTGTGTGCTGCTTGGGCAAATATTGTTCTTCTGTGCTGCTTGGGCAAATATTGCTTGCAGCGGTGTCCATGCTAGTCCTTCTCCTCCGAGTTGCGCTTCTCATCGACCTGCTTCTTAATAAGTCCCATCGATATGAAGATGCATATCAGATTTACTTTATGATCTAAGAATCAAAGTAGCTTATGAACAAAAGAAAGTTCCAAGACTAGAAGGAACCAAAGTGAACTTATTGCTGGTTCTTAAAGTATTTTTAGCTGTGTCCACTTCATAATACTTAGGTTAAGTAGGGAGATTACTTATGTAGCATAAGAACTGTAGAGATAGGATAAGAGGGATTACAGATGTGCAAAGCTCATATGGTGAGGATGCAAAAGAAGAAGAACTCTGCATGCATGTGGTGGATAACAGAAAAGAGTCAAAAAGCTGATAGAGAGATAGCAAGGATTATGACATTGTACATAATTGACTCATTACGTTGATCAAATATGCCAAGCACTTCTGATTAAAAAAATTCCACTGCTCTGAGCATCTTATGGTGATAAGGGAATTACTGAAGGTAGAGGACATGATGAGGAAGGTTTTTACCCATTTATAGGATTTATAGAATTATTGTCAATTAACTGTATTTAATTAGCATAGAGCACTTAATTATTTATTGTTCAAGTTTCCATGTGATATTGATATGTACATTTTACTGTGGACTCTAGAGATCATAGACAGATCACAAGAATATCACATAAAAGCTGATAGGATCTGGAGCTTGCAGGAGAAATATTCATTGGTTGAAGCTTCTCAGATTTTTAGAGGAATTTACAAGGTTTTTCATACCAATTCAGATGATGCACTGCAAATTCCAGATCATAAGGATTTCATAGAATTTTCTTTCACATTTTTTTGGAGTTCGCTACGAGTTATAGTGATTTTTACAATTTTTTTATTATTTTCTGGAATTGTTACTGTCATTTTCTTGATTTATATTCAACCCATAGCAAACATTATCATTTAGACTATCTTAATCATGCTAAATGAACTTGAAATGTTTATGAGGGATTAGGGATGATATTAGAAGGTCTCTGGCAAAATTTGGTAATTTTTCAATGAATAATTCTTTTATGGTGATCTTTGTCATGTTTATGATGAAAGGAATTATATAGAAAATATTAGGCCTATTCACGTCAGTTCACTTGATCCAATGTAAACTTCTGGTGAATTGGATTTGGAAAATTTTGTTTGATGATCTTTGGTTGTTTCTACATTTAGTTATGGATTTTTAAACCTTGAACATTTACTGAATTAAATTTCCTAAAGGAAAAAGGAATCAATGGCTGACTCTGGGCCCACTGCACTGCGCAGCCAACCAAAGCAAGGCTGCACGAAGGACCAGAGGGAAATACATCACAGGCGCATGCGATCCTATAGCCACAATGGATCCAGAAAAAAAACAACAGTGACTGACAGGTGGGCCATTGGGTGCCTTGTTCTACCTTTTGTCTGGCGGCACAGGTGGCGTGGCCGATGGCGGCACGGTGGCGGTTTGCCGGCGATGGCTTCCTGTGGCCTAAAATTTGCCGTGAAGGGTGTCTCCTATGCATCTAGACCCGACGAACTTGACGGAGGGCGGCGATGGCCAGAACAACTTCGGCGACAGTTAGCGATGGCAAGTTAACTCTGACGAGGTCGACCATGCGATACAAGGGGTTATTTGGCTCGGAAAATAATCGTGGAGCATCAGGGAGGCATGATGAGTCTATTTTTCGACTTCAATCGGAACAAAATCAATGGAAAATAATGACACTGGTGGAGCAAGAGTTTTGTGGCTGCCGGTGGGGAATTTTAGATTTTGGTGCGCTCTGTGGATGAAAAATGATGCTGTTTGATCTGGGAGGTCTGTAGGGACATGAGGAAGATGTTTTCCAATTGGTATGGAGTGATTTGCTTTAGGTAGTGTGAATGTGATCGAGGAAGCATCGGTGTTCAAAGAAGAGACCGAGAGCAAAGTCCATAATTCAATGAAACCGAGCAAGGAAACGAGGAGTGAGTCGAGGATGAAGAAGGTGGTGTCATTGCGGACCTTTTGGCACGTTACTTGAGCTGGAAACAAGCTTGAGAGAGCCTGGCATCGTGTTTGCGCTAGGTAGGCTCCATGAAAGAAGAAAACAGAGCTCCTCGTTGTGGAGAGCTAGGGGACAGCCTGGAACGGACAGACACCAACTTGAGAAGAAGAAGGGACCTTGGTGACACTGTTGGCACTCTTGGCCGAGCAGCAAAGCAAATAAAACAGCATGACATCGTGTAGCTAACGGACGGTAGCAAAAGAAGAAAAGAACTCGGCTGTTCTTGAGGGACGCCTTGGCAACCAAGCTGGGCACGAGTTGCGGAAGGACCATAGATCGCGCGCGTACTGCTATTTGACCTAGGGCAGGGCTTGCAGCAGCAGCGGTGCCGCGCTGCGCGGTGGCACCTCGGCACACTAGGGAGCGGCAAGAACTGCTGGGGCGCTGGAGCTTGCGCTGAGGCAGAGAGAGGGCAATGGGGGTGAGCATGCTGAGGCAATGATAAGGAAGAGGCTTGGCGCTCTAGGGCCGGCCTGGACGATGTGCATCGGTGGCACATCCAACCTATGCGGTGGCACATCGTGAGTTGATGCCCGATAAGGAGAAACAAAGTATAGTCAGCGAGGTTTGGGTACTCACTAACATGTGGGACCCACTCTTCTCCCTTTATCTCTTTCTTCTAAATTTAAATTGAGCTTAGCATTTGAATTAAAATAAATGGCACACTAGGCATGGGTGCCATTGGACCTATGGAAAATTAATTTCTTAAATCAAATTCAAGAACTGATCAAATTGAGTTTATATTCAAATTTGTATTTGAAAACTCCTTCAGGTTTTTACCCTAAATTTTCCTCTAATCTCCTTCTAAAACCAGTAGTACCACTAAATCATTTATTCTAAGTAATTGTTAATTTCGAAGCTTAGATTTTGCTAACTCAAACTTAGAGGTTAAATAAGCTTTATTTTTTTAGCTCTAGGTCTTTGAATTATTTAAACCAACCACTTTCAACTTTTCTTTCTTTTCTATTTATTTCCCCGAACTAATTAACATATTATTCTTTTGGGCTTTTATATTTACTTTTATTTGAATTTGAATCTTGCAATTGTATTTCATTGTGACTTTTGAATTGCATTTAAAATTTTCCTCATTTTATAATTACTTGCTTAAGTGTAATCATACACTCATAAGCTCTTCTCAGATGTAAAATTTTTAACAAGTCCTTATTTTTAATCCCATTTATTAAATAACATAGTTCCATGTGAGTTTGAATTCCTAATTCACTTAAAAAATTTAAGATCGTATTTGTTTCTTCTTGTTCTTCTCAAATCTGGGTTTTTACAACCCTTCCACCTTAAAAAATCTTGTTCTGAGATTCTAGTGAGAAGAGAATGTATGGAGAGTCATTGGCGGTGACAATAACTATTCCAGTTATTTGGATGGAAGTACTCTTTGCATTCCCATACAAGTTCCTTGACGGTGTGATTAGTCCACAACAGTCTATCGCACCACATGAACTGATTCCTTGTTATATGAGACTTCTTCCGAGTTATCTGAATTTGGATACTTGATGTAGGCTAGATTGAATTTTAGAGCTTATCTCTTTTCTATGTTAATCCTAACAACATTTTGAAGTCTTCTGATTTACACGTAAATGATGTATCCTTTTTCCATAAGGAAGACACATCAGATCTACAGTCGGTTGCTCGGATCATTTGTGTTCTCTCTTGAAAATGTTACTGTTCTAATTTTGATGTCAATATTCCACCTTTGCTCTTTGATTTTCTTGACCACAATGATGACTCACAATAAAGGTGTAGCTATCCTCGCTACTTACATTGTTCTGGCTGAGTGTTTAAGGATTTGATTGGGTATTTTTCTCAATGGGGCATCAAGATGTGTTGTGAGATTTAAACAAGTCAACAAGTAAGTCAAAGGAGGAATCGCTTTGCACTGACATAAGAGAAATTAAAGTTTGAATCTTACATGTAATCAAAATACAAAGACGCTCAATACATGGATATTAAAAGTTTTTGGGCAAAGCAATGTAACTATGCATTACAAGTCAAGACGATCCATCAATTTGGCAATCAAGCAATAATCTCGCGAGTAGAGAGAAAGCAAGGTTCTCACACGGTGGAGAATCATATGGAAATCCTTGCAAACTAGAGTACTCAATTTCCAGCAATCAAGGTAATTGAGTCTCAACAAGTCAAGGATAAAGAGTCAATTGTGGTTTAGTTACAAGGTGTTAAGTACGTGGTTTCCCTTGTATCACTAAAAGATAATGAATCAAGCAAATGGCATTGTGAACGATAACGTGGCTCACAACTCAAGACTATTAGAAACTACTTAAGTATTTGATTGGAGATACATATTATTTCTCAAAGTTTATTATTAATCATGTTTCATGATGCATCACAAGTTGGAGGATGTTGTGCATATGCAAGGCAATCCCAGGTAAAGATGCATGAGTTATATTGAATTCTCCTTTTATGAATTGAACAAAAAATATGTGTCGAATAGGGGATGCTACTTTCATGCCTCGACCATGTTCGGTGGTCTCAAGATAAGAGTGTTAGAAAGAAGTTCCCTGAAACCTTCTAACCATCACTTAGAACAAGGGAATTGTGGTGTATTAGAAATGGTTCAGGTTTCTCATCATGTAATGTTCTTAATCCACTATGTATACCTTTAAGTGGATGAGGTGGGTTACCCTCAGAAGTGGTAAAGACAACAACCTTTGAAGAGCAAGTATCTAACATCCACAGAAGTAGGTTTCTATTGGTGGTTGACAAGGGATTGTGTTTGATCAACAGCCGGGATTAACAATCTATGTCATCACTGAAGCATCTCAATCACTTATCCATGGTTCCTTGTTATAGAAGCTGAAGCATTGAAGTTTTTCAGCATGAAAAATCAACTAACTGTCTTAACTCAATGGGTTGAGTATCAATAAACATCAGGGTTCAAGGCCACTAGAGTTATCCTTAGTAAATGTTCCTCGTTCTTGTTTCTCTTTGATCCATTAAGTCGATGTAGTACTCATTCTTTCTTACTAGCATATCAACTGCCAACTTGGTGGTTCGGTGTTGACGTGGATACCTCAATGATGTACACCTTGGTTACTAGGGTGCACTCCTTCCTCCTTAAGTTACAGCCTAGTAACTTCGATCACATTTTGCCAATTACGTACATATGCTTTGATCAACACTATATTCAAACGTTACTTTCTTTTGAAATTGACGGTAGCTCTAGCAACCTTTACTCTCACCTATTCAAAATTTCAAGATGCTTCGAGACAGTCTCTCATCCTTTACTTCTGGCTCAGATCCCACTTGTACTCTATAGGAAAGTGATATTTTTTCAGCCGGAGTGTTACCGTCCAAGTGAGACGATGGGCCTGAAGTTCCTGTTAGTTTTCTAGTGCTTGAATCATGTCCAACTCAACCTTGTCAGCCTACTAATATCTTCATCTCACTTTCTTCTCTTTCTTTGTCCCTATACACCGCCTACTTGGTATAACCATCGTCTTGGAAGGAAAGATCAGTCTTTGGACATAGACTTGAATAGAATTAAAAGTACAATCCCAACAGTAAGCAGTATGCCAACATCAACTACCATAGTGAACTAGACAAAGTTGCAACATTGTTCACACATTCCCTTTTTGCTGTTTGGAATATGTTCCAGCTTGACCATGTTGCACTCAAACTCAAATTTGACTATGCAAATGTAATTTTCAATACATGAGCCAATTACCTGTTGGAAAATACACATGCATACAATTAATTTGATGATCCGAAACGTCAAAACGAGTAGAACAGTTCTACTAGCAGCCAACATGAATAGTGCTAGTACTACACAAACAATAATTGAAACATATGCGAACAAATCGCTCACCAAATAAATCGATTCAGTCATAGTTCGAGAGATCCACTTACAGATCGTCCTGCTATGAAGTAGACGTTGAAACTGCTGAGGAAGATGGAAGTGTAATGATCGGGCGTGCGAACGCACTTCCCAGATATCTGATCTCCGACACCCGTGTTGGTCTTTAGATCACAGGCGTCGGCTCGGAGACATCGCTCTCCCTCGATCCGTTGCACGATGAATGGAGGGGTGACAAGAAAAAAATGGTTGCGCATAGTAGTTTGCAAGAGAGGCGAGTTTCTGTCTGTTGTGTGTCATCTCCAGTATGCAGGACCTCTCCTTCTATACTCGAGCCAGCCAACCACCTCGGATTCGATCTGCCTAAATTCCAGGAAACCGTCCCCTGGAATTCCTCATCGTGCAACTAATGGGAGCAGTTATGGGCATTCGTTCTTATTAAATGTGCGCCTGCAATTATGCCTCAAATTACTCCACACGTTGACATGGCAGTCTTGGTGTGATGAAATATTCCCATTTTATATACGTGGCAGAAAAATAAAGGCTTAGTAGAACACAACTCGACACGACACGACGCGAACGCGTAACATCGTGAGTCACAAGTCACGCAATAATCACGCATAAAATCGAGAAACGCGCGCGCGTGCGTGTGTGTGTCTTTGTGTCACTAGCAGCAGCCCTCATCTCCCTCATTATTCCCATTCTGAAAACCACTCCAAGAGCCACTATATATATTATAGAACATCCATCTAGGTGGGCAATGTGGGACTAAAGTCTCCAAACACCTCCTCACACCACCTTGTCTTTGCACAAGGGGAGTTCACTACAGGAATCCCGACGATTTGCGACGGCCAGGGCCGTCGCAAATAAGCTATTTGCGACGGCTTTCCTTATTTGCGACGGCTTCTAGCCGTCGCAAATAGCTTATTTGCGACAGCCTGGCCGTCGCAAATAGCTTATTTGCAACGGCTAGGAGAGGTCGTCGCAAGTTATTGCTGCGGGCTGGTGGGCCCCGCAAAATTATTTGCAACAGCCTAGCCGTCGCAATTAATGCTTATTTGCGACGGCCAGACTGTCGCAATTAAGAGCATCTATTTGCGACGGCTGGGCCGTCGCAAATAAGTTCAGTGGGCAGGGCCCACGTGTCCTCCTCCGGGACCCACGATGCTATTTGCGACGGCCTGGCCGTCGCAATTAATGATTGTTTGCGACGGCCAGGCCGTCGCAAATAACAGTGGTTTAATTGCGACGCCATGGTTACTTATTTGCGACGGTACTGTATAAAAAGCCGTCGCAAATAAGGTTTTTTATTTTTTTAAAAAACAGAAAATACTACTCGGCTCGATGGCCAGAATCACAACAAACACAATATACACAATATATACACAGCATACACACATCATCACAATCACAAACTAAAATTCCGATACATCTCACATCGTCATCAACAAAGTAAATAAAAGGGCTCACTCGCCCATCTGACCTCCGGAGCCACCTCCGAAGTCGATGTCGTCGTCGTCGCGCCTCATTCCAGGCGGCGGTAGCGAATGCGGCGGCGTTTGTGCAGCCGTCGTGGATCCCTGCAATTAATAAAACTTAGAGTTAGAATATAAATGCATCAACATCTCTCTCCCTCCCTCTCCCTCTATCTTCATCTAGATCACCCTCTTCCTCTCTCTTTTCATTTCTCTCTTTGTCTCTCACTCTATCTTTCTTTCTCACTCTATCTCTCTATTGCTATCCTTTTCCCTCTATCTTCCTCCCTCTATCTCCATCTACATCTCCCTCCCTCTATCTTCCCCTCTCTCTATCTCCATCTACATCTTACTCTCTCTTCATTCCCATCCTACTCTATCTATCTTTCACTCTTTCTTCTGTCTCTATCTTTCTTCTATCTCAATCATTTTCTTCTATCTAAGTATCTCTCTCTCATCTATCTCCATCTTATTATGCTGGAGAAGAAGGATTACATAAAAACTTACCTGACCCGCTGAAGAAGGATCGCCTGGGAGGACCGGTAGCTGGATTCCCAGACCCTGCGCCCGAGCGATGGCCTGTCATTGCAAGCATTAAATGCTACCTATTAGTAAGTCATTTACGCTGAATTAATGAGAATTTTAGTTTTTATTTTGTTACCTCCATTGCTTCCCGCATCTGCGCCAACGGTGCTGCCTGGGTTTGGATCGTGGCCTCCATCGCCCTCCTTTCCTCCTCATGTCGCCTTTCGTTTTCTTCTACAGTCTCTCGGAGGGACTGCATCTCAATGTCCCTCTGCGATACGCGGCGACCTCCCGTGCCCGAAGCCTGCGTGGAGCTGCCTCTCGCAGGTCTCCCCGCCCTCAAGTCGACAACTCCGTCGAATATGGCGAGCCTATAAAAAAAAGAGTCAGTAATATGAAATTGAAATATCTTGAATACTTTGAATTGAAAACGATAAAATGACTTGTAAACTCACCTTCTGTGTGCTTTTCCACCACCGGTTGCATACGCGGCTTGAGGATCGATCGGTTGACGTTCCCAATCGAAATCCTCGCCGTGTATCTTCCTAGCCTCCTCCCCGTACTTAGCCTGCAAAACAATAAAATCGTGTAAGTTCAACAATCTATATAGTTATATGTAATATGAATGGTTTCTAAACTTACCAACCGCTCGGCTGCAGCCTGACTGCACCCCGTCGGCTGAGAAGGGTCCCTATGACCTCTCTTCCAAACCTCAGCAGGGGTGGGCGGCACCCCCGTCTCGCGCTCCTGTCAATACGTGTTAGTACGAACAATATATTATTAATATATAAACATAAGTTACACACACTTACCATGCGTTTAGCTAAACGCAAGTGGTTATCTTGCCCGTGCCTGCTCTTTCCCTCCACCCCTCTGCAGTCTCGAGCCTTCCCGGACTTAGCTTTAAACTCGTCGCTAGCCCAGTAGCGACAAAGGGCCCGAAGTGCATCGTTCCGACCCTGCAACCAGCTCACGTGGCCCTGCACATAGTTGAAAGTCGTTAAAAGTACCATCGAGGACATTATCAGAAAAAAAATACTTACTACACTCCACGTACCTACGCGTACTCCTCCTCCGTCAGGTGCCTCTCGCTCTCTTGCCGGAAGTGTAACACGTGCTGCTGGTTCGCCTTCAAGTGCTCATTAATAATTTGAACACGGGCGTTTGACAAAGCTTGTCGAAGCGCCTTGGAAGCGTTGAAGTGAAACACTCGCCTCGCATCCTCAAACATGCGATGGTCGTCCGGGTCCTCTAAAATATATCTTGCCTGCGATAAAGAATATATTGAAGAGATGTGCACTAAAAGAGTTTAAGAGTTGTAACTTAGAAACTTTTTTAACATACTTACCATAAAATCGGCCCATACGGCCTCCTGAAGGTTGCCGTGCTCCTGGTGATGGACGCGTGCGTAGTCCTCCCACGAAAGAGCAGGCACTCCGTCGATGACCCCGGGATAGTGCAAACGCACTATGGACCCGAGGACACCGTTCACCGGTCTCTGGTGTTTCTCACCGGTGAAAGACAAGTCGTCCCAAGCCCTGTAAGATATTTATTCATTCATTCATTACTTAAGTAATCAAAAGAAACTAAAATTGAAAACTATAATTTTTATTACCTGTCTCCGACTGGACGAATCACGATCCTCTGTGAAGGGACCGCGGGAGGACTGACAAAGTGAGTCCTCCTCGTCCTCCGCGTCTGCTGGGGCGCCACGTCAGGTGACCCAGACGGCTCCTCACCAGCCGAGTCAAAGGCCTCAGGAACAAACTCATCGCCAGCCGGGGGCTGGCTGGCCGAGGGCTGGCTCGCCGAGGGCTGACTCGCCGAGGGTTGCCTCGCCGAGTGCTGGCTGGCCGAGGGCTGCCTCGCCGAGGGCTGGCTCACCGAAGGCGCCGCAGCCTCTGAGTCAGCCGGTAAGGACTACAACATTCAAATGATTCATAAGTAAGTTTAATGTGAATTTGAATTTAAAGAATTTGTCAAAAACGAGTGACATTTACCTGTGACGAAGCTCTAGAGCTGGTCTGAACGTGCCCCAGCAGCTGAGAGCGTCTGCTGCCAGTCGACGAGGCACCAACGAAAGCGTCCTCAGGTCTAGAGGGGTAGAACCCCATCGTCGACGGCACCTTCTTACCCTTCTTTGACGCCATCCTATTGTAATTAGATAATTAGTAAATATGCAAATAAAATATATAAAATTCATGTTACTATCTTCAAGAAAACATTACTTGTAGTCACTTTCAAAATTCATCAGCATCATTGTCATGTGCCTGTGCCCTACTCCTTAAACCAGCCCAACGATCTTCCATCGTGGCCTGTTCTAATTTTCGTTTTCGCGTATCATCTGCCTCTAGATCTTCAACGTCTTCAACATCTCCAACTAATTGATCGAGTCCTGCACCAAGCTCGACAATAAAAGTGTCTGGCAACTCTTCTTCTTGGTACACTTCTTCAACGTCTTCGCTATCATGGTAACCATCATCCCCAGGAGTATATAGCCGCTCACGAGGATTCACCTTATATACCACCCACCAAGCACTGAGCTTCGTGCATGGATAAGGTAGATAATACACTTGTTCAACTTGATGCGCAAGAACAAATGTATCGTAACCTCGTAGTCGGTCCTTATGTTTCACTTCCACCATTCCAAATTGGTTTTCTCGAGTTCCATGAGTACGATCAAACCAGTCACAGTCAAAGAAGACAACTCGAAGGGTCTTATTTCCGGTAAAAGTAAATTGAAGGATTTTGTTAATGATACCATAATAATCGGTTAAATTCCCTTGAGTGTCCATTGCTCTCGTCACAACACCGGAATTTGATGTTGCTGCGAGAGGACGATGAGCTTCAAAATGAGTTGTACGGAATCGGAAGCCATTTACGTCATATCGACCATAGCTTCTAACATTCACCAATCCATACGATAGCTGCCGCAAATCTTCATGGACATTGTGAGTCCGACACTGTTATAAAAGACGAGAGAATATTACATAATACTTCTTTAATAATAGTAATTTATAATACATAGAAGACGAGAGAATATTACATATTCTCAAAACCAAGATAGAAAACTCTGTCCCCCATTTATTCCTTCCTTTCGCATCGCTTCTACTTGTTTGGCCGTAGGTTGATGCCTATGTGGCCAATATTGTCTATGGAACTCGCTGAACATGAAAAAACATCTTTTAGAGTACATGTGTAGCAAAATATGTAGATTAGCATAAACATAGGAGAAACACTTACTCGAAGTATTCCTGCATGCCTTCTATATCTGTGTACATGTAGAGTAAAGCAACAGTCCTTTCCTGTTCGGATAGCACGTAGGTCGTGTAGCTACCAACGGTGGTGCCTCTCGTTTGAAAAATGGAAAGGTCGCTTAGAGGGGGTGTTTCGTCCACATTGTACCACATCACCGAAGTATTGATATTGTTTTCTTCCGCAAAGTAGACACTTGAAAAGTATCAAACTTCTTTAAGAGCATATGCTTCAGTGATGCACCCTTCCACCCTTGCCCTGTTGCCAACCATTGGTTTCAGATATCATAGCGCTCTTTCAATGTGATACATCCACCTATATTGCACAGGACCGCCAACATTAGCTTCAAATGGAAGATGGATAAGCAGATGTTGCATTGGATTGAAGAAACCCGGTGGAAAATTTTTTTCCATCTTACATAAAAGTATGGGTATCTCCTTCTCTAACTTATCCATCATCCCGATCTTGATTTCTTTAGCACAAAGCTGTCTATAGAAATAGCTGAGCTCAGCTAAAACCTTCCACACCGCATCATCTAGATAGCCTCGGAACATAACAGGTAGGAGTCTTTCCATTATAATGTGATAATCATGACTCTTCAACCCAGTGAGGTTTCCTGTGTTAACATTTACGGCTCGTTTCAGGCTAGCTGCGTAACCATCTGGGAATTTCAAAGTTTTCATCCATTTCATAACTTCTTTGTTTTCTTTCGATCGAAGACAGAAAGAAGCACGTGGCTTTCCACCACTTTCAGAGATTTCAAGAGTTGGACGGTGACAAATGTCTGCCAAATCTAGTCTAGCTTTATAATTGTCTTTCGTTTTGCCAGGCATATCCATGCAAGTGCTTATGATACTTTCGCTCATATTACGCTCCTGATGCATGACATCAATGTTGTGCATTAGAATCAACGACTTCACATATGGTAGCTCCCAAAGTCCACATATGTGAGTCCAATTGTGTTCCTCTCCATAACCTACGAAATATCCAGGACGACCTTCATCAGGCACCAGTTTGTCCAACATATCAGAAATTTCTGACCCATTGAGACGCTTCGGTGGTCCTTTAGTGACAATAGTGTTCTTTCGAAAGACATGCCGCTGCTGCCTAAATATATGATTCGAGGGCAGCCAACGTGTGTGACAATCGAAGTAAGATATTTTGCCTCCATGAGTTAGTCGAAAGCAATCCGTGTCTGAAGCACATATCGGACACGTCAGACGACCGTGAGTGCTCCATCCGGAAAACATGCCATATGCCGGCAAATCATGGACGGACCACAAATAAGCAGCTCGAAGGTTGAATTTCTGCTTTTTGTAACTGTCGTACGCTTCGACTCCTGTCCACAAGACTTTCAATTCTTCGATCAGTGGTTTTAACATCACGTTGAGACGTGACCCATGATGATCAGGTCCAGGTACAATGAGGCTGAGAAACATGAACTCGTTATTCGTACATAAAGCAGGTGGCAGGTTGTACGGAATGACAAAGATAGGCCAACATGAGTATGGTGTGGCATTCGTACTGAACGGTGAGAATCCGTCTGTCGCTAATCCGATGCGAACATTCCTTGCATCACGAGAATAGTCTGGATCGAAACGGTCTAGCGCCTTCCATGCATCACCGTCGGACGGATGCGTCAAAAATTCTTTGTTCTCACGTTCACCTTCTTTGTGCCATCTCATGTGTCTTGCGGTTCTTTTTGAAAGAAACATCTGCTTCAACCGAGGTGTCACAGGCAAGTAACGAAGCTGCTTATGTGCGACATCTATCATCACATTATCGCCATCGTCATTAACAACTTCGACATACCTCAATTTACCACATTTCAAGCACATCTTCTCATTGGCGTGCTCTTTCCAGAATATCATGCAGTTGTCTGGGCACACATCGATTTTCTCATACTTCATACCGAGACCAGATATCTTGATCTTTGACTGATACATATCTGGTGGCACGATATCGCAGAACATCGGTTGTGGAAGGATATCGCAGATCAATTTCATGAGATCATTGTAGCAGTTGATGGAAAAAAAGTACTTGGATTTAATTGCCATAAATCTAGTTAAGAAAGCAAGTACGGTCACAGCCGTGTGTTCATGCAACGGCTCTTGTGATTTCTTCAGCTCCTCGAAGAACTTTTCTGCCTCATTTGTAAGAGGATCCTCCGCTTCAAGAGCTTCTAGCATCTCATCCATCCTATCAACCTCTGTTATATCATCATCCTCATCCACTTCGGCTATGACAGAGGTTGGAGACTGGAGGCGGGCACCGAGCGGCTACGGAGGTGGAGGGGTAGCGGCGTCGCACAGAGGACGGGCGTCCCTGCGATGGCGGCACACACGGGCGGCCAGACGGCTGGCGGCGTTTGGAGTAGATGAAGGGCGAAGGCGGCTTGGAGATGGGTCGAGGTGGAATGGATCGGACTAGACCTGATCTGTTTAAGTCGGATGTACGTGAACCGTCGATCTCGATCCGACGGTCCACATTGTAGATGGGCTATATAAACTTGTATCCCAACTTTACCCTAACCCTAACTCCTCACTTCACTCCTCTACGGCGGCGTGACGGCGCCAGCAGGCGGCGGCGATGGCGTCCAGGCCCGCGGCGGCGGCGATGGCATCCAGGCCCTTGGCTCTCGGGATTGCAAACCAGCTCACAAATAATGATCACATCCTTTTCCCATATGCAACCATTTTTTTAATACAACCATTAACATATTGCAGTTTTTGAATACAACCATTAACATATTGCAAAATCAACAAAAGCAACCATTAACATATTGCAGCTCACAAGAGGGCGAGGATGTTTTTCAATTGAATAATGATAAACTGCATATGGGTACAAAAACTTATTTGATAAACTTAGAGATTAAACTGCATAATGATAAACTTAGAGACTAAGCTAGAGACTAAACTACATAATGACAGTAATCGCGGGCACTTACAGTGGGCCAGTGCTGGGGCGGCGACTGCGGGCCGGCGGTGGGGTGGCGCCGCGGGCGGGGCAGCGAAGCGGAGGGCGCGGACGGCCGGGGCGGCGGGGGGCGCGGCGACCGAAGGCCGGGGCGCGGAGGGCGCGGACGGTCGGGGCGGCGGGGGCCGGCGACCCGAGGCCGGGGCAGCGAGCCGGGGCGCGGAGGGCGCGGACGGCCGGGGCGGCGGGGGCCGGCGACCCAAGGCTGGGGCGCGGAGGGCGCGGACGGCTGGGGCGGCAGGGGCCGGCGACCCGAGGCCGGGGCGGCGAGCCGGGGCGCGGAGGACGCGGACGGCCGGGGCAGCGGGGGCCGGCGACCCGAGGCCGGGGCGGCGAGTCGGGGCGCGGAGGGCGCGGACGGCCGGGGCGGCGGGGGCGCGGCGACCCGAGGACGGGGTGGTGGCGGGGCGGCGGGCCGGCGGCGGCGGGGCGGGGGCCGGCGGCGGCAGGGCGGCGACGGCGCGCGGTGGTGTCGAGTGGTGAGAATGAAACGAGATTGAAGTGTCGGGTCGGGATAAAGGCCCCTATTTGCAACGGCCATTTTAATTGCGACGGCCGGACCACGTAGCCGTCGCAATTAATGTTACTTGCGACGGCCCTTTTTGCAGCCGTCGCAAATAAGAACTTATTTGTGACGGCTTACTTATTTGCGACGGTACTAGGGTTAGCCGTCGCAAATAAGTGGCTATTTGCGACGGCACCGGTGTTGGCCGTCGCAAATAAATACTTATTTGTGACGGCCACGTTATTTGCGACGGCCAGTGGCGGGCCGTCGCAAATTACTGTATTTGTGACGGCTGGCCGTCGCAAATAAATATGGCTGTCGCAAATGATCGCTTTTCCTGTAGTGGTTGGCCCAAATAAATCAGCCGATAAGTGTGTTGTACCAAAGAGTCAAATCCTAACAATCCCCACAAAAAGCCAAAGTCTGCAAGTAACAATTTTGTGCTTTAATATACTAGCTTTGTAGTGCAGACCTGTTACAAGTTGAGCTGCACCTAGCATTCCATGAGTCACATACTCACAACTTTGCAATGGACATAGCCTTGAACTGCTAGTTTTGTGTGAGCAAGTTTCACATGAAAGCATCACTGATACTAGGCCGCCTAAAGCCATGCCTATGCTTGGAGGATTAAGGTCTTCTTCCGAGCCTGTTTATTAGTTTCTTTGAGATTACCCACATCTCATAGACTGTGACCTAACAATCAAACTCATATAGGTGTGTTCTTAGAGGTATACCCTGCAGGACGGTACCTTGCCTATTTAGGTCTCAAAACATATTAAGACATTAAAATGAACCTTCCATGCAGTACTGAGAGTACGCATCTGCTAGCGAAATGAGTAATAAATAAGTACTCTCCAGTTATACATACAACTTGTTTTTCCCAAGATCTACTTCACGAGATCTCTGATCACATAGTTTGTGTTACCATTGTATGATAACATCACGTGGGTTTCAAACCCATTTCCCTTGATGCTTCTTCAGTTACAGCACGTGCTAATCCCTTAGTAAAACGGTATGCAAAATTTCTTTTATTATTAATATACTCAACATCAATCTCTCCCGTATTTCTCAAATGGCTCATGGATTTGATTCGCCGTTTCACATTCTTGGAGATTTGAAATTTTCGTTTGCACTGCATACAGTTGTGATCACACTGTTATTATCACAATGTAAAAGAATGGTCGACACAGGTTTAATGACTAATGGCAAGTCCATCGAGAGTTGTTTTAGCCACTCGGCCTCAGTTGTGGCTGTCTTAAGTGCTACAAGTTCTGCATCCATAATAGACTTTGTCAATATAGTCTGCCTGCAAGACCTCCAAGAAACTGCAGCACCACCAATAGTGAAAACGTATCGACTAGTGGCTTTGATCTCTCAGCATCCGAGATCCAAAGAGTCATTATACCCTTCTAGTACAGTTGGGTACCCCGTATAGTGAAGTCCATATAATGATGTACCTCTCAAGTATCTCATTACATGTTCTAGTGCACACCAGTGATCTCTTTCTAGATTGGAAGTAAATCTGCACAATTTGCTTACTGCAAATGAGATGCCAGGTCTTGTTGCACCACCAAGATACATGAGAGAACCAATAATTTGAGAATATCTCAACTAATTAATGTCTTGTCCTATGTTCTTACAAAGATTTAGACTGGGATCATATGGCGTTGGAGAAGCTTTAGAATCTGAGTAGCCATATCGACTCAGAATATTCTCCACATAATGATATTGTTTTAAAGTAATCTCATTTTTGCCCTTAATGAGTTTGATGTTTACAATAACATCAGCCACTCCCAAATCCTTCATATAAAAATTTCGGGACATGAATGATTTTACATCATTTATCACATCGATACTAGTCCCAAAAATTAATATGTCATCAACATATAAGCTCAGTATTACTCCTTTACCCCCACCAAACCGATAGTACACACATGTTTCAGCATCACTTACCACAAAGCCTGCTGAGGTCATAGTTCTATTGAACTTCTCATGCCACTGCTTTGGAGCCTGCTTGAGTCCATACAAAGATTTTGTAACTTACACACCTTGTTCTCTTGCCCAGGCACCACAAAACCATCAGGCTTCTTCATATAGATCTCCTCATCGAGCTTGCCATTTAGGAAAGTCGTATTCACATCCATTTGATGGATAAGGAGATCATGACACGCAGCAAGTGCAACAAGCACACAAATTGTGGTTAGCCTAGCAACAGGTGAATAAGTATCGAAATCATCCTCACCTTCCTTTTGGGTAAATCTCTTGGCTACAAGTCTAGCCTTATATTTATCGACTGTACCATCTGGTTTGATCTCATTTTTAAATATTCGCTTACACCCAATAGGTTTACACCCAACAGGACAGTCACATATTTCCCAAGTCTCATTAGTCAAAATGGACTCCATTTCATTATGTACTGCTTCCTTCAAGCGATTGCATCAGCCGATGCATATGCCTCTGAAAGTTTTTTGGGTGTATCATCAACGAGGTAGACAGTAAAATCATCACCAAAAGGATTATTGAATCATTTGTCTCTTGCTCCCCTAAGGAGCAATATTTGTATTATCATCCTCTACGGGGTTTTCAGTGTAAGAACAAGGTACGAATACTGGAAAATGATCAGGAGTAAAACTAGTAGATGCCTCGCTATGATCTACAACTCTATCCTTCATTGAAAAAATATCCTCAAAAAATGTGGCATCACGAGATTTAGTCACGGTGTTAATGTGCATGTCAGGAATCTCAGATTTAATCACTAAAAATCTATAGGCCGCACTATGTTGTGCGTATCCCAAAAAAGACACAGTCCACGGTTTTTGGTCCCAATTTTTTTTTCTTACACGCAGGCACAATAACTTTGGCCAAATAGCCACATGCACGTAAGAAACCGAGAGCAGACTTTCTTCCTTTCCATCCTTCATACGGGGTTATTTAAAACTTGGATGATGGAACTTGATTCAGCACAAAACATGCGGTCATAATGGCTTCCACCCACTATGAGTTGGATAAACCGAACTGTCCAACATGGCATTAACCAAGTCCGTTAGTGTTTGGTTTTTCTGCTCAGCCACCCTATTAGATTGGGGTGAGTAGGGAGTTGTTGTCTCATGGATAATTCCATGCTCTGCACAATATTCGCCCAAATGATTGGAAAGGTAGTCTCCTCATCTATCGGACCTAACACGTTTGATTTTTCTTTCTAGTTGGTTCTCTACCTCAGCCTTATAGATTTTAAAATGGTCTAGTGCCTCATCTTTTGAGTTAATAAGATAGAGATAACAATGTCTAGTAGCATCATCAATAAAATATATAAAATATTTCTTCCCTACTGTTGTCAAAATTCCATTCATTTCACACAAATCTGAGTGAATAAGATCTAGTGGTGACAAGCTCTTTTCTTCCACGCTTTTAAAAGGTTTACATGGCTGTTTAGCTTGCACACACGCATGACACTTAGATCTTCTTCCAACAAGAATTTTCAGAATCAAATTGAGTTTGGACAATTTAATGACGCAATCATAATTATTGTGACAAAGCCGAGAGTGTCAAACAGTAGCCTCTCCTCCATTGCATTCATAACTAGAGCAAGCAAATGAGTTCAAATGATTATTACAATCTTCAACAACTGAAAGACAGAACAGGCCTCCGCTATGATAGCCTTTTCCGATAAATACATCAAACTTCGAAACAATAAATTTGTTTGACTCAAACACTAGCTTATATCCATCATGACACAATAGAGAACCACTAATCAGGTTCCTATTTATTTTAGGAACGTGCTGTGCATTCCTCAAAGAGAGAGTCTTTTCGGAGGTCAACTTTAGATCGACTCTTCCAATTCCATGTACAGCAGTCCTAGACCTATTGCCCATCAAGAAAGAGAAATTGTCGGTAGCCTGATAAGAAGAAAATAAATTGTAGTCGGAACAAACATGCACATTAGATCTCGTGTCTAACCACCAATCGATGGAATGACATGGTAGAAAAACTTCTGGAACATACCCTGATCCAAACGTTCCTCCAGCCTCGCCAATGGTGACATTCACAGAGTTCTAACCACCACCTTTCTTGACTTTTCTATTGTGGCATCTCCTTGCTATGTGGCCAAGATCATCGCACACAAAGCAAGTCAGGTCTTCTTTCTTCTTCTTATTAAAGCTAGTGTTTTGTTTGGACTTTCCTTTCCAGTTCTTGTTGTTCTTATTGCCACCACAAGATTTACCTTCAATTGCATTGGCATTAGATGGAGTCCCTTCCTACGGAATAGAACGAGGAACATCCTTTGATCTTGCTTTCTCCTCAACATCAAGAGTTAAGATCGAACTTTCAACGGTCATAACCTCTTTCTTGTGTTTAAGGATCGTCGCAAAACTTCTCCAAGATGGAGGCAGTTTGGAAATAATTCCACCAACCACGAACTTGTCAAACAAGACCGTATCAAAATGCGCAAGTTCCCCCACCAGAAGCTGGATCTCATGAGCATGTTCCACGATAGATCGGTCATCGACCATCTTATATTTGTGGTACTGGTCATTAACATAGAGTTCACGTTCGGCATCTGACTCCACATATTTGCAGTCTAGGGCCTCCCACAATATGCTTAGCCAAAATGTGGTTCATGTAAATGTCACATAGACGATCTGATAGGAGTGACAATAGGCAGCCAAGACAAGTGGAATTGTCCAGATCATAATCAGGTGCTACTCCTTTGTGAGAGTAAGAACTGGGGAGATCACCCACCAGATCTTCACCGACATGAGCCAGAACTTGACCCGTGTCTGCCATCTTTTAAAATTGCCACCCGACAAATCGCTCGGGTTTCATCACATCAGTAAGTCCAGGCATGTAAATTCTATCAGGTTTTTGGATTGTTAGAAAATAGACATGGAATACAATTATTTTGATGATCCGAAACATCAAAATGACTAGAACAGTTCTACTGGCAGTCAACATGAATAGTGCTACCACTACACAAACAAGAATTGAAACATATGCGAATAAATCGCTCATCGAATAAATCAATTTAGTCGTAGTTTGATTGATCCACCTATAGATCATCCTGCTATCAAGTACACATTGAAACTGTTGAGGAAGATGGAAGTGCAGCGAGCAGACGTGCAAATGCACTTCCCAAAAACCTGATCGCCAGCACCCGTGCAAGTCTTCAAATCACCAGCGCCGGTTCTGAGAAACCACTCTCCTTCGATCCTTTGCAGGACGAATGGAGGGACGGCAAGGCAAAAAATGGATGCGCAAAACAGTTTGCAAAAGAGGCGAGTTTTTGTCTGTTGTTTGTCATCTCTAGTATAAATGACGTCTCCTTATATACTCGTGTATGCCAACCGCCTCAAATTCGATCTGCCTAAATCGCAAATCCGCCCCCTGGAATTCCTCATCGTGCAACTAATGGGAGCAGTCATGGGCATTCGTGCACATTAAACGTGCGCATGCAATTATTCCTCAAATTACTCCACACGTTAATGTGGCAGTCTAGGTGTGATGAAATATGACCATTTTATATACGTGGCACAAAAATAAAGGCTTAGTAGAACACAACTCGACATGACACGAAGCGAACGCGCAACGTCGCAAGTTACAAGTCATGCGATAATCACGCGTAAAATCGTGAAACGCGCGTGCGTGTGTGTCTTTGCGTCCATAGCAGCAGCCCTCATCTCCCTCATTATTCCCATTCTGAGAACCACTCCAAGAGCCACTATATATATTGGAGAACATCCATCTAGGTGGGCAATGTGGGACTAAAGTCTCCAGCCACATCTTCACACCACCTTGGCTTTTCACCAGGGTAGTTGGCCCAAATAAATCAGCCCATAAATGAGCTGCACCAAAGAGCCAAATCCCAACATTATTAAAGTTGTAGCTGACTCTCATACCTTTCCAACGGTTGTCCATATTTTTTCATTGCATTAAGAGTTTGTAAGTTATGGTGGTGTAAAACTGTCAGTTTTCTGGAGCCATATTTGACAGAACCTCTCCTGAAAGTGGCATTTTTTGGTACAGTTTAAACAGTAAAATTATTCAAAATATGCACAAACTTGAACTAAAAGAATTGAAGCACATCACATTGGATTCCCTGAAATGCATCCATTCACCCTTATAAACTTTCGTACATGTAGTTGCTCGCAAACTTTCAAACGGTGCTCACAATGTCCATATTCTAGACTGCCAGAACAGCTTCGACGATACTTTGAATTCCACCCTGTTACACTGAGATTTAGCTTTGGAGTTCAAAATAAAATTGGTGGAGGACTTTCTAAGATTTTCAGAAATGTATATATATTCCTATGCTATAGTATTAGAGTATGATACATGACTGTTTAAAGTTTAAACTTTTTCTGTCTGAATTTGGTAGCACCTATACATATGTAATAGTTTAAACTCCAAATTCTAAATCTTAATGAGCTGAATATGGGACAACTTTGAATTACCAAAGGGTAGCCCATCTTCTCCCCTTTCAAAACTGTATCACAATACTCCAAAAGATGTTCCTACAGGGAGATATTGCAAAAATACAGAGACTGGTTCCATAACTCAGAAAATTGAAGCCTTTTTTGTTTCTGTGGTTTTTCACCAGTTTTATGTGCCTTTCTGCCCTGGATGTCAAAAGAGAAGTTGTAGGGGACTCCTCAGAATTTCCAAAACTGTTTTAAATACCTGCATTGGTGAAGTCCATAAGGAGATATTCACTGTCAAAGTTGAGCAACTTTCTGCCCAAACTGAACAGTGAAGTGTAAGTATGTTGAACTGTGTATTTGATTCATTTTCATGTCTTAAATGTGAGAATTTGCCATGGGAATTAACAGAAACTTGTAGATTATAATTACATCCATGGCACGTACTTGAATTGTGACACCCGGTTCCGAGAATGAACCAAGTGTGACGTATAGGTGTGCCCAGGATGTTCATCACACATATATGAGTGCATCACAAACGATACTCACATAACAACCACGTTTCGAATAATAAATAGTACCTTATTACAATATCTAAATAGTCTCGAATACAAACTCTAATAATACTGCAGCGGAAAAACTAAGCACTAGAATACTCTATCTCCATAGGCAATCTGACAGTAACGTGCACGCCTAGTACTCCTCGTAGTCCTCTGGATACTCCAAATTATCGCCTGCTACTGAACTAATGTGCATAGCAAGGGTGAGTACATGTCGTGCTCGGCAAGTGTGGTAAAGTATGATATGTAGCCTAACAAGGATGGAATAAATGGATTATTGTGGAAAAGTACATTCCATTCATAAAAAGTGAGGAAATGTGACTTATGATTACTATATGAGGTCAATTCCCATCATAACCCAAATACAACCAATACCATGTCGAATACCATCAATTCAATGTAATTAACCATAATCATATATAATTATCCATAACCCTCCATATCCAACTCATCATAACCAAACCATATCCCAATCCCAATTCCATATCCAATTCCAACCATTATTCAATAACCAGGTCCATAACTCTGATCATGTGAGGGTCCAGGTCGCTTGTAACCTGGAGCACGACCATCGTGATAGTTCTACACTATGCAGAGGTGGCACTACTTTATCCACAAGTTCGTGATTTAATCATCTTTCGATGACTATGAACCTCCATTATGCCGTATCACACTTCCATAGGTGTGTGGCCAAGAGATCACAAAATAGCCCTTACAAAGTGACTACCAGCATGTTGCGGACCCACTAAGGTTTCCTGGAGGTGATGTCTCCAATTGAGCATATCCAGCTATGGGACCCCTCTTGTGCCATTCAGATCCTAGGGTAGTCCCGCCATTACTACAAACCCAACAGACTACCATTCCCCAAGCCTTGCATATTAATTGGCTAAGCCGCACCCATACTTAGCCTTGTGGTGGCACTGTTATCAGGGGTGGTCGCTACACGAACCGGTCCTTAGATCTAAAGCAAGCAAAACCACCAAATCGTTCCAACCAATTCCACATAATCGTTTTTCTTAGACCCCTAGGTTCCATGTTGCTAAATGGTCATTATCATCAATTCACATAGTTCATATGTTCATTAGTTCATAATTAAGCCATTTGGTGATTCCCAATCCCAATTAAGTAAAGCGGAGCAAAAGTGTAAAAATACTCTTCCCGACTTTCTACAATATATCCTGAGCAACAATGATGGGCATACAAGTCTAGTAAACACCTATTCATGGGTTTCCCATCAATTTGACAAAAGGATGCATGTTTGAAATAAAACATTTCAAAATAGAATCAAAATGTCCAAGGGCACTTGCCTTGCTCCGTTGGTTGGTCTGGATCAAGAGCTTCAAAGTTCTGGTGCTGAAGGTCCCCGAAAGCACCTTCTAGAGCATTTGCTTCTATTATGTGCGACAAACATGCAAAACAAGCATTACAATCAATAAATGATAATATAGTACTAAATATTCCATGATGTGCATGAATGATGCAATACATTTTATTAGGTTGCTATTATTTCTTATTGACTGGTTGCAATCGAGTTTTACGTGTTTGAGTAAGATTCAAGCCATTTTCGGGAAAATTGGGGAAGTTTCAGGATATTCAACAATTTAGAAGCCGAACTAGTTTGCACAATGCGCCAGACGTGTCCGCTCTGGACCAGACAAGTCCGCTCTAGACTGAACAAATCTTCTATGTCTAGGGTTTTGCAAACTTCTCAACTAGGGCGTGGTTTGAATCGATAATGGGATCAAAATTGACGTGGAAAGTTTGATCTAGGGAAAATATCGTGAATGCAAAGGTTCAAGTGTTGAGGACTAGGTTCAATGCGCAAACTTGACGTCTAGATTTGTTGACAACAAATCGGCGACAAGAAGTAGAATAAGAATGTTGATGATGAAGAGTTGATGAAGAAGATCGCAGCAGCGATGACGATCTTGCTTGATCCCCCCTCTTCCTCCTCTTCCTCCTCCTCATCCTCCTTCTTCTTCTCCTCCACCTCCTCCTCCTCCTCCCCCTCCTCGTCCTCGTCCTCCTCCTCCTCGTCGTCCTCCTCCTCCTCCTTCCCCTTAGACGGCGGCTCGCGTCGAGAGACAAGGCAGTGGGATTTTTCTCTAATGTGGGCAAGGTGAGGGTCAGGTTGTGGGTCGTTTATATAGGAGGAGGAGTGGTGGGGTTAGGGTGGAATCCAAGTAGGAAACAGTGGGGACAAGTAGGGGCCTTGGTGAGGTCGCGCTTGAGCTCCACAAGGGTGGGTCACGATGTTCTAGGGCCGAAATAGATCAATTACCCAAAAACTCATCGTGGGGAAAAATAAGAATTCGAGTTGAAATCCTAGAAACAAGACTAGTTCATGTGAAGTCAGACAAGTCCGTTCGAGTACATAGAGGAATATCGGACAAGTCCGATGTTGTGCCGGATAAGTCCTCTAATTTACAGTGAGTTAGTCCGAAGCGTTCCATTATCAATTATCGGACTAGTTTGTAGTTGTAATGGACAAGTCCGGGGGAAAACAGCAACAAAACCGGATTAGTCCATAAAATTATCGAACACGTCTAGACGGGAACAAAAAAATGGACTAGTCCATACCATGTGTCGGACAAGTCCATTGTTCTGAAGAAAAATAAATTAAGCCAGAGCAAATGGGTATACCGGACTAGTTCGTGGATACGTCCAGACAAATCCGTAACCAAAACTAATTTTAATTGTTGTTTTGCCTATAACTCATTTTAATCTTGTTCCTTTTATGTTGCATTATGTTAAACATGTATGGGAATGAATTCAATGCATGATGGATGAAAATGGGAGTGTTACATGAATTGTGTTCGATGTAATCCAAATGACATGTTGGTACTACGTCACTCACCAAATAGAAAATTCCTAACCGGGTTACCTCCAGCGTATACATCTAATTGGTGGAACAAATGTTGAGCACTCGCAAACATGCTCTATTTGCAAAATGTTTAACCTGAATAGTGTCTACAATTACAGTTCATAGATTATGCGCCACAAGAGCGAGGCCACGTGGTAGCACGACAGGCAGTCACAATATAATATATCAGTATACGCCCAGTATTATTCCATACATGCAATCCTCGAGGAGTGCTCATCTCGAGAAATGTGATCATGTTTCCACACGAGATGTCGGGGGACTCAAGTAGAGTGCGAACGAGTCACAGACGATAATTTTATCAACCCGACAAATACCACTTGTTGTCACATAAGAGCTAAGGCATGCCGATGGCGAGCGCTGTGTATGGCTCATTGAACATGAATTGTCAAAGAGTTGCATACTATCGCGTTACCGACCACACGATGGGGTTTCCACTTTCTTGCCTAATGCACGCTTGGAACCAGCACTTCATATGTTCTCGAAACCATGAAGAGGTTTAGGGACTCATATTAACTCCCATGCCAGTCCACGGAGGACAATTAGATACATTCTCGTATGCTGATCTTACCGAAATTGATCTGCTTTCGGTGATGCACCTTACCTCTTACTTGACATAAGTGTCATTATGTAATATAATAACAAATATGTTAGCTTGCCACTTTAGTAAATATACTATTATCAGTCCTTATGTGGGCCTAGTACCGAATCCTCACTTGTAAATCTATAGTTTTCAAAATATGTTTCTCTTTAGGTGCACTATTCCCAATGTAGCTCTAATATTAACTGTGAGGACGAGGGTCCCGACATTCCAAGAATCAATTTGGATGGTGTCGTGTGATAAGACAATCAATAGCACCACACAGAAAAGAACACAGAACACATAACATAAGTGACCATGTTATATTATTCTCTAATTTTTTTACAAAAGTGATTACATCAGAGGAAGTCTTTATACTACTCTCTCAAACTTACACTAAATCAATAGTGGTAGTATCCAGCCAACGGATACACCACTCTAGCACACATAAGATAGCAGCTAGGAACCCGTCATAGCTATATAACTGCAAAACTCGTATAAATGTAACTGTGAGCACAAGGCTCAACAAGACTTAACCGTCTTACCTAAGAACATAAAACTCTACATGCTAGAAACATAATATATGAATTTAAACTGCAATAAGTAAATGTTCACTATTATTATATCCTTGTTTCGTGTATATCATAGCATGTGAAGTCCATGAGCATGAAAACATTATGAAATCCATAATCAACCAAGAAATGCTTCATCCACGATGTTGAAGGTCCATGGTTACAAAAACTTTAGCAAGTTAATTGCTTAGAATCATAACTTTAGTTCTTGTATCCATCAACTTCAACCAAGATGCTTAACCATACAACATGTTTCATCCGGTTTCCAAATGTTACTACATCACAACACAGTGAACAAGTATGCTCCCTTTGGCGAGCGATGGTGATTGGATTCAAGAAACACCGTGTAAGACCTATGTGTGCTGAATACATTGGCTTGTAAGGAATACACTTGGCTTTGATGATAAAAGTTTTGAATATCACCAAAACACCTTTTTATCAAGGTCCGACTCTAGCTCTGAGCTACAGCAAGGTCCGACTTCTTGGTAAGGTCCGACCAGCTTTGGTTAGCTCCGGTGAGCTTTATCTCTAGCTCCCGCATGTCTTTGTTAGCTCCGGCATGTCTTTGATAGCTCCGGCATATATTTGATAGCTCCGGCATGCTTTTGCTAAGCTCCGATGTACTTTGTCTAGCTCCGGTTTTGGGTTGACTAGTTTTGACTAGTTTTTGGTAAGCTCCGGTGCTAGGATCTACTAGTTTTGGTAAGCTCCGGCAGGTGCTTCATTGTACTAGTAAGCTCCGGTCAAGCTTCGGCTTGCTGTGTGATGGTCCGGAACTTGACCGCAATACTTCTGCTTTTCATTTGCAATGTTTCGTACTTGCTTTACATTGTTGGAAAGATTGCTTAGTATTCATTTTCTAAGTTTTTGGTGCGTTTTGGTTGATATGGATAATATTCTGTTACCGTGGTTTTGCAACATGCTTATGTGAGGTTCTCACGTAAGGTGTTGTGTTCGGAACTGACGTGAGTCAAGTCGAGGACTTGGGCTCGTATGGATTGGTTGTTTATTCATGTGCAGGTTTTGCTTGAGTTCAAGACATGGCTGGTGACGGGATCCATTGGACTAGTCTCAGGGGGGAGATGAGGTTCCAACAACCAAATTCAAGAGGAATTGTGGTTGAGCTGATCAGGAGGTTGCACAGCATTATTGAATCAAGAACAATGCATATGAAGGTATCATGGACATCATTGGAAGATGTTTGCACGTGTGCAAGGAGTTAATGGACGTGGCTACATGGTTCTGAGGCGTGATGAAGAGATGTGGACATAAAGAATTGGTCGGAAAGGTCCAACTGACTAGGTTATGGACTCAGGTTGCGGCTGAGTCGGGTTTGACTCAAATATGGAAAGATTTGAGTTGGTTATGATAAGATTTCGTGTGGGTCACGAATTTGAGTTGTTTAGGAATGTGGAATACGTTCCTAAGGTATTTGGATGTCTTAAGGTTGCTTCTATCTGCGTATAGAAGAATCTTGAGCAGTTATAGAAAGTTACGATTTGTGATCTGAGTAGGATTGGAGTCCTAGTTGATATTGGGTTGGCCTAAGGGCTGGTTATATAAGCAAGGGGGCCCAGAGCTCGTGGGGGACGACTTTGGTGCTGTTCCTCCTGTGTTCTATTGAATAAAATTTGAAGTTTAAAGGAACTTTTGTGCCTTTTTCGTCCGACTTGTTCCAAACAAGTTTTACTCATCGAGTTTCTGGACCGCACTACCTTTCGTCGGTGGTTTTACCATAACTCGAGTTTTACAGATCCAATTGACGTGATTCTTTTTGGATTGTCTTCAAAACTTGATTGTCTATCATATGTAAAAATTTCATGGTCATTGGATTTGTGGTCTATGATCTACACGAGTTTCTTTGCAGCGTTCCAGAACTGTTTTTTTCTCGGGTAGGACAGATTGACCATTGGTTGATTTTTCGATCATAACTTGAGTTTTTCTCGTCGGATTTGAGTGATTCTTTTTGTGTTGTCTTCGTGACTTGATTTTCTCTGATATCTATCACTTTTGTCACGGTGAAACACATTTAGATTAGTCTCACACATGATTTCTTTAACAGATCGTTTTTCTGCCGAAAGGGTTTGGGTTTAATTGTTTCTACTGCATAAGATTTTTAAATCTACCATTCACCCCTCCTCTGGTAGCTTTTCACGTGCTCTTCGATCCCACAATTGGTATCAGAGCCACGGTGCTCTAATCTTTGTGATTTGCGCGTGTTTTTGACTAATCATCATGGAGAAGTACTCTGCCAAATCTTGTGTGTTCGCTGGTATTGATTTTCAGGTTTGGAAGGCACGCATGGAGGCTTTCATCCAGGCACAAGGCTTTGCAATATGGGAGAAGGTATACAAGCCTTACTAAGTGCCATGAAATGATCAAGTTACAGCTACAAATCTGAGAGATGTCGACAACAACAACAAGGCTCGGAACATGATCATACCAGGATTAACACAAAGCGACTTCGACCGTGTTGCACACCTTCAATCTGCATACGATGTGTGGAAAGCACTTTGTGACTACCACGAAGGATCCAACACGATCAAAGAGGTAAGGCAAGACATGTTCAAGAAAGAATACATGCGCTTCGAGATGCAACCCAGTGAGTCTATTGATGACCTTTTTGCTCGCTTTAATAAGATTCTGAGCAACTTGCGAAGTGTCAATGTTAATTTTTCATATGCTGAAAATGCTAGGAAATTGCTAAGTGCATTAGATATGTCAATTTGGGAGATGAAAGTCACATCTATTCGTGAATCTACTATCATGAGTTCTCTTACATTAGATGTACTCTATTCTAAACTAAAAACTCATAAAATTGACATCCTAGCACGTAAGAACCCAAATAAGTCTATTGCATTTGTTTCACAACGTGATATGTCTAGCTCCGGCCAATCATCATCTTGCAATACTCTTGCTTTGTTGTACTCACTAACCGTGGAGCAGATCGAAGAATTTCCAGAAGAGGAGTTGGCACTCATCTCTACTAGATTCCCAAAAGCATTGCAAAATGTGAGAATTAGAAGGAGAGGAAGCTCCGGACCTCAACGCTGTTTTGAATGTGGTAAAACAGGACACTTTCGTACAGAATGCCCTAACCTTTCAGGTCCGACCACCCGGGAAGAAAAACAAAGCAAGGTCTGGACCTCCTCTGGAAATTTCAACAAGAAGAAGAAAGGTATCATAGGACGCAAGATGATCAACAGTTTCATCACTGCGCTTCAAGAGTTCAGTTCAAGTGACGTGGACATTAGAAGTGATGAAGATGATGATGATTTGGCAAACTTGTGCTTCATGGCAGGCAAGTCAAGATCAAATATAGAGGAGGCAGAACACAACAGCGACAATGAAGAGGTATGTCCTACTTGCGAAGAAATGTGTGATGCTATTTCTCGTGCCACTATTATTGTTAAGAAAAAGGACAAAAAGCTTAGGTATAGTGCTGCTAAAATTGAATCACTAGAACCTGAAATCAACCGTTTAAAAACATTGATTCCTAGTGATGATGCATGTTCCTCATGTGATTTAATATATGAACAATTGTCCTCATTAAGAAGTGTGCACACCTCCACACTTAATAAACTTGAGTTAGAAATTGAAAAGAACAAAGAGCTTGCTGCACATAATGATAAAAACTTGAAAGATGCTAGATGTTCTACAATTGATTTGCATTGTTCTACTTGTGATGATCTTGATAAGAAACTACAGGATGCTATGAATGAAATTTCTATATTGAACAATGATTTACGTTCTCATGAAGTTAAATTTTGTTCCAATTGCAAACTAAAAGGAAAAACTTCATGTGAAAATTGCCTTGATCTGTCCAATAAACTTGATGACATGCATAGGACATTAGATCGGTTTTGTAATGGGAATAAGAACCTAAACTTACGGCTGAATTCTTCTGAGTCTTACAATAATAAAACTGGTTTAGGTTTTTATTCTCATGCTCATGCTAAGGCACATCCACCAAAAATTGTAAAGTCATTAGGAAGTGGTTTGATTCAAACAGTTCCTAAACAAAAAGGAGTGGTTTTCAAATCTGCAGGAGTGTTGTCTCTTTCGGTTTCAAATAAAAATATTGCTTGCTCATCTAGATATGAACACAAAGTTAAATTTCATTGTACCTTCTGTGGTAGAGATGGTCATGTCATAGATTTTTGTATTAGACTAGCTAAACAACATAAAAGGGAAAGAATGGTTGCTAGATCTCATAACTTTCATGCAAAATATGCTGCACACATTGAACCGAATGTACAACCTGCTGTTTTGAGTCAAAAACATTCAAAGTTTACCTCCGGACCTTCTGTTTTTGCCTCCGGAGCTACTGATTTTTGTGCTACACAAGTAACACCTGATAGGTTAGTAGTCAAGAATAAAAAATCTCAAACTTTGACTCATAAACCTGCTGTTTTGTCTGAGCTTTCGCGTGTTTTTCCTGCTGCACGTCGCGTGACTCGGTACTGGATTCCTAAATGCCTTTTGACTAACCCTAGTATTGAGTCATCGACGTATTATGCTTTTATGTAGGTTACACGATTGAGGAAGGAGAACATTTGGATTGTGGATTCAGGTTGCTCACGCCACATGACCGGTAACAAAGATTGATTCTCCTCCCTCTCTTTTGTGTCACGTGTAGATAATGTTACTTTTGCCGATAATTCTTCAACTCCTATAATTGCTAAGGGTTCGGTTAGAGTAAATGATCACTACACTTTGAAGGATGTGGCACTTGTCAAAAATTTGAAATACAACTTTCTTTCTGTTGCACAATTGCTAGATGAAAATCTAGAAATTATTTTCAATAAAAATTGCTGCAAAGTTGTAGGTTCAAATAGTGAGCTTATTTTTAACATGTCTCGGTTTGGAAGAGTTTTTAAAGCTGATTTTGATATGTCTTCCTCTAAGCATAGGTGTCTAGTTGCTAATGATTCAAAGGACTTATATTTTTGGCATCGTAGACTTGGTCACGTAGGCTTTGATCACCTAATGTGTGTTAGTGCTCTTGATCGCATACGTGGGCTGCCTAAGCTTAAAAGGGACAAAGAAATTGTGTGCTCTTCTTGTAGACATGCAAGATGGTTGCAGGTTCACATACTCCTCTCACAATGATCATGACAACTGAACCATGTTAATTTTTGCATCTTGACACCGTAGGACCTTCACGTGTTCAATCCTTCGGAGGTAAATGGTATGTTCTTGTTATTGTTGATGATTATTCTAGATACTCTTGGGTTTACTTTATGGCGTCTAAGAATGAAGTTTTTAGTCACTTTAGAACTTTATTTCTTAGATTATCAATTGATCACCCAGGATCTTTAAAAGCAATTAGAAGTGATAATGGAACTGAATTTAAAAATCAATCTTTTGATCACTTTTGTGCTGAAAATAGAATAGATCATCAATTCTCTTCACCATATGTACCTCAACAAAACGGTGTTGTAGAAAGAAAGAACAGAACCTTAGTTGAGATGGCTAGGACTATGCTTGATGAATATCAAACTCCTAGGAAATTTTGGGCTGATGCATTAGCAACCGCTTGTTATGTCTCAAATCGTGTTTTCTTGCGTGCTAAGCTAGGTAAAACACCATATGAGCTTCGGTTTGGACATAGGCCTAGTGTTACACACTTTCGGGTTTTTGGTTGCAAATGCTTTGTTAAGAAACATGGTAATCTTGATAAATTTGAACTTAGATCCATTGATGGCATGTTTCATGGTTATCCATCTCATACTAGAGGCTACCGTGTGCTTTTACTTGACACTAACAAAATTATGGAGACTTGTGAAGTGTCTTTTGAAGAAGCTAGCCCAGGTACTAGCTCAAGTATTGCAGGACCAGATCCGTATCCTCAGGGGGAGGGTATTTTCGAAGATGAAGAAGAGCCGGTGATACTGCCTGGTAGTTTTGAAGTTGACACGTGTCTAGCTCCGGACATTGAACAAGCTCCGGCTATCACCTATGCTGGTCCTGATTGTCCACAAGACATAAGCTCATCAATCTATGATGAACCTAATGAAGAAGAAGCTTGTGAGACATCTGTTCCCCTACGTTTTTAAGATCATCCCCCACAACAGATGATTGGAAGCTTGCACGAACGAGTCACACGGTCCAGGTTTTGCGATCCAAACTCTCATGCTCATTCTGCTTTTGTTGCTTCTTTTGAACCCAAAGATATATCACACGCACTCACTAATGAATCTTGTATTATTGCCATGCAAGAAGAGTTAGAAAATTTTGAAAGAAATAATGTTTGGAAACCTATACCTCCACGTCAAGGTCATACTTTAATTGGAACTAAATGGGTATTTAAAAATAAACAAAGTGAGGATGGGGTTGTGGTTAGGAATAAGGCTAGGTTGGTTGCTCAAGGTTTCACTCAAGTTGAAGGTCTAGATTTTGATGAAACTTTTGCTCCTGTCGCTAGATTAGAAGCCATAAGAATTTTTTTAGCTTTTACAGCATCTAAAGGTTTTAAGCTATATGAAATGGATGTTAAAAGTTCTTTTCTTAATGGCTACATAGATGAGGAGGTTTATGTCAAACAACGACTGGGTTTTGAAAATCCAGATTTTCCTAATCATGTTTACAAACTGTCCAAAGCCTTATACGGTCTCAAACAAGCCCCTAGAGCATGGTATGATAGGTTAAAAACATTCTTACTTGAAAAGGGGTTTACCATGGGCAAGGTTGATAAAACTCTTTTTGTGCTTAAGCATGGCAATGACTCATTATTTGTTCAAGTGTATGTGGATGATATTATCTTTGGTTGTGCTTCTCATGATCTTGTGTCCAAGTTTTCAGCAATGATGAGTTCCGAATTTGAAATGAGTATGATGGGTGAACTCACTTACTTTTTGGGGCTGCAAATCAAGCAAACCAAGGAGGGTACCTTTGTGCAACAAACGAAGTATACCAAAGACCTCCTAAGGCGCTTCAACATGGACAAAAGCAAGCCTCTTAGGACACCAATGGGAATAGCAACAACTCTTGAACTTGATGAAGATGGTGAATCCGTGGATCAAAAAGAATATAAAAGCATGATCGGATCACTTTTGTACCTCACGGCATCAAGACCGGACATACAATTCAGCGTATGTCTTTGTGCACGGTTTCAAGCTTCCCCACGTGTTTCACATCGTCAAGCCGTCAAAAGGATTCTAAGGTACTTAAATGGAACTCAAGAATTTGGCATTTTTCTTCCTGCTTCCTCAACCGTTACTTTGAAAGCTTTTTCGGATGCTGATTTTGGGGGTTGTAGGATTGATAGGAAAAGTACTTCCGGTGCTTGTCATTTTCTTGGTAATTCTCTTGTTGCTTGGTCCTCTAGAAAACAAAATTCAGTTGCACAATCCACAGCCGAATCTGAATATGTAGCTGCTGCTAGTGCTTGCTCACAAATTCTTTGGATTGTTCAAACACTTATGAACTATGGGGTTGATCTAGATAGTGTTCCACTGTTTTGTGATAACACTAGTTCCATTTGCATTGCTAAAAACCCCGTGCAACATTCTATAACTAAGCATATTGACATTAGGTATCACTTTCTCCGAGATAATGTTGAAAAAGGAAACATTGTGCTTCACCATGTAGATACCGAACAACAATTGGCTGACATTTTTACAAAACCTTTGGATTTCACTCGTTTTTGTTACATTCGTAGTGAAATAGGGGTTATGCATCCTCATGGCTTAAATTGAGGGGGAGTTTTTGAAACTTGGGAAGTCTTTGTGTGAATCTGAAATTAAAATAATATGAGCATAGTATTTCATACATATATGACTCTGTGATTCCTTTACATGCTGAAAGTTCTTACTACATTACCCGTGTTATACATTTTGTAGTTTTTGCCATGTCTAGTAATTGGAATAATTACTTACACTAAAACTGGTCATGGTCGAACTTTCTTGCAGTTTTGAACTTGTTACATGTTCACAAGTGCTTTTAATCATAAAGAATTAATCAAGTAATCAACTCACATGTTGAGTTTTTATGAACAAATATAAATTGAGAAAAGATCAAGACAATATGCATGCATCGCACTTCTTTTTCTGAGATGGCTTATCATTGCACTTAGATTTGAACTTGGAAGAAGTTGTGTGTGATTAAAACCATGTCCTTAAGCTTCTGATTGTCAAATGACATAGGCTTGGCGTGGTTGGTTAGAATAAGGCAGATGCGCATATAATCTCTTGCAAATATCATATGATCTAAATTTATGCTTTGAAAAATAATAAAATGCAGCAACTTGGGTCATGCTTTCAAGTTTTGAAATAGTTAAGTTTGTGAGATCATGACTTGCTTAAATTGAAAATTACATATGATCTCTAGCATGGCTTACACTACTTTATGTATCTCATTGATGTGATAGTGTAAGTTGCTTGATAGTATGACTTAGATGAGCTTTGTTTTATATGTATATGTTATAATATGCTCATAACAATTAAAATTTCTCTTTTACCTTGCTGAATACATTGTCAAAGGGGGAGAGATTAATCACACATTCAAAAAGGGAAAGATAATGTGCATGGGGAGAGATGATAAAGGGGGAGAGATATGTGAATTTTGAATTTTGAATTTTGAATTTTTGCTTTTCTTCTCATTTTATTTCTGATTTAAAAAAAGGGGAGAAATTTTTTTCAAAACTTTTATTGAAAATAAGCCAATGTTCGGATATTAAGTGGTGTTGCCAATGCATTAATCAAGGGGGAGATTGTAAGACCTATGTGTGCTGAATACATTGGCTTGTAATGAATACACTTGGCTTTGATGATAAAAGTTTTGAATATCACCAAAGCACCTTTTTATCAAGGTCCGACTCTAGCTCTGAGCTACAGCAAGGTCCGATGGTAGGTCCGACTTGTTTTGGGTAGCTCTGGCTACGTTAGATGCTAGGTCTGACTTCTTGGTAAGGTCCGACCAGCTTTGGTTAGCTCCGGTGAGCTTTATATCTAGCTCTGACATGTCTTTGTTAGCTCCGGCATGTCTTTGATAGCTCCGGCATATATTTGATAGCTCCAGCATGCTTTTGCTAAGCTCCGATGTACTTTGTCTAGCTCCGGTTTTGGGTTGACTAGTTTTGACTAGTTTTTGGTAAGCTCCGGTGCTAGGATCTACTAGTTTTGGTAAGCTCCGGAAGGTGCTTCATTGTACTAGTAAGCTCCGGGTCAAGCTCCGGCTTGCTGTGGGATGGTCCAAAACTTGACCGCAATACTTCTGCTTTTCATTTGCAATGTTTCGTACTTGCTTTACATTGTTGGAAAGATTGCTTAGTATTCATTTGCTAAGTTTTTGGTGCGTTTTGGTTGATATGGATAATATTGTGTTACCGTGGTTTTGCAACATGCTTATGTGAGGTTCTCACGTAAGGTGTTGTGTTCGGAACTGACGTGAGTCAAGTCGAGGACTTGGGCTCATATGGATTGGTTGTTCATTCATGTGCATGTGTTGCTTGAGTTCAAGACATGGCTGGTGACGGGATCCATTGGACTAGTCTCAGGGAGGAGATGAGGTTCCAACAACCAAATTCAGGAGGAATTGTGGTTGAGTTGATCAGGAGGTTGCGCAGCATGATTGAATCAAGAACAATGCATATGAAGGTATCGTGGACGACATTGGAAGATGTTTGCACGTGTGCAAGGAGTGCATGGATGTGGCTACATGGTTCCGAGGCAGATGTGGACGTAAAGAATTGGTCGGAAAGGTCCAACCGACAAGGTTATGTACTCAGGCTGCGGCTGAGTCGGGTTTGACTCAAATATGGAAAGATTTGAGTTGGTTATGATAGGATTTCGTGTGGGTCACGAATTTGAGTTGTTTAGGAATGTGGGATACGTTCCTAAGGTGTTTGTAAGTCTTAAGATTGCTTCTATCTGCGTATAGAAGAATCTTGAGCAGTTATGGAAAATTACGATTTGTGATCTGAGTAGGATTGGAGTCCTAGTTGATATTGGGTTGGCCTAAGGGCTGGTTATATAAGCAAGGGAGCCCAGAGCTCTTGGGGGACGACTTTGGGGCTGTTCCTCTTGTGTTCTATTGAATAAAATTCGAAGTTTAAAGGAACTTTTGTGCCTTGTTCGTCCGACTTAATCCAGACAAGTTTTACTCATCGAGTTTCTTGACAGCACTACCTTTCGTCGGTGGTTTTATCATAACTCGAGTTTTACAGATCCAATTGACGTGATTCTTTTAATATTGTCTTCACAACTTGATTGTCTATCATATGTCAAAATTTCACGGTCATTTGATCTGTGGGCTATGATCTACACGAGTTTCTTTGCAGCGTTCCAGAACTGTTTTTTTCTCGGGTAGGACAGATTGACCATTGGTTGATTTTTCGATCATAACATGAGTTTTTCTCGTCGGATTTGAGTGATTCTTTTTGTGTTGTCTTTGTGACTTGATTTTCTCTGATATCTATCACTTTTGTCACGGTGAAACACGTTTAGATTAGTCTCACACACGATTTCTTTAACAGATTGTTTTTCTGCCGAAAGGGTTTGGGGTTTAATTGTTTCCGCTGCATAAGATTTTTAAATCTACCATTCACCCCCCCTCTGGTAGCTTTTCACGTGCTCTTCGATCCTACACACCAGCTTGCATGTCATGTACACCCGTCTAGAAGAGGTGTACGACCTCTTTCGTTAATGTTGTACAAAACAACCTTTCAAATACAACCAAATATTGAACTGTTTCCACCATCCTGGAAGCAAGTCCCACATACGGGATCGCTGCAGTGGCCACTACTCTCCTTATGATATGCGTGGTGTCTAAGACGATGGGGTATGCTTCAACATCCAGGTTAACACATTACATCGGTTTCCTAGGTCCCATATATCCAATACGCATCCGGTACAAGTTCAAACTTGTCCACCGGAGCTGCACACGTTATGGTCCTAATCGATATAGGCAGGAACTATGCCCACATATCCACGTTCTTGAGCATTCTAGCCTTCCTTCCTGATAGTTCTCTCCCAATTGATCACACTTATTACTATTCACGAGTAGAGTCCGTCTAGTCGAGCCAAACCACTTCATTCCTTTCTTCAAATTTCTTTCATCCATTTTCCTCCACTCAATTTCATCCAATTCCTCAACTTTAATATAGCAGTTGTAATCTTGCAAAGTCCTATTCTACCCAAACTCCATAGATTATTGGGTCATGTATGTGGAGTATCATACATCACTATGCTTAATGCATCATTTCATACTGACCACAATATAGATTATAAAAGCAAAACTTTTTAAAAACTTAAACCGATGTAACAAGGCTTTGCCTTAGGTTGCAACTAAGTAAATGCAATAGTCAAGGCTTGATCTTCTAAATGTATCTTCTCGTCGTTCTCCTCTTTTGATTGTTTTTTACTACTGCTTCGGAAAATCTTATTCTTCTGTGCTGCTTGGGCAAATCTTGGTCTTGTGTGATGCTTGGGCAAATCCTGCTTGTGTCGGGGTCGACGCTAGTCCTGCTCCGAGTTGTGATTCTCATTGGTTTGCTTGGTCCTAAGTCCTATTGATATTAAGATGCGTAGCATATTTACTTTATGATCTAAGAATCAAAGTAGCTTATGAACGAAAGAAAGTTCCAAGACTAGGAGGAACCAAAGCTAACTTACTGCTGGTTCTTAAAGTATTTTTAGCACTATCCACTTCACAATAGTTAGGCTAGGTAGGGAGATTACTTATGTAGCATAAAAACCATAGAGATAGGAAAATAGGGATGTAAAATGTGCAAAGCTCATATGGTGAGGATGAAAAAGAAGAAGAACTTCGCATGTATGTGGTGGATAACAGAAAAGAGTACAAAAGTTGATAGAGAGATAGAAAGGATTATGGCATTGTATATATTGACCCAAATATGCCAAGCAGTTTGTTTAAAAAAATCCACTGCTTTGGGCATCTTATGGTGATAAGGAATTACTGGAGGTAGAGGACATGATGAGGAAGGTTTTTACCCATTTTTAGGATTTATAGAATTACTGTCAAAAAACTGTAATTCAATTGGCATAGAGCACTTAATAATTTATTGTTCAAGTTTTTCATCTCAAATTAATCTGTACATTTTACTGTGGGCCTCTAGAGATGATATAAATATCATAAGAGTACCTTCAGAAAGTTTGAAGATCTGGAGCTTGCAGAAGAAATATTCATTTGTTGAAGCTTCTCAGACTTGTAGAGAACTTTACAAGGTTTTTCATACCAATTAAGATCATAGACTGCAAATTAAATATGATAAGGAGTTCATAGAAGTTTCTTTCACATTTCTAGGAGTTTCCTACGAATTATAATGATTTTTACAATGTTTTTACTATTTTCTGAAATTGTTACTGTCATTTCCTGGACCTTTATTCAACCCATAACAAACTTTATCATTTAGAATATCTTAATCATAAAAAATTAAGTTGAATACTTATGAGGTATTAGAGATAATATTCGAAGGTCTCTGGCAAAATTTGGTAATTTTTTAATGAATAATTCTTTTATGGTAACTTTCATCATGTTTATGAGGAAAGGAACTATATAGAAAACATTAGTCATGTTCATGTCAATTAACTTGATTCAATGTAAAGTTTTGGTGAATTGGAGTTGAGAAAATTTTGTTTGATGATCTTTGTTTTTTTCTACATTTAGTTATGGATTTTTAAACCTTGGATCATTTACTGGATTAAATTTCCTAAAGGAAAAAGGAATCAACGGCTGACTGTGGGCCCACTGCGCTGCGCAGGCAACCAAAGCCAAGCCGCACGAAGGGCCACAAGGAAACAAATCACAAGCGCAAAAGATCCTATAGCCACAATGGATTAGGAAAAAAACAACAGTGGCCGACAAGTTGGCCAAGGGGTGCCTTCTTTTACCTTTGGTCTGGCGGCGCGGTGGCACGGCAAACGGCGGCACGGTGACGATTCGCCGGCTACGGCTTGCCATGGACCAAAACTCGCCGCAAAGGTTGTCTCCTATTCATCTAGGCACCACAAACTCAATGGAGGGGGGGGGGGGGGGTTGAGGACCGCCGATAGCCGGAACAACTTCGGCAACAATTAACTACAAGGATTCCGCCCTGTTGCAATAATTTTGCCGCAACAAATACTAAATCGTTGCAGTAAGCTTGGTCTTTTGCCACGATTCACTAGTTTGTGGCATTAGGGTCTATCACCATAGAACACAATCGTTGCATTAGGAACTTTTGCCATGATTCACTAGTTTGTGGCGTTAGGATCTATTGACATGGAAACAATCGTTGCAATAGGATCTTATGCCACGATTTACTAGTTCATGGTGTTAGGATCTATCGCCATGCAACACAATCGTTGCATTAGGATCTGTTGCAATGGTTGTACTAGTTTGCGGCATTGTGATCTATCACCACGGAACACAATCGTTGCATTAGGAACTTTTGCTACAATTAACTAGTTCGTGGCGTTATGATCTATCGCCACGAGACACAATCGTTGAATTAGGATCTGTTGCCATGATTTACTAGTTCGTGGCCTTAGGATCTATTGCCATGCACGCAATCATTGCATTAGGATATTTTTCCATGATTTACTAGTTCGTGTCCATAGGATCCATCGCCACGGAACACAATTGTTGCATTATCTTTTGCCACGATTTATTAGTTTGTTGCCATAGGATCTATCGTCATGGAACACAATGATTTCATTAGGATCTTTTGCCACAATTTACTAGTTCGTAGCCTTAGGATCTATCGCCACGCAACACAATCGTTGCATTAGGAACTTTTGCCATGATTAACTAGTTCATGGCCTTAGGATCTATCGCCATGGATCACAATCAATGCATTAGGAAGTTTTGCCATGATTCACCAGTTCGTGGCATTAGGATCTATCACCACAAAACACAATCGTTGCATTAGTATCTTTTGCCACGATTTACTAGTCCGTGGCATAAGAATCTATAGCCATGGTGCACAATCATTGCATTAGAATCTGTTCCTATGATTTACTAGTTTGTGGCCTTAGGATCTATCGCCACAGAACACAATCGTTGCATTAGTATCTTTTGCCACGATTTACTAGTTTGTGGCCTTAGGATCTATCACCATGGAACACAATCGTTGTATTAGCATCTTTTGCCATGATTTCTTAGTTCGTGGCCTTAGTTTCTATCGCCACGAAACATAATTGTTGCATTAGGAACTTTTGCCATGATGCACTAGTTCGTGGTGTTAGGATCTATCGCCATGGAACACAATCATTGCATTAGGAACTTTTGCCACGATTCACTGCTTCGTGGCGTTAGGATCTATCGCCACAGAACACAATCGTTGCATTAGGATTTGTTATCACAATTGTACTTGTTTGTGGCTTTAGGATATACCGCTATGGAACACAATTATTGCATTAGGAAATTTTGCAATGATTCAGTAGTTCGTAGCATTAGGATATATCGCCACGGAACACAATCGTTGCATTAGGATCTGTTGCCATGAATCACTAGTTCGTTGCATTAGTATCTTTCTCCACAGAACAGCATGACCATTGCATTAGAATCTGTTGCCATGATTGTACTAGTTCGTGGCATTAGGATCTATCGCCACGGAACACAATCATTGGATTATTGGTTCTTTTTTTTCAAGCCACCTATGGAGAAATGGTGGCCCAAACATGTTACGGGATTATAAAAAATGGAGCTAAGATAGCTGGACATTGGTTACAGGCCGATTTCATAATAGCCTTAACTCTAGGTGGTGGGGGTGGGTTCCCAAGGAAACTGCCTCTCATGCAAAAACCGCTTGCAGTGGAAGTTTAAGTGGAGAAGGAAGCTAAAGGGATGAGTACTGACGCTAACCCGCTGGCCATAATCCCTCTTCCAAAAACTGCCTTGCTTCTAGGCTTGCTGCTAAAATAGAAGAGTGGCTTCTATCTTTTCAAAAAAAATATAGTTCACACCTCAAACAATACATATATAAAAAATCATCATATTTTCTGTTGTCCACCCCCCCCCCCCCAATGGAGCTACATGACCATCATTGATATATGTTTCATTGTCTCGCCATCGTCATCATTCATTGTTGGAACTCCATCTGGCTCGAACTCACCTATTCCCATTTGAAGAGCGGAAGCATCACTGGTTGCTCCCTCAATGTCATTCCTAGCCCATGCGATCATATCCTCATTTATATGTGGCAAATTGATATCAGTAAGTCGATCATCAAATGTCCCAGCCTTCATCGTCTTAGTGGCATTTTTTCACTGTCTCAAGGGGGCATGGCAAAATGTTTTCGTGGCTTTATTTTAACAACTATAGCCCATTTAATTTGCTTCATACTATGAATGTAAAAAACTTGTTCTGCTTGGGTGGCAAGAATGTAAGGCTCATACTTAAATCGAGAAAGAGTAGTGTCAACATTTATCATTCCGTATCGATCCTTTTTGTAGCCTCTGCTTTGGCTCTGACTGGAAAAAAGCCAATCAAACCAGTTACATTCAAATAACAGAACCTCTTTATTTTTTTCAAAATCAACATGAATCATTTTTTGATTACTCCAAACCAATCATGATCACCATCCCAAACAACAACACCACTGTTTTGCGTCCACAAATCTTTTTTCCACCTCTGCAGTTCGAAAGAAGAAGCCATTTATGAATGATCGACTAGAAAACATCCCCGACGATCAGTTCCTCTATATAATGCATACAAATAATCGGTTACTTTGCCTTCTTTGTGTAATGTCATAATCTATACACATTAGTATACTTGTATGTACTTAATCGTTTCTGAAATCAATAAATAAACTCATCTCTATGGCATTTTTCAACATCACGAGAATTAATCTTTTTCAGTTCTTCAATATGCTCACTAAAAAAGGTACAAAATTAAATTAGCCATCCACAATAAGTATGATCCAATATAGTATAGAACATCTGAGTTTACGTACTTTATCCATGGAGCGGCCTCTTCAGCATTATAAATAATATAATGCCTGATGTTATGTAGTTCCACCACAGTAAGTTGGCCCGTTTAAACCCATTTTTTAGAATTATAAACTTCAGTAAATATATTAGACTCGAGAGAAGGTTCATTCCTAGCCGCAGCTTCATGACGTTCTGGCGTATTAAGCTTGGTGTTGATGTTATCTAAAAACTGGCTACAAAAAGTCATACACTCCTCCATAATATATCCTTCAGCTATAGAACCCTCCGGGTGAGCTCTGTTACGTACATACCTCTTCAATGTACCAAGGTACCTCTCAATTGATTACATCCATCTGTAAGAAACAGGTCCACCCAAGCGAGCTTCTTCGGCAAGATGGGTTGGAAGATGTACCATGATATCAAAGAAAGCGAGAGGAAGCGGCATCTTACAAATTGTTTTAGGAAATTGTTTGATCATCTTATCCAAATCTAGTTTCGCCAATTCTTTATAACAAATTCCAGAAAAGAATCTGCTAAACTCAACTAAAGGTGCAACAACCTTTTCAGGCAATATGTCACGTATTGCAATAGGATGGAGCTTCTGAAATATAATATGGCAGTCATGTGTTTTTAGACCTGATACCTTACGTGCTTTTATGTCCACACGTCTCTTGATGTTTGAGGCATAACCATCGGGCATCTTCACATCCCCCAAAAACTTGTACAAGGTGGTCTTCTCATCTTTATGCAAATTATATGATGATGTGAACAATCATACTTCTCATTTATAGCCACCAGACGTTGATTTCGCCATATACCCATATCCTACATATCAACACGAGCTTGTAAACTATCTTTTGTTTTACCATCCATATTAAGCAATGTCCCCAATATGCTATCACAAATGCTTTTCGCAAAGTGCATGATTTCCAAGTTATGCCTTATTAGCAATGTCTTCCAATAAGGGACCTGGAAAAATATACTTTTCTTCTTCCAACTATTCCACCTATTTTCCTCAGTGCACTTTCTCTAGTTATTCGTCTGTCCAAAACTCGCTTGATCAGAAATCTCGTATTGTTGGAGTACTTCATCACCAGAGAGTGATGTTGGAGCCTCTCTATTCTCTATCTTGTTGCTAAAAGAAGCTTTGTTTTGATACCACCTGTGATTCTGAGGTAGGAAACGATGATGACCCATGTAGCAATACTTTCATCCACGTTTCAACCACAAGGCGTCATTGTTTATATGGCAGTATGGACATGATAGCTTAACTTTTGTGCTCCATCCACATAGAATTGTATATGCTGGAAAATCATTTATTGTCCACAATATAGAAGCTCGCATGAGAAATGTCTCTTTCTTTGAACTGTCGTATGTTTCAACACCACCAGAACATAATTTCAGTAGCTCATCAATTAGAGGCTGCAAATGCACATCAATTTTGTTTCCTGGTGACTTTGACTCTTGAATTATCATTGACATCAACCAATAAGGCTGCTTCATACAGAACCAAGGTGGTAGATTATAAGGGATTAGAATCACAGGCCATATAATGTAAGAAACATTCATTATTCCAAAAGGATTGAAACCATCAGATGCTAGACCAAGTCTTATGTTGTGAGGATCAGATGAGAAATTTGGGTGAAGGCTATCAAAATGCTTCCATGATTTCGAATCTGCAGGATGGCGTAATATTCCATCATCAATACGTTGTTCTTTGTGCCAGCACATGTTTAATGTTGTTGATTCTACCATATAAAACCTTTGAAGATGGTGAATATTAGGGAAGTATCGTAGAATCTTGCGTGCTACAAGCTTCTTAGATTTTCCACAAGGTAAAGCCTCTCTTGCATCCCCACCAGCACTATTTTTCCATCTTAATTCACAACATTTTGGGCATCAATCCAGCAGAGAATAGTCCTTCAAGAATAACACACAGTCATTGAGTAAGACATTTATCTGCTATGCTCGGACTTCTTCAATGGCAACATCAGTATCCAGCCTCTGAACAGTTCCTTAATCACTCTCATCTCGAAGATCAATAATCCCTGCAGGGTTACAGATTACAGGCCCATATCACTGCTGAACTCCACTATCAAACTGATCACTAAGATACTCCCAGTTAGATTGCAGGAAGTCATCCCAACCATTATCCACAAAAATCAATATGGTTTCATCAAGAAAAGAATCATCCAGGACTGCATGGCTTGGGTCTATGAGTACCTCTATCAATGCAAAAAAACCAACACTGGTGTCATAGTACTCAAACTGGACTTCGAAAAAGCCTTGGACAGGGTGGAACATGACTTCATTATACACATGCTGAGAGTTTTGGGTTTTTCTGAACAGTGGATCACATGGGTAACAGATATTCTATCTACTGCCACCTCCTCAGTTCTTCTCAATGGGGTGCCAGGAAAGACTTTTCACTGCAGAAGAGGTGTTCGGCAGGGGTACCCTTTAGCCCCCATGCTATTTGTACTGGCAGCAGATCTTTTACAAATTTTAATCAACAAAGTAGTGGAGCTGGGGCTTCTATCATTGCCACTGCATCAAGAAATGAACAAGGACTTCCCGGTAGTACAATATGCAGATGACACTATTCTAATCCTCAAAGCCAACCAGAGACAGCTCTTCTTTATGAAAAACTTACTACAATCCTTTGGGGGAGCTACAGGGCTAAGAGTGAACTGGGCAAAATCAAGCTTAACACCAATAAACACTGATGAAGAGGAGGCCACAATTACTGCAGCAACACTGGGTTGCACTATTGGTTCATTCCCATTTACTTACATAGGTCTGTCGATGAGCCTCGACAGACCCAAAGCAGATGCCTTTGAAGGGCTTGTCTTAAGGGTGCAAAAATCGCTAATTGGAGTAGCAACATGGTTGTCAATGGCTGGTCGATGCACACTCATCAACAGCATTCTATCCGCCATCCCAATTTATGCGATGTGTACCATCAAATTGAGACAGTCAGTCATTCAAGCTATTGACAAAGCCAAATGCTTATGGAGAGGCTCAGACATCGCTAGCAAGGGTGGGTCCCTGGTGGCCTGGAACCAAGTTACAACACCAAAGGAAAATGGAGGCCTGGGTCTGAAAAACCTCACTGCATTGAATGGAACCTTGCTCATGAAATTCCTCTGGAAAATCTATAACAAAGCATTCTCTGGGTTCACCTCATCCATCAGTGCTAATGCAGAAATGGTAACCCCCCCCCCCCCCCCCACAGCACAAAAGGAAAAGGATCCTTCTGGTGGAGGGATGTTGTGAGCCTATCTGATTCTTTTCTCAGGAATTTTGAAGTCAAAACGGTCGCAGGGGACACAATTTGACTATGGTAGGATCAGTGGGAAGGCCACCTCCTCAGAAGGGACATGCCCCATTTATACTCCTTCGCAAAAAGAACCAACATCTCAATGGCCCAATACCTCAGCAGCTCAGACCATCACAATCACTTTTTTCAACCATTATCGGAGGAAGCACTGTTGGAACTGGCCAATCTGGAGGCCATGCTGGAGAAAATTTCACACAGGGAAGCTGCACAGGATGAGTGGACTCCAATCGGGGGAACAAGAACTTTCAGCTCCAAGCATATTTACAAAAACTATTACAAACACATCAACCCACCAACACCCTTTAGCTGGATTTGGGACTCAAAGGTGCTAAAGAAAATAAAGATCTTCATGTGGCTGATGTTTCGGGACCGGCTCAACTCACGCAACCTCCTGAAGAGAAAAAACATCACGATTGACGGGAACGACTACACCTGCGTGCTCTGTGCTGACAATGTGGAGGAACTCACGTACCATCTCTTCTTTAACTGCTCCTTCAGCATGGCATGCTGGAATGTCCTTGGGATTCACTGGGACCACGACATCCCCTTCTTTCATACCCTGCAAAAAGCCAAGCTCAGCTGGGGTCGTCGCGCCTTCATGGAAACCTTCTCCATAGCGGCTTGGGAGATCTGGATTGCTCGTAACAATGTCATTTTCAGAAAATCTACTCCCTCTGTAAATGCCTGGAAATGATCCTTCATTGCTTCTACAAGGCTTCAGGCCTACCGTTTTAAGCCGGAGGATAGGGCCAGTGTGCTCTTGTGGCTTCAGAGTTTATAAAGGACGTTCCTCCCTCTGGAACACCTAGTCAAGCTCGGCTGAGCTATTGTAACTCATTGTTACCTCGTCTCTTTTAATATATGTTTTATGGCTGCCGGGGTTCTCCCTTGCAATTTTTCACCGGTCAAAAAAACACACAGTCACTGACACATGCATCGAGCTTTTGGTAGTCCAGCCCGAGGTCACGAACAACCTTCTGAAACTTATCAAGTGTATTAGGAATCAGTGGCCCTCTAGAAGCACACATGAGAATAGTTCAAGGATCAACTCACATGCTTTTTTGCTCAAGCCAGTTAAACGCTTTATCTAGAACAACCTGACAATGAAGGATAATTGGGTCACTTTCTCACAACATGGATACCACTCATTTTTTGCATCATTTAATAAGTCATAGAATGCCTTTGCACACCCAGTTGGCTCCTACTGATTTATAGGATTTTTTGGATCATCAACATCTCCTGAAGTACCACCATGATCAATGCCTCTAAGTAGACTGGAGAGCATATTTTCCATAGCGGCATCATTATAAATTATCTCCTCATTATTTGTTAATTGCTCAACAGTATTTTTCTCAACTCATTTTCCTCCATGGTGTACCCAACAAGTATAATCCAATGACATCCCATTATGAAGCATGTAACGATGAACTTCCTTACGTGTCCCGTGGCAAATATTACGACATCTCGTGCAAGGACAAGGCATATTTCCTCCTTCACAAGTGCCCTAGAGTACAAAATTTAAAAATGACTTCATTCCATCCTTCCACTCCTTCGTTGACCTGTCTTTTCCCATCCTATCTTATCTTCTGACATCGCTTCCTACAATTAGATCAGCCTATCCATAAGAGGATAGATCTACAATAACATTATGTGAGCAATTGTACCTAGCATTGTTGCTCCTCCATGTGTGGCAGCCGGCGGATGCTCCTCCATGCTCGATGCCCAGCGCATGATGTTCCATGAGCGTTGCGGCTGGCGCATGCTCCTCCAAGAGCGTGGTAGCCGGCGGATGCTCCTCCAAGAGTGTGGGGCCGACAGATGCTCCTCCAAGAGTGTGGTGGCCAGCGGATGCTACTCAAAGGGCGTGGCGGTCAGCAGATGCTCCTCGAAGCGCGTTTCATACAGTCAGGAGAGGGGCCGTTGTGGATCAAAAGGTACCATAATAAAAAATTATTTTCATTTCTTATTTTCCTTCTTTATTTGGCGTGAAAAATTGACGGCCGCAAGCAGGCAGCCAGGAAAAAACGTACGTGAAGCTATCAGAGTAGGCCCAACATTGCGCTGGGCCGCTTGTTATTCGTGGGCTGAAACTGCGCTGAGTCACTTTGTATTCGTGGGCCGAAATTGCGCTAGGACGCTTGGTGTTCGTCCCTATGACACGTGAGCACATTTACGGGCGCGCATTTGGCTCTGGAAATTTGTTATCTAAATAAGTTAATGTAGCAATGAGGGTAGTATTCCGATCAAAATAAAGCATACGCATAAAGTCTCTTTAACTGCAGCAACATAATGATATAAACAAAGACTAAATACTAGATATAAACATCGACAGAACCAAATAGTGGTGTTCAACGTACCATTCCAGGCAACAAACTAATTAACTTCATGGAACTAGCTATTACATAATTCCCAATAAACATAAACTAATCAGCACATCTAGTCTGCAACACTTCCCTTCAAGCAGTGGTAATAGCCTCCGACCGTATATAGGAGTAGTGTTAATGATGACACCGTGTATAGGGCATAGGTGAATGTGGCCTAGAGGGGGGGGGGGGTGAATAGGCCTTTTTGAATTTTGTCGGAACCTGCGACACTTAACAACCAGATCAAATCTCGAGATATCGGACTAGTTCGGTCAAGTGCGGACTAGTCCAGTGTGTATCGACTAGATTAATCAAATTTGATCGATTAACTTGTTCCTAGGATGTAAGCAGCGGAATTATACTTATAATTGAAGTGTTGCACAACTATGAACTAGGGTGTATCATAATTTAATCTTAAACTCAATGTTTCAACGTAAAGTGAGCATGATTGATCGAAACACTAGATATATATGAAATGTAAGAACAATGGGCACAAAGAAAGAACACAATGATTTTATCCCGTGGTTCGGTTCCCATGGAGGCAACCTACGTCCACGTTGAGGAGTCCACAAAAGGACCGGGTCTTCTCCAACCATACCCTCATCAGATCGCCACGAAGGCCAATCCTCTTCACTAATCACAATGGGAAATAACCAATTTCAAGGGGCCTTCTCACATGTTGAGGGCTCCCCAAGACTACAACAAGAACACCACCAAAAACATACTCGAAAGATTACAATGAAAACCACAGGAGTGTGTTAGGGAAAAAAACCAAGAGCTCAATGAGTGATGAACCATGTCTCTATAATGATCCAAAGTGTATATTCAAAGGATTGATCTTTGTTGCGTTTGATTTCGTAGAGAGATGTGTTTTTGAGGCTCTTGGGAGGTGTTATGGTGCAGGGGGTCGAGAGAGCTTCGAAGATGGGCCGTGTACACCTATTTATATCGGATTCCCAAAAGTAACCGTTAGGGTTTAGGAATATCGGACTAGTCCATGGTGGACACCAGACTAGTCTGGTGTGCTGTGTGTAGCAAGCCCTAGGTGTCACGAAATATCGGACTAGTCCGGCTGAAAGAGGACTTGTCCGAATTTGGTTCTGGGAATCTTCGGACTAGTCCGATGGATATCGGACTTTTCCGGAAAAGTGAAACCATAAGTGAATTGGGGACAAGTTCGTGCTTGGAGGACTTCCCCGATTTAGGTCAGAGGGTTTTTCGAACTAGTCCGTGCTAATATCAGACTTGTCCAATTTTGTGCAACTTGTGAAGTGTTTGGAGGACTAGTCTGCACTGGGGAGGACAAGTCCGATTCTAGTCAGAGAGATATCGAACTAGTTCGTGGTGATATCGGACTTGTCTGATCTTGTGCAGAAAGATATCGAACTAGTCTGGGGTCAGTCGGACTAGTCCAGTCCTGTATAAACTTATGCAATGTGTGTGATTATTTGTGCTTGAGCTCTTGGGTTGTGTTTCCATAACACACTCCATACACAATGATCACTACACTTGTTTCTTGAGCTCTTTTCTGCATTGTTCCTCATTCTCCTTTCTTTTCGGCACTTTGCTCATTTTCTCATTAGAACCTGTGCTCATCTCAACAAAGTAGTTAGGATATCATTTACTTGTCATAAATCACCCAAAACCCACAAGGGATTCCTAGATGCACTTTCAATCTCTCCCTTTTTGGTGATTGATGACAACCAATTGAGATTTCACAAAATATGATAAAAAGTTGAGATTTTCATAAAGTGTGCACATATGAGTTTAAAATACATTGAGCAATGAAAACATGATCCATATGTGCACTCTTTGTGGTGGGATGCAGAACTAAGTGTATAGAAGCAATAATCATGATGAGAATGACATAATTGACATCAACACATCAACAACAAGCATATATGTCATTCTTAGAGCAAAATCACAGATTTCATCAATTACTTCATAAGTAGTTCAAAGCATTGCATCACAGGACCAAAAATACCATAAGAGCATATTAAAAGTTCTACAACCGACAAAATAGAACAAAGGCATAAAAAGAAGCTCTCCTCGCATCCTACAGCTAAAACCTAAGACTCCCCCTCAATCTCTCCCCCTTTGACATCAAGACACCAAAAAGAAGGAGAGGAGGGACCTAATGTCTTCAAGCCCCGCTGTTGGTCCTCTCATAGTCTTCATCTTCATCTTCTGGCTGATGAGGAGGAGGAGGAGGAGGAGGAATGGAGCCACTCGAGTCCCCAATGCCAAAATAGGCAAGCTCGGAGGGAGTAAGGGCTCGAGCTTGGCGTAATCAGAGTCGGAGTCATCAGAAATTACTAGAGATCCAATGGGCTCGATCTCCAGCTTTTGGCAAATCTGCTTCACATTCTCCTTGTCATATCTCATGTCAGCCTTTCTTCTCTTGTTGAGCTTGTGGCCTTCACCTCGGCCATTTTGCAGGATGCAAAAATAGCAGATGGGTACTTCATGATGCCACTTGGGGACCCTTTTTGAGGAGGGACCCTAGTGGCGGGAGCAGCCCTAGCACCAGCACTGGCTCTCGCAGGAGCCTCAGGGCTGGAGGCCGGAGATAGAGCAGCTTGAACACTTGGCTTTTGAGGCATCTGGGGCCTTAAGGGAAGGTGCTCCACATCCTTGACAAACTCTATCCCTGTGACCTTCTCAGTCATGAACATGAGGTAAGGTGCGTAGCCACAGGACCTGTTTGGCATGCAGGAGATGTTGACCATGTCGTTCCAAATATAATTAAAGACATCAAACTTCTTGTCTTTGCTTATGACTTTCATCAAGGTCCTGAGGTATCCCTGCACACTTCCCGCATCCCCATCCTTGTGGGCAATTGTCTTCCTTAGAACCCTGTTCAACACCACAAAAAAGGGTTTCATGTTCTTGGTAGAAGGGGGTTGAACATGGAGTTGGGTTCATAATGAAACTTCATTTTGTCCTTCTCAATGACACCAATGTTGTGGATGATCACATTGTCATTGCTCAAGGTGTCAAGATCCAGCATCCTTACAAATTCTTCATAAGTGATAGTGTAATTGGATCCATGAGTCATCCAAGTCACCCATTATTCCTTGTCAATAGCAAAGTGACAGGTAGCATAAAACTGGGCAATCACCTCATCATTCCAATTGTTCCAGAAGGCAAATGGATCCTTCAATCCATGCCTCCCAATAGCCTCGACCACCTCAACAAATGGTGAGTAGTCCTTCTTCTCAAAATGCGCCCAATCGATCCATTGGCTGCGCACCACTGGCATCTTCATTGGGAGATATACAGACTTGTAGAAGTCTGCATGGAAGTTGCTCCAAAACCTCCCATCAGCAGCTTGCTTCGGACGGCTTTAGCAATAAACATTTCTGAACTTGGCCGTCGTGTCACTGCCCTTTCTATTGAATCTCTCCTCTGCGGGATCCCTTGCCCCTTCCCTTGGAGTTGACAGCTTTAGGGGGCAAATTGGGCCCATTGCAATTCCCTTGCCCTTGCCCTTGGCTTCACGAGGGCCACCTCTAGCAGAAGCCTCAGGTGATGGCTTCATCGCGAGCACCTTCCTTCGAGCCTGGGGAGGAGTGGGAGCTGGATCAGAAGGACGCTCTTGGCTCCTCTTGCTATGGCTCGTTGAGGACCAAAGCACGACTTAGTGGTCCATCTCGGCCTCAAAGTCAGAAACGTCGTCGTGTGAGTTCGACATGCCCTAAGAATGGATTGCACAAGGTATTGATGAGAGTAGATGATAGGGAATTGCACTGTGCAATTAAGAAGTTAGGGTTGAGTTCACAAAAATTGGACTAGTTTGATGTACAGGCACGGACTAGTCCGGGTGACCGGACTTGTCCGTGCATGGACCGGACTAGTCCGGTATTCATCATCAAGAACCTTAACGATGAGACAAATGGAGTTGCTCAATGCAAAACTAGCCTAATAGCAATGTAATACATCAAGGACACTTGTATTAGGTGACAGAAGCTAGGCTATTTGACCAACAATGAAGAAAATGGAGATTTCTGGGGTTTGGGGGAAAATTTACCCAAAAATCGCTTGAATCTCAGAGAAGAGGGTGTTGAAGGGCGGACAAGTCTGTGGGCTTCAATCCCTAAGCGAAGGAGTTTTATTTCCACCCAAACTTGGAGAATTTTGATGGAGAAATCATCGAATTGTCGTGGGGAGCTCGACCGTGGAGAGAGAAAGCTTGAGGCAAGTGTGGGGGTGAGGAAGATTAGGGTTTGGCGGTGGCTAGGGTTATGGACACGAAAAATCATACAAGTTCAAAAGTGATCGCACTAGTCCAAACTTTTCCAGAGGCTATATCGGACTAGTCCATTGTCTGTCGCACTAGTCCGGCCTAACCAGCGCTCTGCGGACTAGTCTGCATGGGCAGAATAGTTCGGGTAACCACAGACTAGTACGTGGTCACCAGATAAGATGAGCTTAGTCCATTCGTATACATTCAAAGGTACTTATTAAGAAAGAAGGGGGAAACGCAAATCAAATAATCTAGATAAATATGATCAGTAAACATTCAACAATCAAGCAATGATCATAATTCACCAAGATCTAGAAATTGACATAGTTTTTCGGAAAAATTTGAGAGAGATGATTTTCACAACACAATCAATGAATTTTGAAGATAGCATTAAGGTATACAACATTTCAAGCCACACTCCGAGCATCAAGGATATTTAGTTCATTTCGGAGTTCGCAAAAGCGTTTTTCATCAAGTGGCTTGGTAAAAATATCGGCTAGTTGCTTTTCGGTATTGACATGTGAAATGGCTATATCTCCCTTCATTGAATGGTCTCTCAAAAAGTGATGCCGTATGTCTATGTGTTTGGTTCTAGAGTGCTCAACGGGATTATGGGCAATTTTAATGGCACTCTCATTGTCACAAAGGAGTAGAATACAGTTCATATTTTTACCGTAATCCCTTAGAGTTTGTCGCATCCAAAGGAGTTGTGCACAACAACTCCCGGTTGCAACATACTCTGCTTTGGCCTTGGATAAGTCAATGGAGTTTTGATTCTTGGAGGACAACAAGACATGAGATCTTCCTAGGAATTGGCATGTACCGGAGTTACTTGTTCTATCTACCTTGCATCTGGCATAATCTGCATCGGAGTAACCAATAAGATTGAATTTGGAGCCTTTGGGGTACCAAAGGCCTAGGTTGGGTGTATGAACTAAATATTGCAAGATTCTATTAACGGCTGTCAAATGACACTCTTTTGGGTTGGCTTGAAACCTTGCACACAAGCATACACTCAACATAATATCTGGCCTAGATGCACATAAGTAGAGTAGAGATCCAATCATGGAGCAATATACCTTTTGATCGACGTTTGGTCCATCTTCAATGAGATCCAGGTGGCCTTTCGTTGCCATGGGAGTCTTTATGGACTTTGCCTTGTCCATTCCAAACTTCTAGAGTATGCCTTGAGTGTACTTAGTTTGTCTTATGAACGTCCCTTCCTTTTGTTGCCTCACTTGAGATCCCAAGAAGTACTTTAGCTCTCCCATCATTGACATCTCAAACCTATCGATCATAATTTTACTAAATTCCTCACAAAAAGATTTGTTAGTTGAATCAAAGATTATATCATCAACATAAATTTGACAAACAAAGAGATCATTGTCAAATCTCTTTGTAAACAATGTATAATCTACTTTACCAATCATAAAACCAGTTTCAATTAAGAAATCTCTAAGACACTCATACCAAGCTCTAGAAGCTTGTTTGAGGCCGTAGAGAGCCTTACACAGTTTAAATACGTGGTCGGGGAACTCTTCATCTTCAAATCTGGGGGGTTGCTCCACTTACACCTCATCCTTGATTGGTCCGTTGAGGAAGGCGCTTTTCACATCCATTTGATAGAGCTTGAAATCATGGTGAGTAGCATATGCAAGTAATATTCTAATAGACTCAAGTCTAGCTACGGTAGCAAAGGTCTCATCAAAATCCAAACCTTCGACTTCTGTATACCCTTTGGCCACAAGTCGTGCCTTGTTCCTTGTCACCACCCCGTGTTCATCTTGTGTGTTGCGGAAGACCCATTTGGTGCCGATGACGTTGGATTTGGGTCTTTCGACTTGTTCCCACACCTCGTTCCTTTTGAAATTGTTGAGTTTGTCTTGCATGGCCACTACCAAATCCGGATCCTTCAATGCATCCTCAACCCTGTGCGGTTCCAAAAAGGACACAAACAAGTAATCCTCAGAAAAATTAGCTATGCGAGATCTAGTAGTTACTCTTTTTGGTTGTCACCGACGATGTTGTCAATTGAGTGGTCCCTTTGGATGCATTGGTGCACTCTTGGGTGTGGCACTTGCTGTCTTGAATCTTAATGATCATCATCTTCTCCCCCTAAATGGTTGACCTCATTGACTTGTTGATCATTTTCGCTTTCTTGAGGTTGATCTTATATGGAATCTCCCCCTTTATCATTGGCCTCCTCTTGTGGTTCATTTTCCTCATGCATGTGTAGAGGTGGCTGAACTTCGCCTAATGCCATTCTTCTCAATGCTTGACAAGGAGCTTCTTCTCAATCTAGCACACATGGATCAACTTGCTCCTTTTGGGAGCCATTAGTTTCATCGAACACTACGTAAGGTGCTACTTCAACAAGTCTGGAGGTCTTGTTGAAGACATGATAGGAGTAAGTGTTCGAATCATAACCAAGCAAGAAACCTTCATCGGACTTCGAAGCGAACTTTGAAGTCCTAGGCTTCTTGTTTAAAATATAGCATATGGAACCGAAAACTCGAAAATACGAAATATTAGGCTTGTTACCGGTGAGTAGCTCATAGGATGTTTTCTTGAGTAGTCGATGAATATAAAGTCGATCGGACTAGTTACCAAAATCTCGAGTTATCGGACTAGTTCGGTCAAGCGCAGACTAGTCCGGTGTGTACCGACTAGGTTAATCAAATTTGCTCGATTAACTTGATCTTAGGATGTAAGCAGCGGAATTACACTTGAAATTTAAGTGTTGCACAACTCTGAACTAGGGTATATCACAATTTGATCTTAAACTCAATATTTCAACATAATGTGAGCAAGATTGATCAAAACCCTAGATATATATATGAAATGTAAGAACAATGGGGGCAAAGAAAGATCACAATGATTTTGTCCCGTGGTCCAGTTCCCACAGAGGCAACCTATGTCCATGTTGAGGAGTCCACAAAAGGACCAGGTCTTCTCCAACCCTACCCTCGTCGGATTGCGACGAAGGCCAATCCACTTCACTAATCACAAAGCGAAATAACCGAATTCAAGGGGCCTTCTCACATGTTGAGGGCTCCCCAAGATTACAACAAGAACACCACCAAGAACACACTCGAAATATTACAATGAAAACCGCAGGAGTGTGTTAGGGAAACAAACCAAGAGCTCAATGAGTGATGAACCGTTTCTCTCCAATGATCCAAAGTGTATCTTCAAAGGATTGATCTTTGTTCCGTTTGATTTCTTGGAGAGATGTGTTTTTGAGGCTCTTGGGAGGTGTGACAGCGCAGGGGTCGAGAGAGCTTGGAAGATGGGCTGTGTACACCTATTTATATGGGATTCCCAAAACTAACCATTAGGGTTTAGGAATATCGGACTAGTCTGTGGTGGACACTGGACTAGTCCGGTGTGCTGTGTGTAGCAAACCCTAGGTTTCCCGAAATATCGGACTAGTTTGGCTGAAAGCGGACTTATCTAAATTTAGTTCTGGAAATCTTCGGACTAGTCCGATGGATATCGGACTTGTTCGGAAAAGTGAAACCCTAAGTGAATTGGGGACAAGTCCGCACATGGAGGACTTGTCTGATTTAGGTCAGAGGGTTTTTCGGACTAATCCGTGCTAATATCGGACTTGTCCAATTTTGTGCAACTTGTGAAGTGTTTGGAGGACTAGTCCGCACTGGGAGGACTAGTTAGAGAGATATCGGACTAGTACGTGGTGATATCGAACTTGTCCGATCTTGTGCAGAAAGATATCGGACTAGTCCGGGGTCAGTCGGACTAGTTTGGTCCTGTATAAACTTGTGCGACGTGTGTGATTATTTGTGCTTGAGCTCTTGGGGTGTGTTTTCTTAACACACTCCATACACAATGATCTACTACACTTGTTTCTTGAGCTCTTTTCTGCATTGTTCTTCATTCTCCTTTCTTTTTGGCACTTTGCTCATTTTCTCATTATAACCTGTGCTCATCTCAACAAAGTGGTTAGGATCTCATTTGCTTGTCATAAATCATTCAAAACCCACAAGGGATTCCTAGATGCACTTTCAATAGGCCTAGTGGTACGTAGGAGTACTACCTATCTTTTTCTAACATTTTTCTTGTCCCTTTTTTTCTTTTTTGGAGTTCACTGTCTTCACTTTTCTTTTCAGTCGTCACTACCTGTTGCGCTTTCCTTTTACTACGTACTAGTATTGTATACTACTTTACAGACCGCTTTGCAGGCTCCAGTACGGGCGATCTCCTGGCACCTCCAGCAGCTAAAATATTATACATGCCACTTTAAAGACCACTAGAGGTGTGTAGGGTCATTCATTAACAGAGAATACATATAGAACAGATATTTCACTCAACAGAAGATAGAAAATAAAACAACAGATGGACCAGACGAACAAAATTAAGTTCATTAATATAAAACATTACTACAAAATAAGAAAAATGACATCATGAAAAAAGAAAAATAATATCACAGCCTTATAAGTCTATTTTATATATAGCCCATACCGGATAACACCGCACAGCTGAATGCGACATGCTCGTGCCTAATCCTACAGTCTTCACTACAGAAGACCCTGCAGCCGCTCCACCCTTGCTTCCTGCAGCTGCCTGCAATGCACGGGTGAACCTCCTTGTTGGACAGCGATACCATCGGCGATTTCGGAGGCGGGCATAGATGCGCCCACGTCATATTACCGACTTAAGCCAGGGCTTGAATCTGATGCTGCCTGCACTCATTGTTGGTCCTCATGATGGCAATGAACCCGACCGCTTTCTCACCGACGCCGACCTCGCCTTCGACTTGTCGGATATACTCGACGGCATCACGGGCCACGCAGTCGGCATCGTAGCGGAGGAGGCCAAGGACGTGGGATGCCTCCATTTGGCCGCCCCCGGCCTCCGGCGTGAGAAACTTGGTGTCCGGCTGAATGTGATTATTCGTGAAGACGTGTTTGAGCTCGGTGATGTAGCACGCACGAGCGTTGTTGACGATGGCCAGGTTCTCCATGAGGGCTTTGTCGAGCCCCGCGACCGCGTCACATGCTCCAGGTCTCCCGCTCCAGTGCCACACACCTACCCACGGCGCTATCCCGACACGCCGCATGGATGGCCTTGTTGGTTGCATGCAGACTAGAGAGGTTGTCCAAGGGTTGCAGGGAGCCTGCGGCAAGGCACCCCGCGATCTCGACCACAATATCGTGCGTGAACAGCAACTCCATGGGCTTTGGCATCACCGTGCTGCGAAGGGAACCAATGACCCAATTTGGGTACGCGTGGCAGAGACAAAGAGGAAGCTAGAGTACGTGTGGAGAAGATGATGGTGTGTCTTTAGAGTACACGCGAAGAAGACAATGGAGATATTATATAAAGACACATGCCATCGTCTTCTCCGTGTGTACAGATGGGGGTCGCGTGCAGTGATGGTTCGGCTTCCTGCGGTGGTGTTCACATACTTTGCGGTACAGCAGATGAATTAAGGGTGGCTGACATGTGAACACCACCGCCTATGGGACCCACGCCTCTCTGCATGCACTGATGGGACGAGTGAAGTAATGGAACTGCTCTGTTTTCAACATCAGCACAAGAATAATATCCTGTCATCAATAGTGATAACATATTATGTTTGTCAGGATTAAGAATATGTTTGGGAACACAACATTTTTGGAGTTTTAAAGCAATACTTTTGTATTTGAGATTACCATGGTATTTTTCACAGAATTGTGTTTGGCAACCAACTCAAAAACTATTTATCTAAAACTATGGTTTTGTCTATACTAAGGTATTTTGGTGTATAGAAAACTTTGGCCTGAACAAAAGTCTTTCTCTGCTTGCTTGCTCTTGATGCTTGCTACTTTGCTCTCAAATAGTCTTATGTATTGTAAAATTGCGGTTTACAAAACTATGGTATTGAAATACTTTGATATTTTAATGACTTCTTAAAAACCGTGGTTTACTAAAACTTTGATTTTAAAAATTGTTTTTCCAAAGACGGCCTAAGATTGGAGTAATCTGCGCCAAAAATTTCTTGTTTTACAGTATGGTTCGTACGTACTACGTATCTTTTTCTAACATTTTTCTAGTCCTCTCTTTTTTTTTATCTCTGATCATTGTCTCCACTTTTCTCTCCAGTTGTCGCTGCCTGTTGCGTTTATCTTTTACTATACTACTTTACAGACCGCTTTGCAGGCCCCATTGCGGGCGATCTCCTAGCACCTCCAGCAGATAAAGTATCGTACATTCCAACTTAGAGGCCACCGACGGTGTAGAGGGTCGTTCTATAACAGAGAATACAGATACAACAAATAGTTCACTAAACAGCAGATAGAAAACAAAATAACAGATGCAACAGGCGAACAACATTGAGTTCATTATCATAAAATATTACTCCCTCCTTCCTTTATTACTTGTCGTTATAATAAGTTTTTTAGTTCATTTTTTAACTAGAAAACTTGTCCTAATTATTAACAACAAGTAATATGGGAAGGAGGAAGTACAAAACAAGAAAAAACACATCACGAAACAAGAAAAAATAAAACATCACAAAACAAGAAGAGAAAAACATCATGACTTGATTAATCTGTGTCAAAAGATTCCCTGTTTTTAAGTTGGGAACAACTAGAGTGTAATCATATGTTTTGTGCAAATCGCGCAATCAATCTTCAACCATTGGATCGATCCACATCTTACGGTCGTTGAATCTTTTTATTTAACCCCCTCCACTGGGTGGAGGGATGGTGATGGGAAGGGGTTAAATGAAAAGATGTAATAACTGCAAGATGTAGATCCAAATGATGAAAATCATTGAATACACGATTGCATCAAAACTCTATTTGCATCTAGGGCTGTCAATGATTTGAACTTGAGCGAGCTTGTCCGTCTAAGCTTGAGTTTGATAAAACACCGAGTCGATCTCGAGTCGATCCAAGAATTCATATATATACAATAGAAACTACTAAATTTGTTCACAACTAATGGAGTAGGAAGGTGGACGATGTTGCACAATATTTGTTGCTATCATATATAAAAATTGTGTCCCATAAAACATTTTTAATGGAAATATATAGTTTAGATAATGATACGTACATATCATAAATGACAACAATAAATGAGCTTACTCGAGCTTTTCGAGCACGAGCTCATCAAGCTTGCAAGCCTGGCTCGTTTAAAATTTGCACGATACTCGACTTCATCCTCAAACTTTCAATCAAAACACAGTTTGGTCCTTGAACTTTTAAACGGGTCAATTTAGTCCCTCAACTTTATTCACACAACCATTTCACTTTCATCGTTAGTCTGAGTTGGACATCCAGAGTGGCATGCCACATAAGCTATTATGCCACATCATCTAACTCGGCCCACCTCACTTAGAAAAAGATAATAATTTTTATCATCTTAAAAATAAATAGCTAATTAATTGGGGTGGATTTACGTAGTTGCAAGGGATATACATATGCCTCCTCCATTTTTTTGCAAAACATCAAGTAATATATCCAATGTCATATTACATATGTAAAAATATTGTAAAATATAAAACTTTTAAGCCTAGGGAAGAGCAAATGGAGGAAAAATGAAGTCTAACTTTAAGCCTAGGGAAGAGCAAACGAGAGAGTTACGATCTTCGAGCTTTATTGAAAGTCCTACTTTAAAGTTTAGTTCTCCATGAGGTGATGGGACGCGTCGCTCTTGTCGTTGTCTTTATTCTCTGTTCCCCTCCTCCTAGCCGCGGATACGACTTCTATCCTCTCATTCTCTACTCTCCCCGCTGATGTAACAATTATATTCCTCGGAAATACCCGGCTTCTCTCCTCCCATGCATGGTCCCGCTGATGTGTCATATTTTATTCGCCTCCTCATTTATTCCTATTCTAATAACCACATTTTCACAACCAATAAAAATATGACATGTGAGCGGGAGCACGCATGGGAGGAGAGAAGTCGTGTCCCGCAGCGGATAAAATGGCTGGGCATGGCCTCCTTCCTTGTGATATCGTCTTCCCTTTGTCACTTTGCCCCTTCTTTTAGCCACGCCTACTGATTGAGTGTGGTCTTGATCTCCCTTTTCTCCTTTCACCTCATCCTTTCGCGTTCGGTCTCTTTGTTCGGACACTGGCGTGTGGCGGTCGATGTGGTTGAAGCAGGCTGCCCGGCCGATCAATGGGATTCCGGAAGGAGATCTTTGAGGAGTTCCAAGCTCAACCGGGCGTGCCGTAATGATGTCCCTCGAGGGTTTGAGGATAGAAGGTACCATCTAGGCAACCAGCCGGAGGTTCGAACGAAGCTACATGGCTGGTCAGGAACACGTAAGGTTCGGGTGTGCCGGTGTACCTTAACGCCCATCGTGCATCCCCGGTGGTGGATGGGAAGAGCTTTGCACGTATGCTCCGATTTCTATCCTCCAATTCCGTCTAGGCTTCTGATGACGTAGGCGGTTCACCACCAGACAAACAGCAAATCCTCGGTGATGCTTGATGAGAAACTGACTGTGGGGGCGGCCCCCAGCATGCATGTTTAACAGGAAGGATGTTCCCTTGAGGGTTTGAGCATAAAAGGTACCATCTAGGTAGTCACTGAAGGTTCGAACGAAGCAACTCGGCTGGCGGAGTACACGTAAGGTTCGGGTGTACGTGTTGGTGTACCTTAACCCCAGTCGTGCATCCCCGATGGTGGTTAGGAAGAGCCTTGCAGGTATGCTCCAATTCCTGTCCTCCAACTCCATCTAGGCTTCCGATGACGCAGGCGGTTCACCAACAGAAAAACCAGCCTAGCCTCGGTGATGAGTGGCATGCAAGTTTCTTGATGGGAAGCTGACTACAGGGTGGCCCTCGGCTTGCATGTTTGGTATGATGGATGTTTCCTCGAGGGTTTGAGGATAAAAGGTACCATCTAGGCAGCCAGCTGGAGGATCGAACGAAGCTACATGGCTGGCCGGGTACATGTAAGCTCCGGGTGTATGTGCTGGTGTACCTTAACCCCCCATCGTGCGTCCCCGGTGCTGGTTAGGAAGACCTTGCAGGTATGCTCCAATTCCTGTCCTCCAACTCCATCTAGGCTTCCGATGTAGCTGCCAGTTCACCACTGTAGGATCTAAGAGCACGTGAATAAGACAAATTTTAATTGTTATGAGCATATTATAACATATACATATAAACCAAAGCTCATCCAACTCATACTATCAAGTAACTTATACTATCACATCAATGAAATACATAAAGTAGTGTAAGCTATGCTAGAGATCAAATGTAATTTTCAATTTAAACAAGTCATGATGTCACAAACTTAACTATTTCAAAACCTGAAAACATGACACTTGTTGCTGCATTTTATTATTTAAAGCACAAACTTTTAACATATGACATTTGCAAGAGATTATATGCCGCATCTACCTTATTCTATTCAACCAAGCCAAGCCTATGTCATTTGACAATCAGAAGCTTAAGGACATGATTTTAGTCATACAAAACTTCTTCCAAGTTCATATCTAAGTTTAATGATAAGCCATCTCAAAAGAAGAAGTGCGATGCATGCATATTCTCTTGATCTTTTCTCAATTTATATTTGTTTATAAAAATAAAACATGTGAGTTGATTACTTGATAAATTATTTATGATTAAAAGCACTTGTGAGCTTGCAACACGTTCAAAACAGCAAGAAAGTTTGACCATGACCAAATTTAGTGTAAGTAATTATTCCAATTACGAGACATGGCAAAAAATACAAATGTATAACACGAGTAATGTAGTAAGAACTTTCGGCATGTAAAAAAAACACAAAGTAATATATCTATGAAATACTATGCTCATATTTTTTTAATTTCAGGTTCACACAGACTTCTCAAGTTTGAAAACTCCCCCTCAATTTATGCCATGAGGATGCATAACCCCTATTTCACTATGAATGTAACAAAAACGAGTAAAATCCAATGGTTTTGAAAAATTGTCAGCCAATTGTTGTTCGGTATCTACATGGTGAAGTACAATGTTTCCTTTTTCAATATTATCACAGAGAAAGTGATACCTAATGTCAATGTGCTTAGTTCTAGAATGTTGCACAGGGTTTTTAGCAATGAAAATAGCACCAGTGTTATCACAAAACAGTGGAACACTATCTAGATCAACTCCATAGTCCTTAAGTGTTTGAACAATACAAAGAATTTGTGAACAAGCACTAGCAGCAGCTACATATTCAGATTCGGCCGTGGATTGTGCAACTGAATTTTGTTTTCTAGAGGACCAAGCGACAGGTGAATTACCAAGAAAATGACAAGCACCGGAAGTACTTTTCCTATCAATCCTACAACCTCCAAAATCAGAATCGGAAAAATCTTTCAAAGTAACGGTTGAGGAAGAAGGAAGAAAAATGCCAAATTCTTGAGTGCCATGTAAGTACCTGAGAATCCTTTTGACGGCTGGACGATATGAAGCACGTGGGGAGGCTTGAAATCATGCACAAAGACATACACTGAATTGTATGTCTGGTCTTGATGTCGTGAGGTACAAATTTAATCCGATCATGCTTCTATATTCTTTTTGATCCACGAGTTCACCATCTTCATCAAGTTCAAGTGTTGTTGCTGTTCCCATTAGTGTCCGAAGAGGCTTGCTTTTGTCCATGTTGAAGCGCCTTAGGAGGTCTTTTGTATACTTCATTTGATGCACAAAGGTACCCTCATTAGTTTGCTTGATTTTCAGCCCCAAAAAGTACGTGGGTTCTCCCATCATACTCAACTCAAAGTCTGAACTCATCATAGCTGAAAACTTGGACACAAGATCATGAGAAGCACAACCAAAGAAAATATCATCCACATACACTTGAACGAATAATGAGTCATTGCCATGCTTAAACACAAAAAGAGTTTTATCATCCTTGCCCATGGTAAATACCTTTTCAAATAAAAATGTTTTTAACCTATCATACCATGCTCTAGGGGCTTGTTTGAGACCGTACAAGGCTTTGGACAGTGTGTAAACATGATTACGAATATCTGGATTTTCAAAATCCAGTGGTTGTTTGACATAAACCTCCTCATCTATGAAGACATTAAGAAAATCACTTTTAACATCCATTTGATATATCTTAAAACCTTTAGATGCAGCAAAAGCTAACAAAATTCTTATGGCTTCTAATCAAGCAACAGGAGCAAAAGTTTCATCAAAATCTAGACCTTCAGCTTGAGTGAAACCTTCAACAACCAACCTAGCCTTATTCCTAACCACAACCCCAATCCTCACTTTGTTTATGTTTAAACACCATTTAGTTCCAATTAAAGTGTGACCTTGAGGTGGAGGTACAAGTTTCCAAACATTATTTCTTTCAAAATTTTCTAACTCTTCTTGCATGGAAATATTCCAAGATTCATTAGTGAGTGCGTGTGATATATCTTTGGGTTCAAAAGAAGCAACAAAAGCATAATGAGCATGAGAGTTTGGATCGCAAAACCTGGATCGTGTGCCTCGTTCGTGCAAGCTTCCAATAATTTGTTGTGGAGGATGACTTTGAGAACCCAGTGGGGAGTGGACACTTCACAAGCTTCTTTTTATTCATGTTCATCACAAATCGATGAGCTTGTGACATCGGGAGGATCTGGACCAGCAATGGTGGTCGTCGGTGCTGGCTGTGAATCAAATTTAGGAGCTGAAACAATGTCATTAACTGTTGAATTTTTGAGCAGCAGCACCACTTCTTCCTCATCTTCAACGAAAATGCTTTCCCGTGCGGATATGGATCCAGATCTGCAATGTTTGAGATAGTACCTGTGCTAGCTTCATCAAAAGACACTTCACAAGTCTCCACAATTTTGTTAGTGTCAAGTAAAGGCACACGATAACCTCTAGTATGAGATGGATAACCAAGAAACATGCCACTAATGGGTCTAGGTTCAAATTTATCAAGATTACCATGTTTCTTAACAAAGCATTTGTAACCAAAGACCCAAAAAAGTGTAACACTAGGCCTATGTCAAACTGGAGCTCATATGGTGTTTTTCCTAGCTTAGCGCACAAGAAAACACGATTTGAGACATAACAAGCAGTTGCAATCGCATCAGCCCAAAATTTCCTAGGAGTTTGATATTCATCAAGCACAGTCCTAGCCATCTCAACTAAGTTCTGTTCTTTCTTTCTACAACACCGTTTTCTTGAGGTACATATGGTGAAGAAAATTGATGATCTATTCTATTTTGAGCACAAAAGTGATCAAAAGATTGATTTTTAAATTCAGTTCTGTTATCACTTTTAATTGCTTTTAAAAATCCCGGTTGATCAATTGATAATCTAAGAAATAAAGTTCTAAAGTGACTAAAAGATTCATCCCTGGGTGATCAATTGATAATCTAAGAAATAAAGTTCTGAAGTGACTAAAAGCTTCATTCTTAGATGCCATAAAGTAAATCTAATAGTATCTAGAATAATCATCCACAATCACAAGAACATACCATTTACCTCTGAAGCATTGAACACGTGAAGGTCCTACGGTTTCATGGTGCAAAAGTTTACCCGATTCATATGTCATGATCATTGTGAGAGGAGTATGGGAACATGCAACCATCTTAGCATGTCTACAAGAAGAGCACACAATTTCTTTGTCCCCTTTAAGCTTAGGTAGCCCACGTATGTGATCAAGAGCACTAACACGTGTTAGATGATCAAAGCCTATGTGACCAAGTCTACGATGCCAAAAATATAAGTCCTTTGAATCATTAGAAACTGGACACCTGTGCTTAGAGGAAGACATATCAAAATCAGCTTTAAAAACTTCAAACCAAGACATGTTAAAAATAAGCTCACTATTTGAATTTACAACTATGCAGCAATTTTTAGTGAAAATAATTTCCAGATTTTCATCTAGCAGTTGTGAAACAGAAAGCAAGTTGTATTTGAAAATTTTAACAAGTGTCACATCCTTCAAAATTTAGTGATTATTTACTCTAACCGAACCCTTAGAAATTATAGGAGTTGAAGAATTATCGACAAAAGTAACATTCTCTACACGTCACAAAAGAGAGGGAGGAGAACCAATCTTTGTTACCGGTCATGTGGCGTGAGCAACCTGAATCCACAATCCAAATGTTCTCCTTTCTCAAGCGTGTAACCTACATAGAAGCACAATACGTCGATGACTCAATACTGGGGTTAGTCAAAAGGCATTTAGGAATCTAGTACTGAGTCACACGATGTCCAGCAGGAATAACACGCGAACCAGCGATAAAACAACAGGTTTATGAGCCAAAGCTTGAGGATTTTTGTACCCAACTACTGACTTATTAGATGTTACATGTGTAGCACGAAACACAGTAGGTTTGGTAGCAAACTTTGCATGTTTTCGACTCATTACAGCAGGTTGCATGTTCCTATCATTCGGTTTAACATGTGCAGCAAATTTTGCATGAAAGTTATGAGATCTAGCAATTGTTCTTTCTTTTTTTCTGTTGTTTAGCTAGTCTATAACAAAAATCTATGACATGACCATATCTATCACAGTAGGTACAATGAAATTTAACTTTGTGTTCATGTCTAGATGAGCAAACAGCATTTTTATTTGACACCAAATGAGACAACACTCCTGTAGATTTGAAAACCACTTCCTTTTGTTTAGGAACTATTTGAATCAAACAACTTCATAATGACTTTACAATTTTAGGTGGATGTGCCTTAGCATGAGCATGAGAATCAAAACCTAGACCATTTTTATCATTTCAAGAGTTGGAAGAATTCAGCAGCAAGTTTAGGTTCTTATTCCCATTACAAAACCGATCTAATGTCCTATGCATGTTATCAAGTTAATTGGACAGATCAAGGCAATTTTTGCATGAAGTTTTTCCTTTTAATTTGCAATTGGAACAATATTTAACATCATGAGAACGTAAAGCATTGTTCAATATAGAAATTTCATTCATAGCATCTTGTAGTTTCTTATCAAGATCATCGCAAGTAGAACAATACAAATCAATTGTAGAAGAGATAGCATCTTTCAAGTTTTTATCATTAAGTGTAGCAAGCTCTTTGTTCTTTTCAATTTCTAACTCATGTTTATCAAGTGTGGAGGTGTGCACACTTCTTAATGAGGACAACTGTTCATATATTAATTCACATGACGAGCAAGAATCATCACTAGGAATCAAAGATTTCAAACGATTACTAGAGACTCAATTTTAATAGCATTGTCCCTAAGCTTTTTGTCCTTTTTCTTAACTATAACAGTGGCACGAGAAATAGCATCACATATTTCTTCTCAAGTAGGACACACCTCTTCATTGTCGCTGTTGTGCTCGGCCTCCTCCATACTTGATCTTGACTTGCCCGCCATGAAGCACAAGTTTGCTAAATCATCTTCATTTTCGTCACTTCTAATGTCCACATCGCTTGAGCCAAGTTGTTGAAGTGCAGAGATAAAACTGCTCACTAATGGATGTCCTGTAAAACCCTCCTTCTTCTTCTTATCATTTGTTGTGGAGTGCTTCGTCCTTGATTGTTTTTCTTCTCGGGAAGTAGAACCTGAATGTTTAGGACAATCTGTACGAAAGTGTCCTGTCTTACCACATTCGAAGCATCGTTGAGGTCCGCAGCTTCCTCTCTTTCTAATTCTCACATTTTGCAATGCTTTTGAGAAACTAATAGAGAGAAGTGCTAGCTCCTCCTCTGGAAACTCCTCAATCAGTTCAAGGGTTAGAGAGGACAACAAAGCAAGTGTACCACAAGATGAAGATTGACCAGAGCTAGGCATGTCACGTTGAGAAACACAAACAATAGACTTGTTGGGGTTCTTACGTGAGATTATGTCAATTTCATTAGTTTTTAACTTGGAATATAGCACATCTAAAGTAAGTGTACTCATGATAGTATATTCATGAATGGATGTAACTTTAATCTCCCAAATTGACATGTCTAATGCACTTAACAATTGCCTAGAATTTTCAGCATCTGAAAAATTAACATTGACGCTACGCAAATTGCTGAGAATTTTATTAAAGCGAGCAAAGAGATCATCAATGGACTCACCGGTTTGCATCTCGAAGTGCACGTATTATTTCTTGGACATGTCTTGCCTTACCTCCTTGATCGTGTTGAATCCGTCGTGGTAGTCATAGAGTGTTTTCCAGAAATCGTATGCAGATCGGAGGTGTGCAACATGGTCGAAGTCGCTTTGAGTTAATCCCTGTATGATCATGTTCCGAGCCTTGTTGTTGTTGTCGACATGTCTCAGATTTGTAGCTGTAACTTGATCGTTTGACGGCACTTCGTTAGACTTGTATACCTTCTCCCATATTGTGAAGCCTTGTGCCTGGATGAAAGCTTCCATACATGCCTTCCAAACCTGAAAATCAATACCACTAAACACACAAGGTTTGGCGGAGTATTTCTCCATGCTGATTAGTCAAAAACACGTGCAAATCACAAAGATTAGAGCACCGTGGCTCTGATACCAATTTTAGGATCGAAGAGCACGTGAAAAGCTACCGGAGGGGGTGAATGGTAGATTAAAAAATCTTATGCAGCGGAACCAATTAAGTCCCAACCCCTTCAGTAGAAAAACGATATGTTAAAGATATCGTATGTGAGACTAATCTAAACGTGTTTCACCGTGACAAAAGTGATATATATCAGAGAGAATCAAGTCACGAAATCAACACAACAAGAATCACTCAAATCCGTCGAGAGAAATTCAAGTTACGATTGAAAGATCGAACAAAGATCAATCTGTTCTACCGAGAAAAAAACAGATTTGTAATACTGCAAAGAAACTCGTGTAGATCAAAAACCACAAATCCAATGATTGTGAAATTTTTATAGATGATAGATAATCAAGTTGTGAAGACAACTCAAAAAGAATCACTTCAAATTGGATCTGTAAAAGTCGAGTTATGATAAAACTACCAAAGAAAGATAGTACTGTGCAGAAAACTCGATGAGAAAAACTTGTCTGGAACAAGTCAGACGAACAAGGCACAAAAGTTCCTTTCAACTACGAATTTTATTCAATAGAACACAAGAGGAACAGCCCGAAAGTCATCTGCCACGAGCTCTGGCCTCCCTTGCTTATATAACCAGCCCTTAGGCCAACCCAATCTCAACTAGGACTCTAATCCTACTCAAATCACGAATCGAAACATTCCATAACTGCTTAGGACTCTTCTACACGTAGATAGAAGCAATCTTAAGACTTCCAAACACCTTAGGAACGTATCCCACATTCCTAAAACAACTCAAATTCATGACCCACACGAAATCCTATCATAACCAACTCAAAACATTCCATATTTGAGTCAAACACGACTCAGCCGTAGTCTGAGTCCATAACCTAGTCGGTTGGACTGTTCCGACCAATTCTTTATGTCCACATATCTTCATCACGCCTCAGAACCATGTATCCACGTCCATGAACTCCTTGCATACATGCAAACATCTTCCAACGACGCCCATGATACCTTCATATGCATTGTTCTTGATTCATACATGTTGCGCGACCTCCCGATCAACTCAACCACAATTCCTCTCAAACTTGGTTGTTGAACCTCATCTTCTACCTAAGACTAGTTCAATGGATCCTGTCACCAGCCATGTCTTGAACTCAAGCAACACCTGCATATGAATAAATAACCAATACCTTCAAGCACAAGTCCTTGACTTGACTCTCGTTAGTTCCGAAACCACCACACCTTACGTGAGCACCTCACATAAGCATGTTGCAAAACCACAGTAAAATGATATCAGTCATATCAACCAAAACGCACCAAAAACTTAGCAAATGAATACTAAGAAATCTTTGTAACAATGTAAAGCAAGTTTGAAACAATTCACAGTAAAAACATGAACATTGCGATCAAGCTCCGAACCTTGCCAAAGATAACCGGAGCTTGAGTCGGAGCTTACCAAAGCTAGTACAACATAGCGCCAGAGCTTACCAAAGCTAGTACAGCCTAGCGCCGGAGCTTACCAAAGAAAGTACAACCTAGCGCTGGAGCTAGAAAAACATGTCAGAGCTAACCAACATAACTAAGACCTATCAAAACATATCAGAGCTTAACAAAGACATGCCAGAGCTTAAGACAAAGCTCACCGGAGCTACCAAAAAACATGTCGGTCCTAGACAAAGAAAGTCGGACCTATTGTCGGACCTTGCCAAAGCTCGGAGCGAGAGTCGGACCTTGCTAAAAAGATGTTACGGTAGCATTCAAAACTTTTATCGTCAAAGCCAATGTATTCAGCACACATAGGTCTCACAACCACCAGACAAACAAGCAAAGCCTCATTGATGAGCAGATGTGGCCACCGGCATGCAAGTTTTTTTATGAGAAACTGACTGTGGGGGCGGCCCCCTACATGCACGTTTGATAGAAAGGATGTTCCCTCGAGGGTTTGAGGATAAAAGGTACCATCTAGGCAGCCACCGGAGGTTCGAACGAAGGTACACGGCTGGCCGGGTACACGTAAGGTCCGGGTGTACATGTCGGTGTACCTTTACCTCCGTCGTGCGTCCCTGGTGGTGGTTGGGAAGAGCCTTGCAGGTATGCTCCGATTCCTGTCCTCAAAATCCGTCTAGGCTTCTGATGACACATGCGGTTCACCACCAAACAAACCAGCATAGCCCTGTGATGAGCAGCATGCAAGTTTCTTGATGAGAAACTGACTATAGAGGCGGCCCCCGGCATGCATGTTTGATAGGAAGAATGTTTCCTCGAGGGTTTGAGGATAAAAGGTACCATCTAGGAAGCCAGTCGGAGGTTCGAACGAAGCTACACGGCTGGTCGGGAACACGTAAGGTTCGGGTGTATGTGTCGGTGTACCATAACCCTCATCGTGCGTTCATGGTGGTGGTTAGGAAGAGCCTTGCAGGTATGCTCCAATTCCTGTCCTCCAACTCCATCTAAGCTTCCGATGCAGCATGTGGTTCACCACCAGACAAACTAGCAAAGCCTCAGTAATGAGCAGATGGGCCCCCGTTTCTTGATGAGAAACTGACTACGGGGGCGGCTCCCGGCATGCATGTTTAACATGAAGGATGTTCCCTCGAGGGTTCGAGGATAGAATGTACCACATAGGAAGCTCACTACACAGTTCATCAAATTGATTGCATGTGATGTAGTACAATATAATCTCCAACATGTTGCACTCGTCCTTTTAAAGAAATGACAGTTGTAGGCGCTAGCCACTACGTCTTCTGATTTTAGGAACAAATGAATACCCTTTTGAAAACACGTACACCACATCCGATCATCAACATCATCAAATTAACATGATCCTCAAAAAAGGGGAGCAACGTCTCTCCATGACGTTCCGGCTGGTGTTGCACAGGCGGCTCTCGCCTTGCACCGGCCACATATCCGGATCCAACCGTACAACTTCAAATAAAGGAGGACTAGAGATTTGTGGAATAATAATATAAGAAAAAAGAAGAAGAAAAAGGATGGCACGCGTTTCGATCCATGAACCATGAGACTGCTGACTTCCATCTTCATTGGCCAGCTCCCTATTCCGTTGATCTCTCCATCATTCATTCACAAGGGTACTCTCTGGTGGTTGGACTTAGGGTATCTCGTGGCCCACCCGGCATACCCAGTGGGTGCGCTCGTGAAAAGTTGTTGTTGTTGTACGTAGTGTTTGGTTGAGAAAAGGAAACTTGTGGTCATAAAGATAAGAATTCAAAAATAGAAAGAGTATATCAATTTCAAAAATCTTCATTACTTTATATACTTAGGCCCGGGCCCATCAAATTTGGAAACTCCTCCACTCATATCATAACTGCATCAGTAATATATCCACGCCAGTTTCCAAAATCCAAACTAGAGGTGTAGAGGAAGGTTTGCACAAGAGAGAAGCTACACTGCGCCAACGCAAACCGCAACCATTAGAACAAGGATAGGACCCAATGGCGGGGACTCGAGGTACAACATGACATTTGAGGACGACGTGATCACCATCACCGTGACGTCCTCCAGCGAGGCCGTGGAGGACTGGCTCGACGAAGTCCTCTCTGTCCCTCGCCGGTGCCTTCAAAAGCTCTTCGTCAGGCTCGACAACGAGTGGCGCCCAACCTACCCCGCCAACCAGAACCCCGTTGCCATTCTGTAGTTCTGCGTTGGCCGCTGTTGCCTCATCTTCTAGGTCATCCACGCTAACTACTTCCCCGACGAGCTAGAAGATTTCCTCGGCGATTCTGATTACCGCTTCATCATCGTGGTGGAAGGGGTTAAATGAAAAGATGTAATAACCTTAAGATGTGGATCCAAAGGATGAAAATCATTGATTACACGATTGCACCAAAACTTTAATTGCATCTAGGGCTATCAACGAGTTGAACTCAAGCGAGCTTGTCTTTCTAAGCTTGAATTTGGTAAAACACTGAGTCAATCTTGAGGTTTACAACTAATGGATTAGAATCTACTAAATTTATGTATATAGAATAGAATCTACTAAATTTAGGTTTACAACTAATGGAGTAGGAAGGTGGACGACGATGCACATTATTTGTTGCTATCATATATAAAAATTATGTCCCATAAAACATTTTTAATAGAATTATATAGTTTAGTTAATCATACATATCATAGATGACAACAATAAATGAGCTTACTCGAGCTTGAGCTCATCAAACTCAACCTCCGCTCGTATAGAGTTGGCACAATACTCAACTTCATCCTCAGACTTTCAATCAAAACTCACTTTGGTCCATGAACTTTCTAGTTGGTCAATTTAGTGCATCAACTTCACACAACCATTTCACTTTCATCCTTAGTCTGAGTTGGACATCCACATTGGCAATGCCACGTAAGCTATTATGTAGCCATTTGTATAGTAAGCTTTTAAATGGCATGCCACATAAGCTACTACCTCCGTCCCATGTGAACTCTATTTTTGGGTTTGGTCAAATCTACTTTGACTAATGATTTACATAATCTTGATGAATTTTAACAATATAAAATTTTTACTTTTAGATTCATCATGAAAAATATTTCTATAATATACAATTTATATGTTATTGAAGTAAATAGCATTTATAGAAATCATTTGTCAAAGGTAAGTTTGGCCAAAGCTAAATATAGAGTTGAGTTGGGATGGAGGGAGTATTATGTAGCCATTTGCCGCATAAGGTTTGGTCCTTCAAACAATAAACATTTGTACAGGCGGCTGATAAGACTGGGCGCATCGAGCATGCGTGCCAGTTAACAAGGCGCCTTAGACGCGGGCAGCGCATGTGCATCTTTGAATTCATTTTGAACCGCTCCATGTATCATCACCGCTACTGCTCGCGTCGAGAGACAAACCGCCAGGCTGCTATGCTATAGGATGACCTGAGCAGGCCATCGACTTCTACGCACAACCACTCTTTCCCTCTTCCAAAAACTGCGCCAAGAACACCATGGTTGACAATAAAATGCCGCCGAAAAGCCCGCTGAAGGACGCCAAGAGGAACCGTCCTCAATCGTACTGCTCCCCCCCAGACATGGAGTGGGCTCTCGGGAAGATGGCATGTGATGTATTTGAAAATACATCGCACTCCATGCGCTGCCTTAGGCTTGGTCCCCTTCTAGAGCATACTGGAATGGGGACCACGGGCCACTACGTCATCAGCATGACACACTTAACCGGTCGCCTCGACGTCCTCTGTAACATTCTTGAGGTCGAGATCGACGTCACCGGCCGTGACAACCTAGTGGCCGCGGTGTCCAGGAAACTGGTTTTGTCATCTCCGCTGCGGGAGGCACCCCGCGCTGCCAGGAGCACAAGAAGGAGGAGGAGAGGGAGAAGTAGAAGATGTAGTTTTTTTCTTGTTTTTAGTTGTGTTGTTTTTCTTTTCTTGTTTCTAGTTCATGTTTTTATTTTTTCTTTTTCATAATATATCATCTTAAGGTAATGATCTTTATTTTGCTATTCACTGGTGTGCAAAAATAGTTCTAATGTTGTTGTTCTAATGATAAGCTAGTGGTCTATTTGTCTCTTTTATGGGTGTGTTATACATTATTGATGTAGAAATTCATTATAAATATGTATCTTCTCAGGCGGTTATGAATGCGTCGGCCGTTGCCCGCAACCCTAACATTTTCATTTTGCCACCAAGCCCTCCCCCGCTGCTCCCAAACCCCCACCCTTGATGTCCTCGCCCTCGCCGTCACAATCAACGCCAAGCACCGTCCTCAACCTCAGCATCGCTACCGAGCGTCATCCTCACCCTCGCTGTCACTGTCCGCCAAGCGTCATCCTCACTCTCGATGTGCATGTTTGATATGAAGGATGTTCCCTCGAGGGTCTGAGAATATAATGTACCATCTAGGCACAACTATTTATGTGGTACATTAAATTAATCGCATCCAATGTAGTACTATATAATTTTCAACATGTTAACTCATCCTTTCGAATAAATGATAGCCGTAAGCGGTAGCCGCTACGTGTTCTGATTTTAGGAACAAATGAACGCACTTGTTAAAACACGTATGCCACATCCAACCCTCAACGTCATCAAATTAACATGATCCTCAACAAGGGGAGCAACGTCTCTCCACGATGTTCCACTGGTGTTGCACACATGGATCTCGCCTCACGCCGGCCACGTATCCTGATGCAACCTTAAAAATTCAAATAAAGGAGGGCCAAATATTGGTGGAAAATTAATAAAAGAAAAAAGGAAGAAGAAAAAGGGTGGCACGCGTATTTATCCATGAATCGTGAGACTGCTGACTTCCATCTTCATTGGTCAGTTCTTGATTCTGATGATCTCTCCAACATGCATTCATACTATCTACACTCTGGTGGTCGGAACTAGGGTATGTCGTGGCCCACCCGGCATACCCAGTGGGTGTGCCCTTGAGAAAATTTGTTGTTGTTGTTATACGTGGTGTTTGGTTGAGACAGTGCAACTTGTGGTCATAATGCAACTTATTGTTGTATGTGGTTGGAAACTCCTCCACTCATATCGTAGCTGTATTAGTTATATATACACGGCCGTTTCCAAAATCCAAACTAGAGGTAGACAAAGGTTTTCACAAGAGAGAAGTTGCACCGCGGCATTGCAGACTGTAACCGTAGGGACAAGGAGAGGACCCAGTGGCGGGGACTCAGGTGTACAACATGACGTTCGAGGACGACGTGATCACTACCACCGTGATGTCCTCTGGTGAGGCCATGGAGGACTGGCTCGATGAGGTCCCCTCCGAGCACTGTCGTACCTTCACAAGCTCGTCGTCGGGCTCGACATCGAGTGGCACCCCAGCTACTCCGCTGACCAGAACCCCGTCGCCGTTCTGTAGCTCTGTGTCGACCACCGCTGCCTTGTCTTTTAGGTCATCCACACTGACAACTTTCCCGACGAGCTGGAAGATTTCCTTGATGATTCTGACTACCTCTTCGTCGGCGTGGGCGTGGAGGGCGACGCAGGCCGACTTTGGAAGGACTGGCAACTTAAGGTGGCCATAAGATGGACCTGACCGAGCTCCCAGTGGAGGAGATGGATCGCCTGGGCCTCCGCTGCGTGGGGCTGAAGGACATCATGAGCGTCATGATGGGCACCAACATGGAGAAGCCTTATCGGGTGAGGACAAGCCGCTAGGACGCGTACAATCTCTCCGGCGCGCAGATCAACTATGTCTTTATCGAGGTCGGCCGCAAGCTGCTCTCTGGCGACTACAAATCTAACCACCAAGTTTGTGGATCGGCTATTCGATCATCCCGACAGCGAATTCGCAGGTGCAGCGCTCAAGTTCTAGCTTTTATGCTTGTGCGCTCAATCTCTCTTAAATTTTTTTTTCTTGAGGAAACACTATCTTGGGTTCATATGACATGTGTGCCCCACCGTTGTCGGGTCTACATGTCAGTTGCAGTAACTGCAGGGCATAAGATTTCATCGCCACTTTCTTGGCATTTAAGTTAATGTTTTAGTAGTTTCTTTGATGATTGTTCAAAAAAAAGAATAGTTTTTGTGATGGAACAATTAGTTGGAGTCTATTTGTCATGTTTCTGAAATTTGAGAAAATTTTAGGAAACAGATCATTAGAAAGTAACAATTACTGTCTTTAGTCAATTATTATGCAATTAATCATTAACAGTTAATTTTATAGGTTAAGCAATTACAAATTAAGATAGTCCTTACAATTATGGAATTACAACTACTTTGTCCATCCCAAATTACTTGTCACTCTTTTTAGTTCAAAAATGAACTAATTAATTAAAGAACAACAAGTAATTTGGGAGATGGAGGGAGTACATATTAATAATTTCGAATAAGTAAGAAACTTACTTCACCCTTCTTCCGGTCGGCTGGCGGCGGCGCCGCCTCTGCGAGCTTCCTGCCGTCTAGAGCTTCACACGCCACCACGCGTCGTGCCCCGCCTCCGCGTTCCATCGTGAGGCTGCAAACTGCAAGCCAAAAGGTCGGGGCTACGCGCCATCGGTCCAGTCTTCGCCTCGTCGTCGCCTCAGCATGCCTCCATGCCACCGTCGTCGGTTAGATCAGCGGCGCTGGCCGAGGCAAGGGCTTTTAGAAACATGCATGCTATTTCAAATGCATCGAGGTCTTTCACATGATTGATCAATGTCTTTCACATGCATGTTAGTTGTCCATGCATGCTACGCCCCAAAAATGATCAACGAGCCACAAACATGATGATCTCTCAACAAAATGAGAAAACACGTAATGTCATCATCAACCATGATTGAGGTCTTTCACATGGATGTTAGATGTCCATATGCATTCTATGCCCCAAACATGTATTCCAGGAATAGTGGCGCGGGCCGAGGCGGGGGATTTCAAAAACATGCATGTTATTTCACATGCAACGAGGTGTTTTAGATGATGGATCAATGTCTTTCACAAGCATGCTAGTTGTCCATGCATGCTACGCTCCAAACATGATCAACGAGCCTCGAACATGATGATCTCCCAACAAAAAGAGAAAACACGTAACATCATCAAACATGATCGAGGTCTTTGACACGGATGTTAGATGTTCATATGCATTCTACGCCCCAAACATATATTCGAAGATTATAATATTTCCTATCATGTATTGATATATATTTCTATATTTATCATATTCTCTACCATGCATGTGTATACTCTCAACCTATATTTTAGTTTATCTACCACACTAATGAAGAATATTATCCTGTCATCAATAGAGATAACAAACTATGTTTGACAGGAAGGATGTTCTTTAGAGGGTACGAGGATAGAAGGTGTACTATAGAGTACCATCGAAGCACACAACTCTCACAACGTACGTGGTTCATCAAATTAATCGCATGCTCCCATGTATATAGTATATTTTCTAACATGCATGTTGTACTCGTGTTTTTGAAGAAAAGACAGCCCCAGGCTCTACATGTTCTGATTTTAGGAACAAATGAACACACTTGTGAAAACACATACGCCACATCCTATCCATTATCAAATTAACATGATTCTCAACAAGGGGGCGCAAAAATCCTCAACACATGATCAAACATTCTTGATCGTGAGCTCTCTTTCACATGCATTATATTCATGTCCACCATCATACATGATTACGACAATTATCATCGGTTCGATACAGACTCTCGGTCAGCAACAGTCGAATCCTTCAAAAAAAGATATGGAATTTTGGTCGATTGCCACGCACGTTCACGTCAATTTTCCGCACCTCGTTGAAATCGTTCAGACAAAATGTTACGACTGCCACGGGAAAGACCTACAAAGTACGCCAGTTGGGCCATTGCATACCCTGTGTCCTTTGCGTGTCAAATTAAAAAACTGCTTGTGAAGCCGATGGGACGCGTCGAGCCGTTGCGATAACCGACAGGAGGCAAACTGCGGTTTTGAGTACTACCTCCGTCCCATTATTGAACTCTATTTCTGAGTTTGGTCAAATTTACGTTTGACCAATAATTTTTGTAGTTGTGATCAATTTTAACAATCTAAGAATTGTACTTTTAGATTCATCATGGAAAATATTTCCATAATATACAATTTACATATGATTGAAGTTAATAGAATCTATAGAGATTCTCGGTCAAATGTAAGTTCGACAAAACTCAGAAATAGAGTTGAGTTGGGATGGAGGGAGTAACTTTGACCGACCCGCTATTTCAAAAGAACAATTTTTGAAGCGTCCAATCATCTCCACTCGCACGCTTAGACGATGACCCGCTATAAAGGCACAACATCCTCTTCTTCACCGCCGCTCCTCTCCATCGATCTTAGCCTCCAAACTTCTCCTCTTGCTTCTCCACCGCACCACTATCGACAACCTCTCGCTCTTTCTCCGCACCCCCGTCGCCACACAAATGGGTAGTCGCGTACCGAAGCGCTCCAAGCCATCAACGTCCTTCAAACCTTCTTCTTCTTTGTTTCCATCACTGCCAATGCCAGTGGAACTGGAGGCGGCGGCCCACACCTCCTCCGCTCTTGTCCCCGCCCGCGGCGGCCGCACCTCCTGCGCTCGCGGCGCCTGCACCAGCTCTGCTTGTGGCGCTCGCACCTCCTAAGCCTAAGAGGGTTGAGATTGTGTTCCTCTTCAAGGACTGCATCGACGAACTCGAGTGTTGGCTTAAGGAGGTCACCGATGACCTGTCTGACACTGACGTGCGCGCAAGGTCACTCGACACAATGGCGCGGGATGTATTTGACAATACATCTCGCTCCTGTCACCGTATGGGACTTGGGAGCCTTCCCAACCACACCGGCATGGACTCCGCCGGCTACTACATCTTAGGGTAAGGATTTGTGGCCACTCGTCTCGACTTCCATTACCAGACAATCGGTAAGGTGTCTGGGGTGGAGTTTCACGAGCAACTGGTGAACGTCGTCGGCCAGAAGCTTTGTCTGGTGTTGAAGGAGGTGCCACTTACGATTGCGCTGAGGAGGAGGCGGCGCCAACGGATGCGGTGGAGGCGGAGGAGGAGGTGGACAAGTCCTCCTCCGAGTAGAGTAGGATTAGTAGTAGTTTATCTTTTGTTTTCTATGCGTTTTTCTTTTTTCTTGTTTGTAATATATCTGTTGTTTTTCTATTAATGAAAAATGTCTTTTATGCTCATGAACAATGTGTCCTATACATTATCGAGAAACTCCTCCTTTTATAAAAAAAATCGCATATGGAAAATAAACATATTAGTAATATTATATTTAATAAATATTAAATACATTAGGATGTAGTATTATATTTCAAAAAAATATTAAAATAAAAAGCTAGACCGCTTAACTGTACATTGCATATGGATGATGCAAATACTAATTAATTATATTTCTTTTCTCATTAATAGTTGACATCGTGGCCCCCTCCCCGGCCTGGCCCTAGGCTCACCTAGGCCCAGAGCCGGGCTTGCCTTTAACCCCTTGGTGCGGGAATCGAATTCTCTGCGGCAGGGCCGCACAACCATTTCTGTGCGACCCTGCCGAGATGGTTGCCACATTCGTTCACACTCCAAATCTTACAACCATATAACCAAGGGCGTACTGCACAGTTCTCGCGACTGTGCCACCCTGCCCCGATGATTGCCGCGTATGCCAACTCCCTGAATCTTGCAGAGCGCATGGGCACATCGCAACAATTGAACAATCGATGAACGTCGTTTTGATGTGTGAAGCGACCCATGTATGGAAAAAGCTGATGGGCTGTTAGAACTAATGATGAACGAGTGAGCGAACTATAACAGAGGAAACAAAAAACAATCTCGGTTGACTGATAACAAGGCCAGCAACAAACACTGCTTTTCTATTATTCATACTATCATTTCAACAAATGAGTACAACGCCTTTTATAGGCTTGGAGCACACGAACTCCACGTCCGAAATTTGCTCAGCGATTCGAATGTCTCGGCACTCGGCGTGCATGATCCATCATGTGAACGAGCACGACACGGCCAAAAAGATCACACATATACACGCCAACTATCTTTGACTGAGAGCACCTTGACACATGTCACTAGTGTACGCACATACACGGCCTCAACACTGGGTTTAGGGTGCATCATGGACTAAACACATGATGCAGCCAAACACTCACGTAATTAGCATACACCTGCAAGCAACTATCTAGCCGCATCATCACGTATGAACGGCAACATCGACCAACATTTTAATTTGTACTACGTACAAAGTATTTTCCTTGTCAATGAGCCAAGCAAGCTCTATTGATGCGGCAACTAATCAGCACCAGACCACTCTTCTGCACGCACTCACCAACGCAACTTGAACTCATCAGGTGTTCATTAGCCCAACAAGTTAGTATTAGCACTAACCCGAACAACGCAACAAAATAAGCGGTGTTGAGTTGCCTACGACTTCGTGACCCTCAGACGAAAAACTACCACCATGCAAAAGCGCTACAACCTGACCTGCCATGAACTCTGTGCTTGGAGACGGCAAACTCCCCTTGACATCGCGGCTTGAGTATGAGCATGACACGGGAGAACTTGTGAGGTCATCTTGAAGACGATGTGATTATGCAGACTTGAGGAAACAAGTGCTCTTGATCGAGCACACATTAGAAAAGAGAGATGATGAGCTAAAGACAAGAACGAATGGAACTACAACAATAAATAATAGAATGGATAAGGCCTTTGCCTAGACTATAGATTTTATTTACTCATCAAGAAATTTATTCAGTTTCTATAGTATTTACTGTTTAATTAATACTCCCTCTTGGTTCAAAATATTTGTCACCTGATAGTTCATTTTTGAACTATTTGGTGACAAATATTTCAAACCAGGAGCGAGGCACTAATTTTCCCTTTAACTAAAATATTTTCTAAACTCAAGCACATAACATTATTTGTTCTCAATTAATTTGCCTTATTTAAGTATACTCATGAGTGTTCTCTTAAACAAGCCAACAAATTGTAATCCTTGCTTCCTGTAGCTATCGAAAATGAATTCCTCTTATCAATACATATTCAACACGACAAGGATTTAGTTTATATATCGAACATAATACTATTGTAGTCCCTTATAAGAGAAAAAAAAATTACAAAACATTCTAGCTAATGCTGTGATGGAAAATTTGAATAACATTTGGAAAATTAACACACTGCTAAAAAAATTGATTGCACAATCTGAATCATGAAAAATTATCAAATTTACGATGTTATATACTACTTGTGTATCGAATTATAAACTTCATATTTTTTGTTAAATTATTAAACAAATTAAAAAGTTGTATATATTTTTCCAAGCGCATACCCTTCGGATAAATCCTAAGTCTGCCATTTTCACATGCATGTTAGTTTTGGTGCATATGCTATGCCCCAAACATGATTAACCAGCCTCAAACAATATATGGTGATCTTTCAACAAAAAGAGAAAACACGTAACGTCATCATCAAACATGATCGAGGTCTTTCTAGTGCATGTTACTTGTCCATGCTTGCTATGCCCCATACATGATCAACGAGCCCCAAATATGACGATCTTTCAACAGAAAGAGAAAACACGCGTAACGCCATCATACATGATGATAGGAAAAGGTTTATCCCCGATCTTCCGAAAGGTAATGGATAAGTCGATTTTTGTGGAGATCTCGACGTTGATGATCCGAGACTCTCGAGTAGAACACAAAAAACCCCTGCAATCACTACACCACCACTCGTTGGTTATCAACCGTGCTGCACACAATTGACCTTGCCAATAAGGCTAATCCCTGCAAGTGCAACTGAGAACACAAGCAAGAACAAGGTAGAAACGATCTGAAATCGCGAAGTTGGGGTCTCACAAACCGTAGAACGGTGATATTATTGATCATGGCGGCTACTATGGAGTATATATAGGTGGGAGGACGTCCAAGGGGGTGTTGGGGTCGTGACCTAACCCTAATATACAAAAATAAAGGACTTATATTTGATACATGGCCCAATGGCCCAATACAGTGGCGCGGCACCCTAACAGATTATGTACTTGATTTTGTTTCGACGATTCCCGTCGACTCCGAAGGAATTTTGACATTGGACCGGCTCCATTATCCTCTCCCCTTTACGTGAATATGTAGAATGTCCAAAACAGAGTTCGTATGCATCCTGGGCGTCCGCTTTAGTGTGTACTGCTCCTGGACACCGAGTTGGATACGATTTGGAGTTTGGTTCGGTTTCCATCTTCTTTGAATGAATTATCTGGTCTTCCACGTCCCTAATACTTCCTCTAAGTACTCCTTGAACCTCTCCATGGATCCTAAAAACAATTAAATCATTAAGTAGCAATCTATGCTCAAAAATATATAAGGAAATATATAAGAACGAGTTTACCTCTGAAATTAATTGTTGTGTATGAACTCTATTGATTGCATCTTGTATGTTAAATGGAGTGTTGTTTGTATCCATAGAAGTGATGTCCTCATCATCCTCTCCTTCTTGAATTGGAGTCGTCCTCGACTCAAGTTCATCACTCTCATGTGTTGGTCCAAATGTGCAACGCCAATAAATCTTCTTGTATGCATGAATGGAGGAGGCCAAGGTGGTGGACGACATAGTGCGCCATCTTGATCTTGTCCATCAAATAAGAGTGCACATTCACTTGAGCCAGGATCCCAAACAAATAAACATTGTGTCATGTTTGTAGGTTCAATGATAACGTGCATGATCTCATCATTCTCCCCTTTTTTATGACAAGCCGTCCTCGGCTTGCTTGTATGTCCAGCAAAGAGGCTTTTGGGGATAGAGTGAGCACTGTCCATATTGCACAACCGCAGTAAATAATGCTTTTGTTTTCCCTGCTGCAAGGAAAAAATACTAGAAAAGCTTGACAATATATTATTAGCGTTAGTACATTCATTTACTTGACCATGTTGTTGCAGCACAAAAGGAGCTTTCTCATTTGAACATATGTAAACTTTATGCACCATAAACATACCATTATGTTCACATTTGCCTATAGCATGAAAAATATTTCTACTTAACAAAGGCAATTCAGATTGAGAAAATATTATCTTCTCTATGATATCTAGATCACAAAGAGTGTCAAATTCAATATAGCCCAAAGTATTTAGAGAAGATAACAATTTCAGCTCATCACTTTCACATGTAGTTGGGATCAAATGCTTAATTTCAGCACAAGTGAGTGATAAAGTATCAAATTCAATTGTTTGTTCTAGCATAGGTACAATATAATAATCAGCACACAACTCATTTTTGTTGTAAGAACCAGTAGGAAAATCAACTAATTGTAAAGGTGTATTATGAAAAGGTTCATCTTGTTGCTGCTCATCGATAGTATGATTGGTAGCAAAATTCAGCACATCTGAAAATGTCATACCTTGGTTAACCGTATAGCGTTGTCCATTAACACTACTCTCATCTTCAGCAAGAAATTCAAATGCATTATGAGTTGATTCATCAAAAAATTCAGAAGAGTTGTTCAACACCTCACTCTCATTTGCATCTACATTTATTTTTTCATGTCCCTGCAAAAGGATAGGCAAAGGAGGAGGTACAACAAGAAAATTCTTCTCAAGTTCATGTATATCATCTTTACAATTAGATACATTAGCAAAACTTTCTCGCATAAAAATTTTCATATCTTTCCATGTTTGAGGTCTTTCTAAATCACTTAAGTTGTTCCACCAAGTCAATGCACAACCTACTAATGCACTTGCAACATTTCTAATCTTTCTTTTCTCACACATATGATATTGTCCAAAAGTTTTATCCAACTCTATTTCCCAAGCAATATATTCATCGTAACCAAAACCACCATAAGAAGGAAGAGATGGGAGAGAGTAATTACTTCTTGTGGAAGGTGTTGTAAAGGTGATCTGAATGTCATGTGAAACCTTGATTGATGTTTGATTTTGAGTGAACAACTCCATTGTCGTCTTCATCATGTCAATCATCTCGGCATATAAAGCATGATTCTTGCTTTTACCTGACATTATTAATAGCAAACAAAAGACAACAAAAAAATATGTTATGCCTATCAACTACAAAGGATAATGTAAAAGTGGAAGTGGAATCACACACTTTCAAGCGTCTTACCACGCTCTTACAAGTGTTCTTACCGACACTGCAGGTGGCAAGTGGTGGACGGTATGAAGAAACCAATAAAGCGTGGGATGATTGCAAAGGTGTATCGATTCTGCTCAAGAGTAAGGTGTAGATTGGATGGCAATTATATGTAGCAAGGATTAGCAATAATGCAATCAGATAGTAAAGTTGAATAAGTGTCCAAATTATTTGTCAAAGTTGCTGGCCTGAATGTGTTCCTAGTAGTTCAAGCTAGCAATACATGAGACAAAACTAGATGACACAAAGAAAGCAAGCACTTCTGTTTCTTTTTTGTTGTTTTTTTTCATTTTTTGTGCGGCTTTTGTATCTTGTTTTGCACTTGCCTTTTTCTTTTGTCTGTTTTTTTCAGAATGTGCTGCAAACAAGAACACAATAAAAACCAATCAAAGATATCTCGTGTGCCTGTCATAAATTTTCTGGTCAATCTTCCTAGGATAAATAGGCACACCTAGAGGCTCTAAATAGACAAACTTACAACAGAAATATTGTAGATATATCTCTCCTCTTTAATTTCAATATATGGAGGACCTATTTTGGACAATTACAATAGGAGATATGGTCCCTGAAATACAGTCTGTTCAGAAATTCTAGGTCGAGAACAGATTCCGATATAATGCACTTTTGACCATGATATCTCTGTTTACTGGGAACCCTATAAATATAAAAGTTGTAGGTAACTTCTTCAGCTTTCCAGAAAGTACAAGAACATCAAAATCGGAGTTCGTATGGATGAGAAATGATGAAAATACCGAACTGGACTGAGATGAATCTAATCTAGACGTGATGATGTGATTCAAGAGGATGAATCAACACAATGCAAAACTCAAACTAAGACAAAAAACACTTTTTAAACCAGCAATATGACTCAACAACGGACACAAACTCAACAAAATTAAACTGAAAACGAAAGTTGCAATGGCTCAATGGTGGTTTGGACAAAGTAATGAACAAATCTACTAAACTGCAAGTTTTTTGTGCATTTTTTGTGGACCCTAGGTATGAAAAACAAAACTAATATAATGGATAGATGAATTACCAAACGGGCAACCTCGAAATCTGATAACAATTGATAGGAAAAGGTTTATGCCCGATCTTCCGAAAGGTAATGGATAAGTCGATTTCTGTGGAAATCTCGACGTTGATGATCCAAGGCTCTCGAGTAGAACACAAAAAACCTCTACAATCACTACACCACCGCTCCGTTGGTTATCAACCGTGCTGCACACGATTGACCTCTCCAAGAAGGCTAAACCCTGCAAGTTCAACCGAGAACACAAGCAAGAACAAGGTAGAAACGATCTGAAATCGCGAAGTTGAGGTCTCACAAACCGTAGAACGGCGATATTATTGATCTAAGCAAAACCAATTGTTCATGGCAGCTACTATGGAGTATATATAGGTGGGAGGACGTCTAAGGGGGTGTTGGGGTCGTGACCTAACCCTAATATATAAAAATAAAGGACTTAGATTTGATACATGACCCAATGGCCCAATACGGTGGCGCAGCACCCTGACAGATTTTGTACTTGATTTTGTTTCGACGATTCCCATCGACTCCGTAGGAATTTTGACATGGGACCGGCTCCATTATCCTCTCCCCTTTCCGTGAATATGTAGAACGTCCAAAATGGAGTTCGTATGCATCCTGTCCGTTTTAGTGCGTACTGCTCCAGTACTCCGAGTTGGATACGATTTGGAGTTTGGTTCGGTTTCCATCTTCTTTGAATGAATTAACTGGTCTTCCACATCCCTAATACTTCCTCTAAGTACTCCTTGAACCTCTCCATGGATCCTAATCACAATTAAATCATTAAGTAGCAATCTATGTTCAAAAACATATATGGAAATATATAAGAACGAGTTTACCTCTAAAATTAATTGTTGTGTATGAACTCTATTGATTGCATCTTGTATGTTCAATGGAGTGTTGTTTGTATCCATAGAAGTGATGTCCTCATCACATGACCAAGGTCTCTCTCACATATGCATGTTAGTTGTCCGTGCATGCTATGCCCCAAACATATGATCTATGAGCCTCAAACTATATATGACGATCTTTCAACATAAGAGAAAACACTTAACGTCATCAAACATGCATGATCGAGGTCTTTTTCATGTCAGACTGAAAAACATGATCGAGGGTTTGTAATATATTGTGTTAATGAATGAATGTGTGGTGTGTTCATCATGTTCCTCAGGAATGACAATTCATAAGGAAGGATTTGATTATTTTTTGGACAAATGAATGGTTTGGTTACCAAGTGAATGTGCTCTAAGTTCAATGATGTGTTGTCTCTAAGGACGAGGAGGAGGAGGAGGAGGAGGAGGAGGATTTAAGTTTTCTTTTGTAGTTTTTCTTTTGTTCTGTCTTGTAATTTTTTCTTGTGTTTTGTGTAAATCTCTCAACTATATATATGATGATCTTTCAACAAAAAGAGATAACACGTAACGTCCTAAAACATGATCGACGTCTTTTGCATGACAAACTGAAAATAGGAACATTTTGCATACCCTGGGCCCTTTGCGTGTCAAACTTAAAAACTCAAACTGAAAAACTGAAACACCATAGGACAGACCAACGGAGTATGCCAGGTGGGCCTTTGCATACCCTAGTCCCTTTGCGTGTCAAATTAAAAACTACCTGTGAGACCGATGGGACGCGTCAGGCCGTGTTGCAATAACCAAGAGGGGGGAAATCGTGGTTTGGAGTAACTTTGACCCACCCACTGGTTCGAAAGAACAATTTTTGAAGAGTCCGATCATCTCCACTCTCACGCTTAGACAACGATCAGCATAAAGGCACACTGTCCTCTTGCATCTCTGCCGCACCACTCCATCGATTATAGCCTCCAAACTTCTCCTCTTGCTTCTGCGCCGCACCACCGTCAACCACCTCTCGCTCTTTCTCTGCACCTCTGTCGCCGCACAAATTGGTAGCCCCGCACCGAAGTATTCCAGGCCATTGATGACCTCTGAACCTACTTCTTCTCTGTTTCCATCGCCGCCAATGCCGGTGGAACTGGAGGTGGCGCCCGCACCTCCTCCGTCCCATTCTTCGCCCGTGGCACCTGAACCTCCTCATACCATTTGGGTTTAGGAAACTGTCCGCCTCCTCCAAGACCGCGTCGAAAAGCTCGATCGGCGCCTGAGGGAGGTCATCGACCATCAGCCCACCGCCGCTGGGTGCGCAAAAAAAGCTCGACAAATTACTGCGCAATGTATTTTCTGATACATCTCGCTCGTGTAACTGCCTGGGTCTTGGGACCCTTTCCATCTACACCATCATGGACACCACCGACCACTACTGCTTTGGGTTAAGCTTTGAGGCCGGTCGTCTCGACGTCTTCCATGAGACGATCATGGAGGTGGCTGGGATGGAGGGATGTCAGAAACTTCTGCAGACCGTCGCCCGAAAGCTTTGAACACAATTGCCGGAGGAGGAAGAGGAGGAGGCATCAGCGGCGGTGACGGCGGAGAAGGGGGTGGCGGTAGCACTGTAGTGGCGGTGGCGGTAGAGGTGGAGGTGGAGGAGATCTCCTTCGACTCTAGTAGAGTAGTATTAGGAGTAGTTTTCTTTTTTCTTATTTTCTATGTGCTTTCGTATGTCTTGTTTGTAATAAATGTATTGTTTTTATGTTAATGGAAAATGTCTTTTTTTGTTCATGAACAATGCGTCCTATGCAGTATCGAAAAATAACTTGCGTTCAATGTCTAGCCAAGATTTTGTTGTGTTGCTGTAAGACCTATGTGTGCTGGATACATTGGCTTGTAGTGAGTACACTTGTTTTGATGATAAAAGTTTTGAATATCACCAAAACACCTTTTTATTAAGGTCCTGCTAGTTTTGTAAGCTCCGGCAGGAGCTTGGTATACTAGTTTTGGTAAGTTCTGGCGCTAGGTTCGACTAGCTTTTATTAGCTCCGGCTCAATATCCGGGTTGCTCTGGCAAGGTTCGGAACTTGACCGCAATGCTTCTATTTTTCATTTGCGTTGTTTTGTACTTGCTTTACATCTCTGGAAAGATTGCTTAGTATTCATTTGCTAAATATTTGATGCGTTTTTGGTTGACATGGATGATATCGTGTTACTGTGGTTTTGCAACATGCTTATGTGAGGTTCTCACATAAGGTGTTGTGTTCAGAACTAACTTGAGTCAAGTCGAGGACTTGGGCTCGTATGGATTAGTTGTTTATTCATGTGCAGGTGTTGCTTGAGTTCAAGAGATGGCTGGTGATGGGATCCATTGGACTAGTCTCATGGAGGAGATGAGGTTCCAACAATCAAATTCAGAAGGAATTGTGGTTGAGCTGATCAGGAGGTTACACAACATGACTGAATCAAGAACAATGCATGTGAAAGTATTGTTGACGTCATTGGAAGATGTTTGCACGTGTGCAAGGAGTGCATGGACGTGGCTACATGGTTTCGAGACGTGATGAAGAGATGTGGACGTAAAGAGTTGGTCGGAAAGGTCCAACCGACTAGGTTATGGACTCAGGCTGCGGCTGACTCGGGTTTGACTCAAATATGGAAAGATTTGAGTTGGTTATGATAGGATTTCGTGTGGGTCACGAATTTGAGTTGTTTAGGAATGTGGGATACGTTCCTAAGGTGTTTGGAAGTCTTAAGATTGCTTCTATCTGTGTATAGAAGAATCCAAAGCAGTTATGGAAAGTTACGATTCGTGAACAGAGTAGGATTAGGTTCCTGATCTGAGTTGAGTTGGCTTTCGAGCTGGTTATATAAGCAAGGGAGCCCAGAGCTCGTGTTGCACGACTTTGGGGCTGTTCCTTTTGTGTTCTATTGAATAAAATTCATAGTTTGAAGGAACTTTTGTGCCTTGTTCGTCCGACTTGTTCCAGACAAGTTTTTCGTCGGTGGTTTTACCATAACTCGAGTTTTACAGATCCAATTGTCGTGATTATTTTTGGGTTGTCTTCACAACTTGATTATCTATTATCTGTCAAAATTACACGGTCATTGGATTTGTGGTCTATGATCTACATGAGTTTCTTTGCAGCGTTCCAGAACTTTTTTTTCTCGAGTAGGGCAGATTGACCTTTGTTTGATCTTTCGATCATAACATGAGTTTTTCTCGACGGATTTGAGTGATTCTCATTGTGTTTTCTTCGTGTCTTTATTCTCCCTGATATCTATCACTTTTGCCATGGTGAAACACGTTTCGATTAGTCTCACACATGATTTCTTTGTTAGATTGTTTTTCTGCCGAAGGGGTTGGGGTTTATTTCTTTCCGCTGCGTAAGATTTTTAAATCTACCATTCACCCCCCCCCCTCTGGTAGCTTTTCACGTGCTCTTTGATCCTAAAGTTGCGACAATCGATGATTCTTGGTTGGGACTCCATTGAGAGCGTGGTTGAGACTGCGTTTCACCTCTTTTGTATTCTTTCACTAAATTTTTTATTTGAAGTCGGCGGTTTACTGCAATTGTTATTATCATCTTTCCAAAAAGAATGCTGATGGTGGTCGATTTTACATAATCTTAGCCCGTGATTGATTTGGAGATCAAACTTTACCAAGGCTAAGATTATTGTTGTCTTCATACTAAAAGTTGATGGAGAACACACTCATGGATCAACATTAAGGATGGGTGGCCACTTATAAGTTTTGGGTTCGATCTCTGAATTAGGCTCCCAATGTTCTCATCGGTGCATGTCTACAATAAAATTTTAGTTATTGCCTCTCACACGTGGAGCCACAGAGTGTGACATCCCTGTCATGCATTGAGTTCTAAGGATTTCGATGATCTATTCAAGGACGCGATATCAAGCAGTTGTTGCTCGTGTTGATGTCTGGTTCTTGGGAAGCTTCCCGTCCACACCAACATGGACTCCTTAATGCCGGCCACTACTGCTTTGGGTTAAGCTTTGTGACTGCTTGTCTCGACACCCTCCACGAGACAATTTCGGAGGTTTTTGGGGTGGACGGCCGCCGGCACCTTCTGCACACCGTTGCCCGGAACCTTTGGACTCATGTGCCGGAGGAGGAGGAAGAGGCGGCGGCGGCGGTGGCAGTGGTTGAGGAGACCTCCTCTGAGTACAGTAGGATTAGGAGTAGTTTTTCTTTTTCTTCTTTTCTATGTGTTTACGTATTTCTTGTTTGTAATATAAGTGTTAGTTTTATTTTAGCGAAAAATGTCTTTTATGTTCATGAACAATGCATCCTATGCAGTATCAAAAAACATATCCTTTTATCTAAAAATATCTCCTATTTCTTTGTAACTTGGGACAGATTATATTGCATGTGTCTGAAAGACTGAAATTCGGTAAAATTTAGGCAACCTCAGGTAACAATAATCTAGTAAAATTTCATAATTGACGAGATTATTTTTTTTCTATAGCTCACACATTTAGAAAAAAATGATTTATTAATTTGCAACTAACATAATCTTTACAATTAGTATAATTAACAACTAACATGATGTATAATTAACATGATTAAGAAATTACATCATCTTAATTGCTAATTAGTCCATCGCCTGATGCATCAGGCTCCTGAAAAGTAGTTTATCCAATGTAACTAATAACCGATGACATTGTTAATGTATCGTATCTGCATGTGCTACTATCCTATGACAGGTGGCTTGATGGCCTAAAGATTAGACATCACAGTGGAAATTTTTTATGGTCGGTCCGCCTGTGTAAGGCGCATGTGAAAATGTATTTTTAGTAGTAGTATATATATGTTATCAATTCATTGTGATCAATGTTATAGAATGTTGATTGTTTACCTTTTACTATACCATGGATTTGACATCATCCTTTCGTGGACTTGGGTGTTCTGTATTTGCATGTTGTTTGCATTAGCACAGATACATTTGGCGATTCATATGTTTGTTCGTACGTTTTTGAATGTCCAACTAGCTATACTGCTTTTAGATTTTGATCTCCATGCATGGCAACAGAGATGAAGGGGAGCTAGTGGTCGCAAGACGAGCAAGCAGCTAGGCCATATTGTAATTAATAAGCGAGCAAGTTGTTAGAAGAAGTATACCCCTCTAGCTACATGGACCATGTGCAGGAATCAACGCCACATGAAATAAATTTAATCACGATTGCATGCGTGCACAAGGGCAGGGCTAGCGTCAAATCCTCCACGCCATCTGGTTAGCTTCTGAACATCCTTGATACGGGTTGGAGGCCGCATCTCATCAATGGATTTAATCTTGGATGGATTTTCCTCAATTCCTCGGAGAGTCACCAATAAACCTAGGTGCTTCCCGGAGCTAACCGTGAATACACACTTGTCCAGGTTGAGCTTCGTGCGCGTCAGGCGCAGCTTGTCGAAGACAGCTTGGAGATTGTCCGGGAGTGAGTCCACGTTCTTCACCTTGACGACATGTCATCGACGTAGAATTCCAACAGGTCCCTAATCATCTCCCCAAAGGTTTTTGCATGGCTCACACAAAAGTTGAGGCAACATTTTTAAGACCAAAAGGCATGGCATTGTAACAGCACAACCCATCTACTGTAATGACAACAGTATGCTCTTCATCTTCCTTAGACATTGGAATTTGGTTATAACCAAAATAGGCCTCTAAGAAACACAGTAACTCACACTTGTAGGTAGAATCCACTAACTGATCTATTCTAGGTAGTGGAAATGGGTATTTTGGACATGCCTTATTGAGTGTGGTGTAGTCGATGCACATCCAATAGTTCCCACCGGCCTTGGGAAAAACAACTGGGTTTTCCAACCACAATGGATGATTAACCTCCAAGATGAACCATGCATCGAGGAGCTTCTTGACTTCTTGTCTAATGCAGTTCTGCCACTCAATGGATTGCTTCTAGGGCTTTTGATGTATGGGTCGTGCATCGGGGTATATCTTCAAATGATGCTCGATCACCTCCCTGGGGATCACAGGCATTTGTGATGGTTGCCATGCAAACACATCAACATTTGCTCGGAGGAAAGTGGCGAGCGCGAGTTCCTATTTGTCACCCAGGCCTCTCGATATACGGGTGGTCTTGCTGCAATCAGAACCAAATTGGACGACTTTGACCGGTATGTCGGTGTCGCTGCTTGGTTGCACACGAGGTGCAGAAGATGAGCCACGCTGACGTGAGCTCGGAGGTTGAGCAGCTTTCTCCTTGTCGGACCCTTCTTCTTGCGATGTAGCAAGTGCATGAAGTTCTTCCAGCGCGGTGACTCCAGCAGTGTGATCCCCTCGCATCTGGAGGATGCCTGTCAGAGTTGGCATCTTCAACACCAGGTAGCCATAATGAGCTACAACAATGAACCTGTATATGGTTGGCCTACCTAGGATGGCATTGAAGGGAAGGCTGATGTGTACCACATCGAATACTAGCTTCTTGGACCTATAATTATCCCGAGTCCCAAAGGTCACCTGAAGAGTAACCGATCCGAGAGGAGTGATGGCTCCAGAACCTACTCTGAATAAGGGACGTGAGGGCCGGAGGTCCGAGATGTTGAGGTGGCGCTTCACGAAAGCTGTGAAGTTATGGAGGTTGACCGCCATACCTCCATCCACCAAGACATGGTAGAGTTGGATGTTATTGATAGTCGGAGAGACCTTCAAGTGTAACTGACCAGCTCCGATCATATTCTTCGGGCCATCGGATGCATCAAAGGTGATAGCAGTGCCGATCCAATTTTGATGAGGTTCTGCCATGGCAGTAGGGGCTACAGCAGCAATCCCCCGATGCATAGTCTTCATGATGCACCGAGAGGTGATATCCCGGGACCCTCCATATATCATATGGAGATTCTTACGACGCTCATTGTCGGAGGTGTCGGAGTCATAGTCAACTGTGTAGACCGCCTTTAACACCTTTTTGGCGCATTGGAAGCCTAGCTCCTGATCAAACAGAGCTTCACCACCTTTTTACTTTCCTTCCCGTTGGTGGAAAGGAGGTTTTTCTTGGTGCTTGTTGCTGCATTCAACAAGCCTTTTGAATGCAGCCTAGAGGGGCGGGGTGAATAGTATTTTTGAATCTTTGTCGATCCCTGAGACACTTAACAAATAGATCAAATACAGGGAGGCCGGACTAGCCCGTTATGGTGCGGACTAGTCCGGTATATGTGGACTAGAAAGATCATGATTGATCGTTAATTTCACTTCTAGTAGCCTATGCAGCGGAAAGCAATTGACAATTTGAATGTACTATAACAACAAAACACTATGTTGCAATGATCAACTTTAATTCCAATATTTCAATGTGAGTTACACAAGACTATGCAAACCCTCGAATATGATGTACGATAAAACAAGAACATACGAGACACAAGATTTATCTCGAGGTTCGATCCCACGGAGGAATCTACATCCCCATTGAGGAGTCCACGGAGGACCGGGTCTTCACTAACTCTTCACTCATTGAATCGCCACGGAGGCTGATTCTCAACCACTAATCACACAGAGGCAAATAACTTGTTCAAGGGGCATTCTCACAAGTTGAGGGCTCCCCAAGAATTACAGTGATGAACACCACCAAACACACTCAAAAGATATACAATGAACAATGAGAGTGTGCGAGTGATCAAACCCAAGAGCGCAAGATCGTGTGGAACAAGTTCTCTCCTTTGTCCAATCCTTAATCCTCAAAGATTTGATCCTTTTAGGTTTTGAATGAGTGGAGATATGTATTTTTGGGCTCTTGGGAGGTGTGACGGCGCAGGGAATCGAGAGCTTGTGTTGTATGGTTGTACACCTCTATTTATATTACGGTTTCCAAATGTTACCGTTACGATTTGCAAAGTCCGGGCTAGTTCGTGGTGGACACCGGACTAGTTTGGGGTGTGTGTGTGTGTGAGAAACCCTGAGTGTTGATGGATACCGGACTAGTCTGTTAAGGTGCGGATTAGTCCGATCTGGGCACATAAACTTTTTAGACTAGTCCATTTGATATCGGACTTGTCCGGTGTGGTGAACACTGTGTAGAAAGGACAAGTCCGCATTTGATGGGACTTGTCCGATTTTAGTCAGAGAGTTTTCGGACTAGTCCGGTGGATATCGGACTTGTCCGATGTTGTGAAAAATTGTAGGGCTAAGGACAAATCCGCACTTGGAGGACTTGTCCGATTTTAGTCAGAGGATTATCGTACTAGCCCGGATGATATCTTACTTGTCTGGTGTTGTGCAAATGCAAAGTGCTGCGGACTAGTACGCACTGGGGGGACTTTTCCGTTTTTAGTCATAGAGATATCGGACTAGTCCGGTTGAAATCGGACTAGTGCGCACATGCTGGTTTTTGTGCAGAGAGTGTAATCTCTTTCGCTTGAGCTCTTGGGGTGTGTTTCTCCAACACACTTCATACAAAATAATTCTAATCTTTTCAGCTCTTGAGTTCTTTTCCGTTTGGATCCTCATTCTCCTTTCTTTTTGTGCTTTCTTCCAAAAACCTGCGCTCATCCCAACAACTTTGTTAGGACCTCATTTGTTTGTTATTAATCAACCAAAACCCCACAAGGGATGCCTAGATGCACTTTCAATCTCCCCCTTTTTGGTTATTGATGAAAACCAATTGAGACTACACAAACATCGTGAAAAATTCAGATTTTCATAAAGTGTGCACACATGAATATTGAGCAAAATAGTCAATGTAGAAGTAATACATATGTGCACTCTTTATGGTAGGGTGCAAAAAAATATGTTTGTTAGCAATAGTATTTATGTGAATGAGATAAGGAGCATAATCATAACATCATCGAGGATAACAAGCACACATAGCAGTTTTAAAGCATAAACCATTGATCATAGTACGACATAATCATCATTTCACAAAACATGTCCAAAAGCATGATGAGAGCATAATTTAGATTTTACAAGATTAAAAGCATGACAGAGTAGCAACAAAACACAAAAGAGGAATAGAACTCTCTCTCCCGATCAAATGCTACGACCTAAGACTCCCCCTCAATCTCTCCCCCTTTGGCATCAGGGCACCAAAAAGGAAGAGAAGGAAGGATCTACTCGTTGTCGCCGCCTTCATCCGTGCTGTTGGTCCTTTCTTCATCTTCTTCATCGGGCTGATGAGGAGGATGAGAAGAACCACTTGTTGTGCCCCTAAGGCAAGAGCAGGCAAGCTCGAAAGGAGAGAGAGGTGGAAGCTTCTAAAAGTAAGAGTCAGAGTCTTCATAGATAACTGGAGATCCAACTGGCTCAATCTCAAGTTTTTGGCATATTGCTTTGACATTGTCCTTCATGTATCTCATTTGCTCTTTTCTTGCCTTCTTCATCTTATGAACTTCACCTCAGTTTTGCGGCAAGAACCAAATATAGCAGCCATGTATTTCATAATCCCACTAGCTAACCATTTGTGAGATGGAGGGGCCCTTGAGCTAGACGGAGGTCTTGCCTCTCCTTGGGCTCTCCTAGGAGCCTCTTCACTTGATGCAGGTGAGGGAGCCGTTGGGAGAGTAGCTTGAGGCGGCTTTTGAGGCCTCAAAGCAGTGTGCTCCACATCTTTCACAAACTCAATCCCTGTGACCTTTCAACCATGAACATCAGGTATCGTGCATAGCCACAAAAGCGTTTTGGAGTGCAAGAAATGTTCACCATGTCATTCCAAATGTAGTTAAACACATCGAACCTCCTCTTTTTGCTTATCACCTTCATCAAGGTTCTCAAGTAACCTTGAATGCAGCCTGCGGTCCCCATCCTTAGGAGTAATCGTCTTCTGAAGCACTCTATTGGGGACAATGAAGAATGGCTTCATGTTCTTGGTTGATGGGGGATTGTAGTGGAGGCGAGTGTCATAGAGGAAATCTATATTGTCCTTCTACAGAGGACTTTCATTGTGAATCACTATCTCATGGTCTGCGCTATCCTCAAGATGTAAAAACTTTGCAAAATCAGCATAGGTGATAGAGTATATTGATCCATGAGTCATCCAAGTTACGCTTTCTTCACCCGTTAGGGAAAAGTAATAGGTGGAGTAGAACTGGGCTATCACTTCATCATTCCAGTTGTATCTAAAGGAAAATAGGTCCTTTAGATCATGCTTCTCTGCAGCCTCTACCATCCCATCAAAAGCTTCACAACTCTTCCTTTCAAAATGGTTCCAGTCAATCTATTGGTTGCGAACCACTGGAGTCTTCATATTGAGGTAAATAGTGTTGTAGTAGTACGAGTGGAAGTGACTCCAAAATCTCGGATCAGAGCCACTTTCCCATTGCTATGAGCATCAATATTTCTGAATTTCCATGCCACCTCACTGCCCTTGTCATTAAATCTCTCTTCTCAGGAGTTCCTACTCCCTTGTCTCAGAGATATCATCTTCAAGGGACCAATTCGGCCAGAGGAAAGCCCCTTTCCTTTGCCCTTCGCTTGGCATGAAGCCGCTGAACTGGGTCCCACCACATCCTTGCCCTTGGAGGTTGGTTTCTTAGCTAGAACCTTTCGCCGCACCCGAGGTGTTGTGGGCGAAGAATCAGGAGCCTAATCTTGCCTTTTCTTGATGCGTTCTTCCACAGAATGAGGCAATGTCTCTCGATCCTATTCGGTCTCAAAGTTGGAGAGATGCTCGTTTGAGTTTGACATTGTCCTAACAAAGAGGAGATATACGACATAGATAAGAATTGGTGGCAAGAGATGGCATTGAGTCGAAGTATGATTGGGTTTTAATTAGCAAACACCGGACTTGTCCGTTACTCAGCTGCGGACTAGTCCGGAGTCTTCAATATCCTTGAAATGTAGATCAATTCCCATGGAGATTTGAGGGGATTTATTGGAGGGTTTGTAAAATCTCGTTGGGAGCACTTGAGTGAGGAGAAATAACATGAGGGGAGTTGTGAGGAGGAAGAGGAATAGGTCTGGGCCGGTCCTAAGGAGTTATGGAGTCAAAATACCGGACTATTCCATGGTCGGACCGGACTAGTCCGGACTAGCGGACACTCTGTGGACTAGTCTGCAATGTGTGGACTAGTGCGTGGTAACCACGGACTAGTGCGTGGTCACCTGGACAGAAAAAATATGAAACCTTTCTTATATATATCTGAGGGTGCCTAAAAAAATAGGGAACAAAGACACACAAATACTCTTGATTATTATGATCAGTAAACATACAACAATCAAGTTATGATCATAATTCATCAAGATCTACTAATTAACATAGTTTTTGGAGAAAATAGAGAAAGATGATTTTTTAACACTATCAACTTGATTTTAAAGATGGCATATAGATGTGCAAGTTTTCAAGCCACATTCCGAGGATCGAGGATATTTATTTCATTTCAGAGCTCACAAAAGCGTTTTTCATCAAGTGGCTTGGTGAAGATATCGGCTAGTTGTTTCTCAGTTTCGACATGGGAAATGGCCATGTCTCCTTTAATTGAATGGTCTCTCAAAAACTGATGTCGAATATCAATATGTTTGGTTCTAGAGTGCTCAATGGGGTTATGTGCAATTTAATGGCACTCTCATTATCACAAAGGAGCAGAATACGATTCACATTGTAACTGTAATCCCTTAGAGTTTGTCGCATCCAAAGGAGTTGTGCACAACAACACCTGGCTACAACATACTCCGCTTCGTCTATGTACAATGCAATAGAGTTTTTTTTTCTTGGAGGACCAAGAAACTAGGGACCTTCCTAGAAATTGGCAAGTACCAGAGGTGCTTTTTCTGTCTACCTTGCATCCGGCATAATCTGTATCGTAGTATCCAATGATATTGAATTTTGAACCCTTAGGATACAAAAGGCCCAGGTTGGGTCTGTGAGCTAAATATCGCAAGATCTTTTTACGACTGTCAAATGACATTCCTTTGGATTGGCTTGAAATCTTGCACACATACATACACTCAACATGATTTCAGGCCTTGATGCACATAAATAAAGTAAAGAGCCAATCATGGAGCGATATACCTTTTGATCCACGTGAGGTCCATCTTCATTGAGGTCTAAGTGTCCATTTGTCGTCATGGGAGTCCTTATGGGCTTCGCTTTGTCCATGCCAAATTTCTTGACAACGTCTTGGGTGTACTTTGTATGGCTTATGAAAGTTCCTTCCTTTAGTTGTTTCACTTGGAATCCCAAGAAGTATCTCAGCTCTCCCATCATGGACATCTCGAATATATGTGTCATGATTTTACAAAATTCTGGAAAAAAAAAAGATTTATTAGTTAAACCAAATATGATATCATCAACTTAGACTTGACAAATGAATAAATCATCATCAAAGTGCTTGGTAAACAAAGTGTAATCATTTTTACCAATTTTGAAGTCATTTTCAATCAAAAAATTTCCAAGTCACTCATACCAAGCTCTAGGAGCTTGTTTAAGGCCATAGAGAGCCTTACATTGTTTGAATACATGGTCGGGGTACTCTTGATCTTCAAATCCAGGCAGTTGCTCCACGTACACCTCCTCCTTGACCGGTCCATTCAGGAAGGCGCTTTTTACGTCCATTTGATACAGCTTGAAATCATGGTAAGTAGAATATGCAAGTAATATACATATTGATTCAAGCCTAGCTACAGGAGCAAAAGTCTCGTCGAAATCCAAACCTTCGACTTGTGAGCAAACTTTGGCCATAAGTCGTGCCTTGTTCCTTAGTTACCACTCCATGTTTGTCTTGCTTGTTGCGGAAGACCCATTTAGTGCCCACTATGTTGGACTTGGGTCTTTCAACAAGTTCCCATACATCGTTCCTCTTGAAGTTCTTCAATTCTTCTTGCATCGCCATCACCCAGTCAGGATCTCTTAATGCATCTTCAACCATGTATGGTTCCAAAGAATATACAAAAGAATAGTTTTCATAAAAATTAGCTATGCGGGATCGAGTTATCACTCCCTTTTAGATGTCACCAATTATGTTGTCGACGGGGTGATCTCTTTGGATGCTTTGGTGTCCTTATGGATGTGGCACTTCTGGTCTTGAGTCCTCATTATCATCATGTTCTTCTTCACCCCCGGGATAGTTGTCCTTATTGCTGTTTTGATCATCTCGATCTCCTTGGGGTTGATCTTGTGAGGAAGCTCCCCCTTGATCATTTTCCTCCATTCGTGGTTCATCTTCTTCATTCGGATTTTGAGGTGGTGCTTGTGGTCGAATATCACCCAGCGCCATTCTTCTCAATGCTTGACATGGAGCTTCTTCTTGATATATTACACACTGGTCAACTTGCTCTACTTGAGAGACTTTAGTTTAATCGAACACTACATTACGTGCTACTTCAACGAGTCCAAAGGCTTTGTTGAAGACACGATAAGATTAAGAGTTCGAATCATAGCGAAGCAAGAAACCTTCATCGGACTCTGAAGCAAACTTCAAAGACCTAGGCTTCTTGTTGAGAATATATCATTTTGAACCAAAAACTCGAAAGTATGAAATAGTTGGTTTGTTACCATTGAGTAGTTCATATCAGGTTTTCTTCAGTAGACAATGATGATATAATCGGTTTATGGCGTGACAAGCGGTGTTAACCGCTTCAGCCCAAAACCGGTCTGAAGTCTTGTATTCATCGAGCATTGTCCTCGCCATCTCAATGAGTGTTCGGTTCATCCTTTCAGCTACTCCGTTTTGTTGAGGAGGATATGGTGCTGAAAATTCATGCTTTATTCCTTCCTCATCTAGATACTCCTCGACTTGAGTGTTCTTTAATTTTGTCCGATTGTCACTTTGTATGTTCTTGATCTTCAATGGGAATTCATTTTGAGCTCGATTGACAAACATCTTGAGTGTTCCTTGAGTTTCTGACTTATCATGCAAAAAGAAAACTCATGTGAAGCGAGAAATCATCGACAATGACTAAACCATATCTATTTCCACCGATGCTTATGTAAGAAATTGGACCAAATAGGTCCATGTAAAGGAGCTCGAGCGGTCTTGTTGTAGTCATGACATTCTTCGTGGGATGAGGTACTCCTACTTGCTTCCCGGCTTGGCACGCGCTACAAGGCCTGTCTTTCTCAACAACAACATGCTTTAAACCTCGGATGTGATCACCTTTTAGAAGTTTTTGTAGATTCTTCATACCAACATGTGCCAGCCGTCTATGCCGTAGCCAACCCATGTTAGTTTTTTCAAGCAAGCATGTGTAAGGTTCGGCTTTATCTTTTATGAAGTCAACTAGATAAAGTTTTCTCTTTAACACACCCTTGAATAATGCAATAGAGTTATCACTCCTTCTAGAGACAGTCACACCCTCATTAGTGAATGAACAATTATAATCTATGTCACATAATTGAGATATGGACAAGAGGTTATAATCTAAGGAGTTAAAATGTAAAACATGAGAAGGTGTATGCTGTGATGAAATTGCAATTTTATCGGTACCTAGCACCCTTCCTTGACTATTATCACCAAAATAGATGACTTTGCTTGAGTCTTCATTTTGTTCATATTCCACGAACATTGTTCTTTCTCCGTTCATGTGATTTGTGCATCCGCTATCTAGCACCCATTTTGCTCCACCGGATGAATAAGCCTGCAAAAAGAAATTATGCCTTGGTTTTAGGTACCCAATCTTTCTTGGGTCCTTTTAAGTTAGTCACAAGTTATTTGGGCACCCACACATGAGACTTGGTGTTCCCATGGCGTGGCCCAACATATTTAGCATAAACTCTTCCAAGATTACTTTCCATAAGTTCATATGAAGCATCAAAATTTCTAAACAGAATTTGTTGTTCATATGTGTTCACAATGTTAAATTTATCAACATTATTAAGTTTTCTAACTTGAGAAGAGTTTCCCTTGACAAAGGCTATGCGATCCTTGTTATTCTTGTGGCTTCTAGCATTTTGCTTTTCACCATAAGAATACCCAATTCCATATTTGACATCAGGAGGTTCTATGACAGAGTATGCACTGCATGCATACTTGACCTTCTCCTTGTCAAATATGCCACTTTGGGAAGGATGCTTGTCCTTTGTCATGTTTGGCTTTTCCTTCAAGTTAGTGTCACTTTTAGCACAAGCGCAAGTAATAACAGTTTCAGATTTGATTTGTTGGGAAGGAGAGCTTGAAGAGGATGAAAAACCACTTTGCTTGAGTGACTCAACTTGTACCTCAAGGATCTAGTTAACTTTGGTTAAGTTAGCAAGTTCATCCTTGATAGTGACATTTGAGTCTTTTAACTTCAAGCAAGCTTCCTTGCTTGAAGCTAACTCAAGTTCTAGTGATTTACTTCGCTCCTTTTCAAGTTCAAGAAGCTTTTCAATCTAAAGATATCCTCCTTTTGGGAGATGATCATATCTTCCTTACAATTGACTAACTTCTCCTTATCAAAAATCTTATCAAGTAAAAATTTCATTTTAGCAGCAATCTTTTTATCTAAACCCCTAAGCATGTATTCATTTTCATCACTGCTATCATCCTCACTCGAGTTATCACTATCACTAGTAAAAGAAAGTGAGGAGGAGGATTTAGATGTGACCCTTTTTTTCTTCCTCGGCCATTAGACATGTTTGGTCGGTGTCCTCGCTTGCACCCATGGTTGGAAAAAGAGTGGATTTCTTGGTAGGCTTCTTGATGGCTATAGTGGCCATCTCCTATTCTTCTTCAGATGAGGACTCATCATTGGAGTCCCACTCCTTCCCTAGATGTTATTGGCCATATTTCTTCTTCTTCTTGAATACCTTCTTTTGTTGAGGCTCGTTGTCTTTATTCTTTCTCTTGTTGTCTTCATGTGGACAATCAACTATGAAGTGATCATACTCTCCACAATTATAGCATGCACGTCTCATCTTGGGTCTTGGTTTGTCCCTATGTCTTCCTTCATTTCAGCTACCACCCTTTCTTCTTCTCATCATTTTCTTGAACTTCATCATGGACAAGATCATGTCTTCTTCATCAACATCACTGTTTTCATCATCCCCATCATCTTCTTTATGAGCTTCTTTTGATACCGGCTTGCGGGTTGCTTTTAGACCAACCGCTTTCTTCTTTGCATAGGTAAGATCAGCAAGTTCCTTGACATGCTTGGCTTCCTTCTCCATCATTTTGAAGTTGATGATCATGCCAAGAAGATCGTCCGATATCATTTTGCGATACCCTGGACATTCTCTAATCATAGAGCACAATGTCAAGTTCCAAGGCATGAATGCCCTTAGAATAAATTTCACAACATCGTGATCTGTCCACTTCTTGCTTCCGTAAGCTCGGACTTTGTTAATGAGGGACTTCAGTCGATTGTACATGTCTTGGGGTGTTTCATCTTCTTCTATATCAAATATTCCCAAATCACCCTCGATCATCTCAATTTTGGCTTCACGTACATGGCGATCACCTTCATGTGTTGTTTTAAGGGTATCTCAGATTTCCTTGGCGACCTCGAGTCCATCCACCTTGGTTAACTCATCTCTGCTCAATGATGAAGTGATGACAGCTGCAGCTTGAGCATTTCGATGAATGGCTTGCTCTTGACTTGGAGTTAAATCTTCATCATCATATGGAATATCTGTACCTGTACACAGTATATGCCAAAGACTTGGGTTAAGAGAAATAAGATGCATTTTCATATTTTGACTCCACATTGAATAGTCATTTCTGTCAAAGTAAGGTGCTTTACCTAAAGGAATTGATAAGTAATGACTATTGTGAGAATTTAGACGGTCATAGTTAAAAGGATATCGGGAGTAGTCTATGTGACTACTCCCCTTCGTCTTCTCATCTTGAATTTTCTTCTTCCCTTTTGGATATAGTGCCTTCCTCCGCAGAAGAGCCTTGAGTTCAAGCATCTCCTCATTATCATCCTCGCAGTCTTGAATGGCATCAAGGAGTTTCTCCAGCTTTTGGTTCTTTTCATCGTCTCCCTTTTCGTTGTTGAAGCTCTTGTGTACATCCTTGATGTCCGACATCCTCTCATCGAGCGGTGAGTCTCCATCGAAGTGTTTTGCTCTGATACAATTGAATGTAGCCTAGACGAGGGGTGAATAGGCTTTTTGAATCTTTGTCGATCCCTGAGACACTTAACAAATATATCAAATGCAGGGAGCCCGGACTAGTACGGTATGGTGCGGACTAGTCCGCTATACGTGGACTAGAAAGATCAAGATTGATCATTAATTTTACTTCTAGTAGCCTATGCAGCGGAAATCAATTGACAATTTGAATGTATTATAACAGTGAAACACTATATTGCAATGATCAACCTTAATTCCAATATTTCAATGTGAGTTACACAAGACGATGCAAACCCTAGAATATGATGAACAATAAAACAAGAACATGCGAGACACAAGATTTATCCCGAGGTTCAATCCCACGGAGGAATCTACGTCCCCGTTGAGGAGTCCACGGAGGACCGGGTCTTCACTAACCCTCCCCTCGTTGAATCGCCACGGAGGCCGATTCTCAACCACTAATCACACAGGGGCAAATAACTTGTTCAAGGGGCCTTCTCACAAGTTGAGGGCTCCCCAAGAATTACAGCGATGAACACCACCAAACGCACTCAAAAGATATACAACGAACATTGAGAGTGTGCGAGAGATCAAACCCAAGAGCTCAAGATCATATGGAATAAGTTCTCTTCTTTGTCCAATCACTAATCCTCAAAGATTTGATCCTTTTAGGTTTAGAGTGAGTGGTGAGATGTATTTTTTGGGCTCTTGGGAGGTGTGATGGCGCAGGGAGTCGAGAGTTTGTGTTGTATGGTCGTACACCTCTATTTATATTAGCGTTCCAAATGTTACCGTTAGGGTTTGCGAAGTCCTGACTAGTCTGTGGTGGATACCAGACTAGTCCAGTGTGCGTGTGTGCGAGAAACCCTAAGTGTTGAAGGATACAAGACTAGTCTGTTAAGGTGCGGACTAGTACGATCTGGGCATAGAAACTTTTCGGACTTGTCCGTCTGATATCGGACTTGTCCGGTGTGGTGAACACTATGTAGAACTGAGGACAGATCCACATTTGGAGGGACTTGTCCGATTTTAGTCAGAGAGTTTTCGGACTAGTCCGGTGTTGTGAAAAAATGTAGGGCTAAGGACAAGTCCGCACTTGGAGGACTTATCCGATTTTAGTAAGAGGATTATGAGACTAGTCCGGTTGACATCGGACTTGTCCGATGTTGTGCAAATGCAAAGTGTTGTGGACTAGTCTACACTGGGGGGGGGGGGGGGCATGTCCGTTTTTAGTCAAAGAGATATCAGACTAGTCCGGTTGATATCGAACTAGTGCACACATGCTGATTTTTATGCAATGAGTGTAATATCTTTCACTTGAGCTCTTGGGGTGTGTTTCTCCAACACACTCCATACAAAATAAATCTAATCTTTTCAGCTCTTGAGATATTTTGCGTTTGGATCCTCATTCTCGTTTCTTTTTGTGCTTTCTTACTAATTGCCTTAAAATTTGGGCTCATCTCAACAAGTTTGTTAGGATCTCATTTGTTTGTTATTAATCAACCAAAACCCACAAGGGATGCCTAGATGCACGTTCACCTTTTGATGTCATGACAGTCTTCAAGATTGCTGGTTGTCGATTTGTGAATCGGACATCACATCTATTCACTATCACCGCATTCAGACAATGGTCGAGGTCCTTTGTCAGGTTGTGGCCCTCGGCCACCAGGTGCTGCAGAGCGATAGCGGTTGGAGTTTCGGCCAGTGACTTCTTCTTGCCACTGGACTTCTTCTTCATTTTTCCACTACCGGAGGCAAAAACTTCAGCTTTGGAGGAATATTTACCAGCCTCCATAGCTGGTTTGGAGTGCATTTCATGGCCCTCTGTAGCTCTGTCGCATTTATCTGCCAGGCTGAAGAGCTCTGTGATGCTGCTGACATTTTTGGTTGCCAGCTTCTCCAACATCTTCTTATCTCGAACCCCCTGTCGAAATGCAACAACAACAGAAGAATTTGAGATTGAAGGGATGGTGTTCCGTACTTGAGAAAACTACTGGATGAATGATCGCAGCGACTCTCCCGATTTTTGTTGTATGACAAACAGATGTAGGAGCTCCCGAAGTTGGAAGTGAACTGGCGACATAGCTCCTCTCAACTGTAGATGGAGTCATGAGGTAGACTCATGAACCTGGACCTTGCAGTCTCGATTATAGCCACGGGGAAGTAGTTGCCCATCATGGCCTCATTGCCTTCAGCTGTGAGGATGGCATTGGAGTAAATCTAAAGAAACTTTACGGAGTTCACTATCCCGTCGTATTTCTCTTGCAGATGTGGCTAGAACTTAGGTGACCACTTAACCATGCGAAGATGCATGGCCAGAGCTGAACATCCCCCCACCACTCCCATGGGAGAAGGGTTTTTGCGAGCAACTCGTCTCTCGCGAGCGAGCTCGATGTGGACGCAACTGTCCTGCCTCATTTATCGGCGGTCAAGCTCTGATCAGAGGTCCTGCATCGGAAGCCTCGATGCCGTATGAGTGCAACGAGGCCTGGAAGGCAACGACATCACATGTTGGGAGAGCGCACGTCTCTTGTGCTGCGACGCCTGAGGACCAAGTCTACCAGACAAGATCTTGTTCCTTGAAGGTGCCTGTCCAGCATAGGGTGGACCTTTGTTGCTGATGGCATTGGCTGCAGCTACAACCCAATGATCCACATCAGCGCGCCATTGTTCCAGTGCGGTGGGAGGAGCACCCGGTGCTGGTGGACGCTGGAGAAGAGTCTGCACTGCATTCAGCGCGTTTTCAGGGTTGTTTGTCAATGCAGAGACCGATGCGAATACACCATCCTGCTGAGATGGTGGAGGTGGTGGAGGAACGACACCCGCCGGAATCACAACGTTGGCCGGCTGCTGCACGTTGGAGGGATTTCCTCCACTAGGCTGCACAGCTAGTCCGTTGGAAGAAGCGGTAGCGGAATTCACCATCTTGAATCTTGAAAGCCCTCCCCCTTCCTGGTGCACCAAATGTCAAAGTGTAGCAATAATACTTCCCCCAGTACTACTAAGTTGTAGTCCGTTGAGGTTCGTATTCGGTTGGGGCGCAAAGCGAATTAAAGCACAATATGGTGACACAAGAGATTTATGTGCTTCGGGCTGCTTAAGCGTAATACCCTATTCCACGGGGTTTGTGTGTTTGTTGTGTAGGATCGAAGAGCACGTGAAAACCTACTAGAGGGCTGGGTGAATGGTAGATTAAAAAATCTTACGCAGCGGAAACAGTTAAATCCCAACCCCTTAGGCAGAAAAACGATCTGTTAAAAAAATCATGTGTGAGACTAATCTAAACATGTTTAACCATGAAAAAAGTGATATGTATCATAGAGAATCAAGTCACGAAGAAGACCCAACAAGAATGACTCAAATCAGTCAAGAGAAACTCAAGTTACGATAAAAGGATCGAACAAAGGTCAATCTGTCCTACCCGAGAAAAACAGTTCTGAAACGCTGCAAAGAAACTCGTGTAGATCAGAAACCACAAATGCAATGCCCGTAAAATTTTGACAGATGATATATAATCAAGTTAAGAAGACAACCCAAAAAGAATCACAACAATTGGATCTTTAAAACTCGAGTTATGATAAAACCACCTAAGAAAAGTAGTGCTGTGCAGAAAACTCGATGAGAAAAACTTGTCTGGAACAAGTCGGACGAACAAGGCACAAAAGTTCCTTTCAACTACGAATTTTATTCAATAGAACACAAGAGGAACAGCCCCAAATGTCGTCTACCACGAGCTCTGGTCTCCCTTACTTATATAACCAGCCCTTAGGCCAACCCAATCTCAACTAGGACTCTAATCCTACTCAAATCACGAATCAAAACTTTCTATAACTGCTTAGGACTTTTCTATATGCAGATAGAAGCAATCTTAAGACTTTCAAACAACTTAGGAACGTATCCCACATTCCTAAAAACAACTCAAATTCGTGACCCACACGAAATCCTATCATAACCAACTCAAATCATTCCATATTTGAGTCAAACACGACTCAGCCGTAGCCTGAGTCCATAACCTAGTCGGTTGGACATTTCCAACCAATTCTTTGCATCCACGTCTCTTTATCACATCTTAGAACCATGTAGCCACGTCCATGCACTCCTTGCATACGTTCAAACATCTTCCAACAACGTCCACAATACTTTCATATGTATTGTTCTTGATTCAAACATGCTACGCAACCTCTTGATCAACTCAACCACAATTCCTCCCGAACTTGGTTGTTGAACCTCGTCTTTTCCCTAAGACTAGTTCAATGGATCCCATCACCAGCCATGTCTTCAACTCAAGCAACACCTGCACATGAACAAACAACCAATACTTCCGAGCACAAGTCCTCGACTTGACTCTCGTTAGTTCTGAAACTACAACATCTTACGTGAGCACTTCACATAAGCATGTTTCAAACAATAGCAAAATGATATCAGACTTAACCACCAAAACACACCAAAAACTTAGTAAAAGAACACTAAGAAACCTTTGCATAAGTGTAAACCAAGTTCGAAAGATTGCAAGGTAAAAGCAGAAACACTGCGATCAAGCACCGGACCTTGCCAAAGCTAACCGGGCCTTGAACCAGAGCTTACCAAAGCTAGCAGGACCTAGCTTCGGAGCTAACCAAAACCATTCAGACCTAGACAAAGAAGTCGGACCTATTGTCGGACCCCGCAGAAGCTCGGAGCTAGAGTCGGACCTTGCTAAAAAGGTGTTTTAGCAAAATTTCAGAACTTTTGTCATCAAAGCCAATGTATTCAATAGAAGCCAATGTATTCAGCACACATAGGTCTCACAATCTTCCCCTTGATGAATGCATTGGCAACACCACTTAAGATCCGAACATTGGCTTATTCACATTAAAAGTTTTGAAAACAATTTCCCACCCTTTGTAAAACAGAAATAAAATGAGAAAAGGAAATTCTCCCCGTGAGAAGAATCGTGCCAAAAACAATTGCGAATATGTGCAATGTATAATCAATTTCTCCCCCTTGCATACTTATCTTTAAAAATTCACCATATTATCTCACCCCCTTTGACAATGTATTCACCAAGGTTGAAAAGAAAATTTTTAATTGTTATGAGCATATTATAACATATACATATAAAACAAAGCTCATCCAAGTCATACTATCAAGTAACATACACTATCACATTAATGAGATACATAAAGTAGTGTAAGCCATGCTAGAGATCAAATGTAATTTTCAATTTAAGCAAGTCATGATCTCACAAACTTAACTATTTCAAAATCTGAAAGCATGACACTTGTTGTTGCATTTTATTAATTTTCAAAGCACGAATTTAGATCATATGATATTTGCAAGAGATTATATGCGCATCTGCCTTATTATAACCAACCATGCCAAGCCTATGTCATTTGACAATCAGAAGCTTAAGGACATGGTTTTAGTCATACAAAACTTCTTCCAAGTTGATATCTAAGTGCAATGATAAGCCATATCAAAAAAGAAGTGCGATGCATGCATATTCTCTTGATCTTTTCTCAGTTTACATTTGTTCATAAAAGCTCAACATGTGAGTTGATTACTTGATTAATTCTTTATGATTAAAAGCACTTGTGAGCATGCAACAAGTTCAAAACAGCAAGAAAGTTTGACCATGACCAGATTTGTTGTAAGTAATTATTCCAATTACTAGACATGGCAAAAACTACAAAATGTATAACACGAGTAATGTAGTAAGAACTTTCAACATGTAAAAGGAATCACAAAGTCATATATATATGAAATACTATGCTCGTATTATTTTAATTTCAGATTCACACATAGACTTCTCAAGTCTCAAAACTCCCCCTCAATTTAAGCCATGAGGATGCATAACTCCTATTTCACTGCGAATGAAACAAAAACGAGTGAAATCCAAAGGTTTTGTAAAAATGTCAGCCAATTGTTGCTCGCTATCTACATGGTGAAGCACAATATTTCCTTTTTCAACATTACCACAGAGAAAGTGATACCTAATGTCAATGTGCTTAGTTCTAGAATGTTGTACGGGGTTTTTAGCAATGCAAACGGCACTAGTGTTATCACAAAACAGTGGAGCACTATGTAGATCAACCCCATAGTCCTTAAGTGTTTGAACAATCCAAAGAATTTGTGAGCAAGCACTAGCACCAGCTACATATTCAGATTAAGCCGTGGATTGTGCAACTGAGTTTTGTTTTCTAGAGGACCAAGCAACAAGTGATTTACCGAGAAAATGACAAGCACCGGAATTACTTTTCCTATCAATCCTACAACCCCCAAAATCAGCATCCAAAAAAAGATTTCAATGTAATGATTGAGGAAGAAGAAAGAAAAATGCCAAATTCTTGAGTTCCATGTAAATACCTGAGAATCCTTTTAACAGCTTGACGATGTGAAGCACGTGGGGAGGCTTGAAACCGTGCACAAATACATACGCTGAATTGTATGTCTGGTCTTGATGTCGTGAGGTACAAAAGTGATCCGATCATGCTTCTATATTCTTTTTGATCCACGTGTTCACCATCTTCATCAAGTTCAAGTGTTGTTGCTGTTCCCATTAGTGTCTGAAGAGGCTTGCTTTTGTCCATGTTGAAGCGCCTTAAGAGGTCTTTTGTATATTTCATTTGATGGACAAAGGTACCCTCATTAGTTTGCTTGATTTGCAGCTCCAAAAGGTACGTGAGTTCTCCCATCATACTGAACTCAAATTCTGAACTCATCATAGCTGAAAACATGGACACAAGATCATGAGAAGCACAACCAAAGATAATATCATCCACATACACTTGAACAAATAATGAGTCATTGCCATGCTTAAGAACAAAAAGAGTTTTATCAACCTTGCCCATGGTAAACCCCTTTTCAAGTAATAATGTTTTTAACCTATCATACCATGCTCTAGGGGCTTGTTTGAGACCGTACAAGGCTATGGACAATTTGTAAACATGTTTAGGAAAATCTGGATTTTTAAAACCGAGTAGTTGTTTGACATAAACCTCCTCATCTATGTGGCCATTAAGAAAAGCACTTTTAACATCAATTTTATAAAGCTTAAAACCTTTAGATGCAGCAAAAGCTAACAAAATAATTATGGCTTCTAATATAGCAACAGGAGCAAATGTTTCATCAAAACCTAGACCTTCCACTTGAGTGAAACCTTGAGCAACCAACCTAGCCTTATTCCTAACCACAACCCCATTCTCACATTGTTTATTTTTAAACACCCATTTAGTTCCAATTAAGCTGTGACCTTGAGGTGGAGGTACAAGTTTCCAAACATTATCTCTTTCAAAATTTTCTAACTCTTCTTGCATGGCAATAATCCAAGATTCATTAGTGAGTGTGTGTGATATATCTCTGGGTTCAAAAGAAGCAACAAAAGCAGAATGAGCACGAGAGTTTGGATCGCAAAACCTGGACTGTGTGACTCGTTCGTGCAAGCTTCCAATAATTTGTTGTGGAGGATGAATTTTGAGAACGGGAGGGGGGAGGACACTTCACAAACCTCTTCTTCTTCATGTTCATCACAAATCGATGAGCTTGTGACTTGAGGAGGATCTGGACCAGCAATGGTGGTCATCAGTGCTGGCTGTGAATCAAAATCAGGAGCTGGAACAATATCATTAACTTCTGAATTTTCGGGCAATAGCACCACTTCTTCCTCATCTTCAACAAAAATTCTCTCCCCCTGCGGATATATATTCGGACCTGCAATGTTTGAGCTAGTACCTGTGCTAGCTTCATCAAAAAACACCTCACAAGTCTCTACAATTTTGTTAGTGTCATGTAAAAGCACACAATAGCCTCTAGTATGAGATGGATATCCAAAAAACATGCCATCAACGGATCTAGGTTCAAATTTATCAAGATTACCATGTTTCTTTACAAAGCATTTGCAACAAAAGACCCGAAAGTGTGTAACACTAGGCCTATGTCCAAACTGGAGCTCATATGGTGTTTTACCTAGCTTGGCGCACAAGAAAACATGATTTGCAACATAACATGCAGTTGCAATCACATCAGCCCAAAATTTCCTAGGAGTTTGATATTCATCAAACATAGTCCTAGCCATCTCAACTAAGGTTCTGTTCTTTCTTTCTACAACAACATTTTGTTGAGGTACATATGGTGAAGAAAATTGATGATCTTTTCCATTTTCAGTACAAAAGTGATCAAAAGATTGATTTTTAAATTCGGTACCGTTATCACTTCTAATTGCCTTTAAAGATCCTGGGTGATCAATTGATAATCTAAGAAACAAAGTTCTCAAGTGACTAAAAGCTTCATTCTTAGATGCCATAAAGTAAAACCAAGAATATCTAGAATAATCATCAACAATCACAAGAACATACCATTTACCTCCAAAGGATTAAACGCGTGAAGGTCCTACGGTGTCAAGGTGCAAAAGTTGACCCGGTTCAGTTGTCATGATCATTGTGAGAGGAGTATGTGAACCGGTCATGTGGCGTGAGCAACCTGAATCCACAATGCAAAAGTTCTCCTTCCTCGAGCATGTAACATGCATAGAAGAACAATACGTTGATGACTCAATATTGGGGTTAGTCAAAAGGCATTTAGGAATCCAGTACTGAGTCACACGACGTCCAGCAGGAATAACACGCGAAAGCTGAGACAAAACAACAGGTTTATGAGCCAAAGCTTTAGGATTTTTTTACCCAACTACTGACCTACGAGGTGTTACATGTGTAGCACGAAAAACAGTAGGTTTGGGAGCAAACTTTGCATGTTTTCGACTCATTACATCAGATTGCATGTTCCTATCATTGGGTTTAGCAAGTGCAGCAAATTTTGCATGAAAGTTATGAGATCTAGCAATCATTCTTTCCTTTTTTTGTTGTTTAGCTAGTCTATAACAAAAATCTATGACATGACCATATCTACTACAGTGGTTACAACAAAATTTAACTTTGTGTTCATGTCTATATGAGCAAGCAACATTTTTATTTGAAACCGAATGAGACAACACTCCTGCAGATTTGAAAACTACTTATTTTTGTTTAGGAACTGTTTGAATCAGTCCACTTCCTAATGACTTTACAATTTTAGGTGGATGTGCCTTAGCATGAGCATGAGAATAAAAACCTAAACCAGTTTTATCATTGCAAGACTTGGAAGAATTCACAAGCAAATTTAGGTTCTTATTCCCATCACAAAATTGATCTAATGTCCTATGCATGTCATCAAGTTTATTGGACAGATCAAGGCAAATTTCACATAAAGTTTTTCCTTTTAATTTGCAATTGGAACAATATTTAACTTCATAAGAACGTAAAGCATTGTTCAATATAAAAATTTCATTCATAGCATCTTGTAGTTTCTTATAAAGATCATCACAAGTAGAACAATGCAAATCAATTGTAGAACAGCGAGCATCTTTCAAGTTTTTATCATTAAGTGCAGCAAGCTCTTTGTTCTTTTCAATTTCTAACTCAAGTTTATCAAGTGTGGAGATGTGCGCACTTCTTAATGAGGACAATTGTTCATATATTAAATCACATGAGGGACATGCATCATCACTAGGAATCAATGTGTTTAAATGGTTGATTTCAGATTCTAGTGATTCAATTTTAGTGGCACTATCCCTAAGCTTTTTGTCCTTTTTCTTAACAATAATAGTGGCACGAGAAATAGCATCACACAATTCTTCGCAAGTAGGACATACCTCTTTATTGTCATTGTTGTGTTCAGCTTCCTCCATACTTGATCTTGACTTGCCCGTCAAGAAGCACAAGTTTGCAAAATCATCTTCATCTTCGTCACTTCCAATGTCCACATCGCTTGAGCCAAGTTCTTGAAGTGTGGAGATAAAACTACTCACCAATTGATGTCCTGTAAAACCCTTCTTTTTCCCTGTATCTTTTGCCGAGGAGTGCTTCGTCCTTGTTTGCTTTTCATCCCAAAAAGTAGGACCTGAAAGGTTAGGGCAATCTAAACGAAAATGTCCTGTATTACCGCATTCGAAACATCGTTGAGGTCCGGAGCTTCCTATCCTTCTAGTTCTAACATTTTGCAATGCTTTTGAGAAGCTAGTAGAGAGAAGTACTAGCTCCTCCTATGGAAACTCCTCAATCTGTTCAAGGGTTAGAGAGTACAACAAAGCAAGTGTACCACAAGATAAAGATTGGTCGGAGCTAGGCATATCACGTTGAGAAACAAATGCAAGAGACTTGTTGGGGTTCTTACGTGAAATTATGTCAATTTCATGAGTTTTCAATTTAGAATAAAGAACATCTAATGCATGTGTACTCATGATAATAGATTCACGAATAGATGTGACTTTCATCTCCCAAATTGACATATCTAATGCACTTAACAATTGCCTAGCATTTTCTGCATCTAAGAAATTAACATTGACTCTACGCAAGTTGCTGAGAATTTTATTAAAGCGAGCAAAAAGGTCATCAATAGACTCACCGGGTTGCATCTCAAAACGCATGTATTCTTTCTTGAACATTTCTTTCCTTACCTCCTTGATCGTGTTGGACCCTTCATGGTAGTCACAAAGTGATTTCCACACATCGTATGCAGATCAGAGGTGTGCAACACGGTCGAAGTCGCTTTGAGATAATCCTTGTATGATCAAGTTCCGAGCCTTGTTGTTGTTCTTGACATCTCTCAGATTTGTAGCTGTAACTTGATCATTTGACAACACTTCATAAGGCTTGTATACCTTCTCCCATATTGCGAAGCCTTGAGCCTGAATGAAGGCTTCCATACGTGCCCTCCAAACCTGAAAATCAATACACAAGGTTTTGCGGAGTATTTTTCAATGATGATTAGTCAAAACACGTGAAAATCTCTGATACCAATTTTAGGATCGAAGAGCACATGAAAAGCTACCAGAGGGGGTGAATGGTAGATTAAAAAATCTTACGCAGCGAAAACAATTAAATCCCAACCCCTTCGGCAGAAAAACGATCTATTAAAGAAATCGTGTGTGAGACTAATATAAACGAGTTTAACCGTGACAAAAGGGATAGATATCATAGAGAATCAAGTCTCAAAGAAGACACAACAAGAATCACTCAAATCCGTCGAGAGAAACTCAAGTTACGATAGAAAGATCGAAGAAAGGTCAATCTGTCCAACCCGAAAAAAAAACAGTTTTGGAACGCTGCAAAAAAACTCATGTAGATTATAAACCACAAATCCAATGACCGTGAAAGTTTGACAGATGATATATAATCAAGTTGTGAAGACAACACAAAAATAATCACATCAATTGGATCTGTATAACTCGAGTTATGATAAAACCACCGAAGAAATGTAGTGTTGTGCAGAAAACTCGACGAGAAAACTTGTCTGGAACAAGTCGGACGAACAAGGAACAAAAGTTCCTTTCAACTATGAATTTTATTCAATAGAACAAAAGAGGAACAGACCCAAAAGTCGTCTACCATGAGCTCTGGCCTCCCTTGCTTATATAACCAGCCCTTAGGCCAACCCAATCTCAACTAGGACTCTAATCCTACTCAAATCACAAATCGAAACTTTCCATAACTGCTTAGGACTCTTCTATACGCAGATAGAAGCAATTTTAAGACTTCCAAACACCTTAGGAACATACACCACATTCCTAAAACAACTCAAATTCGTGACCCACACGAAATCCTATCATAACCAACTCAAATCTTTCCATAGTTGAGTCAAACATGACTCAGCCGCAGCCTGAGTCCATAACCTAGTTGGTTGGACCTTCCCGACCAATTCTTTACGTTAACATCTCTTTATCACTTCTCAGAACCATGTAGCCACATCCATGCACTCCTTGCATATGTGCAAACATCTTCCAACGATGTCCATGATACTTTCATATGCATTGTTCTTGATTTAAACATGTTGTGCAACCTCCTGATCAACCCAACCACAATTCCTCCCAAACTTGGTTGTTGAACCTCATCTTCTCCCTAAGAATAGTTCAATGGATCCCGTCACAAGCCATGTTTTGAACTCAAGCAACTCCTGCACATGAACAAACAACCAAATACTATTGAGCACAAGTCCTCGACTTGACTCTCGTTAGTTCCGAAACTACAACATCCTACGTGAGCACTTCACATAAGCATGTTGCAAACCATAGCAAAATGATATCAGCCTTAACCACCAAAACACACCAAAAACTTAGTAAAAGAATACTAAGCAACCTTTCCATAAGTATAAAGCCAGTTCGAAACATTGCAAGATAAAAGCAGAAACACTGCAATCAAGCACCGGACCTTGCCAAACTAACCGGACCTTGAACCGGAGCTTACCAAAGCTAGTAGGACCTAGCGCGGGAGCTAACCAAAACTAGTCAGACCTAGACAAAGAATTCAGACCTATTGTCGAACTTTGCAAAAGCTCAGAGCTAGAGTCAGACCTTGCTAAAAAGGTGTTTTAGCAGAATTTTAGAACTTTTATCATCAAAGCCAATGTATTCACTACAAGACAATGTATTCAGGACACATAGGTCTCACATGTTGAATTGTATGAGTTTGGATGGCTTGAGATCAGTTGAGATTGGATCCTTTTTACCATGCAGCGCAACCTTTTTATATGCTAAGGACTGACCATTATAGTTCGAGCCCAGCATAACAAGTGGCCCCGATTGTATTAACTACACTGTACACGATCTATAGTGTAATGAGATGCTAATTGTGTGATAACGTGCCTTAACAACAGCGTTACCAGTCTTGATATTCCCTTGATCATGCGTCATTAATATGGCATAATGACACGTTAACCATGTCTTGTAACGGCTACTTGATAGCCCCTGAATGTCTGCTTCATTGGAGATTCTGCTGTCCTCCTGTTGTTGATGTAGGTCCGAGCATTGACATGTGGAAGCTCTGGTGCTTCCATCTACTAGGGGATAGGTCTGGTGCCAATGGACAGGTGGCAGTGTCAGTGCTTCCCTAAGAAGGGATGAAGGTCCGACTCTGTAGGACATGTGGCAACACTGGAGCTATCCAAACAAGGGAGGCAGGTCTGGCTCTTCTAGACACGTGGCTCTACCAGAGGCATCCTATATAGGGAGGTAGGTCCGGTTACGCGGGATGTGTATCCCCTTCGAACGTCTGCCACTTGGACATAGGTACTCCTCAACTTTCTTGCAATGTCAGTGGTACCTGATACGCAGGTTACCGACAGTTGCATTACAAGTCTATTGCCACAGATTAGGAAACGTTGCATTATGAATCTGTTGCCACATATAAGAAATTGTTGCAATACCATACTTTTCGCCACAGATGTGAAATTGTTGCAGTATCATACTATTTCCCACGGATATGAAATCATTGCATTAACATACTATTTGCCACATGCGTTTATTTGTCGCAATAACATACTATTTGTCACGGATGTTTAATCGTCGCAGTACCATATATTTGCCACGGATGTGTAATTGTTGCAATACATACTATTTGTCACGAATGTGAAATCGTTGCAATATCACACTATTTGCCACAAATGTGAAATTGTTGCAATACCATACTATTGCCACAAATGTGAAATCGTTGCAATACCCTGCTATTCGTAGCGATACGTTAAATCGTCGCAATATGTTAAATCGTTGTAATACTATACTATTTGCCACGAATGTGAAATCGTTGCAATAACATACTATTGCCACCAATGTGAAATCGTTGCAATACTATGCTATTCGTTGCAATACGTTAAATCGTTGCAATACCATACTATTTAGCACGGACGTGAAATTGTGGCAATAACATACTATTGCCCCAAATGTAAAATTGGTGCAATACTCTTCTATTTGTTGCAATACGTTAAATCGTTGCAATATGTTAAATCGTTGTAATACCATACTATTTGCTATGAATATGAAATCGTTGCAATAACATACTATTGTTATGAATGTGAAATCGTTGCAATACTAAGGTATTCGCTGCAATACGTTAAATCGTCGCAATACGTTAAATCGTTGCAATACCATACTATTTGTCACCGATGTGAAATCATTGCAATATCGTACTATTTGTCATAAATGTGAAATCATTGCAATACTATACTATTCATTGCAATACGTTAAATCATCGCAATACGTGAAATCATTGCAATAACATACTATTTGCCACCGATGAAAATTTGTTGCAATACCATTCTATTTGCCACGGATGTCAAGTCATCGCAATAACCTATCGCCATGGGACTTATGACAGCGATTCTTAAAAACTATCACCATGTTCTTTTTCATTGCAACAGTGACCTATTGCGATGAAAACAACCTATTGCGACGAATTTTTTCGTTGTGATAAACCGGAATCCTTGTAGTGATTGGCAGCGGCTAGTTAACTCCGAAGAAGTCGACCATGCGATACAAGGGGTTATTTGGCTCAAAAAATGATTGTGGAGCATCAGGGAGGCATGCGGAGTCAATTTTGGACTTCAATCAGAAAAAAATCGATTGGATAATAATGACACTGGTGGAGCTAGGATTTCGTGGCCGCCGGTGGGTAATTTTTTATTTTGGCGCGCTGGATGGATTAAAAATGACGTCGTTTGATCTGTGAGGTCCTTAGGGACATGAGTAATATGTTCTTTAATTGGATCGAAGTGAATTGCTATGGGTAATGTGAATTTTGATCGAGCAAGCATCAGCATTCAAGGAAAAGACCGAGAGCAAAGTCCAAAATTGAATGAAACCAAGCGACGAAACGAAGAGTGAGTCTAGGAGGAGGAATGGTGTTGTTGCAGACCTTTTGGCACGTTACGTGATCTGGGAACAAGCTCGAGAGAGCCTGGCGTTGTGGATGCGCCGTGGCGGCTACATGGAAGAAGAAAATAGAGCATCCTGCCATGGATATCTAGGGGACGGCATGGAACGGATGGGTGCCAACTTGAGAACTAAGAGCGGACCTTGGTGATGCTGTTGGCACTCTTGGCCAAGCTGCAAAGCAAAGAAAACAGCATGACACGGTGGAGCTAAATTGCGGCGGCAAAAGAAGAAAAGAACTCGGCTGTTCTTGAGGGACGCCTTGGCAACAAAGCTAGACACATGTTGGGGAAGGACCGTGACTCGTGCGCGCACTGCTATTTGGCCTAGGGCAGGGCTTGCAGCAGCAGCAGTGCCATGCTGTGCTGTTGTACCTCAGCGTGCAGGGAAGCGGCAAGAACAACAGGGGTGCGGGAGCTTGAACTGAGGCAGATATAGGGGCAATGGGGGTGAGCATGCTGAGGCAATGATAAGGAAGAGAGTTAGCCCTCTAGGACTGACGTGGGTGATGTGCATCAGTGGCACATCCAACCGATGCGGTGGCACACCGTGAGTTGATGCCCGATAAGGAGAAACGGAGTATAGTCGGCAAGGCTTGGGTACTGACTAACAAGTTGGTCCCACTCTCCCCCTTTATCTCTTTCTTCTAAATTTAAATTGATCTTAGCATTTGAATTCAAATAAATGGCACACTGGTGGGCAAGGTGGCCATTGGACCTATGGAGAATACATTTTTGAAATCAAATTAAACAATTGATCAGATTGAGTTTCAAATTCAAATTTTAATTTGAGAACTCCTTTAGGTTTTTACCCTAAACTTTTCTCTAATCTCGTTCTAAATCTAGTGGTACCACTAAATCATTTATTCTAAGTAACTGATACTTTCAAAGATTACATTTTGCTAACTCAAACTTAGAGTTTAAATGTACTTTAATTTTTCTAGCTCTAGGTCTTTGAATTATTTTAACCAACCACATTCAATTTTCTTTCTTTTCAATTTAATTCCCAGAACTAATTCACATACTATTGTTTTGCGCTTTTACATTTATTTTTATTTGAATTTGAACCTTGCAATTGTATTTCATTTTGCCTTTTGAATTGCATTTGGAATTTTCCTCTTTTATAATTATTTGCTTAAGTGTAATCATACACTCACAAGCTCTTCTTAGGTGTAAAATTTTTAACAAGTTCTTATTTTAACCCCACTTTTTATTAAATAACATAGTTCCTTGTGAGATTGAATTCCAAATGACTTAAAATTTTTAAGTTTGCATTTATGCTTCTTGTTCGTCTCAAATGTGAGCTTTTTACATAAGCTATATCAAACTTCCGCTGATATTGTGGACTTTGTTTTTAAACAAACACTCTAATGTAATATAAATAAATGCAGTTTTGTTGTAATATTTTGAATGCCCTTTCTATGGTGCTATCTGGTATCGCAGCGCACGGCACCACCCGATGTGATTCTAAATGTGAGGATTCTGGTCCACACAAACACCGTTCCTCGGTATCACAAGAACAGGGAACATAAGAAACCGATGGGAAACTGAATCACTTTTGCCAAGGAAAATTCTTCGTGTTTAGCCAATCTTGAAGAAGAAACTACCATATAAAAATTATGTGTTCCTTCTTTTGGGCACATCGAATGAAATGGATGCGCTGCATGCACTTGGCCGGTGATAAAGTTGTAAACTTGCTCCGTTGAGTATTGAGTTGTACACCAGATGTACATCCACTGATGATTCTGATCATAACTTCTTTCCCATGCTTGAAGTGTCTCTATTAGCTGGGCCAACAATTGTTGTGCCATAAGCCCTATAGAGATTCAAGCTGGCATAACTCCGTCCTGACCCTTGGGGACTTTTTCATGTAGGGCCTGAGAGTTTGTGTAATAGGCTGACCAAATAAACTTAACACGCGCACATCATATCATGTTTATTACTACCTCCGTCCCAAAATACTTGTCACTCTTTGGTTCAAGAATTAACTAGAGAGTGACAAGTATTTTGGGATGGAGGAAGTATAAAACTTATGAAGATGCTTCAACAGCAACTCCATGCTCATTCGGCCTCAGACATTTTTCATGGCAACGAGACAATTACCTTTCTTGTTCATGTCGGATCCTCTCCACAAACCGTGCTTTCATTACTTGCAATATTTGATCAATGACAGCTATGTGAACTTCAATAGAGGTCATGAAGTCGGTGGACAATACTGTCAACACTGAACTATTTAGAATCAAGTGTCCTGCATAAGAAGCAACTGCGGAAATACCCATGAGTCTCCTCTCCATTCTGTTTAGGACTGGCATGAAGTCATCAACAAGGGATAGAGAGAGAGCCTGAAAAAGAGATCATCGGCGAGAGCCTCCCGCCGGTCGCCTCTACGGCACCGGCATCCACGGTCAAGAGGGAGAGAGTACTCTGTTAATGCATCTCTTGCCGGTCATCTTCCGGCGTTGGAATCTACCTTTCCTGCGCTAAGTGTCTGGACGTTTTTAAGACATAGGTAGGAATATTTTCAAGACGGTGTTTCCCTCAAGATCAGAGTTGATGAGGATGATAGAGTGGGAGTCGTACGCTCGAAGATGAACAATGCTATTTTGACGATAGATGAGCATAATGGAGGGGTCGTGGCAAAAGGTAGAGTACCTAAGGTTTGGGTACAATTCACTGGACTTCCATATGAGTTGATGGATTTTCTTATAATATGGGCTATTGGTTCAACTATTGGTAAGACTCATGATGTTGATATGGAGTATATGAGGAGATATGATAGATGCAGGATCCAAGTGAGCATGTTGGACCCAAACTTAATCCCACAATATGTAAATGTGGTCATTGGTGATTTTATTTATCAAGTTAGATTCTGGGTGGAGGATGATTTGGGGGACATTAACCCTGAGCCTGTAGACATGGATTTTGATGGAAGTGGTGATAATAACAACATGAATGATAACAGTAGCAGGGATGAGGGTTGTAAGGCAAGAGGACAGAAGAGAAATGATGAAAAGATTAAGTAGTCAGCGCAAGCAAGGCATAGTTCTGGAACAGGGCAGTATAGACAGTTGGCTAGAACTGGGGTGCGGACAATGATGAATCGTTTACCGGCTCGGGTTGCTGAGGAAATGAAAACGGATGATATAAACCACAATGCCATGCATGCAGGTAATTCACTAAGCAATGAGGGTGTACCATCAGTGAATGTTGTTACTGATGTAGCCCAGCAGACGTCTATTTCTGATGGGAATGAAAAAAATGAAGCATGTGTTGATATTATTAAGTCTGATGTTGCAGGCTACGATAAATCCAATGGCGAAATTTTTTTCACTGATAAGGTGAATAGTATAGCGCAAGCAGGTAACACGGCATGTGACGATTTTGTTTTGCCAGTGAAAAATTTTAATACTGATGGTATTAATCATCTTAACACCTGTGTTGTGAATAAAGTACAGAATGTGTTGATACAATTGAGGTCCGTACTGCAGGGCATGACAAACTCAATGCCGAAAATTTTTTAGTGATCAAGTGAATATTATTACAAAGACAGGTAACACGGCATGTGAGGACTTTGTCTCATCAGTGAATAATCTTATTACTGATGATGTTCATTATCTTAGCACATGTTTTGCTGGTAATGATCCGAATGAATCTGCAGGATATAACCAGTCCAAAGGAGATGAGTCTATGAAATCAGCAGAGGGGGGGGGGGGGGTGGAGGAAGATGCGAGCTCAATGAATACTGAAGATTTCGCTAGGCACTTCGAGCATATAACAGACCCGGAGGTGTTCATGCCAGGGAGGTTCAGGTAGATGGCTGCTATTCCGGATGTGTCACCATCGCACTTTGCGACACGTCAGAGTAAAAGAAGAGCGGCTAATTCCGATGACCCGGTGATGGCAAGGGCTGATAAAATAAAAGCTTCCAAAAATGAAGGTCAGAACAATGTTTCTTTTTTACACATTCCAGCAAATGTTATAGATGAAACATTAAATGCCGTAGGGATTCGAGTTAATAAAGAATTAGGTACAGTGGAGGGGGCAGCAGATAAGCTTAAGGAAAAAGAGGCTACGAGATTAGAATACGAAGATCTGGTAGACAAGAATGGGGTAGCGATGCAGGAGGAGGAAGATAGCTTAAAAGAGGATGAGGTGATAGATACCTGGATCCTCAAGCAGCTTTGTCATAAGGTCATGGATGAGGTGTTGATAACAGATAGTGATCAGTTTGGCCGTACTATCATGTTATCACCGGGTTCTCAAAAGAAAAATAAGAACATTAGTTTAAAATGAAAGGAGTTTTCTGGAATTGCAATGGGTTTAAAGACCCAAAGAAACATTGGTATATCTCGGATCTGACTAAGGAACATAATCTGAATTTCATCGCATTGTTTGAAACGAGTGCAAAAAACTTTAGCATTAATTTTTTGAGAATTTATGTGCTAGGGGCGAATATATTTGGCATTATAGAGAACCTAAAGGCCGATCTTGAGGGATGTTGATGGGAATAGATTTACTACATTTTGATATTGGGGCCATCGATGAAGGTGATTACTATGTCAAGTTCCGCCTATGTAATAAAATTGATGGTTTAAGTGGGCATTAGTATCTATCTATGGCCCAGCCCAAAACGATCAGAAGCAGAATATCTTAGCAGAATTAGCGAATATGTGTATGCATGAACTGTTTCCTATGCTTATAGGTGAGATTTTAATATAATGAGGCGTCCAAAGGATAAAAACAAGGAGAATTTCAATAATAGGTGGCCTTTTCTATTTAACGCTGTGATTGACAGTCTTAATCTTCGAAAACTAGAACTTACTGGTAGAAAATACACTTGTGATAATACGATGCCAAACCCCACATTTGAACGGTTGGATAGAATTTTAATGTCGACCGAATGGTAGCAAAAATATCTGTTGTTTACGGTTGTGGCACTTTCAAGTGGATTATCAGATCACACACCATTACTACTAGATTTGGGAGGTTCCACTAATATAAGCAACTCATGTTTTAAAATCTTGAATTGGGTTGGCTTTTGAGAGTCGGGATCCAGAAGATGGTTAAGGGTCTGTGGAGATCTGTTCAGGAAGGTGAGACGCCCATGGATCGGTAGCAAGCGAAGATTCGCAGGCTCCAACAACATCTTAGGGGACGGGCAAAAAACACGAGTGGGGCCTATAAAAAAAGAAAATAAACAAATACTAGATCAAATTGATTTATTGGATAAAAAAGCAGAATCATCGTTGTTGACGATCGAGAAGATGAATAATAAAAACTATCTCAACGATCATCTCGCACGTCTGCTAAGGGAGGATGAGGTTAAATGGTACCAGAGGGCTAAAATCAAACATTTATTAAAAGGATATTCAAATACAAAATATTTCCATTTAATTGCTAATGGAAAACATAGGGACTCCAGAATATATCAGTTACAAGACAGTTCTCGTGAGATTAATTGTGACAAGGAATTGAAAAAATATATAACTTGATACTATAAAGATCTCTTCGGTCCGCCTATTGAGTCCCATTACCAGTTGGATCCGGAATATAGAGAAGATATAGTACAAGTTTCGAGAGAAGAAAATGAGGTACTAACAGAAACCTTTACGGTAGAGGAAGTAAAAATGGCGATATTTGAGATGGAGCACAACAAGGCTCCTGGACCCGATGGGTTCCCGACGGAATTTTGTCAAGTTTTCTGGAAACTGGTTCAGGATGATCTTATGGCTCTATTTCGTGAGTTTCATGCAGGAACATTACCCTTATTTAGATTAAATTTTGGGACAATTATTCTGTTGCCAAAAATTGTGCAGGCTAACACGATACAACAATATAGACTGATTTGTCTATTGAATCTTAGCTTCAAGATCTTTACTAAAGTGGCAACGAATAGAGTCATGTCCATTGCTCCAAAAGTGATTAGGCCGACACAGACGGATTTATACCAGGGAGGAATATTATGGAAGGGTTAATCATTTTGCATGAAACAATACATGAGTTACATAAGAAGAAACAAAGTGGGGTGATATTTAAAATTGATTTTGAAAAAGCATACGATAAGGTCAAATGGTCGTTTGTGAAATAGACCCTTCAAATGAAAGGGTTCTCAGACCAGTGGTGTCAATGGATAGATCACTATATTCAAGGAGGACAGGTAGGAATTAAAATAAATGATCAGGTCGGGAAATTTTTTTCACAAAATAAGGGTTGAGGCAGGGTGATCCTTTGTCAGCAATATTATTTAATATTGTAGCGGACATGTTAGCTATTATAATAAAAAGAGCTAAAATGATGGGGCTAATTAGAGGTTTAGTTCCTCATTTGATCGATGAAGTGCTATCGATATTACAATATGCGGACGATACAATTATATTTGTTGATCATAGCTTCGAGAGAGCAAAAAATTTGAAACTAATTCTATGCGCATTTGAAGAATTGTCGGGGTTAAAGATAAACTTTAATAAAAGTGAGTTATTTTGCTTTGGGGAGGCACGATAGTACGAGCAGCAATACTCTCGCTGCTTCGGATATAAGACTAGAACATATCAACTCAAGTACTTAGGCATCCCGATGCAACATAAAAGATTAAGTAATAGTGAATGGAGAGTGGTGGAAGAAAAGATCGAGAAAAAAATTAAGCAGTTAGAAAGGAAAACACTTGTCGGTTGTAGGTCGTTTGGTGTTAATTAATTTGGTACTTACGATCATAGCCATGTTCATGTTATATTTTTTCGAGATACCCAAGGGAGTGCTCAAAAAACTCGATTATTATAGATCAAGGTTTTTTTAGCAAGGGGATAACCACAAGAGAAAATATAGGTTGGCAAAGTGGAATATACTATGTCAACCGAAAGAATGTGGAGGTATGGGTATCTTGAATATCGATGTGCAAAATCAATGCTTGTTGACTAAATGGCTATTTAATATGCTCAATGAAAACGGAGTATGGCAGAACCTACTGAAAAGAAAATATTTAAGAATCAAAGCAGTTGGCCAAGTACCAAGGAGAGCAGGGGATTCCCATTTTTGGTCCAGTCTGATGAAGGTTAGAGGTAAATTCCTAAGTCTAGGCTATTTCCAGGTTCATAGTGGACGAAGTACTAGATTCTTGGAGGACATATGGTTGGGGAATACAACCTTAAAACATCAATACCCCGCCTTATATAATATAGCAAGAAACAAACATGCTACCATGGCCTCTATATTTGGTTCAGTTCCTTTGAATATTTCCTTTAGACGGGGTATGAAGGGTAAATATTTATTGCACTGGAACCAGTTGGTACTGCAGATGGCACATGTTACACCAAACGACAGGAAGGATACATTTAGATGGTCACTAACACAAAACGGTTTTTTCTCAGTGCAATCCATGTATAAATTTATCATAACAAATGATAATATTCGTCATGATAGGTTATTATGGCAAGCACGTGTTCCTTTAAAAATCAAAATATTTTTTGTGGTATTTGAAGAGGGGTGTAGTGCTCACAAAGGATAACTTATTAAGAAGAAACTGGAAGGGAGATAAAAAATGTATTTTTTGCTCTAATGATGAGACTATCCAACATCTTTTCTTTAATTGTCATTATGCAAGGTTAATTTGGAGAGCCATTGAGATAACTTTTAACATTATTGTACCACTTTCCAACACTAATTTTTTTTTTGATTCCTGGATATACATGTTTACACCTCAAAATAGGAAAATTATACTTGTTGCATGTGCAGCCGTATTTTGGGCATTATGGATTTCGAGGAATGGTATCATTTTTGACAAATGTCTGGCAAAATCTTATTTGCAGGTGGTTTTCTGGGGGACCCACTGGTGCAGGACTTGGGCGCCTCAGCAAAAGCATGACCTGCACAGGAGCATGTTGACGAGGCCTGTCGCGAGATAGATACCGCCGTCATGCACATCTTCGCTAATAATGGATGGTGTTTTATTAATAGGATTGAATTGTAATAATTTACTACCTGTTTGTAGGGTAGTACTGTTGAGACAATAATTATTTTGCATGTGTTCTCCTGCGTAGTACTTGGCAGGGAGAAACTTTTGTAATTTGTGGCCATAGCCTCATTGAGGTGTTGGCTGGATTTTATTCCATTATCTAAAAAAAATGTGTCTGGACGTTTATGTGCTTTCTCTCCCTTCTGCTACATTTCTTGCTTTCCTTGATCGCAGTCCGTGAGTTCTCGTTGATGCTCAAGCTGTCGTTGATTCTTTCGCATGAGTTCATCTGCTATTGTTCTGAATGTGAGTTAATCTTTGAAATTGGATCATGGATACAAATCTTGGAAAATTCCTTGAGCTGGAACATGATCCCCAACTTTCGGAGCTTGTGAAGAAATGGGACTTTTCGGCGGGTCAGCGCTTTCAAGCAGAAGTTTTCCACAAATTTGGCTCCTCAGTGCATCATCCATCCTCCAACGTTGCTAGCTCCTTCTTGCTGGTGGTATTCAAACGATACACCTTTTCATTAACAGAGAAATCGGTCAGTTATGCCATATATAGTATTTTGGGAGCACTACAAGAAAAAAGAAATAGGGTGTCGGGGAATTCTATATACATCGGGGCCGTCGGATATAAATGCACTAACAACCTAGGTGATAATCTAACAAATGGTATCTTTATAGAGGCTGAGGATTTTAATTAAAAGGGTTGGAGCAGTGGAAGGGACGGACGGCGGTAACTTTATAAGTGTCGGTTAGAGTAGATCTCTCGACGGCCGTAACAAGTAGAGATAAAGGCGTCAGGCCTAGAAAATATTATGAAGGTTGTAGGGCACTAGGGCCGGCCGTATCTGCTATTTTATATCCCGTCACGTGAATCCTACCTTCTTCATTCCTCACCCAGTCACCGACCCGTGAGCCCTAGCTGCCGCCCAGCAAACGCTCTCCAGCCGCCGCCTAGCAAGCTCTCTCCAGCCGCCGCCCAGCAAACGCGCGTCGTCGCACACACCAACAGTCGCCGGCCACCGCCGATTATAGCGCGTCGGCCGTTCGTGCCAGACCGCCAGCCACCGGCCGTTTCTGCCGACACCCTCTCTCCCTCTCCATGCCGCCGCCCTCTGCCGCCAGTGCCTCCCACAGTCTCCGTTCCAGATCCGGTGACATGGTGGCAGTGAGTCCCAGATCTGGCGAGGTGGTGGCGATGAGTTCCAGATCCGGCGAGGGGGCAGGCTCGTGGAGCCCACCGGCATTCCGGCTGGCACAACAACGGGCAGCTCTTCAGCGAGAAGTTGCTCGATGACACAAGGCTGGCCACCGCGGATTCATCTCCTTCGCGGTCTCGACGCCCACCGCGGCCTCGTCTCTTTCGCCGGCCACCGTGGCCTCTTCTCTCTCGCAGCCTCGCCGGCCACCGTGGCCTCGTCTCCTCGGCTTCACTGTCCTCATCCGGGCCCATCCCATCGACTTTCACTACTGGGTGAACCACTTCAATGCTTGTGTTCATGTTTATTTAGATCTGGAGCACATATGAATGCTTGTGTTCATGTTATTTAGATCCGTAGCTCATATTTTAGAGATCATACTGAGATTTTGTTCTTGTGTTCATTTTTGGTACTGAGATATGAAGTTCACATGGCCATACTTGTGTTCATATTTTTGTAATGAGATTGACACTGAGAAATTAGGAGTTCCAATGATTGATAATATCTGTCAATTTTTTGTGCTCCGTAAGTACCAAATTGATAACATCTGTCAAAAGATTGATAATGCTTCGGCTTGTCAGCCAGAAGGGTGTACGATATTAAAAGAAACTAATCTTAAAAGTGTCGGGTGTGCGCCAGCCCGACAGTTTTGAGCCTGTAAATGTGTCGGGCGGGTGGCCGACGGTGTGACGCCAATGAAGGTGTCGGTCCATGAAACTGACAGCTTTATGCTTAAATGTGTCGGGACCGGCAGTTTTAACATTTAAAACGTCGAATAAAAGGCGTCGGCTAAAGCCATTAGTGTACCAATGGTTATAGCATATATATGTCAGTTTTAGTAGACAACCGATGGCTATAAGGCCGACGCCCTTTTGCTCCTTCCTTGTAGTGGAGGTACGCCGGCAGGTTTTCACGTGCGGTATCTCCAAGATCGACATTTCAGGATTTATGTGGCTACCAAAGATGTGGGATTTCTCATATGTTTTTTGAAAAGATTCATTGCCAACTATTTTGAAGCTTCTTCTTCCTTTCATGAAATGGTGGAGATAAATGGAAATCTGAATTGCGTAAATGGGAAAAAGAGGAAGATGAAAGTTGGACTTTGGTATCTAGAGGAAGGCTCCTCAATACTTAGAAACTCCATCAGAAAGCTCCCACAAAAAGGGAGTTTCATTCGCAAAAAAAATTATTTCAAAGTCCTCCAAGGAAACCTTCATATTTCGATAAACTAGCACCTCAGAATATGTTGCAATTAGGTTCTTTCAATTGCCCTATTGTGATGCAACGCAAAAGGGTTTTCGGTGCCAACTTAAGGGGGGAAATTGAATGATCCATCTCTGAAGCTGGAGCCTCGAAGGCTTGCTAGATGCCCTGATTCTACTGACTCAACGTGCTACCGTCAGAACTTGGCAACTCAGAAGTCACATAATTCAAATTCAACGGATACTATTAATTTCAAATGGAAGGATATCCTCCTTCCTAGAGTCTTTCAAAATCTCAAAGCAAATCTATCCATTATGAGGCAAAAATCTTGAAGAAGGATACTTGGGAGAGGCCGAAGGCTTCCATTAATCTAAATGTCCGATGCTTTAAATGTCTGGCTTTTGGTCACTATGTTCGGAGCTGCAAAGGTATGGTTAGATGCTCCTTCTATTTGAATTATGGTCACGTAAAAAAATTGTCCCAGGAAAAAATGGAAAGCAAGAACGAGATGGTCTGCTAAACTTCCGACCCACGCAGCTAGATATGAAAAAAAAGCAATGGAGGAGTAGTAATGGTAAGGAAACTGCTACTGGAGAGGTAAACAGGGGTGTGATGCCCAATACTACTGGCAACGCTTTAGCCATAACTGCTCGCGCCACTTCATCTCCCACTCCTCTTTATGCTAACCGTTATTGAGCACTCGAGGAAACTACGACACTATCATTAGTTTGCCTCGCTTTTAACCTTCAAACCGAGTGAATCAAGTTTCCTTCTCTCTACTCTTGCAAGTCGCATTCCTATGGCGAACTTTATAATCAACCCACTCCACTTCATCCCGGCTCTAATGATCCCGGAAGATGGTGGTGTTCACAGGAGAGTCCGAAGCATCTGCAACATCTCAGGGGATGTCACAAAGAAAAACGAAGAGTTGGCCATTGCAGTTACAGATGAAGAAAATGTTGCCAACGAACAAGCTGTCCCTGATCTGATGGCAGATGACGATCAACTGCATGAAGATGTGTCAGCGGTTGATTCTGCTGGTCCTGATGACCAGCTGATAAGAAGGCAGAACACTCAGGTGAATCAACTTGAGCCAAACTTCTTGGATGCTAGAATGATGTGAGGACAAGTGGGTAGGGCCATAGAGGAGGTTGGGGCAGGAAATCAGTGGCAAAACATAATGCAGCTCTAAGCATCCAAGATAAGAGAGATGAATGATGTTGGGACAAGCTCCAACAACAAGTCCCTCAAAATTGATTTTGACTTGACTAGCGATGGTTTATCGAATTTCATAATTCGGGAAGTTGACCAGGTTATGGAGAAGGTTAACATTTTACCCACAGAAAATGCGGCTGGCACTTTGAAGATGCATAGTGAAGGGAGCAATTTACCAGTCAAGAGAACCTTGCAGAAGGCCGTAACTATCAAAGATGCAAGTATTGTGGTTTCCGAAGAGGTTTTTAGGAGAAGCGAAAGAATTAAGGCTAAAAACAAAGGAAAGCAGCCAATGAATGTCTCTGAGCTTCTTAAGAAACCAAGAGGTCATGATATGAAGAACAAAAACAAGGTGAAAGGCAAGCGCAAGGAAAAGGATGATTCTTCTTCTCACTCTATTAAATATAAATTTCCTGATTTCCCTGTGCCCGATGATCTGGAAAATAGTGACGAGGCATTCATTGAAATTCCAATTAAAACCATTCAATCTCTGGCTATGGACTACTGCAAAATATCTCCTTCGGAGGTAACTGCAGAATTGCTGATGGCTGCCATCGATTTCTCGTCCAATAAAGATGACTCCAATGCACGCCAGGGAACTGAAGAAGATGAATAGGGAAGATGGAAGGCCAAGGAGGAGAGGGTGCCAGATGGTGGTTAATCAAGAAGATGATCTATTTTGGATATGGACCTACATAATTGAGCCTTATTTTGTGAACTTTATATTGTCTGTCAGCACTGTCTTTCTATTTAACTGTGTGTGGAACCTCTGTTATCTCTTACAAGTCTCTACAGATATTGCTATGGGCTTAATCTATTTCATATGGATTCTCACCTATTGCACTTTCTATCTATGGTTGATTTATCATCTTTGTTGTGAATGCCTTTAGCATTTACATTTGCCATATTTTCATCCCAAAAGCACTCACAATGGATAATAGAGGTTGCAAAAAGTGGGGAAACATGACTTGGAACATTCGAGATCTCAACTCTAAAGAAAAATCAAATGCAATCAAAGACAATGTTCTGAATAATCAAATGGACATTTTTTGTATTCAAGAGACCAAGAAGGAATGTATTGATAAGGCTTTCATTCGAACTATTGCCCCAAAGAAGTTTGATAGCTTCATTTTCTCCCCTGCGGGGGTGCTTCGGGAGGTATATTACTAGTCTGGGTAGGGGCTAGATTCAAAGTGGTCCCAATAAACATTCAACAATTTGTTATCACTGCTAAGTTCATATCACGAGTTAATGGGGATGAATTCATACTATCAGCCATCTATGGACCATGTCAGGGAGTGGAAAAGCAGGAATTTCCGTAATGGATGTGGAATCTGAATATAGAAGGAGTTAAATGGATGTTTCTTGGTGACTTTAACTTATACAGATCACAGGAAGATAGAAATAAACCAGGTGGCAATCTGGGTGATATGTTAAACATTAATACTGTCATAAGAGAATTAGGCCTTATTGAAGTGCTACTAAAAGACAAAAAATATACTTAGAGTAAGATGCAGAGAGATCTGTTGTTACAACAAATCGATTGGCGTTTCATTTCTTCGGATTGGTCTTCAACATATCCAAAAACGGTCATGTACTCTCTGTGAAATATGGTCTCAGTTCATATCCACTCAAAATTGAACTAGGTACGTCAATCCCTAAAGCAAAAATTTTCAGATTTGAGAATTGCTGGCTAAAAATACAAGAATGCAAAGAGGTCATCAGGAAAACATGGACAGAATGTGCAAGTTCTCACACAAGCGTCGCAATAACATCAAATAAGTTTAAATTATTGAGGAAAAACCTGACTCGATGGGGTAAACCATTATTGGGACTTGCAGAAATTATATCTAACTATGAGGGAATTTTGTTAATATTGGATAAATTGGAGGACCAGAGGCCCCTATACATACATGAATATAATTTCAGAATCATAGTAAGAAGACACGTTGAGAAGCTGCTTAAATCAAACAATGAATATTGGAAAAAAATAGATATACGGTTAGTTGGACAAGGCATGGGAATCAATCAATGAAATTCTTCCATGTTGCTGCATCTGACAGATATAGAATCTTTTCAATTATGAGTTTGGATTTGGGGAATGGGCAGGTTGCCACCAAGCATGAAGACAAAGCTGAGGTGTTGTGGCACACATTCAAAGGAAGAAGGGGCCAGTCTGAGAAAACACAAATGTTATTTGATTTAGACTCATTGGGTATCAGGCACAGTTATCTAGACTCTTTAGTGGGAAATTTTACTATAGAGGAAATAGATCAAATTGTCAAAGACATGCCCTCGGATAAATCTCCTGGTCCAGATGGATTCAATAACATGATCATAAAAAGGTGTTGGGATATAATCAAGAAGGACTTTTATAGTCTATGCTCGGAGTTTTTTAGTGGCGAACTGAATCTGAGACCTATCAACAATTCTTTCATAACGCTGGTGTGAAAAATAGTAAATCCAGTTTTAGTAAATGATTTCAGACCCATCTCATTGCTTAACTTCTCGATCAAGCTTATTACAAATCTAATGGCTAACAGGCTCCAAGGTGTGATCCTCTCTCTTGTGCACAATAATCAATACGGTTTTATCAAAAGCCGCACAACCCATGACTATTTAGTCTGGATGTATGAATATATCCATCAGTGCAAAATCTCAAAAAAAGGAGATTATCATTCTGAAATTGGATTTTGCCAAAGCTTTTGCAACTATAGAGCACAGTGCTATATTCCTAATGCTACAATCTCTGGGCTCCCTCAGAAGTGGAACAAATGGGTCTGTGGTATTTTGAATTTTGGCTCTGCATTGGTTTTATTCAGTGGCGGACCCAGGATTTTAGTATAGGGTATGCCAGAAAAATTAGAAGCAATTCTATAGAACTATTTATAAATTTTTTAACAAAATTCATTATAAAAAATAAATAACATGATAGGTATTATATTAAATAAATTACAATATAAAGTTAGTTATAGGATTAACTTACAGTACTAATTCTCCGTCGCTTTCTAAATAACGTGAATGTATTGATTATATCTCGCTCAATGAATCTGACCAAACTATCATGCAAATAAAAGACTTCAACTCAACTTATTTTTTAACTTTGTTTTCAACAAAGTCATTACCTAAAATACCCTTTGTTGTTGCCACGGATAAAAGCAATATCAACTTGAAAAGTAGACTACATCGTAGTCTTTGTGTTTCAACAAGCTGAACTGAGAGGTTCTTCCTCATCTTCAACAAAAATGCTCTCCCTCTGCGGATATAGATCCGGACCTGCAATGTTTGAGCTAGTACATGTGCTAACTTCATCAAAAGACACCTTATGGGTCTCTACAATTTTGTTAGTGTCATGTAAAAGCACACAGTAGCCTCTAGTATAAGATGGATATCCAAGAAACATGCCATCAACGGATCTAGGTTCAAATTTATCAAGATTACCATGTTTCTTAACAAAAAATTTGCAACTAAAGACCCGAAAGTGTGTAACACTGGGCCTATGTCCAAACCGGAGCTCATATGGTGTTTTACCTAGCTTGGCGCGCAAGAAAACATGATTTGCAACATAACAAGTAGTTGCAATCGCATCAGCCCAAAATTTCCTAGGAGTTTGATATTCATCAAACATAGTCCTAGCCATCTCAACTAAGATTTTGTTCTTTCTTTCTAAAACAACGTTTTGTTGAGGTACATATGGTGAAGAAAATTGATGATCTTTTCCATTTTTAGTACAAAAGTGATCAAAAGATTGATTTTTAAATTTGGTTGCGTTATCACTTCTAATTGCTTTTAAAGATCCTTGGTGATCAATTGATAATCTAAGAAACAAAGTTCTCAAGTGACTAAAAGCATCATTCTTAGATGCCATAAAGTAAAACGAAGAATATCTAGAATAATCATCAACAATCACAAGAACATACCATTTACCTCCGAAGGATTGAACGCGTGAAGGTCCTATGGTGTCAAGGTGCAAAAGTTGACCCGGTTCAGTTGTCATGATCATTGTGAGAGGAGTATGTGAACCAGTCATGTGGCGTGAGCAACCTGAATCCACAATGCAAATGTTCTCCTTCCATAAGCATGTAACCTACATAGAAGAACAATACGTTGATGACTCAATACTAGGGTTAGTCAAAAGGCATTTAGGAATCCAGTACTGAGTCACACGACGTCCAGCAGAAATAACACGCGAAAGCTGAGACAAAACAGCAGGTTTATGAGCCAAAGCTTGAGGATATTTTTACCCAACTACTGACCTACGAGGTGTTACATGTGTAGCACGAAAAACAGTAGGTTTGAGAGCAAAGTTTGCATGTTTTCGACTCATTACATCAGATTGCATGTTCCTATCATTGGGTTTAGCAAGTGCAGCAAATTATGCATGAAAGTTATGAGATCTAGCAATTATTCTTTCTTTTTTTTGTTGATTAGCTAGTCTATAACAAAAATCTATGACATGACCATCTCTACTACAGTGGGTACAACATAATTTAACTTTGTGTTCATGTCTAGATGAGCAAGCAACATTTTTATTTGAAACTGAATGAGACAACACTCCTGCAGATTTGAAAACCACTTCTTTTTGTTTAGGAACTGTTTGAATCAATCCACTTCCTAAGGAATTTACAATTTTAGGTGGATGTGCCTTAGCATGAGCATGAGAATCAAAACCTAAACCCGTTTTATCATTGCAAGATTTAGAAGAATTCAGCAGCAAATTTTGGTTCTTATTCCCATTACAAAATCGATCTAATGTCCTATGCATGTCATCAAGTTTATTGGACAGATCAAGGCAAATTTCACATGAAGTTTTTCCTTTTAATTTGCAACTGAAACAATATTTAACTTCATGAGAACGTAAAGCATTGTTCAATATAGAAATTTCATTCATAGAATCTTGTAGTTTCTTATCAAGATCATCACAAGTAGAACAATGCAAATCAATTGTAGAACAGCGAGCATCTTTCAAGTTTTTATCATTATGTGCAGCAAGCTCTTTGTTCTTTTCAATTTCTAACTCAATTTTATCAAGTGTGGAGATGTGCGCACTTCTTAATGAGGACAATTGTTCATATATTAAATCACATGAGGGACATGCATCATCACTAGGAATCAATGTGTTTAAACAGTTGATTTCAGATTCTAGTGATTCAATTTTAGCAGCACTATCCCTAAGCTTTTTGTTCTTTTTCTTAACAATAATAGTGGCACGAGAAATAGCATCACACATTTCTTCGCAAGTAGGACATACCTCTTCATTGTCATTGTTGTGTTCAGCCTCCTCCATAGTTGATCTTGACTTGCCCGTCAAGGAGCACAAGTTTGCAAAACCATCTTCATCTTCATCACTTCCAATGTCCACATCGCTTGAGCCAAGTTCTTGAAGTGCGGAGATAAAACTACTCACCGATTGACATCCTGTAAAACCCTTCTTTTTGTTTGTATCTTTTGCCGAGGAGTGCTTCGTCCTTGTTTGCTTTTCATCCCGGAAAGTAGAACCTGAAAGGTTAGGGCAATCTGAACGAAAATGTCCTGTCTTACCACATTCGAAACATCGTTGAGGTCCGGAGCTTCCTCTCCTTCTAGTTCTCACATTTTGCAATGCTTTTGAGAACCTAGTAGAGAGAAGTACTAGCTCTTCCTCTAGAAACTCCTCAATCTGTTCAAGGGTTAGAGCGGACAACAAAGCAAGTATACCACAAGATAAAGATTGGTCAGAGCTAGGCATATCACGTTGAGAAACAAATGCAAGAGAATTGTTGGGGTTCTTACATGAAATTATGTCAATTTCATGAGTTTTCAATTTAGAATAAAGAACATCTAATGCAAGTGTACTCATGACAATAGATTCACGAATAGATGTGACTTTCATCTCCCAAATTGACAATGCACTTAACAATTGCCTATCATTTTCAGCATCTAAGAAATTAACATTGACTCTATGCAAGTTGCTGAGAATTTTATTAAAGCGAGCAAAAAGGTCATGAATAGACTCACCGGGTTGCATCTCAAAACGCATGTATTCTTTCTTGAACATTTTTTTCCTTACCTCCTTGATCGTGTTGGACCCTTCATGGTAGTCACAAAGTGATTTTCACACATCGTATGCAGATCGGAGGTGTGCAATACGGTCGAAGTCACTTTGAGATAATCTTTGTATGATCAAGTTTCGAGTCTTGTTGTTGTTCTCGACATCTCTCAGATTTGTAGCTGTAACTTGACCATTTGACAGCACTTCATAAGGCTTGTATACCTTCTCTCATATTGCGAAGCCTTGAGCCTGAATGAAGGCTTCCATACGTGCCCTCCAAACCTGAAAATCAATACACAAGGTTTTGCGGAGTATTTTTCCATGATGATTAGTCAAAACATATGAAAATCACAAAGATTAGAGAACTGTGGCTCTGATACCAATTTTAGGATCGAAGAGCACATGAAAAGCTACCAGAGGGGGTGAATGGTAGATTAAAAAAATCTTACGCAGCGAAAACAATTAAATCTCAACCCCTTCGGCAGAAAAACGATCTGTTAAAGAAATCTTGTGTGAGACTAATATAAATGTGTTTAACTGTGAAAAAAGTGATATATATCATAGAGAATCAATTCTCAAAGAAGACACAACAATATCACTCAAATCCGTCGAGAGAAACTCAAGTCATGATAGAAAGATCGAAGAAAGGTCAATCTGTCCTACCCGATAAAAACAGTTCTGGAATGCTGCAAAAAAACACGTGTAGATCAGAAACCAAAAATCCAATGACCGTGAAAGTTTGACAGATGATATATAATCAAGTTGTGAAGACAACACAAAAAGAATCACGTCAATTGGATCTATAAAACTCGAGTTATGATAAAACCACCAAAGAAAGGTAGTGTTGTGCAGAAAACTCGACGAGAAAACTTGTCTGGAACAAGTCGAACCAACAAGGAACAAAAGTTCATTTCAACTACAAATTTTATTCAATAGAACACAAGAAGAACAGCGCCAAAAGTCGTCTACCATGAGCTCTGGCCTCCCTTGCTTATATAACCAGCCCTTAGGCCAATCCAATCTCAACTAGGACTCTAATCCTACTCAAATCACGAATCGAAACTTTCCATAGCTGCTTAGGACTCTTCTATACGCAGATAGAAGCAATTTTAAGACTTCCAAACACCTTAGGAACGTATCCCACATTCCTAAAACAACTCAAATTCGTGACCCACACGAAATCCTATCATAACCAACTCAAATCTTTCCATATTTGAGTCAAACACGACTCAGCCACAGCATGAGTCCATAACCTAGTTGGTTGGACCTTCCTGACCAATTCTTTACGTTAACATCTCTTCATCACGTCTCAGAACCATGTATCCACGTCCATGCACTCCTTGCATACGTGCAAACATCTTCCAACAACGTCCATGATACTTTCATATGCATTGTTTTTGATTCAAACATGGTGTGCAACTTCCTGATCAACCCAACCACAATTCCTCCCGAACTTGGTTGTTGAACCTCATCTTCTCCCCAAGACTAGTTCAATGGATCCCATCACCAGCCATGTTTTGAACTCAAGCAACACCTGCACATGAACAAACAACCAAATACTATTGAGCACAAGTCCTCGACTTGACTCTCGTTAGTTCTGAAACTACAACATCCTACGTGAGCACTTCACATAAGCATGTTTCAAACCATAGAAAAATGATATCAAACTTAACCACCAAAACACACCAAAAACATAGTAAAAGAATACTAAGCAACGATTCCATAAGTATAAAGCAAGTTCGAAACATTGCAAGATAAAAGCAGAAACACTGCGATCAAGCACCGGACCTTGCCAAAACTAACCGGACCTTGAACCGGAGCTTACCAAAGCTAGCAGGACCTAGCGCTGGAGCTAACCAAAACTAGTCAGAACTAGACAAAGAATTCGGACCTATTGTTGAGTCAGACCTTGCTAAGAAGGTGTTTTAGCATAATTTTAGAACTTTTATCATCAAAGCCAATGTATTCACTACAGGACAATGTATTCAGCACACATAGGTCTCACATGTTGAATTGTATGAGTTTGGATGGCTTGAGATCAGTTGAGATTGTATCCTTTTTACCGTGCAGCGCAACCTTTTTATATGCTAAGGACTGACCGTTATAGTTCGAGCCCAGCATAACAAGTGGCCCCGATTGTATTAACTACACTGTACACGATCTATAGTGTAATGAGATGTTAATTGTGTGATAACGTGCCTTAACAGTAGCTTTACCAGTCTTGATATTCCCTTGATCATGCGTCATTAATATGGCATAACGACACGTTAACCATGTCTTGTAACGGCTACTTGATAGCCCTTGAATGTCTGCTTCATTGGAGATTCCGCTGTCCTCCCGTTATTGATGTAGGTCCGAGCATTGACACGTTGAAGCTCTGGTGCTTCCATCTACTGGGGGATAGGTCTGGTGCCAATGGACAGGTGGCAGTGTTGGTGCTTCCCTAAGGAGGGATGCAGGTCCGACTCTGTAGGACATGTGGCAACACCGGAGCTATCCTAACGAGGGAGGCAGGTCCGGCTCGTCTAGACACGTGGCTCTACCGGAGGTACCCTATGGAGGGAGGTAGGTCCGGTTACGCGGGATGCGTATCCCCTTCGAACGACTGCCACTTGGACATAGGTACTCCTCAACTTTCTTGCAATGTCAGGGGTACCTGATACGCAGGTTACCGACAGTTGCATTACAAGTCTATTGCCACAGATGAGGAAACGTTGCATTATGAATCTGTTGCCACATATAAGAAATTATTGCAATACCATACTTTTCGCCACAGATGTGAAATTGTTGCAGTATCATACTATTTCCCACGGATATGAAATCATTGCAATAACATACTATTTGCCACAGACGTTTATTTGTCGCAATAACATACTATTTGCCACGAATGTTTAATCGTCGCAGTACCATATATTTGACACGGATGTGTAATTTTGCAATACATACTATTTGTCACGAATGTGAAATCGTTACAATATCATACTATTTGCCACAAATGTGAAATCGTTGCAATACCATACTATTGCCACGAATGTGAAATCGTTGCAATACCCTACTATTCGTAGCGATACGTTAAATCGTAGCAATATGTTAAATCGTTGTAATACTATACTATTTTCCACAAATGTGAAATCGTTGCAATAACATACTATTGCCACCAATGTGAAATCGTTGCAATACTATGCTATTCGTTGCATTACGTTAAATCGTAGCAATACATTAAATTGTTGCAATACCATACTATTTAGCACGGTCGTGAAATTGTGGCAATAACATACTGTTGCCCCAAATGTGAAATCGTTGCAATACTCTTCTATTTGTTGCAATACGTTAAATCGTTGCAATATGTTAAATTGTTGTAATACCATACTATTTGCTATGAATATGAAATCGTTGCAATAACATACTATTGCTATGAATGTGAAATCGTTGCAATACCAAGGTATTCGCTGCAATACGTTAAATCGTCACAATACGTTAAATCGTTGCAATACCATACTATTTGCCACCGATGTGAAATCGTTGCAATATCGTACTATTGTCATAAATATGAAATCGTTGCAATACTGTAGTATTCATTGCAATACGTTAAATCATCGCAATATGTGAAATCATTGCAATAACATACTATTTGCCACCGATGAAAATTTGTTGCAATACCATACTATTTAGCACGGTCGTGAAATTGTGGCAATAACATACTATTGCCCCAAATGTGAAATCGTTGCAATACTCTTCTATTTGTTGCAATACGTTAAATCGTTGCAATATGTTAAATTGTTGTAATACCATACTATTTGCTATGAATATGAAATCGTTGCAATAACATACTATTGCTATGAATGTGAAATCGTTGCAATACCAAGGTATTCGCTGCAATACGTTAAATCGTCACAATACGTTAAATCGTTGCAATACCATACTATTTGCCACCGATGTGAAATCGTTGCAATATCGTACTATTGTCATAAATATGAAATCGTTGCAATACTGTAGTATTCATTGCAATACGTTAAATCATCGCAATATGTGAAATCATTGCAATAACATACTATTTGCCACCGATGAAAATTTGTTGCAATACCATTCTATTTGCCACAGATGTCAAGTCGTCGCAATAACCTATCGTCAGACAACGATTCTTAAAAACTATGGCCATGTTCTTTTTCGTTGCAATAGTGACCTATTGCGATGAAAAACAACCTACTGCGACAAATTTTTTCGTTGTGATAAACCGGAATCCTTGTAGTGATTGGCAGCGGCTAGTTAACTCCGAAGAAGTCGACCATGCGATACAAGGGGTTATTTGGCTCGAAAAATTTTTGTGGAGCATCAGGGAGGCATGTGGAGTCAATTTTGGACTTCAATCAGAACAAACTCGATTGGATAATAATGACACTGGTGGAGTTAGGATTTCGTGGCCGCCGGTGGGTAATTTTTTATTTTGGCGCGCTGGATGGATTAAAAATGACGTCGTTTGATCTATGAGGAATATGTTATTTAATTGGATTGAAGTGAATTGCTATGGTAATGTGAATTTTGATCGAGCAAGCATCAGCATTCAAGGAAAAGACCGAGAGCAAAGTCCAAAATTAAATGAAACCGAGCGAGGAAACGAAGAGTGAGTCTAGGAGGAGGAATGGTGTTGTTGCAGATCTTTTGGCGCGTTACTTGATCTGGGAACAAGCTCGAGAGAGCCTGGCGTTGTGGATGTGCCGTGGCGGCTACATGGAAGAAGAAAACAGAGCATCCCGCCATGGATATCTAAGGGATGGCGTGGAACGGATGGGTGCCAACTTGAGAACTAAGAACAGACCTTGGTGATGCTGTTGGCACTCTTGGCCAAGCTGCAAAGCAATGAAAATAGCATGACACCGTGGATCTAAATTGCGGCGGCAAAAGAAGAAAAGAACTCGGCTGTTCTTGAGGGACGCCTTGGCAACAAAGCTAGACACGTGTTGGGGAAGGACCGTGACTCGTGCACGCACTGCTATTTGGCCTAGGGCAGGGCTTGCAGCAGCAGCAGTGCCATGCTGTGCTGTTGCGCCTCAGCGTGCAGGGAAGCGGCAAGAACAACAGGGGTGCGGGAGCTTGAACTGAGGCAGATAGAGCGGCAATGGGGGTGAGCATGCTGAGGCAATGATAAGGAAGAGAGTTAGGCCTCTAGGACTGACGTGGGCGATGTGCATCAGTGGCACATCCAACCGATGCGGTGGCATACCGTGAGTTGATGCCCGATAAGGAGAAACGGAGTATAGTCGACAAGGCTTGGGTACTGACTAACAAGTTGGTCCCACTCTCCCCCTTTATCTCTTTATTCTAAATTTAAATTAATCTTAGCATTTGAATTCAAATAAATGGCACACTGGTGGGCAAGGTGGCCATTGGACCTATGGAGAATACATTTTTAAAATCAAATTCAACATTTGATCAAATTGAGTTTCAAATTCAAATTTTAATTTGAGAACTCCTTTAGGTTTTTACCCTAAACTTTTCTCTAATCTCCTTCAAAATCTAGTGGTACCACTAAATCATTTATTCTAAGTAACTGATAATTTCAAAGATTACATTTTGCTAACTCAAACTTAGAGTTTAAATGAACTTTAATTTTTCTAGCTCTAGGTCTTTGAATTATTTTAACCAACCACTTTCAATTTTCTTTCTTTTCAATTTAATTCCCAGAACTAATTCACATACTATTGTTTTGCGCTTTTACATTTATTTTTATTTGAATTTGAACCTTGCAACTGTATTTCATTTTGCCTTTTGAATTGCATTTGGAATTTTCCTTTTTTATAATTATTTGCTTAAGTGTAATCATACACTCACAAGCTCTTCTTAGGTGTAAAATTTTTAACAAGTTCTTATTTTAACCTCACTTTTTATTAAATAACATAGTTCCATGTGAGATTGAATTCCAAATGACTTAAAATTTTTAAGTTCGCATTTATGCTTCTTGTTCGTCTCAAATGTGAGCTTTTTACAGAAGCTGTATCAAACTTCCGCTGATATTGTGGACTTTGTTTTTAAACAAACACTCTAATGTAATATAAATAAATGAACTTTTGTTGTAATATTTCGAATGCCCTTTCTATGGTGCTATCTGGTATCGCAGCGCGCAGCACCACCCGATGTGATCCTAAATGTGAGGATTCTGGTCCACACAAACACCGTTCCTCGGTATCACAAGAACAGGGAACATAAGAAACCGATGGGAAACTGAATTACTTTTGCCAAGGAAAATGCTTCGTGTTTAGCCAATCTTGAAGAAGAAACTACCATATAAAAATTATGTGTTCCTTCTTTTGGGCACATCCAATGAAATGGATGCGCTGCATGCGCTTGGCCGGTGATAAAGTTGTAAACTTGCTCCGTTGAGTATTGAGTTGTACACCAGATGTACATCCACTGATGATTCTGATCATAACTTCTTTCCCATGCATGAAGTGTCTCTACTAGCTGGGCCAACAATTGTTGTGCCATAAGCCCTATAGAGATCAGCAAGCTGGCATAACTCCGTCCTGACCCTTTGGGACTTTTTCATGTAGAGCCTGAAAGTTTGTGTAATAGGCTGACCAAATAAACTTAACACGCGCACATCATATCATGTTTATTACTCCCTCTGTCCCAAAATACTTGTCACTCTTTGGTTCAAGAATTAACTAGAGAGTGACAAGTATTTTGGGATGGAGGAAGTATAAAACTTATGAAGATGCTTCAACAGCAACTCCATGCTCCTTCGGCCTCAGACATTTTTCATCGCAACGAGACAATTACCTTTCTTGTTCATGTCGGATCCTCTCCACAAACCGTGCTTTCATTACTTGCAATATTTGATCAATGACAGCTATGTGAACTTCAATAGAGGTCATGAAGTCGGTGGACAATACTGTCAACACTAACCTATTTAGAATCAAGCGTCCTGCATAAGAAGCAACTGCAGAAATACCCATGAGTCTCCTCTCCATTCTGTTTAGGACTGGCATGAAGTCATCAACAAGGGATAGAAAGAGAGCCTGAAAAAGAGATCCTCGGCGAGAACCTCCCGCCTGTCGCCTCTACGGCGCCGGCACCACGGTCAAGAGGGAGAGAGTACTCTGTTAATGCATCTCTTGCCGGTCATCTTCCGGCGTTGGAATCTACCTTTCCTGCTCTAATTGTCTGGAAATTTTCAAGACATGGGTAGGAATATTTTGAAGACGGTGTTTCCCTCAAGATCAGAGTTGATGAGGATCATAGAGTGGGAGTCGTACACTCAAAGATGAACAATGCTATTTTGACGATAGATGAGCTTAATGGAGGGGCCGTGGCAAAAGGTAGAGTACCTAAGGTTTGGGTACAATTCACTGGACTTCCATATGAGTCGAGGGATTTTCTTATAATATGGGCTATTGGTTCAACTATTGGTAAGACTCATGATGTTGATATGGAGTATATGAGGAGATATGATAGATGCAGGATCCAAGTGAGCGTGTTGTACCCAAACTTAATCTCACAATATGTAAATGTGGTCATTGGTGATTTTATTAATCAAGTTAGATTCTGGGTGGAGGATGATTTGGGGGACATTAACCCTGAGCCTGTAGACATGGATTTTGATGGAAGTGGTGATAATAACAACATGAAGGATAACAGTATCAGGGATGAGGGTGGTAGGGCAAGTGGACAGAAGAGAAATGATGAAAAGATTAAGCAGTCGGCACAAGCAAGGCATAGTTCTGGAACAGGGCAGTATAGACAGTTGGCTAGAACTGGGGTGCGGACAATGATGAATCGTTTACCGGCTCGGGTTGCTGAGGAAATGAAAACGGATGATATAAACCACAATGCCATGCATGCAGGTAATTCACTAAGCTATGAGGGTGTACCATCTGTGAATGTTGTTACTGATGTAGCCCAGCAGTTGTCTATTTCTGATGGGAATGAAAAAAATGAAGCATGTGTTATATTATTAAGTCTGGTGTTGCAGGCTACGATAAATCCAATGGCGAATTTTTTTTCACTGATAAGGTGAATAGTATAGCGCAAGCAGGTAACACGGCATGTGACGATTTTGTTTTGCCAGTGAAAATATTTAATACCAATGGTATTAATCATCTTAACACCTGTGTTGTGAATAAAGTACAGAATGTGTTGATTCAATTGAGGTCCATACTGCAGGTCATGACAAACTCAATGCCAAAAATTTTTTAATGATCAAGTGAATATTATTACAAAGACAGGTAACACGGCATGTGAGGACTTTGTCTCATCAGTGAATAATCTTATTACTGATGATGTTCATTATCTTAGCACATGTTTTGCTGGTAATGATCCGAATGAATCTGCAGGATATAACCAGTCCAAAGGAGATGAGTCTATGAAATCAGCAGAGGGGGAGGTGGAGGAAGATGCGAGCTCAATGGATACTGAAGATTTCGCTAGGCACTTCGAGCATATAACAGGCCCGGAGGTGTTCATGCCAGGGAGGTTCAGGGAGATGGCTGCTATTCCGGATGTGTCACCATCGCACTTTGCGACACGTCGGAGTAAAAGAAGAGCGGCTAATTCCGATGACCCGGTGATGGCAAGGGCTGAAAAAATAAAAGCTTCCAAAAATGAAGGTCAGAACAATGTTTCTTTTTTACACATTCCTGCAAATGTTATAGATGAAACATTAAATGCCGTAGGGATTCGAGTTAATAAAGAATTAGGTACAGTGGAGGGCAGCAGATAAGCTTAAGGAAAAAGAGGCTATGATATTAGAATACGAAGATCTGGTAGACAAGAACGGGGTAGCGATGCAGGAGGAGGAAGATAGCTCAAAAGAGGATGAGGTGATAGATACCTGGATCCTCAAGCAGCTTTGTCATGAGGTCATGGATGAGCTGTTGATAACAGATAGTGATCAGTTTGGCCGTACTATCATGTTATCACCGGGTTCTCAAAAGAAAAATAAAAACATTAGTTTAAAATGAAAGGAGTTTTCTTGAATTGCAATGGGTTTAAAGACCCAAAGAAACATTGGTATATCTCGGATCTGACTAAGGAACAGAATCTGAATTTCATCGCATTGTTTGAAACGAGTGCAAAAAAACTTTAGTATTAATTTTTTGAAGAATTTATGTGCTAGGGGCGAATATATTTGGCATTATAAAGAACCTAAAGGCCGATCTTGCGGGATGTTGATGGGAATAGATTTACTACATTTTGATATTGGGGCCATCGATGAAGGTGATTACTATGTCAAGTTCCGCCTATGTAATAAAATTGATGGTTTTAATTGGGCATTAGTATCTATCTATGGCCCAGCCCAAAACGATCAGAAGCAGAATATCTTAGCAGAATTAGCGAATATGTGTATGCATGAACTGTTTCCTATGCTTATAGGGGGAGATTTTAATATAATGAGGCGTCCACAGGATAAAAACAAGGAGAATTTGAATAATAGGTGGCCTTTTCTATTTAACGCAGTTATTGACAGTCTTAATCTTCAAAAACTAGAACTTACTGGTAGAAAATACACTTGGGATAATATGATGCCAAACCCCACATTTGAACGGTTGGATAGAATTTTAATGTTGACCGAATGGTAGCAAAAATATCTGTTGTCTACGGTTGTGGACTTTCAAGAGGATTATCAGATCACACACCATTACTACTAGATTTGGGAGGTTCCACTAATATAAGCAACTCATGTTTTAAAATCTTGAATTGGGTTGGCTTTTGAGAGTCGGGATCCAGAAGATGGTGAAGGGTCTGTGGAGATCTGTTCAGGAAGGTGAGACGCCCATGGATCGGTAGCAAGCGAAGATTCGCAGGCTCCAACAACATCTTAGGGGATGGGCAAAAAACACGAGTGGGGCCTATAAAAAAGAAAATAAACAAATACTAGATCAAATTGATTTATTGGATAAAAAAGCAGAATCATCGTTGTTGACGATCGAGAAGATGAATAATAAAAACTATCTCAACGATCGTCTCGCACGTCTGCTAAGGGAGGATGAGGTTAAATGGTACCAGAGGGCTAAAATCAAACAATTATTAAAAGGATATTCAAATACAAAATATTTCCATTTAATTGCTAATGGAAAACATAGGAACTCCAGAATATATCAGTTACAAGACAGTTCTCGTGAGATTAATTGTGACAAGGAGTTGAAAAAATATATAACTTGTTACTATAAAGATCTCTTCGGTCCGCCTATTGAGTCCCATTACCAGTTCGATCCAGAATATAGAGAAGATATAGTACAAGTTTTGAGAGAAGAAAATGAGGTACTAACAGAAACCTTTACGGTAGAGGAAGTAAAAAAGGCAATATTTTAGATGGAGCACAACAAGGCTCCTGGACCCGATGGGTTCCCGGCGGAATTTTATCAAGTTTTCTGGGAACTGGTTCAGGATGATCTTATGGCTCTATTTCGTGAGTTTCATGCAGGAACATTACCCTTATTTAGATTAAATTTTGGGACAATTATTCTGTTGCCAAAAACTGTGCAGGCTAACACGATACAACAATATAGACCGATTTGTCTATTGAATCTTAGCTTCAAGATATTTACTAAAGTGGCAACGAATAGAGTCATGTCCATTGCTCCAAAAGTGATTAGGACGACACAGACGGATTTATACCAGGGAGGAATATTATGGAAGGGTTAATAATTTTGCATGAAACAATACATGAGTTACATAAGAAGAAACAAAGTGGGGTGATATTTAAAATTGATTTTGAAAAAGCATACGATAAGGTCAAATGGTTGTTTGTGAAATAGACCCTTCAAATGAAAGGGTTCTCAGACCAGTGGTGTCAATGGATAGATCACTATATTCAAGGAGGATAGGTAGGAATTAAAATAAATGGTCAGGTCGGGAAAAAATTTTCACAAAAAAAGGGTTGAGGCAGGGTGATCCTTTGTCAGCAATATTATTTAATATTGTAGCGGACATGTTAGCTATTATAATAAATAGAGCTAAAATGATGGGGCTAATTAGAGGTTTAGTTCCGCATTTGATCGATGAAGCGCTATCGATATTACAATATGCGGACGATACAATTATGTTTGTTGATCATAGCTTCGAGAGAGCAAAAAATTTGAAACTAATTCTATGCGCATTTGAAGAATTGCCGGGGTTAAAGATAAACTTTAATAAAAGTGAGTTATTTTGCTTTGAGGAGGCACGATAGTACAAGCAGCAATACTCTCGCTGCTTCGGATATAAGACTGGAACATATCCGATCAAGTACTTAGGCATCCCGATGCAACATAAAAGATTAAGTAATAGTGACTGGAGAGTGGTGCAAGAAAAGATTGAGAAAAAATTAAGCAGTCAGAAAGGAAAACACTTGTCGGTTGTAGGTCGTTTGGTGTTAATTAATTTGGTACTTACGAGCATAGCCATGTTCATGTTATCTTTTTTCGAGATACCGAAGGGAGTGCTCGAAAAACTCGATTATTATAGATCAAGGTTTTTTTAGCAAGGGGATAACCACAAGAGAAAATATAGGTTGGCAAAGTGGAATATACTATGTCAACCAAAAGAATGTGGAGGTATGGGTATCTTGAATATCGACGTGCAAAATCAATGCTTGTTGAGTAAATGGCTATTTAATATGCTCAATGAAAACGGAGTATGGCAAAACCTACTGAAAAGGAAATAATTAAGATTCAAAACAGTTGGCCAAGTACCAAGGAGAGCAGGGGATTCCTACTTTTGGTCCAGTCTGATGAAGGTTAAAGGTAAATTCCTAAGTCTAGGCTATTTCCAAGTTCATAGTGGACGAAGTACTAGATTCTTGGAGGACATATGGTTAGTGAATACAACCTTAAAACATCAATACCCTGCCTTATATAATATAGCAAGAAACAAACATGCTACGATGGCCTCTATATTTGGTTCAGTTCCTTTGAATATTTCCTTTAGACGGGGTCTGACGGGTAAATATTTATTGTACTGGAACCAGTTGGTATTGCAGATGGCACATGTTACACCAAACGACAGGAAGGATACATTTAGATGGTCACTAACACAAAACGGTTTTTTCTCAGTGCAATCCATGTATAAATTTGTCATAACAAATGATAATATTCGTCATGATAGGTTATTATGGCAAGCACATGTTCCTTTAAAAATCAAAATAGTTTTTGTGGTATTTGAAGAGGGGTGTAGTGCTCACAAAGGATAAGTTATTAAGAAGAAACTGGAAGGGAGATAAAAAATGTATTTTTTGCTCTAATGATGAGACTATCCAACATCTTTTCTTTAATTGTCATTATGCAAGGTTAATTTGGAGAGCCGTTGAGATAACTTTTAACATTACTGTACCACTCTCCAACACTAATTTTTTTGATTCCTGGATATACATGTTTACGCATCAAAATAGGAAAATTATACTTGTTGCATGTGCAGCCGTGTTTTGGGCATTATGGATTTCGAGGAATGGTATCATTTTTGACAAATGTCCGGCAAAATCTTATTTGCAGGTGGTTTTCCGGGGGACCCACTGGTGCAGGACTTGGGCGCCTCTGCAAAAGCATGACCAGCACAGGAGCATGTTGACAAGGCCTGTCGCGAGATAGACACCGCCGTCATGCACATCTTCGCTAATAATGGATGGTGTTTTATTAATAGGATTAAATTGTAATAATTTACTACCTGTTTGTAGGGTAGTACTGTTGAGACAATATTTATTTTCCATGTGTTCTCCTGCGTAGTACTTGGCAGGGAGAAACTTTTGTAATTTGTGGCCATAGCCTCATTGAGGTGTTGGCTGGATTTTATTCCATTATCTAAAAAAAGTGTCTGGACGTTTATGTGCTTTCTCTCCCTTCTGCTACGTTTCTTGCTTTCCTTGATTGCAGTCCGAGAGTTCTCGTTGATGCTCAATCTGTCGTTGATTCTTTCGCATGAGTTCATCTGCTATTGTTCTGAATGTGAGTTAATCTTTGAAATCGGATCATGGATACAAATCTTGGAAAATTCCTCGAGCTGGAACATGATCACCAACTTTCGGACCTTGTGAAGAAATGGGACTTTTCGGCGGGTCAGCACTTTCAAGCAGAAGTTTTCCACAAATTTGGCTCCTCAGTGCATCATCCATCCTCCAACGTTGCTAGCTCCTTCTTCTTGCTGGTGGTATTCAAATGATACACCTTTTCATTAACAGAGAAATCGGTCAGTTATGCCATATACAGTATTTTGGGAGCACTACAAGAAAAAAGAAATAGGGCGTCGGGGAATTCTATATACATCCGGGCCGTCGGATATAAATGCACTAACAACGTCAGTGATAATCTAACAAATGGTATCTTTATAGAGGCTGAGGTTTTTAATTAAAAGGGTTGGAGCAGTGGAAGGGACCGACGGCGGTAACTTTATAAGTGTCGGTTAGAGTAGATCTCCCGACGGCCGTAACAAGTAGAGATAAAGGCGTCAGGCCTAGAAAATATTATGAAGGTTGTAGGGCACTAGGGCCGGCCGTATCTGCTATTTTATATCCCGGCCCGTGAATCCTACCTTCTTCATTCCCCACCCAGTCACCGACCCGTGAGCCCTAGCCGCCGCCCAGCAAATGCTCTCCAGCCGCCACCTAGCAAGCTCTCTCCAGGCGCCGCCCAGCAAACGCGCGTCGTCGCACACACCAACAGCCGCCGGCCACCGCCGATTATGGCGCGTCGGCCGTTTGTGCCAGACCGCCAGCCACCGGCCGTTTCTGCCGATGCCCTCTCTCCCTCTCCGTGCCGCCGCCCTCTGCCGCCGGCGCCTCCCACGGTCTCCGTTCAAGATCCGGTGACATGGTGGCAGTGAGTCCCAGATCTGGCGAGGTGGTGGCAATGAGTTCCAGATCCGGGGAGGGGGCAGGCTCAAGGAGCCCACCGGCATTCCGGCTGGCACAACAATGGGCAGCTCTTCAGCGAGAAGCTGCTTGATGACCCGAGGCCGGCCACCGCGGCTTCATATCCTTCGCGGTCTCGACGCCCACCGCGGCCTCGTCTCTTTTGCCGGCCGCCATGGCCTCTTCTCTCTCGCAGCCTCGCCGGCCACCGCGGCCTCGTCTCCTCGGCTTCACTGTTCTCGTCCGGGCCCATCTCGTCGACTTTCACTACTGGGCGAACCACTTCAATGCTCGTGTTCATGTTTATTTAGATCCGGAGCACATATGAATGCTTGTGTTCATGTTTATTTAGATCTGTAGCTCATATTTTAGAGCTCATACTGAGATTTTGTTCTTGTGTTCATTTTTTGTACTGAGATATGAAGTTCATATGGCCATACTTGTGTTCATATTTTTGTAATGAGATTGATACTGAGAAATTAGCAGTTCCAATGATTGATAATATCTGTCAATTTTTTGTGCTCCGTAAGTACCAAAGTGATAACATCTGTCAAAAGATTGATAACGCTTCGGCTCGTCAGCCAGAAGGGTGTACGATATTAAAAAAAACTAATCTTAAAAGTGTCGGGTGTGCGCCAGCCCGACAGCTTTGAGCCTGTAAATGTGTCGGGCGGGTGGCCGACGGTGTGACGCCAATGAAGGTGTCAGTCCGTGAAACTGACGGCTTTACGCTTAAATTTGTTGGGACCGGCAGTTTTGAAATTTAAAAACGTCGAATAAAAGGCGTCGGCTAAAGCCATCAGTGTACCAATGGTTATAGCATATATATGTCAGTTTTAGTAGACAACCGACGGCTATAAAGCCGACGCCCTTTTGCTCGTTTCTTGTAGTGGAGGTACGCCGGCAGGTTTTCACGTGCGGTATCTCCAAGATCGACATTTCAGGATTTATGTGGCTACCAAAGATGTCGGATTTCTCATATATTTTTTGAAAAGATTCATTGCCAACTGTTTTGAAGCTTCTTCTTCCTTTCATGAAATGGTGGAGATAAATAGAAATTTGAATTGCGTAAATGGGAAAAAGAGGAAGATGAAAGTTGGACTTTGGTATCTAGAGGAAGGCTCCTCAATACTTAGAAACTCCATCAGAAAGCTCCCACAAAAGGGGAGTTTCATTCGCAAAAAAAATTATTTCAAAGTCCTCCTAGGAAACCTTCATATTTCGATAAACTAGCACCTCATAATATGATGCAATTAGGTGCTTTCAATTGCCCTATTGTGATGCAACGCAAAAGGGTTTTCGGTGCCAACTTAAGGGGGAAATTGAATGATCCATCTCTGAAGCTGGAGCCTCGAAGGCTTGCTAGATGCCCTGATTCTACTGACTCAACGTGCTACCTCAAAACTTGGCAACTCAGGAGTCACATAATTCAAATTCAACGGATACTATTAATTTCAAATGGAAGGATATCCTCCTTCCTAGAGTCTTTCAAAATCTCAAAGCAAATCTATCCGTTATGAGGCAAAAATCTTGAAGAAGGATACTTGGGAGAGGCCGAAGGCTTCTATTAATCTAAATGTCCGATGCTTTAAATGTCTGGCTTTTGGTCACTATGTTTGGAGCTGCAAAGGTATGGTTAGATGCTCCTTCTATTTGAATTATGGTCACGTAAAAAAAAATTGTCCCCGGAAAAAATGGAAAGCAAGAACGAGATGGTCTGCTAAACTTCCGACCCACGCGGCTGGATATGAAAAAAAAAAAGCAATGGAGGAGTAGTAATGGTAAGGAAACTGCTACTGGAGAGGTGAACAGGGGTGTGATGCCCAATACTACTGGAAACGCTTTAGCCATAACTGCTCGCGCCACTTCATCTCCCACTCGTCTTTATGCTAACCGTTATGGAGCACTCGAGGAAACTACGACACTATCATTAGTTTGCCTCGCTTTTAACCTTCAAACCGAGTGAATCAAGTTTCCTTCTCTCTACTCTTGCAAGTCGCACTCCTATGGCGCACTTTATAATCAACCCACTCCGCTTCATCCCGGCTCTAATGATCCCGGAAGATGGTGGTGTTCACAGGAGAGTCCGAAGCATCTGCAACATCTCAGTGGATGTCACAAAGAAAAACAAAGAGTTGGCCATTGCAGTTAGAGATGAAGAAAATGTTGCCAACGAACAAGCTGTCCCTGATCTGATGGCAGATGACGATCAACTGCATGAAGATGTGTCAGTAGTTGATTCTACTGGTCCTGATGACCAGCTGATAAGAAGGCAGAACACTGAGGTGAATCAACTTGAGCCAAACTTCTTGGATGCTAGAATGATGTGAGGACAAGTGGGTAGGGCCATAGAGGAGGTTGGGGCAGGAAATCAGTGGCAAAACTTAATGAAGCTCTAAGCATCCAAGATAAGAGAGATGAATGATGTTGGGACAAGCTCCAACAACAAGTCCCTCAAAATTGATTTTGACTTGACTAGCGATGGTTTATCGAATTTCATAATTCGGGAAGTTGACCAGGTCATGGAGAAGGTTAACATTTTACCCACACAAAATGCGGCTGGCACTTTGAAGATGCAGAGTGAAGGGAGCAATTTACCAGTCAAGAGAACCTTGCAGAAGGCCGTAACTATCAAAGATGCAAGTATTGTGGTTTCCGAAGAGGTTTTTAGAAGAAGCAAAAGAATTAAGGCTAAAAACAAAGGAAAGCAGCCAATGAATGTCTCTGAGCTTCTTAAGAAACCAAGAGGTCATGATATGAAGAACAAAAATAAGGTGAAAGGCAAGCGCAAGGGAAAGGATGATTCTTCTTCTCACTCTATTAAATATAAATTTCCTGATTTCCCTGTGCCTGATGATCTGGAAAATAGTGACGAGGCATTCATTGAAATTCCAATTAAAACCATTCAATCTCTCGCTATGGACTACTGCAAAATATCTCCTTTGGAGGTAACTGCAGAATTGCTGATGGCTGCCATTGATTCCTCGTCCAATAAAGATGACTCCAATGCAGGTCTGGGAACTGAAGAAGATGAATAGAGAAGATGAAAGGCCAAGGAGGAGAGGGTGCCAAATGGTGGTTAATCAAGAAGATGATCTATTTTGTATATGGACCTACATGATTGAGCCTTATTTTGTGAACTTTATATTGTCTGTCAGCACTGTCTTTCTATTTAACTGTGTGTGGAACCTCTGCTATCTCTTACAAGTCTCTACATATATTGCTATGGGCTTAATCTATTTAATATGGATTCTCACCTATTGCTCTTTCTATCTATGGTTGATTTATCATCTTTGTTGTGAATGCCTTTGGCATTTACATTTGCCATATTTTCATCCCAAAAGCACTAACAATGGATAATAGAGGTTGCAAAAAGTGGGGAAACATGACCTGGAATATTCGAGATCTCAACTCTAAAGAAAAATCAAATGCAATCAAAGACAATGTTCTGAATAATCAAATGGATATTTTTTGTATTCAAGAGACCAAGAAGGAACATATTGATAAGGCTTTCATTCGAACTATTGCCCCAAAGAAGTTTGATAGCTTCATTTTCTCCCCTGCGAGGGGTGCTTCGGGAGGTATATTGCTAGTCTGGGTAGGGGCTAGATTCAAAGTGCTCCCAATAAACATTCAACGATTTGTTATCACTGCTAAGTTCATATCACGAGTTAATGGGGATGAATTCATACTATCAGCCGTCTATGGACCATGTCAGGGAGTGGAAAAGCAGGAATTTCTGTAATGGATGTGGAATCTGAATATAGAAGGAGTTAAATGGATGTTTCTTGGTGACTTTAGCTTATACAGATCACAGGAAGATAGAAATAAACCAGGTGGCAATCTGGGTGATATGTTAAACATTAATACTGTCATCAGAGAATTAGGCCTTATTGAAGTGCTACTAAAAGACAAAAAATATACTTAGAGTAAGATGCAGAGAGATCTGTTGTTACAACAAATCGATTGGCGTTTCATTTCTTCAGATTGGTCTTCAACATATCCAAAAACGGTCATGTACTCTCTGTCAAAGATGGTCTCAGTTCATATCCACTCAAAATTGAACTAGGTACGTCAATCCCTAAAGCAAAAATTTTCATATTTGAGAATTGCTGGCTAAAAATACAAGAATGCAAAGAGGTCATCAGGAAAACATGGACAGAATGTGCAAGTTCTCACACAAGCGTCGCAATGACATCAAATAAGTTTAAATTATTGAGGAAAAACCTGACTCGATGGGGTAAACCATTATTGGGACTTGCAGAAATTATATATAACTATGAGGGAATTTTGTTAATATTGGATAAATTGGAGGACCAGAGGCCCCTATACATACATGAATATAATTTCAGAATCATACTAAGAAGACACGTTGAGAAGCTGCTTAAATCAAACAATGAATATTGGAAAAAATAGATATACTATTAGTTGGACAAGGCTTGGGAATCAATCAACAAAATTCTTCCATGTTGCTGCGTCTGACAGATATAGAATCTATTCAATTATGAGTTTGGATTTGGGGAATGGGCAGGTTGCCACCAAGCATGAAGACAAAGCTGAGGTGTTGTGGCGCACATTCAATGGAAGAAGGGGCCAGTCTGAGAAAACACAAATGTTATTTGATTTAGACTCATTGGGTATCAGGCACAGTTATCGAGACTCTTTAGTGGGAAATTTTACTATAAAGGAAATAGATCAAATTGTCAAAGACATGCCCTCGGATAAATCTCCTGGTCCAGATGGATTCAATAATATGATCATAAAAAGGTGTTGGGATATAATCAAGAAGGACTTTTATAGTCTATGCTCGGAGTTTTTTAGTGGCGAACTGACTCTGAGACCTATCAACAATTCTTTCATAACGCTGGTGTGAAAAATAGTAAATCCAGTTTCAGTAAATGATTTCAGACCCATCTCATTGCTTAACTTCTCGATCAAGCTTATTACAAATCTAATGGCTAACAGGCTCCAAGGTGTGATCCTCTCTCTTGTGCACAATAATCAATACGGTTTTATCAAAAGCCGCACAACCCATGACTGTTTAGTCTGGATGTATGAATATATCCATCAGTGCAAAAACTCAAAAAAGGAGATTATCATTCTGAAATTTGATTTTGCCAAAGCTTTTTAAACTATAGAGCACAGTGCTATATTCCTAATGCTACAATCTCTGGGCTCCCTCAGAAGTGGAACAAATGGGTCTGTGGTATTTTGAATTTTGGCTCTGCATTGGCATTATTCAGTGGCGGACCCAGGATTTTAGTATAGGGTATGCCAGGAAAATTAGAAGTAATTATATAGAACTATTTATCAATTTTTTAACAATATTCATTATAAAAAATAAATAACATGATAGGTATTATATTAAATAAATTATAATATAAAGTTAGTTATAGGATAAACTTACAGTACTAATTCTCCGTCGCTTTCTAAATAACGTGAATGTATTGATTATATCTCGCTCAATGAATCTGACCAAACTATCATACAAATAAAAGACTTTAACTCAACTTATTTTTTAACTTTGTTTTCAACAAAGTCGTTGCCTAAAATACCCTTTGTTGTTGCCACGGATAAAAGCAATATCAACTTGAAAAGTAGACTATATCGTAGTCTTTGTATTTCAACAAGCTGAACTGAGAGGTCAACCATATTGTCTTTATTTTTGATACACAAATAAATAATTGATGATAATACACGAAATGATAAAATACAAATATCTATCTAATCACCACAAAGGAAAAAAACACAGACGCAGAGTTGCAGAAACAATTTATCTAATCATCGTGGTTAGCATATGTAACCTGTCAATGTCTGTTCCGTCGTGCGTATATTTTTTCTTGGTGTGGAAGGCTTCAGCGGCGGCAGATCTCGTTCAGTCACTACACACTGTTTCCAATTCGCAACCGGCAACCAATACTTCCAATCTCGATAGACTAGCAACCGGTAGTACTCCCTGTAGGTCCGCCCAGAGTGTAGTAACTGTAGGTCTGGCCTTCTCTATCGAAGAACCAATTGAACCTGTACATATGTGCCCCTGGGCCCATGGTATGCCGGGGCCCACCCAGCATACCCTGTAGGTCCACCCGTAGTGTTATTAAATGGCGTTCCTGGAAAAGAATTCAAATGTAGAAGGGGCTTAAGACAAGGAGATCCGCTGTCTCCTTTGCTGTTTGTTATTGCAGCAGATCTGTTGCAATGCATAGTCGATAAAGCAGCAGAGAAGAAACTTCAATCTTGACCTATGGGACGGTTAGGTCTCAAGGATTTTCTGATCATACAATACACTGATGATACACTGTTGATACTGAAAGCATCCCAAAAAGAATTATTCTGTCTAAAGGGGTTACTTGAATCTTTCGGACAGTCTACAGGCTTAAGACTCAACTATACAAACTCCTCTTTAATTGCTCTCAATGTTGATATACAAACAACACAAAGGTTGGCAGATATTTTTAGATGCAGGCTGGAAAATTTCCCCTTTACCTATTTGGGTCTACCCCTGAGTATTAATAAGCCTGGATTCCGAGATTATGTTCCCCTTTTAAACAAGATGGAGAGAATATTAGTAGCTACTTCAAGGTTTTTGAATCATGCTGGCAGGTTGCAAATTATCAATTCAGTGCTATCGGTATGTCCTACTTATACCATGTGCATACTCCTGCTTTCTATAGAGGTATTACAACGAATTGACAAGGCTAGAAAACAATGTCTTTGGTATGAACCTGAATTTAACAGAAGGACTAAAGCTATGGCAAGTTGGAACAGATGTACCTTGCCGAAGAAGCATGGGGGACTAGGTGTTTTTAACCTTCACGGACAAAATGAAGCTCTTCTAATGAAGAATTTGGATAAGTTGCTCAACAAAAAGATGTACAATGAGTTCAGTTGATATGGAACTCGTACTACTCAACAGGTCAGTTAAGCTTCCACAAGGAAAACGCTGGATCATTCTGGTAGAAGGACATTCTAGGCTTGGTTAATGCATTCAAAAACATCTCATACTGCAAACCGGGGGATGGGTCTACAACATGTTTCTGGAAAGATAGTTGGCTTACGGGAAGCTTACAACCTGAGTTACCTCATTTATATTCGTTCTCGTCTAACCAGGATTTATCAGTCTTGTGCTTCCTTTAGCAAGAACAAACTGAGAACCTCTTTGATCCCCCACTCTCAACAGCAGCTTTTCAGAAATTGTCTACATTAAATAATCTCATACCAAATGATGTTCCCATGGGGAAAGATATTTGGACTTATAGATGGGGATCCAAATTCACCTCAAGGAAATTCTATGAAATATTCTTTCAGGAGACCTCTCCCCCAATTCTTTTGAAGAAAGCATGTGTATCAGTGGCGCTTAACTCTGCCGGCACAAAGCTAGAGGCTCTGGGAGATGTGGTTATCGACGAGATCGAGATCGAAGGGAAATCTCTTGCTAGGAACATCGCAGAGTATATGATCACGTGCTTCCAAAGCCGAGATTGTTCAATGTCTCTAGCTTCAGGGTTCAAAGGACCCATCGCCAAAGAGGAGAAAGCTGTCAAGGCCAGCATACAAGAAGCTGCTAAGAAAGTTGCTTCGTTCTTCGTGAGGATCTCCAGTAGCTAGGACCTTTCTCTTTGTACCATCAAATTGTAAATCTCCAATCTTGAATGAATGAAATCCTTTCGATTTCCATTTTAAACTTCAATACACTGCCCTTTATCTTGTTGGCCCCCTGGTAGATGTGTTCAATTGATTGAGGACATCTACCATGAGATATTTGACAATGTCTTGAAAACTTGATTGTTTTGACTCGTAGCAAATATGTTTGGTTTGAGGTCCAAGTCTTGCTTCCGAAATCTCCAGGGACCATTTGTTACATCAACGGCGAGCCCCCTGTGAGTTGTCAGAGCTTGTTTGCTTCGATGGTGCTCACTGTCAGTGAATGAAACATCGACGACAGGCCCCCTGGGGGTTGTGAGAGCTTGTTTGCTTCGACACGCCCACTGTCAACGCATGAAACATCAACGGCGGGCCCTCGTGAGTTGTCAGAACTTGTTAGCTTAGATGGTGCCCACTGTCAACGAACAAAACTTCAACGGCGGGTGATAAGGAGGTTTGTGCCCGATCTTCCGAAAGGTAATGGATAAGTCGATTGATGGAGATCTCGACGTTGATGATTTGAGGCTCACGAGTAGAACACGAAAAAACCCTGCAATGACTACACCACCACTCCATTGGTCATCAACTGTGATGCACACAATTGACCTCGCCAAGAAGGCTAATCCCTGCAAGTGCAACCGAGAACACAAGCAAGAACATAGAAGTCGCGATCTGAAATCACAAAGTTGGAGTTTCACAAACTGTAGAATGGCGATATTATTAATCTAAGCAAAACTCAATTGTTTATGGCAGCCACCATCAAGTATATATAGGTGGGAGGACGTCTAACGAGGTGTTGGGGTCATGATCTAACCCTAAGACACGAAAATAATAGACTTAGACTTGATACAAGGCCCAATGGCCTAGTACGGTGGCGCAGCACCCTGATAGATTCTGCACTCGATTTTGTTTTGTTAATTCTCGTCGACTCCGAATTTTTTTTGACATGGGATCAGAGGCATTGAAAAGGTTATCGTCTCCCCTTTCCGTTCATATGTGGAAAGTCCAAAACGGAGAACATATGCAGACATCCGTTTTAGTGTGAACTACTCCTGGACTTGAGTTGGACACGATTTTGAGGTGGGCTCGATTTCCACCATCTTCTTTCAACGTATTTTCTGGTCCTCCACGTCCCTAGGACTTCCTCCAAATACTCCTTGAATCTCTCAATGGATCCTAATCACATTTAAATCATTAAGTAGCAATCTATGCTCAAAAACATATAAGGAAACATATAAGAACGAGCTCACCAATGAAATTAATTGTTGTGTGTGAACTCTATTGGTTGCATCTTTTATGTTCAATGGAGTGTTGTTTGTATCCATAGAAGTGTTGTCCACATTAGCAGGCACCCTGGGGGTTGTCGAGACTTGTTTGCTTCGACGTCGCCCACTGTCAACGCATGAAATGTCGACGGTGGGCCCCCTTGGGGTTGTCGGAGCTTGTTTGCTTCGATGGCGCCCACTGTCAACGCATGAAACATCGACGGTGGGCCACCTGGGGGTTGTTAAAGCTTGTTTGCTTCGACGGCGCCCACTGCCAACGCACGAAACATCGACGGCGGGCCTCCTATGGATTGTCGGAGCTTGTTTTCTTCGATGGCGCCCACTATCAATGCATGAAACATAGAGAGCGAGACCCCTGGGGGTTGTTGGGGCTTATTGCTCCGACAGCATCCACCATCGCCTATGAAGATTGCCGTCAGATGTTCATTTTCCCTGTGCGTAAGAGACAAGAAAAGCAGTAAAATTCGTCCTCTTGCCTATAGCTTATTTGCGGGTTATTATCCTTCTTTGAACTTTAGATCCTAACAAACTTATTGTAACAACATAAGTATATTGATTAAACGTCCTTAAATCCAAATGCTTTTCAGACCCGCCTTACTGAGACTCGCCGAAATAGGTAGAGTGGCATACTTAGGTGCTTGACCAGGCTAAGTCCATAGCACACTGCGGAACTGTCATTGGCTTTGGTTTTAAGGCGATTAGGACATCTAGCAATACTAATATCCGATAGAAGATTACCAATAAAACTTATATATCACATGAATCTCTAGGACTAAATTTCAAATGGATTGCACAACATTGCAATTAACAAGAAGGTAAAAATGATGAAAATAATGAGCTTGCGCAAAATAAATGCACGTAGAGTCTGCTTGCACAAATGTATTTCATTATATGTCCGAATAATAGGGGAGACAAGGACACACTTAAAATACAGGACCAAGTTAAGTGTGCTATTCATCTTGTACTAACCCAGGGAAGGTAAAGACACATTTAAAGTACATGACCAAGTTGAGTGCACTTTTGATCTAAGACCCTCCCGACTCTGTTCATAGACTCTATAAGATACATCTGATGCAAATACAGAGTCACCTCCATGTAACAAGTATAGAACTTACGAAGGTGCTCGATGTTCTAGGGATTGGAAGTGGTATCCAATCCTCTATTGCCAAGCAGACGCATCCGGGATGAGAAACTTTTATTACTCAAATGGATCCTTCCCAGCTGGTGGAAAGTGTGTTCATCTCTTCATGAGTAAGTATTTGCTGTAGCACAGGGTTACCTTCCTCCAACTGCCGGTTGCGCACATACTTTTGGTGATAATGCCAGAGCGCCTCACGATAGCGCGCATTTTGGACATCTGCATGTCATGTTCCCTCGTCGACGAGGTCTAGGTCTTCACACAGGAGCTGGTCCTGCGTGGCCTCATCGAAGGTCTGGACACGGAGAGAACCCATGGTGATCTTCGGAGGAATGACTGCTTCAACTCTGTACACCAAGAAGAAGGGTGTTTCTCCTGTTGCCCGGCTGGGTAGATGGAAGCTCGTCTATCCAGTTGGCGCCATATTTCTTCAATCGCTCATATGTGCGCATTTTGAGTCCCTTGAGTACCTCTGGGTTTGCTCTCTCAGCTTGGCTGTTGATTCTGGATGAGCTACTAATGCGTAGCTGACTTGTATGCTGAGTTCTTCGCAGTACTCATGGAAAGCTGGAGTTGTGAATTGGGTTCCATTGTTAGTGATGACTCTGCTCGGAACTCCAAATCTGCAGACAATGGACTTCAAGAATTTTATGGTTGATTGCTTGTTGATAGTCACAACTGGAGATGCTTTTGGCCACTTTGTGAACTTGTCGATGGTGACATATAAAAACTAGTAACCTCCGACCCCGTTTGGGAAAGGTCCCAAAATGTCCATCCCCCACACAACAAATAGCCACATGGGAGAAATCATCTGCAGTGACTACACAAGTGTGTGAATCTGCTTTGCGTGGAACTGGCACGTTTCACACTTCTTGACTAGCTTGACTGCATCCGGATTTTGCGCGCTTGGTGTGACACCTGGTTCCGAAAAGGAACCAAGATTAATGCATATGTGTGCCCCGGATGTTTAACACACATACACAAGTGGTTCACAAATAATAAACAAATATAACCATGTCTCGAATAATAATACTAATAATAGTACCTTATTACAAACCAAATAGTCTTAAATACAACCTCTGACAGACTGCAGCAGAAAACACTAAGCACTATAGACTCCACTCCTCAGGCAAGCTTGACGTAACACGCATGCCTAGAACTCCTCAAAGACCTCCTGGTACTCCACGTTGTCGCCTGCATCTGAATTTGTTGGTTGAATAGCAAGGGTGAGCACATGTTGTACTCAGCAAGTGTGGGAAAGTATGACATGTAGTTTAAACAAGGAATGATAATTAAAATGGCTAATTGCATAAAAGTACATTCAAAATAGTTGAAAATTCAATCATATGATCATTAAGTGTGGTTCTTCAAAAAATAATCCAACTAACATTAATTTTGACTCAAATAAGCAATATCAGCAATAATAATCCGTAGTTAATTCATAACTGCTCATCTGTCTCAATTTCATCAATTCCATATTCTAAGACCATTTATTGAACCAATACCAACTCCCAATTCAATTCCAACCATTGGACCATGTTCAAGGTCCATAACTCTAATCATGTGAGGTCCAGGTTGCTCTTAACCTGAAGCATGGCTATCATGATAGTTTTTAACACACTCTGCAGAGGTTGTACCACTTTACCCACAAGATTGTGATTTCATCACCTTTCGATGACTATAGAACCTGTATCATGCCGTCTCACACTTCCTTACGTGTATGGCCAAGGGATCACAAAATAGCCTTTACAAAGTGATTGCTAGCATATTTAGATCCCACTAAGGTTTCACTGGTGGTGATGTCTCTGACAGAGCACATCAAACCAAGAGCCCCCTCTTGAGCCATTTGGATCTCAGTGTAGTCCCACCATCACTACAAACCCATCTGACTACCCATTCCCGAGCTTTCCTAATGGTCCAAATAGTACTTGCAATACACTAATAGTCAGCTAAGCTGCACCCATACTTGGCCCTGTGGTGGCACTATAAATCCAGGATGGTCGCTCCACAAACTGGTCCTTAGATCTAAGGCAAGCAAAACCACCAAAAAAGTCCAACCAATTCCACATAACGGGCATGCTTAGATCCCTAGGCACCAAGTTGCTATAGGGTCATTATTATCAGTTCTCATCACTCATGTGTTCAATAGTTCATAATTAAGTAATATGGTTTTTTCCCAAACCCACTTGACTATAGCGAAGCAAAAGTATAAAATATCCTTCCAGACTCTTTACACTATGTTCAAGATACAAGAGTGGTCATACAAAACTAGTGAACTCCTATAAAACGATTTTCCCATCAATTTGGCACAAGCATGCAATTTTGCAAACAAAACATTTAAAACCTGTATCAAAATGATCAAGGACACTTGCCTTGCTCTTGAGCTTGGTTTGGATCAAAAGCTTTGAAGTTCTGGTTATGCAGGTCCTCGAAAGCACTCTCTATGGCGACACCTTCTATTCCACGCGACAAACATGCAAAACAAACATTACAATCTAATATTGCTCATATATTACTCAATATGTCATCATATGCATGATTAATGCAATTGCGAGGTAAAACTAGTTAATGAGTTGCTATTAATGTTTACTAACTAGTTATAATGGTTTTTAACAAGTTTGAATAAGTTTCGAATTGACTTGAGTCAATTCGGATTCAATTCAGCAATAACAGATTCAAAGAACCGGACTAGTCTGCTACCAGGGACGGATTGGTCCGCCCTGTCCAAGAACTGCGAAATAGGGTTTTTCTGGACAACGAGATTGAGGGGTAAATTGACGTGGAAAAGTGAAAGTAATGGGTGTACCGTGTGTTTAGAGATCGAAGGACCGGGAATTGGGTGCAACACTTGAATCTTGACGCCTAGGGCTTGATGAGAGGTGTTGAGGACAATTTGGTGATGAAGAACGTTGATGTCGAGAAGTTGATGAAGATTGCAATTACTTGATCCTTCTCCTCCTTCTCGCTGTTGGGTCTCCTCTTGATGGCGGCACACGATCAAAGACGACAACAAGGGGATTTCCAACGTGATGGAATGTGTGGGGGTATTGGGTTGTTTATATAGGGATGGAGAGTTAGGGTTTTTGGTGTGAATTCCACGTAGAATTCAGTGGGGGACAAGGAGGGGCCAAGGTGGGGTCCACTTGGGCTCCTCTGAGGTTGGGCACGAAGTTCTTGGGCCCAATTAAGGCAATTACCCAACAACCAATTGTGGAAAAAAATAGAATTCGCGTTAAATCCTGCAAGCCGGACTAGTCCGCAAGAATCAAGAATACCACACAAGTCCGTTTTGGAACACAAGCAAAATCAGACAAGTCCGATGCTGGAGGCCAGACAACTTCAGGGATTGGCAGATGCATTCTTCCGGATTGAGACAACATCGGACTAGCCTGTTGGAAATCCGACAAGTCCGAAAAAACATCAGAACAAAAAACGGACTAGTTCGTGCATTGTGCCGGACAAGTCCAGGTTCTTAAGAAACTGATGTTTTAGAAATAGAAGAAGGATACTAGACTAGTCCGGTGTTGAGGCCGGGCATGTCCACACCCCGACAGAATTAAATTGTTGTTTAGTCCTAAATTCATTTTAATCTTGTTCCTTTCAGGGTTGCTTTATGTTAACATGTATTAGGATGCATGCAATGTATTATGCATGAAAATGAGGGTGTTACAAACCTATCCCCCTTAAAATGAATCTCATCCTCGATATTCGACGAAGAAGGAAAGAGATAGGGAAATTCTCTCTTGAGATCCTCTTGTCGCTCCCAAGTTGCTTTCGATTCTGTTTGATGCTTCCATTGCACTTTGCACAATCGAATCACCTTGTTCCTTGTTTCCCTCTCCTTGGTTTCCAAAATTTTGGAAGGTTGCTCAGCATAGGACAAATCTTCCTCAAGATCCAATCCTTCCATCGATACTTGCTCTTTTGGAACCCTCAAGCACTTTTTGAGCTGAGAAACATGAAACACATCATGAACATCGAAAATTTATGCTGGCATCTCCAACTTATACGCTATTTTTCCCAGTTTGTCCAAAATCTTGAATTGTCCAATATAGCGAGGTGCTAACTTGCTTTTGATGCTAAACCGCTTATGACCTCGCATAGGTGACACTTTGATATATACGAAGTCTCCCACCTCAAAAGATAATCTTCTTCGCCTATTATCCACGTAACTCTTTTGTCTTGACTGAGCAACTCTTAAGTTTTTGCTGATTGTCCGAACTTGCATCTCAACATCCTGGATTACATTAGGTCCAAACACGTGAGTCTCCCATGTCTCATTCAAAAACAAGGGTGTCCTACACCTTCTCCCATATAATGCTTCATATGGTGACATTTTCAAACTAGGTTGAGAACTGTTGTTGTAGGAGAATTCAGCATATGGCAAGCTCTTGTCTCAACTTCTCCCATACATTAGTGCACAAGCTCTTAGCATGTCTTCTGATATCTGATTTGTCCTCTCATTTTATCCATCCATTCGAGGGTGATATGCAGAAATGAAATTCAACTGAGTTCGCATAGACTCGTGCAACTTTTGCCAGAATCTTGTGGTAAACTGAGAACCTCTATCAGACACTATTTTCTTTGGCACTCCGTGTAAACACACTATTCTTCCCATATACAGTTCTGCCAAATTTGGTCCACTATAAGTAGTCTTGACAGGAATGAAACGTGCTAATTTTGTCAACTGATTGACAATAACCCATATTGAATCATATCTCGCTAAAGTGTGAGGTAAAGCAACTATGACATCCATACCAACTTTTTCCCACATCCATTCCAGGATCTTCAATGGCTGCAATAATCCAGCTGGTCTTTGATATTCATCTTTGACTCATTGGCACACATCACATAATGTGACATATTCAGCTATGTCCCTTTTCATACCATCCCATCAGTAGCACATCTTTAGATCCTTGTACATCTTCGTACAACTGGGATGGATGGAGTAAAGCAAGTCATGTGCCTCCTTTAATATCACTTGTCGGAGACGCTTCTCATTAGGCACAACAATCCATATTCCAAGCCATAGAGTACCATGGCCATCCTCATCAAATATGAATTATCTCCCTTCCTTGGTCCATTCCTTGATTCCCTGGATTTCCTTATCCTTCGTTCGACCTTCTCGATTTTCCTGTTCCAATATCAGATTTATCTCCATTATTTGCATCTCATTCAAAAATCCAAGATTTAACCGTTTGAACTCCTTGCATAGCTCGGGCGGCAATTCCCTATCGGTAAGCAGGTGGCTTGCTCCCTTTTGACTCAAAGAATCAGCCACTGCGTTGGCCTTTCCTTGATGATAATTGATTCCCACATTGTAGTCCTTAATGAGTTCCAATGTCTACTAGAAATCGGCAAGTCCGGAAGAACATCATAGCCAACCATGGACTAGTCTGTGCATTGTGCCAGAAAAGTTTGAGTTCTAAAGAAACCAAAGTTTCTGAAACAAAAGAAGGATACCAGACCAGTCCGGTTGTTGAGGCCGGACATGTCCGCACCCTATAGAACTAAATTGCTGTTTAGTCCTAAATTCATTTTAATCTCATTCCTTTTAAGGTGGCTTTATGTTAACATGTGTGAGGATGCATGCAATGCATTATGCATGAAAATTAGGGTGTTACATGCTTTGAGCTTCCTGTAGCGCCTACGATCCTTGGAGGACGTCATGGTAACAGGGCCACGGGGATCGCCAGCTTTGGGGTGTTGGTCTCGCCCTCATCACTCAATTCAGCAGGCTAAGCCGCAGGCGCTGGTAATCTCCTGACAAAAACCACATCGGGAGCTTGAGCCCCGGTTGAAGCCTTCATCGAGAGGTCTTCAGCTTCAACGTTGTTGAGACGCTGGACATGGTGGAGGTCCAGGACGTGGAAGTCCTTCTACAACTTCTAGACTTTTAGTAGATAAGCAGCAAGTTGAGGGTTATTGCAACTGCATTCACCTTCGACTTGTTTGATGATGAGTTGTGAATCACCCTTCACCAGGAGCTACCGGACGCCATATGATAGCACCACCTTGAGTTCAAAAATGAGAGCCTCATATTCTGCCATGTTGTTGGTTGTTTTGAAGTCGAGGTGCACCATCTAATTGACCTTCTCCTCAGTCGGAGCAAGGAGAAGAATTCCAGCTTCGGCTCCCTGCTTTTGCACAGAGCCGTTAAAGTAGAGAGTCCAGTGAGGCTCAGTGAAGATCGGGACCTTAGGTTTCGGGTTTTGATCCTCGAGGTCCCCTATAATTGATGAAGAAGGTGTCCACTCCACCATAAAGTCAGCTAGTGTGTGACTCTTGATTGCATGTTGAGGCAGGAATTGAAGATCGAATTCTGCCAGCTCCCCTGCTCACTTGGCGATATTTCCTATAGAATTGGGAATATTTAAAATTGCTTGCAGTGGATATGAGGTTACCACTGATATCTTGTGGGCTTTGAAGTAAAGCTTCCTTAAGGCAATAAGAACTGCATACAACAGCTTATGCCCATCAATATGCCAAGTCTTGTCATCATGAAGTACTTTGCTGATGAAGTACACTGGCCGCTGGACAGTTCAAACCCTCCCACAGGGGTCCAAAGCTTCTTCTTCATCAAACCGGACCCTCCTGGAGGGGTCCGAATCTCCTTCTTGAATAGGTACTCCCTCGCATGGGGGCTGGGATCTAGACTCGCCTTCAGATAGCTCCGGACCCTGGCGAAGGGGTATAGGCTCCTGAGTTGAAGATACTTTTGGTCTCTCCACAACCAGAACCATGCTAACAAACTCTGTAGTTGTAGCGATGTAAAGCAGAAGTGGCTCACCAGGCTCCGGAGCTACCATGATTGGTAGTGTGGTGAGAAGTTGCTTGAGCTCCTGGAATGCCTTCTCTGCCTGTTCACACCAATGAAATGGTCTAGACTTCCTCAACGGCTTTAAGAAGGGAAGCTCGCACTCTACAAGCCTTGAGATGAACGGGCTTATCGAAGCTAGGCACCGAGTAAGATTTTAGACGTCATTGAAACGGGCTATAGGCCGCATCTCTTTCGATAGCTTTGATTTTGGCTGGATTTGCTGCAATTAATTGGTGAGTCACCAAGAAACCAAGGAGCTTTCCAAAGCTAACCACAAATCACACATGTCCAGGTTGAGCTGTGTGCGCGTCAGGCGCAGCTTGTCGAAGATGGCTTGAAGATTGTCTAGGAGTGAGTCCTTGTTCTTCACCTTGACAACGATGTCATATGTAGGATCAAAGAGCAAGTGAAAAGCTACCAGAGGGGGGGTGAATGGTAGATTACAACTTTTCTGTGGAAGCAACAAAAACTCCTCCACAGAATGTTGATCTATTAAAGAAATCATGTGTGCGACTAATCTAAACGTGATCAATTGTGACTAAACAAGTATAGATTGTGGATAATCAAGTCACAAAGACGTAACAACAAGAATCCCAAAGATCCGTCGAGAAAAACTCAAGTTACGATCAAAAGATTGAACAAAGGTCAATCTATTCTACCGAATAAAAACCACATCTGTAACACTGCAAAGAAACTCGTGTAGCTCAGAAACCACAAATCCAATGACCGGAAATTTTTAAAGATGATATATAATCAAGTTTTGAAGACAACCCAAAAAGAATCATGTCAATTAGATATGTAAAACTTGAGTTATGATAAAACCACCGAAGCAAGGTAGTTGTGCTGCGCAGAAACTCGATGAGAAAAACTTGTCTGAAACAAGTCAGACGAACAAGGGACAAAAGTTCCTTTAAACTACGATCTTTATTCAATATAACACAAGAGTAACAGCTCAAAATTCATAAACCACGATCTCTGGCCTCCCTTGCTTATATAACCAGCCATGAAGCCAACCCAGACCAAACTAGGACTCGTATCCTACTCAGTTTCCACCGAAACTTTCCATAACCGCTCAAGACTCTTCCATACATAGATAGAAGCAATCTTAAGACTTCCAAACACCTTAGGAACGTATTCCACATTTCTAAAATAACTCAATTTCGTGATCCACACGAAATCCTATCATAACCAACTCAAGTCTTTCCATATTCGAGTCAAACCCGACTCAGCCATAGCATGAGTCCATAACCTAGTCGGTTGGACCTTTCCAACCAATTTTTTACATCCACATCTCTTCATCACACCTCAGAACCATGTAGACACGTCCATGCACTCTTTGCACACGTGCAAACATCTTCCAATGACGTCTACAATACCTTCATATGCATTGTTCATGATTCAACCATGTTGCGCGACCTCCCGATCAACTCAACCACAATTCCTCCTGAACTTGGTTGTTGAACCTCATTTTCTCCCTAAGACTAGTTCTATGGATCCCGTCACCAGCCATGTCTTTAACTCAAGCAACACCTGCACATGAATAAACAACCGATACTTCCGAGCACAAGTCCTCAACTTGACTCACGTTAGTTCCGAAAACCACAACACCTTACGTGAGCACCTCACATAAGCATGTTGCAAACCATAGCAAAATGATATAAGCCATAACAACCAAAACACACCAAAAACATAGTAAAAGAATACTAAGCATACTTTCCATAATCTATAAATCAAGTTCGAAACATTGCAAGTTAAAAACAGAACCACTGCGATCAAGCTTCAAACCTTGCCAAAGCTAACCAGACCTTGAACCGGAGTTTACCAAAGCTAGAAGGAACTAGCGCCAGAACTTACTAAAGCTAGCAGGACCTAGCACCGAAACATACCAAAGCTAGTAGGACCTAACGCTGTAGCTTAACAAAACTAGTTGGATCTAGCTAGCGCCAAAGCTAATCGAAGATTGACAAAACTTGCGTCGGGCCTAGCAAAAACATGTCGAACCTATCCACAGCAAGTCGAACCTATCAAAAATATGTCGGACCTAGACAAAGAAGTTAGACCTAGCCAAAGCGAATCGGACATTCTGCCGGACCTTGCCGGAGCTACCCAAAACAAGTCGGACCTGTTGTCGGAACTTGCAGGAGCTCGGACCTAGAGTCGGACCTTGATGAGACGGTTGTTTTGGCAAAATTCAAAACTGTTATCATCATAGCCAATGTATTCAGGACACATAGGTCTCACAATCTCCCCTTTGATGAATGCATTGGCAACACTGCTTAGAATCCGAACATTAGCTTATTCACATGAAATGTTTTGAAAACAAAATCCCCCCCCATACATATTTCTCCCCCATTGTATATCAGAAATAAAATGAGAAGAAAACAAAAATACAAAAATCTCCCCCAGAGAAGAATCGTGCCAAAACACTAGCGAATGTGAGCAATGTGTGATCAATTTCTCCCCCTTTAACAATGTATGCAGCAAGGTACAAAAGAGAAATTTTAATTGTTATGAGCATATTATAACATATACATATAAAACAAAGCTCATCCAAGTCATACTATCAAGTAACTTACACTATCACATCAATGAGATACATAATGTAGTGTAAGACATGCTAGAGATCAAGTGTAATTTTTAATTTAAGCAAGTCATGATCTCACAAACTTAACTATTTCAAAACATGAAAGCATGACATTTGTTGCTGTATTTTTCATTTTTCAATATCATTTAAAGCTCAATTTTTTATCATATAATATTTGCAAGAGATTATATGTCGCATATGCCTTATTCTAACCAACCAGACCAAGCCTGTCATTTGACAATCAGAAGCTCAAGGACATAGTATTAGTCATACACAACTTCTTTCAAGTTCATATCTAAGTGCAATGATAAGCCATATCAAAAGAAGAAGTGTGATGCATGAATATTCTCTTGATGTTTTCTCAATTTTTCATTTGATCATAAAAGTTTGACATGTTAGTTGATTACTTGATTAATTCTTTATGATTAAAAGCGCTTGTGAGCATGCAACAAGTTCAAAACAGCAAGAAAGTTCGATTATGACCATATTTAGTGTAAGTAATTATTCCAAGTACTGGTCATGGCAAAAAATACAGAATGTATAACACAAGTAATGTAGTAAGAACTTTCAGCATGTTAAAGGAATCACAAAGTCATATATGTACGAAATATTATGCTCATAATGTTTTAAATTCAGATTCACACATAGAGTTCCCAAGATTCAAAACTCTCCCTCAATTTAACCCATGAGGATGCATAACCCCTATTTCACTACAAATGTAACAAAAGCGAGTGAAATCCAATGGTCTTGTAAAAATGACAGCAAATTGTTGTTCGGTATCTACATGGTGAAGCACAATGTTTCCTTTTTCAACATTATCACAGAGAAAGTGATACCTAATGTCAATGTGCTTTGTTCTTGAATGTTGCACGGGATTTTTAGCAATGCAAATGGCACTAGTGTTATCACAAAACAGCAGAACACTATGTAGATCAACCCCATAGTCCTTAAAAGTTTGAACAATCAAAAGAATTTGTGAGCAAGGCCTAGTAGCAACTACATATTCATATTTTGCTGTGGATTGTGCAACTAAACTTTGTTTCTAGAGGACCAAGCAACAAGTGAATTACCAAGAAAATGACAAGCACCTGAAGTACTTTTCCTATCAATCCTACAACCTCCAAAGTCAGCATCCAAAAATGCATTCAAAGAAATGGTTGAGGTAGAAGGAATAAAAATGTAAAATTCTTGAGTTCCATGTAAGTACCTGATAATTCTTTTGATGGCTTGACGATGTGAAGCACATGGGGAAGCTTGGAACCATGCACAAAGACATACGCAGAATTGTATGTCCGGTCTTGATGTCGTGAGGTACAAAAGTGATCCAATCATACTTTTGTATTCTTTTTGATCGATCTGGTCACCGTCTTCATCAAGTTCAGGTGTCATTGTTGTACCCATTGGTGTTCGAAGAGGCTTGCTTTTGTCCATGTTGAAGTGATCAAGAAGATCTCTTGTATACTTCGTTTGATGCACAAAGGTACCTTCCTTGATTTGCTTGATTTGCAGCACCAAAAAGTACGTGAGTTCTCCCATCATACTCATCTAAAATTCTGAACTCATCATAGCTGAAAACTTGGACACCAGATCATGAGAAGCACAACCAAAGATAATATCATCCACATACACTTGAACGAATGGGTCATTGCCATGCTTAAGCACAAAAAGACTTTTATCAACCTTGCCCATGGTAAACTCCTTTTCAAGTAAGAATGTTTTTAACCCGTCATACCATGCTCTAGGGGCTTGTTTGAGACAATACAAGGCTTTGTACAGTTTGTAAACATGATTAGGAAAATATGGATTTTCAAAACCTGGTGGTTGCTTGACATAAACCTCCTCATCTATGTAACCATTAAGAAAATCACTTTTAACATCCATTTCATATAACTTGAAACCTTTAGATGCAGCAAAATCTAACAAAATTCTTATGGCTTCTAATATAGCAACGGGAGCAAAAGTTTCATCAAAATCTAGACCTTCAATATGTGTGAAACCTTAAGCAACCAACCTAGCCTTATTCCTAACCACAACCCCATCCTCACTTTGTTTATTTTTAAACACCAATTTAGTTCCAATTAAAGTATGACCTTGAGGTGGAGGGTAAAGTTTCCAAACATTATTTCTTTCAAAATTTTCTAACTCTTCTTGCATGGCAATAATCCAAGATTCATTAGTGAGTGCGTGTGATATATCTTTGAGTTCAAAATAAGCAACAAAAGCAGAATGAGCGTGAGAGTTTGGATCGCAAAACATGGACCATGTGACTCATTCGTGCAAGCTTCTAATAATTTGTTGTGGAGGATGACTTTTGATAACCCAGAGGGGAGTGGACACTTCACAAGCTTCTTCTTCTTCATATTCATCACAAATCGATGAGCGTGTGACTTGAGGACGGTCTGGACCAGCAATGGTGGTCGTCGGTGCTGGTTGTGAATCAAAATCAGGAGCTTGAACAATATCATTAGCTGCTGAATTTTCAGACAGCAGCACCTCTTCTTCCCGATCTTGAATGAAAATACTCTCCCCCTGCGGATATGGATACGAACCTGCATTATTTGAGCTAGTACCTGGGCTAGCATCATCAAAAAAACCTCAGAAGTGTCCACAATTTTGTTATTATCAATTAACAGCACACGGTAGCCTCTAGTATGAGATGGATAACTAGGAAACATGCCATCAACTGATCTAGGTTCAAATTTATCAAGATTACCTTGTTTCTTAACAAAACATTTACAACCAAAGACCTGAAAGTGTGTGACACTAGGCCTATGTCCAAACCGAAGTTCATATGGTGTTTTTCCTAGCTTAGCACGCAAGAAAACACGATTTGAGACATAACAAGCGGTTGCAATTGCATCTGCACAAATTTTTCTAGGTTTTGATATTAATTAAGCATAGTCCTAGCCATATCAACTAAGGTTCTGTTCTTTCTCTCTACAACACCATTTTGTTGAGGTACATAAGGTGAAGAAAATTGGTGATCTATTCCATTTTCAGCACAAAAGTGATCAAACGATTGATTTTTAAATTTGGTTCTGTTATCACTTCTAATTGCTTTTGAAGATCTTGGTTGATCAATTGATAATCTAAGAAATAAAGTTCTAAAGTGACTAAAAGCTTCTTTCTTAGATGCCATAAAGTAAACCCAAGGGTATATAGAGAAACCATCAACAATCACAAGAACATACCATTTACCTCTATAGGATTGAAGACGTGAAGTTCCTACGGTGTCAAGGTGGAAAAGTTGACCCGGTTCAGTTGTCATGGTTATTGTGAGAGGAGTATGTGAACCGGTCATGTGGTGTGAGCAACCTGAATCCACAATCCAAATGTTGTCCTTCTTCAAGCGTGTAACCTACATTGAAGCACGATAAGTCGATGTCTCAATACTGGGTTAGTCAAAAGGCATTTAGGAATCCAGTACTGAGTCACACGACGTGTAGCGGGAAAAACACGTGAAAGGTGAGACAAAACAGCATATTTATGAGCCAAAGTTTGAGGATTTTTGTACCCAACAACTGACTTATGAGGAGGTACATGTGTAACATGAAAAATAGTAGGTTTAGGAGCAAACTTTGCATGATTTTGACTCATAGCAGCAGGTTGCATGTTCTTGATATTTGGTTTAGCATGTGCAATTAATTTTGCATGAGAGTTATGAGATCTAGCTTGCATTATTTTCTTTTTTTGTTGTTTATCTAGTCTACAACAAAAATCTATGACATGGCCATCTCTACCACAGTGGGTACAATGAAATTAAACTTTGGGTTCATGTCTAGATGAGCAGGCAACATGTTTCTTATAAGCTGAATGAGACATCACCCTTGCAGATTTGAAAACCACTTTTTTTGTTTAAGAACTGTTTGAATCAAACCACTTCCTAATGACATTACAATTTTAGGTGGATGTGCCTTAGCATGAGCATGAGAAACAAAACCTAAACCAGTTTTATCATTGCAAGACTTGGAAGAATTCAGCAGCAAGTGTAGATTCTTATTTCCATTACAAAATCGCTCTAGTGTCCTATTCATGTCATCAAGTTTCTTTGATAAGTCTAGACAATATTCACATGAAGTTTTTCCTTTTAGTTTGCAATTGGAACAATATTTAACTTCATGAGAACATAAAACACTGTTCAAAACCGAAATTTCATCCATAGCATCATGTAGTTTCTTATCAAGATCATCACAAGTAGAATAATGCAAATCAATTGTAGAACAGCTAGCATCTTTCAAGTTTTTATCATTAAGTACAGCAAGCTGTCTGTTCATTTCAATTTCTAACTCAAGTTTATCAAGTGTGAAGGTGTATGCACTTCTTAGAGAGGACAATTGTTTATATATTAAATCACATGAGGAACAAGAATCATCACTAGGAATCTAATATTTCAAACAATTAATTTCATATTTCTAGTGACTTAATTTTAACAGCATTGTCCCTAAGCTTTTTGTCCTTTTTCTTGACTATAATAGTGGCACGAGAAATAGCATCACAAATTTCTTTGCGAGTAGGACATACCACTTCATTGTCGCTGTTGTTTTCTGCCTCCTCCATACTTGATCTTGATTTGCCCGCCATGAAGCATAAGTTTGCCAAATCATCTTCATCTTCGTCACTTCCAGTGTCCATGTCGCTTGTGCAATGTTCCTGAAGTGCGGAGATAAAACCGTTCACCAGTTGGCAACCTATAAAACCCTTCTTCTTCTTTTTATCGTTAGAAGAGGAGTGTCTTGTCCTTGTATGTTTTTCTTCCTGAAAAGTAGGACCTGAAAGGTTAGGACAATCCGAATGAAAATGCCATGTCTTACCACATTCGAAACATCATTGAGGTTCGGAGCTTCCTCTCCTTCTAGTTCTCACATTTTGCAGTGCATTTGAGAACATGTAGAGAGAAGTGCTAGCTCCTCCTCTGGAAACTCCTCAATCTGTTCAAGGGTTAGAGAGGACAACAAACAAAGTGTACTACAAGATGAAGATTGCTCGTAGCTAGGTATGTCATATTGAGAAACAAATGCAAGAGACTTTTTGGGGTTCTTACATGAGATTATATCAATTTCATGAGTTTTTAATTTAGAATATAGCAGATCTAATGTAAGTGTACTCATGACAGTAGATTTATGAATATATAGCTGACTTTCATCTCCCAATTGACATGTCTAATGTACTTATTAATTGCCTAGCATTGTCAGCATCTAAAAAACTAACACTGATGCTACGCAAGTTGCTAAAAAATTTATTAAAGCGAGCAAAGATGTCATCAGTGGACTCATCGGGTTGCATCTTGAAGCGCATGTATTCCTTTTTGAACATATCTTGCCTTACCCCCTTGATCGTGTTGGATCCTCCGTGGTAGTCGCAAAGTGCTTTCAACACATCATATGCAGATCGGAGGTCATCAATGGAATCATATGATCGGAGATCATATGCAAGATATGAAAATTTTATTAAAACGAGCAAAGAGGTCATCAATTGACTCATCGGGTTGCATCTCGAAGCGCATGTATTCCTTTTTGAACACATCTTGCCTTATCTCCTTGATCGTGTTGGATTCTCCGTGGTAGTCACAAAGTGCTTTCAACACATCATATGCAGATCAGAGGTGTGCAACACGGTCGAAGTCACTTTGAGATAATCCTAGTATGATAAAGTTCCGAGCCTTGTTGTTATTGTCAACATCTCTCAAATTTGTAGTTGTAACATGATCGTTTGGCGGCACTTCGTAAGCTTTGTACACCTTTTCCCATATTGCAAAGCCCTGAGCCTGGATGAAGGCTTCCATACATGCCTTCCAAACCTGAAAATCAATACCACTAAACACACAAGGTTTTAAGGAGTATTTCTCCATGATGATTAGTCAAAAATACGTGAAAATCATAAATATTAGAGCACCGTGGCTATGATACCAATTATAGGATCGAAGAGCACGTGAAAAGCTACCAGAGGGGAGGTGAATGGTAGATTACAACTTTTCAGCAGAAGCAACAAAAACCCCTCGATAGAAAATTGATCTTATAAAGAAATCTTATGTGTGACTAATATAAACGTGATCAATTGTGACAAAACGAGTATAGATTGTGGAGAATCAAGTAACAAAGACGTCACAAGAAAAATCATGAAAATCTATCGAGAAAAACTCAAGTTACGATCAAAAGATCGAACAATGGTCAATCTGTTCTACTGAGTAAAAACCAAATCTGTAACACTGCAAAGAACCTCGTGTATATCCCAAACCACAAATCCAATGACCGTGAAATTTTCACAGACAATATATAATCAAGTTGTCAAGACAAACCAAAAGGGATCACATCTATTGGATCTGTAAAACTCGAGTTATGATAGAACTTCCTAAGCAAGGTATTGCTGCGCAAAAACTCAACGAGAAAAACTTGTCTGATACAAGTGGGACGAACAAGGCACAAAAGTTCCTTTAAACTACAATTTTTATTCAGTAGAACACAAGAGGAACAACCCAGAATTCATACACCACGATCTCTGGTCTCCCTTGCTTATATAACCATCCATGAGGCCAACCCAAACCAAACTAGAACTCGTATCCTACTCAGTTTCCACCAAAACTTTCCATAACTGCTCAAGACTCTTCCATACGCAGATAGAAGCAATCTTAAGACTTCCAAACATCTTAGGAACATATCTCACATTCCTAAAACAATCCAACTTCATGACCAACACGAAATGCTATCATAACCAACTCAAGTCTTTCCATATTTGAGTCAAATCTGACTCAGCCGCAGCCTGAGTCCGTAACCTAGTCGGTTGGACCTTTCCGATCAATTTTTTACGTCCACATCTCTTCATCAAGCCTCGAAACCATGTAGACATGTCCATGGACCTTCATATGCACTGTTCTTGATTCAACCATGCTGTGTGACAGCCCGATCAACTCAGCCACAATTCCTACCAAACTTGGTTGTTGAACCTCATCTTCTCCCTAAGACTAATTCAATGGATCCTGTCACCAGACATGTCTTGAACTCAAGCAACACCTTCACATGAATAAACAACTGATACTTCCAACCACAAGTCCTCGACTTGACTCACGTTAGTTCCGAAAATCACAACACCTTACGTGAGCACCTCACATAAGCATGTTGCAATCCATAGCAAAATGATATCAGCCATAACCACCAAAACACACCAAAAACATAGTAAAATAATACTAACCATACTTTCTATAATCCCAAAAGAAAGTTTGAAACATTGCAAGTTAAAAACCGAGCCATTGCGATCAGGCTCCAAACCTTGTGAAAGCTAACCGGACCTTGAACCGCAGCTTACCAAATCTAGCAGGACCTAGTGCCCAAACTTATCAAAGCTAGCAGGACCTAGTGCCAAAACTTACCAAAGCTGGTAGGACCTAACGCCGAAGCTTAACAAAACTAGTCGGACCTAGCTAGCGCCAGAGCTAACCAAAGCTAGACGAACCTTGCGCTGGGCCTAGCAAAAAAATGTCAAACCAAGACATAGCAAGTTGAACCTATCCAAAATAAGTCGGACCTAGACAAAGAAGACGGACCTAGCCAAAGCAAATCATACCTTACGATGGACCTTGCCGGAGCTACCCAAAACAAGTCAGACCTGTTGTCGGACCTTGCAAGAGCTCGGACCTAGAGTCGTACCTTGATGAGACAGGTGTCTTGGCAAAATTCAAAATTTTTATCGTCATAGCCAATGTATTCAGCACACATAGGTCTCACATCATTGACGTAGATTTCCACCAGATCTCTAATCAGCTCCCAAAAGGTTTTATGCATGGCTTGCACAAAAGTTGAGGCAGCATTTTTAAGACCAAAAGGCATTGCACTATAACAATACAACCCATCTACTGTGATGAAGCCAGTGTGCTCTTCATCTTCCTTAGACATTGGAGTTTGGTGATATCCGGAATAAGCGTCTAATAAAAATAGTATATTACACCCAGAGGTAGAATCCAAAATATGATCTATTCTTGGTAGTGGAAATAGGTCTTTTGGACATGCCTTATACAGTGTAGTGTAGTCGATGCACATCCAAAGCTTTCCGCCAGCCTTTGGTACAACAACTGGGTTTGCCAGCCACCGTGGATGGTGAACCACCCGAATGAATCGAGCATCGAGAAGCTTTTTGACTTCTTGTTTGATGAAGTTCCGCCGCTTAACAGATAGCTTCCGGGACTTCTGTTGTATAGGCCATGCATCGGGTATATCTTTAGACGCTGCTTGATCACCTCCCTAGGGATCTCAAATATCTGTGATAGTTTCCATGCAAACACGTCAATATTTTCCCAGAGGAATGTGATGAGCAGGAGTTCCTATTTGTCGGTCAGACCTCACGATATACGGGTGGTATGAGTGGCATCATAACCGATTTGGACAACCTTGACTGGAATGTCAGTGAAACCGCTTGGTTGCACTTGAGGTGCAGAGGATGAGCCGCGCTGAAGCGAGCTAGGGGGTTTTTGAGCAGCTTGCTCCTTGTCAGGTTCCTCTTGTCGCGCTGTTGCTAGTGCATGAAGTTCTTCCAGTGCAGTGACCCTATCAGTGCAATCCCCTCAGATCCGGAGGACGCCTAAAGGAGTCGGCATCTTCAACACGAGGTAGCTGTAGCGGACCATGGCCATAAACCTGTACAGGGTTGGCCTGCTTAGGATCGTGTTGAAGGGGAGATTGATGTGTGCCACATCAAACACCAGCTTCTCGGACCTATAGTTGTCATGTGTCCCGAATGTCACAGGCAGAGCAACCAACCCAAGAGGCATGATGGCTCCCAGACCTACTCCAGAGAATGAGTGTGAGGTCCTAACGTCTGAGAGGTTGAGTTGGAGCTTCACAAAAGCCGCGAAGCTGAGGAGGTTGAGTGTCGCACCTACATCCACCAGGACATGGTAGAGCTAAATATTGTTGATAGTCGGGGGGACCATTATGGGCAATGTCCAACTCCCACCATGTTGTTCGGATAGTCCAAAGCATCAAAGGCGATGGAAGTATCCATCCAATTCCGATGTGGCTCAGCCTTGGAAGTAGGAGTAGCAGCAACCATCTCTCGATGCATAGTCTTTAAGACGTGTCGTATGATGCTGTCCAAGGACCCTCCATACATCATATGGAGAGTCTTCCGAAGCTCATTGTCGAAGATATCAGAGTCATCGTCGACGGTGTTGTAAACCGCCTTTAACGCCTTCTTGGTGTCTTAGAAGCCTAGCTCCTGACCAGACAGAGCTTCGTGGACTTTATGCTTTTCTTCCTGCTCGTAGAAAGGGGTCTCGTCTTGTCGCTTGTTGTTGCGTTCAACAAGCCTCTTGACCTCGTGATAGTCTTCAAGATTGTGGGTTGTCGATTAATGGATCGGACACCACATCTTTTTACCATCACCATCTTCAGACGATGGTCAAGGTCACTTGTCGTGGCATGGCCCCTGGCCACTAGGAGTTGCGGCAGCTGCAGCAGCTGTTGGAGTGCCGACAAGTGACTTCTTCTTGCAACTTGACTTCTTCTTCTTTTGTTTCACTGCGGAGGCAGTAGCTTCAGCTTTGGAGGAATATTGCTTTGCCTCCGCAACTGGTTTGGAGTGTATCTCACGGCCCTCCGCAGCTCTGGCACATTTGTCGTCCAGGCCAAAGTGTTTTGTGACGCTGCTGACATTCTTTGTTGCTAGCTTCTCCGTCATCTTCTTGTCTCCAACTTCCTGTCGGAAAGCAACAATGACAGAAGCATTGGAGATAAAAGAAATAGTGTTCTGTACATATGAGAATTGCTAGATTAAGGATCGCAGTGACTCCCCTGACTTCTGTTGTATGGCAAACAGGTCCAGCTCGGTTCCAGGCTAGGTGTAGGAGCACCCGAAGTTGGCGGTGAATTGGCGACAGAGTTCCACCGAAATGCTTATGGAGTCGGGCAATAAGCTCATAAACCATGACTTTGCAGTCCTAGTTAGAGCCATAGGGAAGTAATTGGCCATTATAGCCTCATTGCCTCGAGTTGCGAGGATGGTGGTGGAGTAGATTTGAAGAAACTCGACGGGATTGACTGTCTCGTCGTATTTCTCTAGCATATGAGGCTAGAGCTTGGGAGGCTAATCGACCATGCGGAGACTCATGGCAAGGGTCGAACAGCCGTCCCCCACTACAAGAAGAGAAGGGTTTTCTCGAGCAACCCTCCTCTCACGAGCATGATCGATGTTGACACGTCCATCTTGTTGCATGTTGCGGCGGTCGAGCTCCGACTAGATATCTTGAGTCGAGAGCCTCGTTGCCGTGTGAGTACGAGAGTCCCAGAGGGTAGTGGCGTCACTTGCTGGGAGGGCGCACGTCTCCTGAGCTGCGACACTTGAGGACCAAGTCTACCAGACAAGGTCTAGTTCTGAGAAGGAGCCTGCCCTGTATGGGGCAGACCTTGGTTGCTGATCGCATTGGCTGCAACTGCAACCAAATGCTCAACATCAGTGCACCACTGTTCTAGCATGGCGGGAGGAGCTCCCGGCGCTGGAGGACGCTAGATTAGAGTTCGCGCTATGTTCAGCATGTTCTCCGGGTTGTTTGTTGATGTAGTGACCAACGCGAACACATCATCTTGTTGTCCAGCGTTGGCTGTTGGAGCAGGTGGTGGGAGTGGTGCGACACTTGCAGGAACAATAATGTTGGCCAGCTATTGAAAATTAGAGGGATTTCCCCCAACGGTTTGCACAGCCAGCCCGTTGGATGAAGCAGCACAGAGTTCACCATCATAAAATCTCAAAAGCGGCCCTAGCGCACCAAATGTCATAATGCGAACTAATACACTTTTCCCCGGTACTACTAAGAAGTAGTCCGCAGAGGTCCGTATTCGGTTGCGGCGCGAGTCAAGAATGGTAATAGGTGAACACCGAGAGTTTTACGTGGTTCTGCCCACCTGGGCGCTACTCCACAGGGTGTGTGTTGATTGTATCAGTGTGTATGAGCTTGGATGCGTATGATCTCAGTTGTCCCTTTCTACCGTGCAACGCAAACATTTTATACGCTAAGGACTGGCTGTTACAGTGTGTGCCCTGGCCTGACATGTGGTCCCGGCTGTAATAAACCACCCTATACACGAGTTATGGTGTTAAGGGTAGTTAATAACCTGATAACGTGACTTAATAGCAGCGTCACCAGTCTTGATAGTTTTCTTATTGTGCGTCTTTATTATAGCATTAATGACGTGTTAACTAGGTCTTGTAACGGCCAATGTGTAGCCCTTAAATGTTAGTCCTATTGGAGATCCCGTTGTCTTACCACTACAGACTTAGGTTCGGGCATGTTGACATGTGGAAGCTCTGGAGCTTCCCTCTACTGGAGGATAGGTCCGGTGCTACTGGACACGTGGCAATGTCAAAGCTTCCCTGAGGAGGGAGGCAAATTCGGCTCTACAGGACACATGGCAACACTGGAGCTAGCCAAACGAGGGAGGCAGGTTTGGTTCTTCTAGACACGCGGCAACACCAGAGCCACCCTACAGAGGGAGGCGGATCAGATACTGTGGGACGTGTATCTCCTTCGAACGTCATCCACCTGGATATAGGAACTCTAAGGCTTTATTTACAGTACCAAGGGATACCCGGTACGCAAGATACCGACAGTGGTCCCCGGGCCCACCTCAGGGAGAGGTTATGCTACTGAAGGTGGGGCCATCATCGATTCCCGCTTTGCTGCTCCAATGTATTTTCCTAGGCAGTTGAAGCGACGACACATAGTTATGCCATCGCCACGTGGCCCTTCTTAAAAAGGTGATTGGGATCCTAACGTGCGGATCTTACGCTATTGAAGATCGTTGGTTCCCAATACGAAGTTTGTATCGGTTCTCAACGTAATCTTTGTAGCCCTGTCAGGCTACCGCCCTCGGGCTTACAACTTCCCATCATGACAAAGGTTCGCCTGGTGCAACTTTTTATCAAAGTGGACTTGGACCCCCTTGTCATTGATGATGTTATTCGTGATTCAGGTCTGGATGTAGTAAATGTCGAAGTGTGGACTAGGACACTTCCTCTGGTACTGCTAAGAAGTAGTCTACGGAGGTTCGGATTTGCTTGGAGCGCGAGTCAAGAATGGGAACAAGAGGTGAACACCGAGAGTTTTACGTGGTTTGGGGCGCCTGAGCGTAATACCCGACTCCACGGGGTGTGTGTTGATTGTATGAGTGTGTATGAGCTTGGATGCATATGATCTTTGTTCTCCCTTTCTACCTTACAGCGCAACACTTTTATACGGCATGGACTGGCTGTTACGATGTGCGTCCTGGCCCGACATGTGGCCCCGTCTATAATAAACCGCCCTATACACGAGTTATGCTGTTAAGGGCAGTTAATAGCATGCTAATATGCCTTAATAGTAGTGTTACCGGTCTTGATAGTTTTCTAACCATGCGTTATTAATATAGCATTAATGATGCGTTAACCATGTCTTGTAACAGCCAATTGATAGCCCTTAAATGTCAGCGCTGTTGGAGATCTCGTTATCTTCCTGTTGCAGACTTAGGTCCGGGCGTGTTGACATGTGGAAGCTCCGAAGCTTCCTTCTACTGGGCGATAGGTCCAGTGCTACTGGACACATGGCAATGTCTGAGCATCCCTGAGAAGAGAGACAGGTCTAGCTCTGTAGGACACATGGTAACACCGGAGCTACCTAAACAAGGAAGGCAGGTCCGACTCTTCTGTACACGTGGCAACATCGAGCCATCCTAAGGAGGGAGGCAGATCCGGTACTGCAGGACGTGTATCTCCTTCGAACGTCAGCCACCTGGATATAGGAACTCCAAGGCTTTGTTTATGGTACCTTATGAGGCTGCTACATTCCCCAGACTCATGAGGTATCTTTTCTTGCAAATATACATTTGTATTATTAGATATACTCCCTCCGTCTCTAAAATTTTATCACCTTTTAGTTCAATTTGAACTAAAGGATGATAAATTTTTGTGTATGGAGTGAGTACCTATTTTGTAAGGTAAATATACAAATAGTTAATTGACGAAGAGTCTTTTCTTAGATGATGGAAAGTTTTGACCTTTCCCTCTATGGAGGTTATGGCCAATTTATTATAAGCGAGTACAAATACATACACTCACAATCTATTGTTTAGAACAAACCGACGATAACTGATAGTTAAGCACACAATTGTGGACCGGACTTTGTAGGCCGATATTGTGGCACATTCATCCCTTCAAATTTTTCGTAAGTGCACCCCAGATCTAGCGTTCAAGATTTCTCTGTAGAGTACCTGCATTTAGTACTGTGAAATTCATCCTGAAATTTGCTCCCACCGAGAATCAAACTTAGGACCTGAGTAGAGCTACTCAAGGTACAGCTTAACCACTAGGTTAAGCCCCCTTTCGCAATTCTAGGACCATACTAACTAAGACCAGGAAATCAAGTTCCATTAATGAGTGCAGTAAAAAATCTAGGACTCAACTCAATTCCTGAGCACAGATGTTCTTATTTGAAATGAAGTGAAAAAAAAAAGAATCCATTGAGGGTACTGTACTCGCAAGTCTGATTAAATATCAAACACCAAGATCATTAGGTGGGCGTACAATATCAGCTGCACATGCGAACATGCGGCCATGTGTAGCCACTGAGAGCTGGAAGACTCTGCGTGTACGGCAGTCTGTACTGCACGCTATTTACTCTGCTGTTAGAAGGAACAGTGTTTTTCAAAGATTTCGATATCATTCATCTTCAGAGGCCATCAATTTTGGTGGTTCAACATTTCAAATAAAACAATCTTCTGTTTAAAAAAACAATATTGGGAAAATATTATCCAAACAAAATAAATAGCGTGCTGTACGGAGAGCGAAAACAAAACAGAAGCAACACTTTTTAGACGTAAAAATACGGGTGGTACATAGCAGTGTTCTACCAACAACTGAAGCTCAAATGCAGCATGTCGCAGAACAACATGGTACAATAATCAATCATACTAGGCCAATTTTGTGGTAGCATTAAATAACTATGGACCCTGCATTGAACTAGATATCCAGGGACACCGTTAACAATTGCATCATAGGATGTAAGAGGTCATCAATAATTACTATACATATCACGCTGGCCAACAGCAACCAAACAACGAGGCCCCCGCGTCGCTCGCTATAGGCGACACGGGCGGCGGATACCCTAGCCGCTGGTCCATCCCGCCGCTCTCCCCACCTTACCGCCACCAGAGCGTGCGCCGGTCGCGAACCGGATGCACGTCAGGATGGTGGCGGCAGGGCTGCAACCTTGAAGCTTGGAAGCTCCCGCCGACGACGGTGATGCTGGTGATGGCGTTCCCTAGGGCTGCGGAGGCCGGATTCGGCGGTCGGAATCCCAGATCCGGCGCATATAGAGCTGTGGACCGCCGCGACGTTGTTGCCGGAGGCGTCCGGATTCGGCGACTCGTCGCCCAGATCCAGTGCCGGCCCAGCAGGGGCCTCCTCCTATCGACACGCAGTGGGGAGCTCCGACAGCGGCAACAATCTCTTCGTCGAGGAGCAAGGACGTCGCGCATGGCACTGGCAATTGAAGGAGGCGACGAAAGACAGTGACAGCTGCGCGGCTTGGGCAGCTGCATCCTGTCCCCGACGAGTCGGTGGCCGGCGCGGCAACAGGCCAGCCGACTTTGCGGCAAGGGCGACGTGGTTGCGAGGCTGGAGAACCTGACATGCTTGTGACGGGCGCTGGTGGCTCGGAAGGATGGGTTGCAGTGTCGGCTCGCGCGGCCGAGCCGCAGTCTCGCGCTCCTCGGATTTGCGGCCGACGCTAGAGAGGAAGATGGCACCCGAAAGATGGTGTTCTGGTGTTGGCATGGTGACGGTGCTGGTTGTGCGACCTGATGATGTGAAGGAGCGTCTCATGGAGGAACCAACAAGCGAAGCTGACTATGCTCAAATCTGAGCGTGTGTTGGTCGCGGTCGATGAAGCAGAGGGCGTGGGAATAGCGGTCGTGCTCGACGGAGCGGATAGCGTGGGTCGGTGAGCATGGTGCTGTTGCGGTTGTGGTGTGCTCTACTGAGGCAGAGGCATGTGTTGTTGCGGTGGAGGAGAGGTGGCGGTGACCTGAAGGTGTGTTGAGGCGGAGATGGCTGTGTTGGCCCCTTCTGCGGCGGCTGCAACTCATCTCGGGGGAGTCATTGTCAGGTGAGGCGCGGAACAGGCCAACCAGCATGGTGTGGGCGGCGTGGATCCGCCACTTCCGTGTCTTCCTCTAGGGACTATCATGGACGAGGAGGCGATGTTGGTGTGGCTCTGTGGAGAGGATGTGGTGCGACGTGGTGGCTCGAAGCAGTGTGCGGTAGTGGTCTTGAGCAAGACGAGGGTGATTGACGTGGTTGTGGAGCTGGTGTTGTGGTGGCAATGGTGGCGGCAGCAACGATGATTATCAGGTTGGAGGGGGTCTGACATGGTGGGTTGCTCAGCACAGGAGTGTTCGGTGGCAATGTTCTTCTCCCTCTCTTAGGACGACCCATTGAAGCCACGATGCTGGAGTTCACAGTAGGTCGCGACAGCGGATCTGGGCGGTGGGACTCGCGGTTGTTTGGGACGGCGGATCTAGGCAGCGAGGTTTGCGGACGTCGGCATTAGCAGATTGGGGCGGTCTTGAACAGGATGAAGAATAGTATCTCGGCTTCAATGGCGCAGTGACTGATATGTGAGCAGACTTGGTGGATACCAATGATCATTGTGTGTTTGGTGTGTGTTGTGGTGGTTGTGGATTCTGGCAGGTGTAGTGGTGTTTGGGTTGTCGGTTGGAGGATGTGTAGTTATCCTCATTGTTGTATGGTTTTCGGGTCCAGTTTCCCTTATAAACTGGATCATTTCTTCTTATATGATATTACGCGGAAACTCCTCCTTCCCACATTTTCGAAAAAAAATAATTACTATACATTAAATTTTGGAAATATAGCCGGATTTTTTTGGTTATATGTTGGTGAAATAGTTCAAGTAATCTTTTTGTTTTTTGAACCTGTATAACAACAACATGGGAGAGCCCTACTGTTATAGATTATATTAAAGGATATTGATCGTTTATGTACAGCTTTACAATTAAATATAATATTATAATTTATAATAAATCATCCATCCCGGAAAATAAATCATTTTTCTCATATCCTTTAAGCCTGTGAGTCTGAAACCTACATTCCTTCTTAAAATAGAGTTTTAAATTTGAGAAACTTGGAGGAGTGCGATCAAAGGTGTGACTATTTCTCCGATTCCATATTGCAGAACGCCCAATCATCAAGATTTCGACGAAAAGATCTCCTTGGAATATGTGCTTTGCCTTCTCAATCGTGTGAAAATAATGGAGCTGATATTCTCGTTCAACTAATCTCTTGGAGGCACTGATATTTATCATGTGCTTGATTGAGGAGTTTTCCCCTTAAATGTTGTCCATTCTTTACACAGCCTGAAACTTTAACCTCTCTTACTGCTCATACTCAGAAACACATATCTAGAACAGAGGTTGATGTGAAATGGGAATCCCTGATAGACCGTGACACACGCTGCAAGGGGCTCAAATTTACCAGAATCCGTCACGGACTCCACAATTTATGATAAAAGCTCCAATTTCAACATGTTCCATGGGCTCATATAATGATGAAATTATGGTCGTTGCTAGTCCCGGTCAATAGGATGGGACGGAGTTGTGTATTCTCTCTGAGCAACAAGGCCAGTCTTAATCGTGCTGTTTGTACTATGCAGCTCATGGTTGATGCTTGGATCGTGGGACCATCAACCTGATGGTTGGAACCAACTACACGTAATACAATAATGCAATAAAATAGAACTGAAAAAGAAGTGCCAGAAGCAGTTCTCTTCTAGAATTGCTCGGGTGGTCCCAGTGTTCTACCAAATGGCAAACGTAGATGCTGCATGAATGGCACAAAATCATATAGCGCAGGGATAAACAACATTGCAGAATATCCTATGAACTTTTTTTTTCAAAAGCTCCAGACCATATGCCCAGCATAAATTGAGGAAGAAAGCAACTGGTAGTACAATTTATAAGTGCGGTGGACTCATCGCCACCTTTCCAGGAACAGAGGGGGTTAGTCAAAAATCAAGAGGAGATGCTTTCATGCAGGAGCGCGACCATGACTTTGTCCCCTGCCGCGATCCTGTCATTACCTTAGAGCTTGTATTATTATGAGGTCCAGACGCCATAATATATAGAGGTATTGGAGTTTACAAATATGCCGAGAACACATCAGAAAATGGAGAAAATACAATATATTCTTATATCTCTAACACCCCCTCTATTACTCATGATGAATCACAAACACTAAATTTGGAGGGGTAAAAAAATGTTGAGCTCGGGTTTGTGTCTTCGTGAAGAAATCAGATAACTGAATCTTTCAAGGCACATACTAAAAATCAACAACACTTGTACATGTGCTCGTTTGTAAGAAACATCAATACTAATATGCTTGGTAAGCTCATGCTTCACCGGATCACGAGCAATGCTGATATCACATGTACTATTAGACAAAAGTGGAGTCTGCACAGAAACAAAAACACCAAAATCCTGAAGCAACCACTATAACCATGTAACTCTGCAGTCACAGGAGTCATAGCATACAAATCATCCTCTGCACTTGAACGAGAAACTGCTATCTGTTTCTTAGTCTTCCGTGATTCCGATACATGAACTGTGACACTACTGACATACATCTTCATTGGCCAGTTTCCGATTCCGCTGATCTCTCCAGCATGTATTCACACTAGCTACTCTCTGGTGACTGGACCCAGGGTATCCCGTGGCCCACCTGGCATATCCAGTGGGTGGGCTCCTGAGAAATGTTGTTTTTGTCGTACGTAGTGTTAGTGAGACAATGCAACTTGTGGTCATAACGATAAGAAAAGTAGAAAGAATATAAGATTTAAAAATCTTCATTACTCTCTATACTCCGGGCTCGGGCCCGTCAAATTCGAAAACTCCTCCGCTCATATCGTAACTGCATCAGTTATATATCCATGCCCGTTTCCAATTACAATCCAAACTAAAGGTGTAGACGAAGGTTTTGTACAATAGAGAAGTTGCGCCACGCCGCCGCAGAAGGCAACCGCAGGGACGACAAGGAGAGAGACCTAATGGCGGGGACTCAGGTGTACAACGTGACGTTTGAGGAAGACGTGATCACCACCACCGTGACGTCCTCTGGCAAGGCCGTGGAGGGCTGGCTCGACGAGGTCCTCTCCGTCCACCGTCGGTGCCTTCACAAGCTCGTCGTTGGGCTCGACGTCAGGTGGTGCCCCAACTAATCCATCGACCAGAACCCCGTCATTGTTCTGCAGCTCTGCGTCGGCCGCCGCTGCCTCATCTTCCAGGTCATCCACGCTGACTACTTCCCCGACGAGCTGTAAGATTTCCTCGGCGATTCCGACTACCGCTTCATCATCGTCGGCGTGGAGGGTGACGCCGACAGACTTTGGAAGGACTGGCAGCTGAAGGTGGCCAAAATGATGGACCTGGCCGAGCTCGAGGCGGAGGAGATGGATCGCCCGAGCCTCTGCCGCGCGGGGCTGAGGGACATCGCGAGCTCCGTGATGGGAGAAGCCTTACGGAGTGAGGACGAGCAACTGGGACGTGTACAATCTCTCCGGTGAGCATATCAACAATGCGTGCATCGACACCTTTGTCTCCTTCGAGGTCAGCCGCAAGTTGCTCTCCGGCGACTACTGATCTTACCACCAAGTTTGTATATCGGCTGCCATCGATCATCCCGACATATGGAATTCGTAGGTGCGTCGCTCAAGATCTAGCTTTTGTGCTTGTGCGCCCAATATCTCATAAAATTATTTTTTCTTAAAGAATCACTATATCTTGCTTTTAAAAACATGCATGTTATTTCACATGCATGGAGGTCTTTCACATGCATGTTAGTTGTCCATGCATGCTACGCCCCAAACATGATCAACGAGCCTCAAACATGACCATCTCTCAACAAAAAAGAGAACATGTAACGTCAGCAAACATGATCGAGGTCTTTCACATGGATGTTAGACGTACATATGCATGCTACGTCCCAAACATGTATTCCAAGAATCGAATAATATTTCCTACCATGTATATATATTTCTATATTTATCATATTCTCTACCATGCATGTGTGTATGCTCTCAACCTATGTGGAAGTTTAACTACCACACTAATGAAGAATATTATCCTGTCATCAATAAAGATAACAAATTTGACACAAGGATGTTCCCTCGACGGTACGAGGATTGAATGTGGACTACCATCGTCTAATAAGCACACAGCTCTCACTATGTACGTACGTGGTTCATCAAATTAATCGATCACATGCTGCCATTATGTATCGTTGTACTCGTCTTTTGAAGAAACGACAGGCGTAGGCGCTAGCCGCTACATGTTATGATTTTAGGAACAAATGAACACCCTTGTGAAAAAATGTACGCCACATCCGATCCTCAACGTCATCCAATTAACATGTTCCTAAACAAGGGGCACAAAAATCCTTAACACGTGACCCAACATGCTTGATCGCAAGTCTCTTTCACATGCATTACATTTATGTCCACCATCGTCCATGATCACGACAATTATCAGTTCGATATGGACTCTCGGTCGGCAACGGTCGTATCCTTTAAAAAAGATATGGACTCTTGGTCAATTGCCACACGCGTTCACGTCAATCTCCGAACCTTTGTGTGTCAAATAAAAAAAATGGCCAATGGGACGTGTTGAGCTGTTGCGATAACCGAGAGGAGGCGAAACGCGGTTTGCAGTAACTCCGACTGTCAATTCAAAAGCACAATTTTTGAAGCGTTTGATCATCTCCACTCATGTGCTTAGACAACGACCGCTATAAAGGCACACCGTCCTCTTCTTCTCCACCGCACGTCTCGATCGATTTTAGCCTCCAAACTTCTCCTCTTGCTTCTCCGCCGCACCACCGTCGACCGCCTCTCTCTCTCTTTGTTCGCACTTCCGTCGCCGCACAAATGGGTAGCCCCGCACCGAAGCGCTCCAGGTCATCGACATCCTCCAAACCTCCTTCTCCGTTTTTGTCACCACCAAGGCCGGTGGAACTGGAGGCGGCGCCCGCACCTCCTCCACTCCTGTCTCCGCCCGCGGCACCCGCACCTCTTCCACTCCCATGTCCGCCCGCGGCACCCGCACCTCTTCCGTCCGACTATGATGAGACTGCCTGCCTCATCGAGGAAGCATCGAGAAACTCGACGGCAGCTTAAGGAGGTCACTGGCAGCCTGTTCGCCGCCGACGTGCAAGCAAAAGCGCTCGACAAAATGGTGCAGGATGTATTTCACAATACATCTCACTCCTGTCGCCGACTGGGACTTGGTATCCTTCCCCACCACACCAGCATGGACTCCGCCGGTTACTACATCTTTGGGTTAGGCTTTGTTGCTGCTCGTCTCGACTGCCTCTATGAGACAATCAGTGAGGATGCCGGGGTGGAGTTTCGTGAGCAACTCATGAACGCCGTCAGCCGGAAGAAGTTAGATATGGTGTTGGAGGATGCTCCGCTGGCAGTTGCGGCGAAGGCGGAGGCGGAGGCGCCGCAGGCGGAGGAGCTGCCGGCGGAGGCACCGTCGGCGGATGCGGAAGCGGTGGCGGAGGTCGACAAGTCCTCCTCCGAGTAGAGTAGGATGAGTAGTAGTTTTTTCATTTGTTTTCTATGTGTTTTTTTCTTTTTTGTAATATATGTGTTGTTTTTATGTTAATGAAAAATGTCTTTTATTTTATGTTCATGAACAATGTGTCCTACAATACATGCACTAACAAAAAACTCCTCCTTTTATCAAAAAACATCGCATATGGCAAATTAACACATTAGTAATATTATATTGTATCTAATAAATACTCCCTCCTTATTGTTTTATTTGACGTTTTGGATAAATACTCCCTACACACTAATTAATTATATTTCTTTTCTCTTTACTGGTTGTCATCGTGCTCGGCCCACCACCCCCACCCACCGGCCTGGCCCTAGGCAGTAGCCCACAAATTTTCTGCGTCCCTGCCGCACAGCATCGCGCGTGTGCCCCCGCCTCGCACGCCGTCCGATCAAAATCGCATAATCATGGGAGCGGGACACACGGGATTTCCATCCTTCGGTGTCCAGACAACAAACCCAACGCGAAGCGAAGGATCTCAGCAGGATTTCCATCGAACGGCATGGAGGGCGGAGGCACACGCGCGATGTTGTGTGGCAGGGCTGCAGAAAATTTATTTCCACCCACCTAGACCCAGAGCCAGGTTTGCCTTTAAGACCATCCGCAGTGGTTCACGACAAAGCTTTAGTCTGTGTTTGGGAACACAGTTTTTCAATACTAATGTTTTGTAAACCACAATTTTTAAAATGACATGGCAATACCAAAGTATTTCAATAACACAGTTTTGTAATACCACGATTTTGCAATACATAGGATTATTTGGTTGACAAACACAGTTCTGTAAAAAATACCATAGTAATCTCAAATACCATAGTATTGCTAATTGCTCTAAAACTCCAAAAATACCATGTTCCGAAATACCATTAATGGCCTGCGAATCAGATGGTCTTATCTCTTAACCCCTTGGTGCGGAAATCGGATTCTCTACGGCCCTTTCGCACAGCCATCTCTGTGCGACCCTGCCCAGATAGTTGCCATGTACGTTCACGCTCCAAATCTTATAGCCAAGGGCATACTGCTCGGTTCCCGTGACTGTACCACCCTGCCCTGATGATTGCCACGTACACAAGTGCGCACGGGCACATGAACTCCACGTCCGAACTTTGCTCAGCCATCCGAATAACTCGACGCTCGACGTGCACGATCCATCATCATGCGCACGAGCACGTACGACGCGGCTAAAAGGATCTGTGTTTGGTTGCTTGTCTTGGATTGAATTGACTTGGATTAATTGGATGGTCCAGTCATGTGTTATTTGTTTTGCGGTCAGACGGGTGATCCAGGTTTGAGGAATATAAAATATTCCTCGCAGATGCTGGATGAGATGGTCCAGGATATTTTGTTGGATGTGAGTCCATCCACCTTATCTAATTATGCTTCTTAGCAATGTAATTAGTGATAATTACCTTGTTTATTGTTGATTAATACTTACAATTATGATATTAACATTAATATTTGCTAGTAATATGATAATTAGTATATAAACAATTAGTATGATGAAATTATCAACTTAGATGATTCAATAATCCAATCAAGTTTCATCCAACCTACCAAAAAAAATTGGATCGTCCAGTCCATCCAACCAAACGTTAATTTGGATGATCCAAGACATAAAGAAATGGATGATCTATCTCCAATCCAACTTCGACGTCAAACCAAACGCAATTGATGACTGAGCACTTTGTCACATGTCACTAGAGTGTATGCACAAATGACAAATACACTGCCTCAACATCGGGTTAAGGGTGCATCGTGGACTAACCACATGACCTGACCAAACACTCACGTAATTACCATACACCTGCAAGAGCAACTACCTGGCCGCATCCTTCGCATACGAACGACAACGCCGACCAACTTATACTTTTTGTACTACGTACAATGAATTTTCCTTATCCATGAGCCGATAAACAAGCTCTTCTGATGCGGCCCAAAAGTGATCAACGAGCCTCAAGCTATATATGACGACGTTTCAACAAAAAACAGAGAAAACACGTAATAATGTTCTCATCAAACATGAACGTCGTGAGGTTTTCAAGTGCATATGTTACTTGTCCATGCATGCTTGCTACACCCCAAACATGATCAACGAGTCTCAAATATGACGATCTTTCAACAAAATTAGAAAACACCTAACGTCATCAAATATATATATATGTGTGTGTGTGTGTGTGTGTGTGTGTGTGTGTGTTTGTGTGTGTGTGTGTGTGTGTGTGTGTGTGTATGTATGTGTGTGTGTGTGTGTTAATGAATGCATGAATGTGTGGTGTGTTCATCGTCTTGTACTTTTTTCTTTTTTCTTGTGTTTTCTGACGATCTTTCAACTATACATACATACATACATACATACATACATACATACATACATACATATATATATATATATATGTATGTATGTATGTATGTATATATATATATATATATATATATATATATATATATGACGATCTTTCAAAAAATAAGAGAAAACACGTAACGTCATGAAGCATGATCGAGGTCTTTTGGGTGACAAACTGAAAAAAACTGGAACATTGCATATACCTTGGGCCGGTGGGCCCTTTGCGTGTCAAAATTAAAAACTGGAAATGAAAAACTGAAACACCGCCGGACGGACCTACAAAGTATGCCAGGTGGGCTACTGCATACCCTGGACCCTTTGCATGTCAAATTAAGAAATTGCTTGCGAAGTGGAGATGGGACGCGTCGAGCCGTTGCGACAACTCAGAGGAAGCCAACCGCGGTTTGGATTAATTTGAAAGCGCAGTTTTCTAAGTGTCCGATCATCTGCACTCGCGCGGGCCATCCGCAGTGGCGTACTGTAAAGCATACTGGATACACTGTTTCACAATGTAATTTAGAGTACGTAGTGTAAAAGCTGAAGGAGAATAGTGTATAGAGTATGCTTTAGAGTACGCTGGTGCGGATGGTCTTAGACGAGGACCCCTTATAAAAGCATACTCGTCCTCTTGCGTCTCCGCCGCACCACTCCATCTCCATCAATCGTAGCCTCCAAACTTCTCTTCCTTCACCACTGCACCATTGCCGACCACCTCTCACTCTTTCTCTGCACCTCCGTCGCCGCACAAATGGGTAGCCCCACACCGAACCGCTCCAGGCCGTCGACGTCCACCGAACCTCCTTCTTCTCCATTTTCGTTGCAGCCAATGCCGGTGGAACTGGAGGCGGCAGCCGCACCTCCTTCGTCCCCTTCTCCGCCCGCAACGCTCGTACCTCCTCATCCCGTTTGGGTTCAGGAGACTGTCCGCCTCGTCGAACACCACTTTGATGAACTCGATCGGCGCCTGAAGGTGGCCACCGAGCACCTTTATGCCACCGCCGGGCGCGCAAAAAAGCTCGACAAATTGGTGCGGGATGTATTTTCCAATACATCTCGCTTGTGTGACCGTCTTGGTCTTGGGAAACTTCCCGTCTGCACCATCATGGACACCGCCGACCACTATTGCTTCGGTTTAGGGTTTGTGGCCGGTCGTCTCAATGTCCTCTACAAGACGATCAGGGAGGTGGTTGGGGTGGAGGGCCGCTAGCATCTTCTGCGAACCATCGCTCGGAAGCTTCAGACTCAATTGCCGGAGGAGGCGGCAACAGTGGTGGCAGCGGAGGAGGCGGCAGTGGTAGCGGCGAAGGAGGCGGCGGCAGCAGCGGCAGAGGAGGAGGCGGCGGTAGCAGAGAAGGAGTTGGAGGAGATCTCCCCCGACTCCGAGTAGAGTAGTATTTGTAGTTTTTCTTTTTCTTATTTTCTATGTGCTTTCGTAGTTCTTGTTTGTAATATATGTGTTGTTTCTATTTTAATAATAAATGTCTTTTCTGTTCATGAATAATGCGTCCTATGCAGTATCGAAAAACAACTCCTTTCTGAAAAAAGGGGCAAGATAACTATTGTTCAATGTCTAGCCAAGAATTCGTAGTGTTGCGACAATCGACGACTCTTGGTTGAAACTCCATTGAGATCATGGTTGAGGCTGTGTTTCTCCTCTTTTGTGTTCTTTCACTCATTTTTTAGTATGCAGTAGTATATACTACATGTTGTCATTTCATTGTGATTAATGTTACAAAATACTGATTGTTTACCATCGTCCTTTCATGGACTTGGATGTATTTGCATATCGTTTGCATTAGCACATATACATTTGGCGGTTCATATTTTTTCGTATTTATTTGGAATGTCCCACTAGCGAGCAAGTTGTCCTAAGACGAAGTCTACCCCTCTAGCTACACGCACCATGTGCAGGAATCGACACGACATGAGATGTAATTAATCATGATTGGATGCGTGCACAAGGGCACGGCTTGCGTCGAATTCTCCACTCTCGCGAAAATTTTATCGTTCTACTTGGCGTGCCAAATTTGAGATTTTGACAATTCAATTTTCACTACTTGCCCCTCCAATATTAGTCCCGCCTATTATTGTAACCCTATTTCAGCCATGATGAGTATAAATGGAAACACTGGCCTCTGTTCCCAACACACCGCTGCCCAACCCTTCCGGTGATCTCGCAGTACTCCAAATGTGTTGTTTCTCTGTCCCGTGTTCCATACTTGTATTCCTAAGAAATTCCCGTGTTTTCATTCCCCACGGTTTTTACAATTTTTCCCCCATGGATCTCGCAGTGAGGCATCGAAGCTCTTGGTGGTGTTGACTCCTGGGTACAACGCCGGACGACCAAGTTTGACGGGCTCTACCGAACCTCTTCGTCGCCGACACCTCCCTGCGACATCGCATCCCGGACTCCAGTTTTGTGCTAGGTAAACTACACGATCCATGCCGTCTTTTTATAGAGCTATATTGGCTTCGTTCTACACGATCCATGCAGTTTTGGCCTAGTTAAGTTATACACGATCCATCCTGATATACGATAAATTAACAAAGAAGAAATGTGGTCTTCTGTTTCACGAATTTAGTTATATATATATATATATATATATATATATATATATATATATATATATATATATATATATATATATATATATATATATATATATATATATATATACACTACATCTGTCCCTAAATAAATGTTGCTCCGACAGCTTATTACGGTAATGTATTTCTAGTTTAATTTCTGGCCGGAAACGACAAATACTAAAAAACAGAGGTAGTAGTATGTAATTTCTCGATATAGAAGTAAATGATGCACGGGTTATCTGATCAACCACTCCAAATGTTGTACTCTCATTCCTGTTTTACAAATTTGTATTTCAAAGACTTTTAGTTCCCATGGTTTTTACACTTTTTTCTTTCTTGTGGCTTTCTCGGATCGTACTTTTTTTTCTATTCTTTCTTTTCTAATTCCTCTGTTAGTAACAAACACTGCAGTTTATAGAAAGTACACCGTCCGATCTAAAATCTATGTCTGTCATGTAACCTGACATTATCACTATTATTTGGAATGACTACTTACAATGCTCTTTACATTAAGAACAAGACATCAAACCGTGATGTCGTCTACAAGCATTCATGGTGGCCAACAAGCACCTGGTATAACCATAAATGTGTTTACTATCAAAATTAAACAAATTTAGACAACATTAAATCATTTGCATGATACGCAGAGAATATTGCAGCACATGATGTTCAGGAACCCCGAGGTTCCTCACTCCCTGGTACTACGATGCATGAACCAACAGCAGGTATAGATATACAAATTAGAAATACTCCTTCCGCCCGAGCGTAATTTTACTTTTGGAGCTTAAAAAATGTCCAACTCCAACTCTATCCTCGGTAGTAGCTTCCAACTACCCATATCACATCACATTACTACTTGCCTCTCTAGCGTGCCATTTGTTTTGGCAGAGCGTGTTAGTTTTTTACTCCTTTAGCATTGAATTTGGAGCATTTTGAGAGACTGCATTCCGTCTTTAGATGTATTGATGATGGGTGTATCATGGTCATTTGCATTCTTTCCTAGGCTCTACTAATTGTTTTAGCATGCCTTGCGATCCTACTTTATCAGTACTTAGTCTTTATAGTTAACAGTTCATCAGCCTGTGTGATGGCATGATTTTTTTATGCCTCCACACTGTGCTCTCTAGCTGTCGGCCACTTCGGCCGGCACCGGCACCCACGCCCTGCTGCTGGTCACTTCAGTGTCCTCCCCGACGTGTCTCTCTTGCCCATCGCCACGTACCATCCTTTGCGTGCCATGATTACCCCGCCGCCTGCAAATCCCTGGCCATTACTCGCCCTACCACCAATCCACCTCGAGACTTTCGGCGAGACCGAACCCTTGCTTTGTTGAGCGTCACAAACTGGCACTATGTAGTACTGCACCTGCAGTAGCTGCCACTGACAAGTAGACCTGATGTCTAATGGGCCCACATGTCAGTGGCAGCTAATGCAGGTGTAGTACTGCGGAGAATTTCAATCCCGCAAGCTGCCGGCCTTATCTGTCTTGCATTGGTCACCTGCTACCGGTGGCGTTCATTAGTTGCCCTGCAACTAATAATTCTCTTCGAGACGCGATCCAGCTGATGTCAATCAGACCGAATCGGCAAACCCCATCTTTGTCTAGTCTAGCGTTGCCAGCTGCATGCCCCCTCACAGTCTTGCCTGCTTCGCTCATGGTCTGAAAATCCTCTGCAGCACTACGAGTGCGTACCGCCACTGACATGTGTACATGATGGCTCATTTTAGGGTATGAACAGCAACAAAGAAGTCAATAATGTAACACCCCCCCATCAAAATAGTTGTCGTTCGGACAGTCCTAACTATTGTAGTAGTTCATTTTTAATTCATTTGTTGGTCTGATACAACAATTAATATAAACCGGGAGCGAGTACTACAGAACAAAATGGTGCTGGGATGACACAGTCGTCCCACGCTCGTATTTGACGCACTCGTCCTGAAGATGGTATGAACGTCAGACTTTTCTTCTTTTCACTCTATTTGTACATGATACTAAACTTGTTCAGGCGGTAATTTGCTTTAGTCGTTTACCATTTGAATCAATGTAACAGAAGGAAGGAAGCTAGGAAGAAGTGTGGCTAAAGGACTTAAGGTTGCCAGAATACGCTATGCATCCCATGTTAGTAGAACGGAGCATGCGAAGCTACCAATTCAGTTCTCCGCTAGGTTTGGTGATGCGGTTGGCATTAATCAGCGGCACTTTGTCGATGATGTGGTTATGTTTACAAAAAGACATGCATCCCTCAGCGATGCAAGGAAGTGGGTAGAGGTTAGCCATAGTAACAAGAGAGATATAGTACGAGACATTCTGGTTAGTGTTGTCACACCACCACACAAGTATTTTTTACTTGCAATCTCCATCCTGTACGTTTACAGCAACTTGTTATATAATGTACAGGATTCCTTGGACATGGAGGACACAACGGAGAGCGCAAGAAAAATTTTGAAAATTGCTGGTGAGCACTACAAGGGGTGGTGCTCGACTTTGCATGCCACCTATAAGAGTTATTCTACCGGTGAAGAACGTATACGAAACAAGCCTACTGACGTAACAGCGCCCGAGTGGTTGCACCTAATAGAATATTTTGGGTCAGAGCGATTCAAGGTCAGCTAACTTTTTAATAGCTTCGCATCATACAAAAATATTTCATTTACTTTCATTCGTGGAGTTAATTCTTAAAATTATTGCAGTCAATAAGTAGGACCAGTTCTCAAAATCGAAGAAGACAAAAGGTGAGTCACTTGCTTAGCTCCAGATCCTACGCCCAACTTAGTTACGAGAAGGTACAAAAAATAAATCACGCTTTTACTTTGCGCTGCAAACAATATGTATACCGACATGTTGAAGTTTACTTGTATTTTATGTAGCAAGACCCAGAGACCGGAGAAAAACCCAATGACATACAACTGTGGGAGGCAAGCCATTTGTTGGAGAACGGTAACTGGGCAAACAAGCTGGCAGAAGCTGTACATGTGAGTAACACTTCAAACAATCCCCAATTAAATAAATATTTGCAAATTGCCTATGACTTTTCTTTTCGTATATAGATCCAGGCACGTGCCCAAGTGGACGACATGGAAGCTGAGCAGGGAGGCCCAATTACAAATGAGGAGAGAAACCACATCTTCCGGCGTTGTTATAGATCCTCAATCGGTTGTGCACGATCACAGGTTCGGGGCGTGGTTATATGGATAACCCAATTGGTGCCGAACGTGAACGTATGCTTATCCAGATGTCTGAACACCTCAACGACCAAGTTTGAAACTTAGAAGATAGAAATGCAGGCCTCAATCAAATAGTGCAGGAGTTGGAAGGAAGAAATGATAGCTTAAACACCCAGATGGAGTGCATAAACAAGAAGAATGAAGAGTTAAATGTTCAAGTCCAGAACTTACAAAGTCAGATAGCAACTGATCTTGAACAGACAACTAAGGAAATGCAGGACATGTGCACCTCAATGGCTGAAATGCACAAAATGATGATGGAGACCACTCCATAGAAGGTCCACCAAAGGAACTTCCAAAAGCCATCTGCTCCAACAATTAGTCCGGTCAGCTTAGGAAAACTCTTAGCATGCAAACACATCGCTTTAGTAATCCTTGAGTGTTGTTATGCATGTTGTAATATCAATTAATGGATGTTTATTGTTAAACTCATGATTCTATTGCCACAAATTTTCAAACCTGGTGCATTCGTGTTCTACTGCCTCTAATTATAAAATGTGGCATTACGAATTTCTTGTCACGAAGGTAAATTGTTGCAATAGGAAGCTATTGCCAATACGGATGATAAAACGTGGCAATAGAATGACAAAACGTTGAAGTATAAACATTTGGCAATGACTCAAAAAATGTTGCATTAAAACACTATTGCCACATATAAGAAATCATTGCAATACCAAACTATTTGCTACGGATGCAAAATCGTTGCGGTACCATACTGGTTCCAACAGATCTGAAATCGTTGCAATACAGTACTATTCGCCACATTTGTGGACTCGTTGCAATACCCAACTATTCGCCACGGATATGAAATCATTGCAATACCAGACTAGTTCTCATGGATCTGAAATCGTTGCAATACGGTACTATTCGCCACGTTTGTTGACTCATTGCAATAACCTACTATTTGCCATGGACGTTAAACCATCGCAGTATCATACTATTTGCCACGACTGTGACATCGTTGCAGTACCATACTATTTGCTACGAATGTGAAATCGTTGCAATACCGTGATATTCGTTGCAATATGGTAAATCATCGCTAGACCATAACTCGTTGCAATATGTTACTATTGGCCACGGCTGTGAAAATCGTTGCAATATTGTAGTATTTGCCACGAATGTGAAAATCGTTGCAATCACATACTATTACCACGAACTCGAAATCGTTGCAATACAATGCTATTCGTTGCAATACGTTAAATCATCGCAATATGCTAAACCATTGCAATAACATACTATTTGCCACGAATGTGAAATCGTTACAATACCATACTATTGCCACGCCTGTGAAATCATTGCAACCACATACAATTACCACGAATGTGAAATCATTGCAATACCATGCTATTTGCTGCAATACGTTAAATCATCGCAATACGCTAAATCGATTTAACAACATACTATTTGCCACCAATATGAAATCGTTGCGATACCGTACTATTTGCCATGATCTTGAACCCGTTGCAATACCATACAATTCGTTGTGATGCGTTAAATTGTCACAATACATGAAAACGTTGCAATGGCGTCCTATTTGTCACTGATGTAAAATCGTTGCAATACCATACTATTCGTCATGGATGCTAATGCATCGCAATAACCTATAGCCATGAGAATTATTATGATGATTCGTAAAAACTATCGCCACGCTCTTTTTCATTGCAACAGCGACCTATTGCGACGAAAAACAACCTATTGTGACAAATATTTTCATTGCGATAAAGCAGAATCCTTGCAGTGGGAACAAGACATGCTACACTTGTGGTCAAGTGGGACATTTTTCTAATCAATGCACAAATTCAAAATAGGGACAAATGAACAATGCTCCAAGGCAGAATCCTAGGCCGAATGGAGGAGCAACTCAAGGCAACCATGGACTACAAAATTTCGCCCATGGCAAGGTGAACCATGTATTTGCAGAAGACGCTCAACAAGTTGATGATGTTGTGATTGGTATGTTACTTGCAAACTCCAACCCTGCTACTATATTATTTGATTCTGGAGCATCTCATTCATTATTCTCATTAAAGTATGTCGTGAATCATAGCATTGCTATATCACACATGAAGTATACCATGTTGGTTAATTATCGTGGAAGGGAGATGAGGACGAATATAATATGTCCACAAGTATGTCTTAAAATAAGGGGGGTAGATTTCCTTGCCAACCTTATAGTTCCGAATACATAAGGATTAGACATAATACTCAGAATGGATTGGCTACGGAAGCATAATGGAGTCATCCAGTGTGCCACATGAACGGTGCAGTTGACAAATGACGAAGGGGTCAGTATAGAGTTCAAGGCAGTCTAGCCAAAATAGGAAAGTCAATGATAAATCATGTTGAAGGTGTGACATTGGAGGAAATTCCATTTGTTCGTGAGTATCCAGAGGTGTTTCAGAAAGAATTGCCACGTATGCCACCTGATCGCGACATTGAGTTTGTGATTGATTTAATAGCTGAAACTGCACCCATAGCTAAAAGTCCATATAGGATGTCTGCTAATGAACTAGTGGAGCTCAGGAAGCAGATTCAAGAGCGGATAGAAAAGGGTTTTATACGCTCGAGTTCGTCACAATGGGAAGCCTCAGTGCTATTTGTAGATAAGAAGGATGGATCCCACAGGATTTGTGTGGACTACATATGTCTCAATGAGGTGACAATCAAGAATAAGTATTCGCTGCCCCGCATTGAAGATCTGTTTGACCAAATGAAGAGAGCGTGTATATTCTCTAAGACTGATCTTTGACCAAGATACTTCCAGCTGAAAATCAAACCTGCGGACATACCCAAAACAACCTTTCTAGCATGTTATGGGTCATATGAGTATACCGTTATATCATTTGGATTGACAAATGCACTAGTATACTTCATGCACCTCATGAATAAAGTCTTCATAGAGTATTTGGATCAGTTCGTCATAGTGTTCATCGACGATATCATGGTATACTCGAGAAGCGAATAAGGGCATGAAGAGCATTTAAGGTTGACATTGCAGAAATTGTGAGAACACTAGTTATATGACAAGTTTAACAAGTGCCAATTCTGGTTGATAGAGATATCATTTTTTGGCAATGTCATCTCCGAAGGAGGAGTATCTGTCGTTCCAGGAAAAGTGAAAGATGTGTTAAAGTGGAATCCACCACAAAATGTGAAGGAAATCTGAAGTTTCTTAGGAATGGCTGGATATTATCGCCGTTTTATCAAGGACTTCTCCAAGATAGCGAAGCCCATGACTGAACTACTAATGAAGGAGAAACAATTCAAATGGACTCAGGGCTTTTTCAGGTTAGCTTTGAGGAGTTAAATAGGAGATTAACTACAACACCAATGTTGACACTACCAGACGTGAGCAAAAGCTTTGATGTATATTGTGACGCATCGAGACAAGGACTTGGTTGTGTATTGATGCAAGAAGGCTGAGTAGTAGCTTATGCATCTAGGCAACTGAAGAAACATGGGATGAATTATCCAATGCATGATCTCGAACTTGCAGCTGTGGTACATGCCTTGAAGATGTGGAGGCAACACATTCTTGGTCATAAGTGTGAGATTTACATGGATCACAAAAGTCTTAAGTGCATATTCACGCAAACGGATCCGAATTTGAGGCAAGAACGATGGTTGGAACTCGTTAAGGATTATGACGTGGGAATCAACTATCACTCAGGAAAGGCCAATGTAGTGGCAGATGCCTTGAGTCGAAAAGGAGCAAGCCATGAACTTGCTGTTCGGGTGTTGCCATCCAAGCTATGTAAGGAGTTTGAACAATTGCATCTTGGATTTGTGAATGAAATAGGAGCAATGGAAGTGAACCCAACAGTGGAACAAGAAATATGAGAAGGACAAACAAAGGATGAGGAAATCCAAGAGATCAAGAAAAGGATCCAAGAGTGGAGAGAATGGAGGTTCGATGAAGATGACAATGGCATGCTATGGCTTGGATAAAAAATTGTCGCGCCTAATGTGAAGCATATCCATGACACAATATTGAAGGAGGCACATGACTCGTCGTACTCTATTTATCGCGGTTGTTCGAAGATGTACAATGACTTAAAAAATCTTCTATTGGTGGGATGAAATGATAAAGGACATAGCCGAATATGTTGCCTTATGTCATATATGCCAACGAGTGAAGGTTGAGCATCTGTGACCAGCTAGATTATTGCAACCACTGAAGTTACCCGAGTGGAAGTGGGAAGAAATCGGCATGAACTTCATAGTTGGACTGCCATGTACTCAGTCTGATTACGACTCCATATGGGTCATTGTGGATCGCCTAACCAAGTTTGCTCACTTTATCACTGTCAAAACCACATATACCACATTGATGCTTGTAAAGCTGTATATGGAGCATATTGTATGCCGACATGGAGTTTCGACGAAAATAGTGTTTGATCGGGATCCTCAAATCACTTCTAGATTTTGTGAAAAACTACATAAGTCCATGGGTACCTAGTTAAATTTCAGCTCTGCGTACCATCCACAGACCGATAGACAAACTGATAGAACAAATCAGATATTAGAGGACATGTTGAGAGCTTGTGCCTTGAAACATGGACGTAGTTCGGACAAGAGTTTGCCGTATGTTGAATTCTCATACGACAATAGCTACCAAGCCATCCAAAATATGTCACCTTTTGAAGTGTTGTATGGTAGAAGGTCTAGAACACATCTTTTCTAGAATGAGATGGGAAAAAATCATGTATTTGGACCCGATATACTAAAAGACGCTAAGAAACACGTTCAAGTCATAAGGGAAAACCTGAAGGCTACTCAGTCACGCCAGAAAAGCTACACAGACAATAGGTGAAGAGACTTAGTGTGGGGACCAGAGTCCCGACATTCCAGGAATCACAATTGGGTGGTGTCGTGCGATGCGACACCCAACAGCACACAAAAAAGGTACATCATATTACATAAACAACATAATATTATACAAGCTTTGTATTTTACAAATAATATATATTTAAATACACTACAGCGAAAGATAAGTTCATAGCTCTCGGTGCTCAAGCCTAAGCTATGCAAAATCCATTCCGTTCAGCCCTAGAACCGAATTACACTAGCAGCACATAGAACACATCACGGCGGCGTGCAGGGTTCCCACTCGGCCGAGTACCCCGACAGGGGCAGCACCTCACTGGTGAACCCTTCATCAAAAAGATCACCACCTACAGCAAAAACTTAAAATAGCAACTGTTAGCACGAAGGCTCAGCAAGACTTAACCGTCTCCACTAAGCATGGAACTCTACATGCAGGACAAACGTAATATAGGACCGCAATTTGCAATAAAATGTTAGTCGTTACTTTTAGATTTTAGCAGCAAATTAAGGCATCATGAATCTGAAATTTAGTAAACAATCTGATCTAAACATACAAGCATCAATACATAATTATTCCATAAAGAAGGATTCAATAATATTCAGTTCCAAATAATTAACTACGTCACGACTCACTGAACAAGTGGTACTCAATAACCCCGAGGGACGGCGACTCGAATTGATATACACCTAAAGGGATGCCCAAATAGCACGATACATAAACCCACACTCGGAGCTGCGATGGCACACTCCACTCATGTTGTATGTAGAAACCTTTCACCCGCTACTACATGCCAAACCGGTCCCACCGCTACGAGCAGGAGGCCCCCACACGGAGTACAACATACCCGTTGGCAGGTTTACACCTTGCTGCTCTCAACCCGCACCTATAAGGCGGTGGGGTATGCCTCGACGCTAAGGTGGACAAGTTACATCGATTTACTGGGTCCCATATATCCATTATGCCTTCGGTACATTCAAACAGGCTCAACAGGGCCACACACGGATCGGTCCTTGACCGACACAGGCACAACTATAGCTCACAGGCCCCTATGTTCTGCTGCTCCTACTCCATGCCTGGTCTCATATTTAACCAAATGGTGAATCTCTCACTCGACCAATTCTGTGTGAACCCAATTCCTAAACTCGAGAGTAGATTCCAACTACTCAACTTCTACCGAAGCAACTATAACATTAAGCATAGCATGGACATATCGAGGACTTAACCAACTACCCTTCTCTCATGGGTTCTCTGGTCATGCATGTGGAAAACTCCAAGAAAACTTAGACTTAATGCACATACATGCTAACCCATATAGGGTGATATAAATTAAAGTTTAAAACGCCGTTAAATGCAAACCGGGGCTTGCCTGGCTGAGAGACAGGAATAATGTTAGTCTCCGGATTGATGACTTCCAGTGGCTCCGGGGTCTCCTCGAGCTCGGCAACTATTCGATATGCAAAGAATAATGCAAGTGAATCAATATTGGTAGTATTGCATAGCTTAAAGGAAAGACAGTTAAGTATATTAAAGGATGGCCACTGGTTCACTAAATTTTAAAGTGGACATTAGGTGATATGAGTGAGGTTCTGGCTAAAATTGGACTAAGTTTATTGAAGTCTCTGTTGTATAAAATTCAATGTATATAAACCCTTTCCAGAATTTTCATGGGCAAACTGGGACTTTAACATGGCCAAAGGTTGGTGTTCTGTTTAGAGGAGGTCCAGAGTAACTCAAAAAAATTGGTTTCACGATTTTATAAGCATCCTACTGTGAGATATTGAATTTAGAAGTTTGGACAATTTGCAGAAATGTTTCTGGACATTTTGGAATTTTTAGGTACATAAAGATTGGAAACACAATTTGGCTATACAAATGAACTCAATTGGGTCTGAAATTTGTAACGGAACTCAATGATATTATTTGGAATGATTTGGACAAATTTGAGAATTTTTGAATGAATAGAGAACTAGTGATTATGTCCAAAGGCATTTTATTTAATGGAATTATTGAGGATAATTTATGGACTTTCATACAGATTCAAGAGCACCACTTGGAAGTACAGATCATCCTGGTTCCAACAAAATTTATTTGGGAATTTTCGGACAAGTATTATAGGAGATATGGATTTTCAAATTTGGAGCAAAATCTGGAATTAAATCTAAATAGTAAGTTTGAATTAGACAGTGGGCCCCACGGGTTTAAAATGGACCAGTGACATTCAAGCCACACGGGGCCACACGGTTCAGGGTTGTAACCGCATCTGATCCCGGAGCCACACCAGATACGAGTGACACACTTCTATGGCTGATGGTCGGGCCCCACCTGGTCTTTGTCTTCCTCGCGCCACCAACGCTGAAGTGCGTCGCGCGGTGGCGCCCGAAGGCGGCTACTCGCCGCAGCCCATTCCAGAGCACGGCGGCACTCCACCCTCACCGCCCCCACCTAAAAACTGATGAGGAACTCAGTGGTGCAGCCCTCGATAGCGATAGGTGGCCAGAAAGAGGCACCCGACGTTGGCGGCAGAACCTAGGGTTTTGGCCATGTCGGCCGGGCCCTACGGTGGGCTAGATTGGTCGGGAAAACTTCAGAAAGCTTCATAGAAGCATGGAGAACATGATTCTGGGCATAACAAGGAGAGAAAAGGTTTGGAATAAGGTGGTGACGATGGACCGATGAGGTGAAAATTGGCGGTTGTGGAAAAATGCTATTCCGGCTTGATTACTCGACGAAGCTCGATGATTTTTCTTTGAGGTTATGTGCCTGGTTGTGTAGAACAACAAATCTCACGTGCACAAGGAATAATCAACTGCAGAAAGGGAATTTCGCGCACGACCTAGCTCTGCTCATAACCAAAGCTCGTCGGAATAAATGGAAATACGGGGGCAAGGAGGCATGGTATGGGCTGAAATTTTGCGAGCACGTTCCACAAATATCTGCGCACTTTTTTCCTTCAAGGACCGAGGTGAGAAGAAGCTTGTACCACCGGGTCGATGGTGGAGCAGAGGCGCGGTGAAGAACTGGGGAAAATGGCGGCAGGCAAATCGCTTTGTCCACCGTTGGGGAGGATCAAACTGCACGAGGGATTGATCATACAGGTGCGCAAGACGTTGGTGAGGAAGTAGAGACAAAGAAAAATGATCAAACCCGAGTACCTTGGCTGTAATTCGGCTGGACAGAGAAGATTTCGGGTGGAGAGTAAAAATGGCGCTGGAACTCCACAAATGAAGAATTGGTCGACTCAGGGGTGTGGAGGGGGATAAGGAGGAGTCTTGGCCTTGCTGTAGGCAGCTGGAAGCATGCAGGCAGCGGCATGCACTTTGCATGGCGTGTGGTGTCACTTGGAGAGAAGGAACAACACATTTCTTAGGATGACAAGTGGGTCCCACCTCTCTCCCTCATCCTCATCCCGGCTCAATCAATTCTACCACCTAATTCAGTCAAAAATTTGCTAAATATTTGTGGGAAGGCTGGATTAATTATGTAGAGTTTGATTCTGAATTAAGATTGTTGATTTGACAATGTTTCATTTGAATTCAAACTTGAATTTGAATTTGAGATGAATTCAATGTAGCTATTGAATTATATAGCAAACTTGCTTCAACAATTATGAAAGTTTGCAGGGAGGCTATTTGAAATATTGGAAATCCAATGTTCAACTCAAATCTTCATGTTAACTTCATTTGAACAGTAGCTAAGTTTATTTTTTTGAATTCCCTCTTTTGGAGTTTGAATTAATTTGTTTTTCTCATTTCTTTTATATTCCTTTTTATCATTCAAAATCGTTAGTCCTAACTGAAGTTTGCATTATGGAAATTAGGGCTTTTACACATAGCTTTCGAAGTTGGTGATTTTGTGTATGTCAAGTGTCACCTATGTGAGGTCATAAGCGATTTTACGTTAAAGGCAAGTTGGCACATCGCTACATCGGACCATTCAAGATTTTGGACAAATGTGGAGAAGTGGCATATTGATTGGAGATGCCGACACATCTTTCTGATCTTCATGATGTGTTTTATGTTTCTCAACATAAGAAGTGCTTAAGGGTACTGAAAGAACTAGTACCAATGGATGAATTAGAGCTTAAGGAAGATTTGACTTATGCCGAGCAACCTATCAAAATTTTGGAGACAAAGGAGAGAGTCACAAGAACCAAGGTGATTTTTTTTTGCAAAGTACAATGGAAAATTCATACTGAATCCGAAGCAACTTGGGAGCGGGAAGAAGATCTCAAGAAAGAATTTTCCTATCTTTTTCCTTCTACGTATGTCGAAGTGTGGACCAGGACACTTCCCTCAGTACTACTAAGTAGTCCGCGAAGGTTCGTATTTGAATGGGGCGCTAATTAATATCAAGAACAAGAGGTGAACACAGAGAGTTTTACGTGGTCCGGGCTGCCTGAGCGTAATATCCTACTCCACGGGATGTGTGTTGATTGTATGGGCTTGAGTGTGTATGAGCTTAGCTGAGGTTGGCCTACTTTCTACCATGCAGCGCAACCCTTTTATATGCCAAGAACTGGCTGTTACAGTGTGTGCCTGGCCCGACAGGTGGCTCCGGCTATAATAAACTATCCTATACATGATCTATGATGTTAAGGATGGTTAATAGCGTGATAACGTGTCTTAACAGCAGCATTACAAGTCTTGATAGTCTGATCATATGTCATTAATATAGCATTAATGACACATTAACTAGGTCTTGTAACGACCAATTGATAGCCCTTGAATGTTCGTGCCGTTAAAGATCCCACTGTCTTCCTATTGTAGACTTAGGTCCGAGGGTGTAACACGTGGCAGCTCTGGAGCTTCGCTCTGTGGGGAGGCAGGTCCGGAGCTACTGGACACGTGGCAGCTTGTGAGCTTCCCTCTGTGGGGAGGCAGGTCCGGAGCTCCTAGACATGTGGCAGCACTGAAGCTTCATTCTGCGGGGAGGCAGGTCCGGAGCTACTAAACACGTAATAGCACTGGAGCCACCCTAAGGAGGGAGGCAGATTCGACACTGTGGGACACGTGTCGCCTCCGGAAGTCCACGATATTGGAAGGTGGAACTCGACACGTCTTCTTCTGGTATGAAGGGATAGCTGGTATACAGGGTATAGACAGTGGCCACCAGGCCCACCTCTGGTGAAATTGTGAGGTTTTGATGCCAGAGGTGTGGCCATTATCTCCCCCGCGCTGTTGTATTGACTTTCCTCTAGAGACACGTGATGTTTCTTGATTTGGTAGCTGAGACGCACAACGTGCAGATCTCACAAAATTGAAGGACGCCGGTTCCAGTTAAGATTTTCGTATCGGTTCCGTCGGACTTCTAACTTCTCATCATGACAATGGTTCACCTGGGGCAAATTTTTGACAATGTGTACCCAGGAACCCTTGACATTGGCGAGGTAACATCGCAGAGCGTGATTTTAGTCGAAATACAGTTGCCATCCAAGCATTGTGGAGGCTTACTAAAGGGAGAAAGTCTGCACGGGAAGAGAACCCCTTATGCTGTCATTTGATCTTTCACTTAGTTCTCTCCGCCCTTGCATCACTTTTTCCACTTCTGCTCCACATTGCGCCGATGGGGTTAGGACTTCCTCCCAGCAACATCAAGAGAGACAGTGAGTCGTCGAGAGTCTGCACCTACATGGGGTGGTCAAGTGACTCCTTCAAGAACTCGATTCGCTTCGGCAAGCTCCCCTTCAAGAAGGAAAGTGCTGGCGAGATCGTGTACTTCTCGGTTTTCGCCATGGTGGGACTCATCCCGCTATTCTCCAGCCTCTTGTTGATGTTGCTGGACTTCTACAGTTTGCAGCTCCACCACCTCGGCCACAACTCCTTCTTGCTGGTGGCGACTTTCGCCCATTTTTGCGAGATGTGGGTGGGTGTGCCACCCTGCATCGCGCTCTTCTGGACCTTCTTCACGGTCCGCACAACCAAGAAAGGGAATTAATTCCATGGCTTCTACTACTTCGTGGAGCGCAGGAATCCACCCTTCAAGTACTTGAAGTCATTTCCTTCCTGAAAGTGGGATGGCTTGAAGAAGGATTGGGTGATCATCAGGGTGCAACACCATGATAGGCTGGAGCTGCCTGGCGGCCTTCCCACCACTAACACCGACAATTGGGAGTTGCTCCCAAAGCTGACAGAAGAGTACAACCTGATCTCATCAAGGATCTAGAGTTGCGTGGAAGGAGGGGTGACTCCTCTAATGGTGATTGCAAACTTTGTGACCAACCGTTAGGCCCCGCCGAAGAAGAGGGAATGGCCTGCATGGGCATTCAGTGGAGAAATGGACCTACACCAGATTGATGTTAGTCTCTGGTAAAACCTGGATGAAAAGGCTTTGAAGCTTCATCTCAAAAAGTTGTACCATCAAACCATCAATCCCAATGACCTGACACCTCCAGCGGAGCTCCTGCCCCTGAACATGGTTCCAGAGGTCATGAGGGAGCTACGGAAAGAGATGTCAGAACTTGATGACTTGGGCGTTGTTGAGAGACGTAGGAGCACTCCGCCAACAGGGATTTCAATTCGCGAAGCTTCAGAGGGCAAGGCTCCTGTAGCTTCAAGCTAAAAGAAACATGACTCAAATCGAGGAAATGGCAAGGAGCCCGTTCACACCTCCAGTCGGAAGAGAAAGTTGACGCAGGTTGATGGTAGCTATGCCAGATCGACTCCGACGCAAACAGTTCCTCTGCCTTGGCCAAGCCTTGAGTTAGTGCTGGTTGTGCCTTCAGCACTGGCAAGTCCAGCTCCGATGGCAAGATCATCCTCGGATCTAGCGCCTGCAGTGGGAACTAGTTCCGGCAAGTCAACTCCGATCCTGGCGCCAACGATGGACTCTGTGTTCAGGGTCCCTTCTCAGATGGGGGAGGTCCCGACTGATGCGATGCTGGTGGCTGCTTCGAACTCCGACATTAGTCCGGAGCCTCTACCTCACTGGCGACGGTGGGTTCTGGCTCCGGCCATCCCAGAAAGAAGACATGTGCCGACTGGACTGACAACGTCCCTAGGTAAGGGCTGACTCTTTAGTTTGTGTTTTGATTTTTGCTTTTTCTTGAATTCTCTATCCTCTGTTTCCATAGTGTCGAGGAGAGGAACTGTTACTCTGGTGCCTACTGCAACCATAGAGACTGCGTGTGACACCCAGTTCCAAAAATGAACCAATCGTGAGTCATATGTGTGCCCAGGATGTTTAACACACATACACCAGTGATTCACAAATGATAAACAGATTATAACCAAGTCTCGAATAATAACACTAGTAATAGTACCTTCTTACAAACCAAAATAGTCTCGAATACAAGCTCTAATGAAACTACAGCGGAAAACTCTAAACACTAATACTCCAAACTCCACAAGCAAGCTTGACGGTGTGACACCCGGTTCCGAAAATGAACCAAGTGAACGCATATGTGTGCCCAGGTCATTCAGCACACATACACGAGTGCATTCACAAAAGAATATACAGAAAATTACCACAGAACAATATTAATTAACCATTTCTATTACAAAATTCACAATATCCTCAAATACAAGCTCTAATGAATAGTAATGACAAGTTCAACTAATGCAGCGGAAGTAACTAATTAAGCAACTAAGCAAAGGGATAGCGCGGCTCCAACACTCCATAGGCAAAGCTGACAGTAGACACGGCCTAGAACTCCACATTATCATCGTTATACTCCCAATCCTGACCCACAACTGTTGGTGGGGGAATTGCAAGGGTGAGTACATGTCGTACTCAGCAAGTGTGGAAAGTATGACATGTAGCTGATTCAAATGACGAGTATAATAATGGCTAAGTGCTGAAAAGTACATTAAAGCATTTGAAAAGCAGTACATATTAGTTGGATGTGAAGTAAACCCATCATAAACCATGTAATCATGATAATACCAGTCCATATTCATTACCATCATTCATATTCCATATTTCTCATTACCAATAACCATAATCAATATCAGAATTTAATCCATAACCAGCATAACAATATTATTAACCATAACCATTACCATACCATCCATCCCAAAAACCATCTCAATACCAAGTTTTCTCTAATCGTGTGATGGTCCAGGTTGCTCATAACCGGGAGAACGGCTATCATGATAGTTTTTAGACACACTCTGCAGAGGTTGTACCACTTTACCCACATGTTTGTGATTTCATCACCTTTTGATGACTATAGAATCTCAATTGTGTCGTCTCACACTTCCTTAGGTGTGTGGCCAAGAGATCACAAAATAGCCTTTACAAAGGTATTACAACCCTATTTAGACCCCACTGAGGTTTCACCAGTGGTGATGTCTCCCACAGAGCACATCTTCAACCAAGGTCCCCCTCTTGAGCCATTCGGATCCTAGGGTAGTCCCACCACTCATCAACAAACCCAATTCGACTACCCCTTCCCCAAGCAACCTTAATGGTCCAAATAGCACTCACAAAGCCATAATTAATCAGCTACGCTGCACCCATACTTGGCCTCGTGGTGGCATCGTAAATCCTGGATGGTCGCTCCACGAACCGGTCCTTAGATCTAATGCAAGCAAACCACCATAACTTCCAACCCATCGACATACCAGCTTGCTTAGATCACCCATTACCATACAATATTAACCAGTCCATGTTAATCATAATCTCATAAATGCATAATTAAGTTATGTGGTATAGTTTTGTTCCATCCCAAATAATTAAGCGAAACAACAAGGTAAAAAGCCCTTCCTGACTCTCTACCATGAATTCCAGATGACAAGGGTGGTTAAACAAATCTAGTAAACTTTCTATCATAGGATTCCCATCAAATTGACACAAGCATGCAGTTTTGCAAACAAAACATTTATTTCAAAACATGATCAATATGCTTCAAGGACACTTGCCCTGCTCTTGTGCTTGATTGGGATCAAAGACTTCAAACTCCTGGTGCTGGAGATCCTCCGTGACACTCTCTAGCACAAATCTGTCTAATCCGCACAATAAACATACAAGACAAGAAACACAATCAAAGAGTGCACAAACATTACTCAATATGACATGATATGCATGATTAATGCAAATGCGTGGTGTAACTTGTTAATGAGTCATTTTTAATGATCACTAACTAATTTTGATAGCTTTTAACAAGTTTATACAGGTTCAGATTTGGTTTGGTCTAATCTTGGAATTAATTCAACACAATTTAACAAGGAAAATCGGACTAGTCTGTTGGGAACCGAACAAGTCCGCACTTCGCAGAACTAGCGAACTAGGGTTTTCTAGATCGACATGAATTTGGAGAAATGGGGTTGATTCACGTAAGGAAAAGGAAGTAGAAGATATACCAGGTGTTTAAAACTCCAATGTATCAAGGATCTTAGAGGCAACAGTTGGATCTTGACGATCTAGGGTTGATGAAGAACTTGATTGTGGACTGTTGACGAAGAACGCAAAGTTGATGGAGATCTTGATCTTCTTTCGTTTCCTCCTCCTCTTCTTCTTGCTCTAGATCTACTTCTCCCTCCTTGCTGCCGGCTATTCAAGAGTTAGATGGATTTCAAGTTTGAAATTAGTGGAGGTCAGTTTAGAGTCCCACATGGGCTTTACAAAATTAGGCACGACGTCCCTAGGCCCACTTTACGTAAAACTCAAGAAACAAGTCATGATACAGAAGATTAACTCGGAGTCGCGATTTATCAGACAAGTCGGAAAAGGGGTCGGACTAGTCCGAAGTTAGACAGAGAGTAATCGGACAAGTCCGTACTGGACATCGGACAAGTCCGAACTTATCCAGAGGGTATAAACAGACAAGTCTGGCCAAAATCGGACAAGTTCGACTTTAGTCAGAGATAAAACGGATAAGCCCGCAGGCATACCGGACTAGTCCAGACAAGTCCAGGGACATAGAAAATTTTCAAGGAATTGGAACACCAGACTAGTCCGCACAGGACCGGACAAGTCCGAAAGTGTCCAGAGGGAAAACAGACTAGTCCGTAGCAAAACGGACAAGTCCGAAGGAAGTTAGAGAAAAATCGAACTAGTCCGCACCAAAATCGGACTAGTTCGCACTTTCCAGAATTCTTAAGTGAGGTTTTGTTTATAATTTATTTTAAACTTGTTCCTTTTTATGTTGCTCAATGTTAAACATATATTAGAATGTATGCAATGCATGACGAATGAAAATGAGGGTGTTACAAACCTACCTCCCTTAAAATGAATCTCGCCCTCGAGATTCGATGGAGAAGAGAAGAGATAGGGAAATTCCTTCTTGAGATCATCCTCCAACTCCCATTTTGCTTTCAATTCTGTGTGATTCTTCCATTGAACTTTACACCATTTGATGATCTTGTTCCTTGTGACCCTCTCCTTGGTTTCCAAGATTTTTATAGGTTGCTCGACATAAGTCCTATCTTCCTCTAGTTCAAATTCTTCCATTGGCACTTGTTCTTCCGGTACCCTTAAACACTTCTTGAGCTGGGAAACATGAAAGACATCATGAACATCTGAAAGATGAGCTGGCATCTCCAACTTATACGCTACTTCTCCTCTTTTGTCCGAAATCTTGAATGGCCCAATATAGCGAGGTGCTAGCTTGCCTCTTATGTTAAACCTTTTATGACCTCTCAGGGGTGACACCTTGAGATATACGAAGTCTCCCACTTCAAAGGCTAATTTCCTTCTCCTATTGTCCGCATAGCCTTTTTGCCTTGATTGAGTAGCCCTCAAGTTTTCATGAATAATCTAAACTTGCTTTTCAGCTTCTAGCAACACATCCGGACTATATACTTGAGTTTCTCCTGTCTCATTCCAAAACAAATGCGTCCTACACTTCCTTCTATATAGTGCTTCATATGGTGACATCTTCAAACTTGCTTGGTAGCTATTGTTGTATGAGAATTTCGCATATGGCAAGCTCTTGTCCCAACTCTTCCCATGCTTCAAGGCACAAGCTCTTAGCATGTCCTCCAATATCTGATTGGTCCTCCCAGTTTGTCCATCCGTTTGAGGTTGATATGCTGAGCTAAAATTCAACCTTGTTCCCAATGCTTCGTGCAATTTCTGCCAATATCTGGAGGTAAATTGAGAACCTCTATCCGACACTATCCTCTTTGGAACTCCATGCAAACATACTATTCTTCCCATAGACAGTTCCACCAAATTTTCTCCATTAAATGTGGTCTTGACGGGAATAAAGTGACCTGATTTGTCAACCGATCCACAATTACCCATATTAAGTGATAACCGGACTGTGTACGTGGCAATCCAACTATAAAGTCCATACCGATTTCTTCTCGCTTCCATTATGGAATCTTCAATGGCTGCAATAGTCCAGCTGGCCTTTGAGGTTTTGCATTGACTCGTTGGCACACATCACACAATGCTACATATTCAGCTATGTCCTTCTTCATGCTAGCCCGCCAATAACATGTCTTTAAGTCCTTGTACAGCTTCTTACAATCGGGATGAATTGAGTAAGGTGAGTCATGTGCCTCCTTTTGTTTTGTCTCCCGAATGTGCTTCACGCTGGGCACGGCGATCCTTTTTCCAAGCCATAGGGTACCATGTTCATCCTCATCAAACCTGAATTCCCTTCCTTCTTGGGTCATTTCCTTGATTTCTTGGATTTCCTCATCCTTCTTTTGGCCCTCTCAAATTTTTTCCTCCAATGTCGGATTTAACTCCATTATTCCCATCCCATTCACAATTCCAAGATTCAACCGTTCGAACTCCCTACATAACTTAGATGGCAATTCTTGAACTGCGAGTTGATGACTTACTCCTTTTCCACTCAAGGCATCGGCGACTACATTGGCTTTTCCCAGATGATAATTGATTCCCAAATCATAATCCTTGATGAGCTCCAACCACCTTTGTTGCCTCAAACTCAAGTCCGTTTGTGTGAATATGTACTTAAGACTCTTATGATCCATGTAAATTTCACACCTATGACCAAGGATGTAGTGTCTCCAAATCTTCAATGCGTGTCCCATGGCTGCGAGTTCCAAATAATGCATTTAGTAATTCTGCTCATGCTTCTTCAATTGTCTCGATGCGTAGGCAACCACTTTCCCTTCTTGCATCAATACACATCCAAGTCCTTGTCTCTATGCATCACAATATATATCAACGCTCTTGCTCACGTCCTGCAAATAAAAACTGGGGCTATTGTGAACCTTTTCTTCAACTCCTCAAAACTTTGTTGACAAGCTTGAGTCCATTGGAACGCTTTCCCTTTCATTAGCAGCTCCATCATTGGCTTGGCTATCTTGGAAAAGTCCTTGATGAATCGATGGTAATATCCAGCCATTCCAAGAAAACTTCGGATCTCCTTTACTTTCTGCGGGGGTTCCCATTTTAGCACATCCCTCACTTTTCCTGGGTCGACCGATACTCCTCCTCCTGAGATGATATGACTCAAAAACGACACCTCTTTCAACCAAAACTGGCACTTGCTAGATTTGGCTTATAATTGATGCTCTCTCAATTTCTGCAACGTAACCCTCAAGTGTTCCTCATGTTCCTTCTCATCCTTCGAGTAGATCATAATGTCATCAATGAACACCACAACAAACTTGTCCAAAGTACTCCATGAAGACCTTATTCATGAGGTACATAAAGTAGGTAGGCGCATTCGTCAATCCAAAGGACATCATGGTGTACTCATAGGATCCATACCGTGTCCTAAAAGTTGTCTTGGGTATGTCTGACGGTCTGATCTTCATTTGAAAGTATCTCGACCTCAAATCAATCTTGGAGAAAACACATGCACCCTTCATCTAATCAACCAAGTTTTCTATGCGGGGTAAGGTGTACTTGTTCTTGATGGTCACTTCATTGAGAGCTCGGTAATCTATGCACATACTTTGCAACCCATCCTTCTTGTCCACAAACAGCACGGGCGCTCCCCAAGGTGAAGAACTGGGGCGAATAAAACCCTTCTCTAGTTGCTCTTGAATCTGCTTCTTGAGCTCCACTAATTCCTTGGGAGGCATCCTATATGGCCTCTTAGCTATAGGTGCAGTTCCAGGTATTAAATCAATAATGAACTCAATGTCTCGATCAGGCGGCATATCGGGCAACTCATTCGGGAACACATTAAAAAATTCACACACCACCGGAATCTCCTCAATTGTGGCACCGTCCATGTGGTTCAGCTCCATTTGCTTTGGTGCGTATTGAGATGCTTCAAACTCTATGGTGATCCCTTCCTCACTGGTCAACTTCACCATCTTCGTGGCACACTCAATAACTCTATTATGCTTCCTCAATCAGTCCATACCAAGTATAATGTCCAATCCTTGAGAATCCAAAACAATGAGGTTGGCAGAGAAGTCTACCCCCTTATTCTAAGGCTTACTGTTGGACATACTATATTTGTCCTCATCTCTCCTCCAGGAGACTTAACCAATAGCATAAACTTCATATGAGAGATAGGTAAACTATACATGGCAACATATTTCGATGCAATGAATGAATGCGATGCTCCAAAATAAAATAACATAGTCGCCGGGTTGGAGTTTGCGAGAAACATACCAATCACCACGTCATCCGCTTGTTGAGCATCCTCCGTATAGACATGGTTCACATTGCCACAAGCAAAATTCTGCAGTCCACGGTTTCCTTGTGGTGATCCTCCATTGGGTCTTGGGTTTTGTCTTGGTGCATTGCTTCGTTGACCAAGGCCTAACTTAGGACATTGATGCACAAAGTGTCCAACTTCCACAAATATAGCACTTTTTTGCTGCACCAGAATAATTGTGACGAGCTTGGTTCTGAACATTTGCACCAGGAAAGATGGCATGAGGTGCATAAGACATTGGAGGCCTAGGTTCTTACATAACAGAGCGTTGTTGCACAATATGAGTTTGGCACGGTGCATAACCAGGGCGATGAGCAGACGCGGAGGAGCTAAAATAAGGCCCATTGGGTGGTGCAAAGCGAGGGTGCACATTACTTCCTTGTTGCTGTCCTTGGTATGGCGCCTTCCTCTTGTTGTGTTGCTCCATCTCACGAACCTTTTTCTCCACAATAATTGCTTTGTCCACAAGCTTCTTTAAGTTGGCATAGTCACAATTGAGCGGTTGCACTTGGATCTCATTGTTCAAGCCCCTCATGAACAAGTATTGCTTCCGGCTATCACAGCTCACATCCTCAGGCGCATACCTTGAGAGTTGAGTGAATTTATTGAGATATTCACCCACACTCGATCTTCCTTGCCTCATGTTCTCAAACTCTTGCCTCTTCAAAATCATAACACCTTCCAACACATAATGAGAACGGAATCTCTCCTTGAATTCGTCTCAAGTAATCCTCTCCTGGTTTTCATGGGCATTGCATAAAGAATCCCACTAATCCGCAGCTGCTCCAACAAGTTGATGAGATGCAAAGAGCACCTTCTCCCGGTCGCAACATTGGACAATAGATAGCTTCTTGTTCACGGACTTGAGCCAATCATCAGCATCCATAGGGTTAGCGGCTTGAGCAAAGGTTGGTGGCCTAGTCCTCATAAACTCTCCCAACCGGTTATGAGAAGGTGGGGTGGCGGTGGGGGCATGTGGGGCTGATTGTTGGGGTTACCAGCCTGCAGCGGTCCTATAGTTTGTATCTTGGTCTGGATGAGCTTGTTTTGCATAGCCAAGAGCTGCTCAATATTGATAGCTCTCTGAACAAGTCCTTGTCCATTGTTGTTCCGGGGTGCTCCATTGTTCTCCTCCTCATCATTACCATTCCTCTGGTTGCGAGTCCTCACCATTTGAAGAAAAGCAATAGGTAAGAATTTAGAAGACGTCCCCAACTATATGCATCATGGGATATGAACTAAGCAACTAGCTATACTAGCCTACATGGATATGGCAATGCTAAAGCATCCCAAAATCCTCTATTAAGCACACAAGCAAACAATATATAGCAAACAACACACCAAACAATAATACATCAATTCTTGAGAGCCCCTATGTGCTCTAAAGTGTCCATTCTATCTAGGCTGCATCCTACGGTCAACATGTGGCTCTAATACCAATTTGTGACACCCGGTTCCAAAAATGAAGCAAGTGGACGTCCTGGGCCCACATCTGCGTTCACTTGGTTCATTTTTGGAACCGGGTGTCACGGACGGTAACACGCGCGTCTAGAACTCCTCAAAAACATCTTGGTACTCCACATTGTCACTTACGTATGAATTTGTTGGGGAAATAGCAAGGGCTAGCACATGTCGTACTCAGCAAGTGTTGGAAAGTATGACATGTAGCTTAAATAAGGAATGATAATAAAACGGGCTAATTGCATAGAAGTACATTCAAAACAGTGGAAAATGCAATTATATGATCGTTAAGTGAGGTCCTTCCCAAAATAACCACAATAACATTCATTTCGTGTCCAATATCATAATTCCAACATAAATAAACCAAATCATCATTATTATGCCATATTCAACTCATAACTGCTTATATGTCTCAATTTCATCAATTCCATATACCAACGCTAATTAATAAACCATTACCAATTCTCAATTCAATTCCAGCCAATAAACCATGTTCAAGGTCCCAATTCTAATCATGTGAGGGTCCAGGTTGCTCATGTCCGGGAGCACGGCTATCATGATAGTTTTTCACACACTATTCAGAGGTTGTACCACTATACCCGCAAGTCTATGATTTCATCACCTTTTGATGACTAAGGAACTGCAATTATGCCGTCTCACACTTCCTTAGGTGTGTGGCCAAGAGATCACCAAATAGCCTTTACAAAGTGATTACTAGCATACTTAGACCCCACTGAGGTTTCACTGGTGGTGATGTCTCCGACTGAGCACATCCAACCATGGGCCCCTCTTGAGCCATTTAGATCCCAGGGTAGTTCCACCAATCTCTACAAACCCATCCGACTACCTCTTCGCTGAGCATTCTTATTGGTCCAAATAGTACTAGCAAAACACTATTTAGTCAGCTAAGCTGCACCCATACTTGGCCCTGTGGTGGCACTGTAAATCCTGGATGGTCGCTCCACGAACCGGTCCTTAGATCTAAAGCAAGCAAAACCACCAAAATAGTCCAACCCATTCCACAATATCGACTTGCTTAGATCCCTAGGCACCATGTTGCTAAAGGGTCATAATTATCAATTCTCATCATTCATGTGTTCAATAGTTCATAATTAAGCAATATGATTATTTTCCCATACCCAATTGAGTATAGCGAAGCGAAAAGTGTAAAATACCCTTCCCGACTCTCTACATAGTGTTCAAGCGAGAAGGGTGGTCATACAAAACTAGTAAACTCCTACAATCGTGTTTTCCCATCAATTGACACAAGCATGCAATTTTGCAAACAAAACATTTAAAAACCTGGATCAGAATGATCAAGGACACTTGCCTTGCTCTTGATCTTGGTTTGGATCGAATGCTTTGAAGTTCTAGTTCTTCAGGCCCTTGAAAGCACTCCCTACAGCGAGACCTTCTATTCTGCACGACAAACATGCAAAATAACAATTACAGTCAAATAATGCTCATATATTACTCAATATGCCATGATATGCATGATTAATGCAATTTTGAAGTAAAACTTGTTAATGAGTTACAATTAATGTTTACTAACTAGTTACAATAGTTTCTAACAAGTTTGAACAAGTTTGGAATTGATTTGAGTCAATTTGGATTAAATTCATCATAATACAGATTCAGACACCGGACAAGTCCGGTATAGGGCCCGGCCTAGTCCACCCTAAACGGGACTGCAGAGTTAGGGTTTTCTGATCAGTGGGGTTTTACGGTTAAATTTTCTTGGAACTTAAATGTAGAGGGTGTACCACATGTTTAGAGATCCAAGGGTCGAAGATTGGATGCAACACTTGAATCTTGATGTTTTGGGGTTGATGAGGTGAGTTGATGAGGTTTGATGATGAAGAACGTCAATTGTCGAAAAGTTGATGGAGATCAATCTTAACTGATCCTTCTACCTTGTTTCCTCCTTCTCCTTGCTCCTGGGCTCCTTCTTGATGGTGGCACAAGGCAAAGGATGGTAGCAAGGGTTTTTCTCAAAGGTTGGAGAGGTGAGGGTGTTGGGTTGTTTATATCGGGGTTGAGAGTAGGGTTTTGGGGTGAATTCCAAGTGGATTTTGGTGGGGGCGTTTGGATGGACCAACAAGTCCGTTTGGCAACAGAAAGGGTTTTCGGACAAGTCTGGTATCTGTGGCTGGACAAGTCTGGGGTTGTAAATCCAAAGCCTTTCAGATTGAAATTTTTACAAATCGGACTAGTCCCCTTGGAATCACACAAGTCCGGGGAAACTTCAGAAGCTCAACTGGACTAGTATGTGCAATGTGCCAGCCAAGCTAGGCTCTGAAGAAGACTGAATTTTCTGAATACAAGGGGAATACCTAACTAGTCCGAGGTTATGGCCGGACAAGTCCGCACCCTGATAGACCTAAATTCCTGATTATGCCTAAATTCATTTTAAATCTTACTCCTTTTAAAGTTGCTTTATGAGGATGTATGCATTCCATTATGCATGAAAATGAGGGTGTTACAAACCTACCCCCCTTAAAATGAATCTCACCCTCGAGATTCAACATGGAAGGAAAGATATAGAGAAATTCCTTCTTGAGATCTTCTTCTCGCTCCCAAGTTGCTTCCCATTCTGTATGATGCTTCCATTGCACCTTGCACCATCTAAGCACCTTGTTCCTTGGTGTCCAAAATTTTGACAGGTTGCTCAGCATAGGTCAAATCTTCCTCAAGCTCCAATTCTTCCATCGGCATTTGCTCTTCCAGAACACTCAAACACTTCTTGAGCTGATAAACATGGAACAAATCATGATAATCAGAAATATGTGCTGATGCTTCCAGCTTATAGGCTACTTCACCTCATCTGTCCAAAATCTTGTAGTTCTTGCCGATTGTCTGAACTTGCTTTTCGGCATCCTGGATCACGTCAGGTCCAAATACTTGAGTTTCCCCTGCTTCATTCCAAAACAAGGGTGTTCTACACCTTCACCCATATATACAATGCTTCATATGGTGACATCTTCAAGCTTGCTTGATAACTGTTGTTGTCGGAAAATTTAGCATATGGCAACCTCTTGTCCCAACTTCCTCCATACTTAAGCGCACAAGCTCTTAACATGTCTTCTCATATCTGATTCGTTCTCTCGGTCTGTCCATCCGTTTGAGGGTGATATGCAGAACTGAAATAAAATTGAGGTCCCATAGACTCGTGCAACTTTTGCTAGAACCTTGAGGTAAACAGAGAACCTCTATCAGACACTATCTTCTTTGGCGCTACATGTAAACATACTATTCTTCCCATGTTCAATTCGGCCAACTTCACTCCACTATAGGTAGTCTTGACAAGAATGAAATGCGCTGATTTCATCAACCAATCCATCATAACCCATATTCAGTCATAACTTGATGAAATGTGAGGCAAACAAACTATAAAATCCATATCAACCTCTTTCCACTTCCAGTCTAGAATCTTCAACGGCTGCAATAATCCAGCTGGCCTTTGATGTTCAGCTTTTACTTGTTGGCACACATCACATAATGCGACATATTTAGCTATGTCCTTCATCATACCATCCCACCAGTAGCGTGTCTTTAGATCATTATACATCTTCGTACAGTAAGGATGGATAAGTAAAGCGAGTCATGTGCCTCCTTTAATATCAACTGTCGGAGTCGCTTCTCATTAGGCACCACAATCCGTTTTTCAAACCATAGAGTACATTATTCATCCTCATTAGATCTGAATTCTCTTCCTTCTTGGGTCATTTACTTTATTTCTTGGATTCCCTTATCCTTGGTCTGACCTTCACTTATCTCTTGTTCTATGGTTGGATTCACTTCCATTGCTCCCATCTCATTCACAAATCTAAGATTTATTCATTCAAACTCCTTGCATAGTTCGGATGGCAATTCCCTAATGGTGAGCTGGTGGCTTGCTCCCTTTCGACTCAAAACATCGGTCACTACGTTGGCTTTTCCTGGATGATAATTGATTCCCACATTGTAATCCTTACCGAGTTCCCACCGTCCTTGATGCCTAAAATTCATAGACTCTAATGATCCGTGTAAATTTCACATCTATGGCCAAGAACGTAATGTCTCCAAATCTTCAACGCATGAATTATGGATGCATGTTCGAGATCATTCATAGGACAATTTTGCTCATGTTTCTTCAATTGTCTGGATGCATAAGCTACTACTCGGCCTTCTTGCATCAATACACAACTAAGTCCTTGTTTTAATGCATCGCAATAGATATCGAAGCTCTTGCTCACATTTGGCAATACCAACACATGTGTTGTTGTCAATATCTTCGTTAGCTCCTCAAAACTGTCCTGACAAGATTGAGTATACTTAAAAGATTTCTCCTTCATTAATAGTTCAGTCATGGGCGTCGCTATCTTGGAAATGTCCTTGATGAACAAACGATAATATCCAGCCATTCAAAGAAAACTTCTTTTCTCCTTCATGTTCTGCGACGGTTCCCACTTTAGCACATTCTAACCTTTCTTGGGTCCACTGAACTTCCTCCGCCAGATATGATATGGACTAGGAATGATATCTCCCTCGACCAGAATTGTCACTTATTAAACTTCGCACACAACTGGTGCTCTCTCAATTTCTGCAACATCAACCTTAAATGCTCTTCGTGCTCCTCTTCACTTTTCGAGTAGATCATAATGTCATCTATGAACAATACCACAAACTTATCCAAATACTGCATGAAAACCTTGTTCATAAGGTACATGAAGTATGCGGGTTCATTAGTCAATCCAAATGACATGACCTTGTACTCATAGGATCCATACCGTGTCCTGAAAGCTGTTTTGGGTATTTCTGATGGTCTATTCTTCATTTGGAAATATCCCCACCAAAGGTCAATTTTAGAGAATATTTAGGCTCCCTTCATCTGGTCAAACAGATCCTCTATGCGAGGCAACGTGTACTTATTCTTGATCGTCACCTTGTTGAGAGACTAGTAATCCACACACATTCTTTGGGATCCATCTTTCTTATCTACAGAAAGCACTGGGGCACCCCATGGAGACGAACTTGGGCGTATAAAACCCTTCTGTCGGTGGTTGAATCCGGTAGATCTCCCGACACTACTGTTGGTAGTTCGTGGATTTTGTAGTTCGGTAGAGGGCGCGTAGAGATTCAAGAAGGTGAAGGCAAGTTGACACAGATGTTTACGTGGTTCGGGCCGCCTGAGCGTAATACCCTACTCCACGGTGTGTGTTGATGTTGTATTGAGTGAGTGAGTATGTGTGAGAGCGTAAGTGTCTCCCGAGCTCAGAGAGAGTCCAAAGAGGTCCTGAGCGTAATACCGGTCGTTACACAGTTAGCCTAGGCCGACAAGTGGCCTTGGCGGTTACTAATGTTTGATACACAATTAATAAGATTGATTACCCTTAATAGTGTGGTAACGGGCCTTGACTGCGCCGTTACTGGTATTAAGGGCCTTTCGATCGTGTGTCATTAATATGATATTAATGACACTTCATCAGGTCCTGAAGTCCTTGATTGCCCCTTGAAGGTCCAAGCTGTTGGGGGTCCACCAGCCTGATTGTTGAAGTTGAAGGTCCGGCGGTTCAGACAGGTGGCAGCTCCGAAGCTTACCGTCGTGGATGGGTAGGTCCAGTGCTGTTGGACACGAGTCGGTATCAGAGCTTCCCTCTGTCTGGGGTTATGTCTGGGGGTGCCATACTGGTATCTAGTCCAGAGCTTTCCCATATGTGGGCGATAGTTCCGGTCTTATGATACACGTGGCGGCCCTGGGACTAACCATGTCGGGGAAGCAGGTCCAGTTATGGCTGACATGTGGGGCCTTCGGAGGTCTTCAAATCTGGTAGATGGAGTTTCCTTATGATCTTTGCGATCCCAAGGGGTATCCGGTATGCAGGGTACCGACACCTTCCCTAGTTGCTCTTGAATCTGCTTCATGAGCTCTGCTAATTCCTTAGGAGGCATCCTATATGGCCTCTTTGCGATAGGTGCAGTTCCAAGTATTAAATCAATGACGAACTCGATGTCACAATCAGGTGGCATACTTGGCAATTCCTCAGGAAACACATCTGGGTACTAAAAAAACTGGGATTTCCTCCAAAGTTACTTCTTATGCATGATTTACCATTGCCTTCTTAGTTGTCGGCTGCACCGCCTTGAATTCTATGCTGACCCCTTCCTCATTCGTCAATTGCATTGCCCGAGTAGCGCTCTGAATTACTCCATTATGCTTCCTTAGACAATCCATTCCAAGTATGATGTCAAAGCCTTGTGAATTCCGAACTATATGGTTGGCGAGGAAATCTACTCCCCTTCTGGAAATACTTACTTTTGGACATACTATATTTGTCCTCATCTCAAGGTATACTTTAGGTACGATATGGGTGTGCTATGCTTTGCAACATACTTTGATGAGATTAATGAATGGGATGCTCCAGAATCTAATAATTGTAAGACCTATGTGTGCTGAATACATTGGCTTGTAGTGAATACACTTGGCTTTGATGATAAAAATTTTAAATATCACCAAAACACCTTTTTATCAAGGTCCGACTCGAGCTCCGAGCTATAGCAAGGTCCGACGGTAGGTCCGACTTGTTTTGGGTAGCTCCGGCTATGTTAGATGCTAGGTCCGGCATCTTGGTAAGATCCGACTAGCTTTGGTTAGCTCCGGTGAGCTTTATCTTTAGCTCCGGCATGTTTTTGATAGCTCCGGCATATACTTGATAGCACCGGCATGCTTTTTCTAAGCTCCAACGTACATTGTCTAGCTCCGGTTTTGGGTTGACTAGGTTTGACTAGTTTTTGGTAAGCTCCGGTGCTAGGATTTACTAGTTTTGATAAGCTCCGGCAGGTGCTTCATTGTACTAGTAAGCTCTGGGTCAAGCTCCGGCTTGCTGTGAGATGGTCCGGAACTTGACCGCAATACTTTTGCTTTTCATTTGCAATGTTTCGTACTTTCTTTACATTGTTGGAAAGTTTGCTTAGTATTCTTTTACTATGTTTTTGGTGCATTTTGGTTTAATACGGTTGATATCGTGTTACTATGGTTTTGCAACATGCTTATGTGAGGTTCTCACGTAAGGTGTTGTGTTCGGAACTAACTTGAGTCAAGTCGAGACTTGGGCTCGTATGGATTGGTTGTTTGTTCATGTGTAGGTGTTTCTTGAGTTTAAGTCATGGCTGGTGACAGGATCCATTGGACTAGTCTCAGGAGGAGATGAGGTTCCAACAACCAAGTTCGGGAGAAACTGTGGTTGAGCGGGTCAGGAGGTCGTGCAGGATGACTGAATCAAGGGCAGTGCATATGAAGGTCAAAGGAAGGTGTTCGCACGTATGCATGAGGTGCATGACGTGGCAATATGCTTCTAAAGACGGATTATGGAAGGAAGATCTGATCGGAAGGATCGGATGGTATTGGTTGAAGACTTAGGCTGCTAGCTGAGTCGGTTATGGCTTGGTATGGAAAGTATCAAGTTAGTTATGTTAGGATTTCGTGTGTGTCACGAATTTGAGTTGTTTAGGAATGTGGGATACGTTCCTTAGCTGTTTGGAAGTCTTAAGATTGCTTCTATCTGCGTATAGAAGAATCTTGAGCAGTTATGGAAATTTAGGATTCGTAATCTGAGTAGGATTGGAGTCCTAGTTGATATTGGGTAGGCCTAAGGGCTGGTTATATAAGTAAGGGAAGGCCAAAGCTCGTGGTAGACGACTTTGGGGCTGTTCCTCTTGTGTTCTATTGAATAAAATTCATAGTTTGAAGGAACTTTTGTGCCTTGTTCGTCCGACTTGTTCCAGACAAGTTTTACTCGTCGAGTTTCTGGACAGCACTACCTTTCGTTGGTGGTATTATCATAACTCGAGTTTTATAGATCCAATTGACGTGATTCTTTTTGGGTTGTCTTCAAAACTTGATTGTCTATCATCTGTCAAAATTTCACGGTCATTGGATTTGTAGTTTCTGAGCTACACGAGTTTCATTGCAGCATTCCATAAACTGTTTTTCTCGGTTAGGTCGATTGACCATAGTCTGATCTTTCTATCATAACTTGAGTTTTTCTCGACGGATTTGAGTAATTCTTTTTGTGTTGTCTTCGTGACTTGATTCTCTCTGATATCTATCACTTTTTTCATGGTCAAACACGTTTAGATTAGTCTCATACACGATTTCTTTAACAAGATCGTTTTTCTACCGAAGGGATTAGGGTTTTATTGTTTCCGCTGCGTAAGATTTTTAAATCTACCATTCACCCCCCCTCTGGTAGCTTTTCACGTGCTCTTCGATCCTACAATTGGTATCAGAGCCACGTTGCTCTAATCTTTGTGATTTGCACGTGTTTTTGACTAATCATCATGGAGAAGTACTCCGCCAAACCTTGTGTGTTTGCTGGTATTGATTTTCAGGTTTGGAAGGCACACATGGAGGCTTTTATCCAGGCACAAGGCTTTGCAATATGGGAGAAGGTGTATAAGCCTTATGAAGTGCCACCCAATGATCAAGTCACGGCCACAAACCTACGGGACGTCGACAACAACAACAAAGCCCGAAACTTGATCATCCAAGGACTCACTCAGAGCGACTTTGATCGTGTCGTGCACCTCCAGTCAGCATACGATGTTTGGAGAGCTCTCTGTGATTATCATGAAGGCTCCAACACAATCAAGGAGGTCAAACAAGATATGTTCAAAAAGGAATATATGCGTTTTGAGATGCAACCAGATCGAAGAATTTCCAAAAGACGAGTTGGCACTCATCTCTACTAGATTCTCAAAAGCATTGCAAAATGTGAGAACTAGAAGGAGAGGAAGCTCCAGACCTCAACGCTATTTTGAATGTGGTAAAACAGGACACTTTCGTACAGAATGCCCTAACCTTTCAGGTCCGACCACCCAGGGAGAAAAACAAAGCAAGGTCCGGACCTCCTTGGAAATTCCAACAAGAAAAAGAAGGGTACCATAGGACGCAAGATGATTAACAGTTTCATCACCGCACTTCAAGAACTTAGTTCAAGTGATGTAGACTTTGAAAGTGATGAAGATGATGACGATCTGGCCAACTTATGCTTCATGGCGGGCAAAACAAGATCAAGATCAAGTCAAGAGGATGCAGAACACAACAGTGAAGATGATGAGGTATGTTCTACCTACAATGAAATGTGTGATGCTATTTCTCGTGCAACTATTATTGCCAAGAAAAAGGACAAAAAGCTTAGGGATAATGCTGCTAAAATTGAATCACTAGAATCTGAAATTAACCGTTTAAAAACCTTGATTCCTAGTGATGATGCATGTCCCTCATGTGACTTAATCTATGAACAATTGTCCACATTGAGAAGTGCACACTCCTCCACTCTAGATAGACTTGATAAAGAAATTGAAAAGAACAAAGAGCTTGCTGCACTTAATGATAAAAACTTGAAAGATGCTAGCTGTTCTACAATTGATTTGCATTGTTCTACTTGTGATGATCTTGATAAGAAACTGCAGGATGCTATGAATGAAATTTCTATATTGAACAATGCTTTACATTCTCATGAAGTTAAATTTTGTTCCAATTGCAAACTAAAAGGAAAAACTTCATGTGAAAATTGCCTTGATCTGTCCAATAAACTTGACAACATGCACAGGACATTAGATCGGTTTTGTAATGGGAATAAGAACCTAAACTTGCTGCTGAATTCTTCCAAGTCTTGCAATAATAAAACTGGTTTAGGTTTTGATTCTCATGCTCATGCTAAGGCACATCCACCTAAAATTGTGAAGTCATTAGAAAGTGGTTTGATTTAAACAGTTCCTAAACAAAAAGGAGTGGTTTTCAAATCTGCAGGATTGTTGCCTCATTCGGTTTCAAATAAAAATATTGCTTGCTCATCTAGACACGAAAACAAAGTTAAATTTCATTGTACCTTCTGTGGTAGAGATGGTCATGTCATAGATTTTTGTTATAGACTAGCTAAGCAACAGAAAAAGGAAAGAAAAATTACTAGATCTTATAACTCTCATGCAATTAGAAAAACACAACCTGCTTTAGTGAGTCAGAAATTTGAAAAGGTAGCTTCCGGACCTTCTGGTAAGAAATCCGCAAAAGCAGCTCCGATAGTTCCGATAGCTCCGAGAGCTCCTGGACCTTCTGTTGTTTCCTTTGGAACTTCAGCTTTTGTTTCCGGAGCTTCAGCCTAGTCTTTTGGAACTGCTGCTTTTACCTCCGAAGCTATTGGTTCTTGTGCTAAAAGAGTTAATAATAGAAAACCTCAAACTTCGACTCATAAACCTGCTGCTTTATCTCAGCTTTCGCGTGATTTTCCTACTGCACGTCGTGTGACTCGGTACTGGATACCTAAATGCTTTTTGACTAACCCCAGTATCGAGTCATCGACGTATTGTGCTTCTATGTAGGTTACACGTTTGAGGAAGGAGAACATTTGGATTGTGGATTCAGGTTGCTCATGCCACATGACCGGTAACAAAGATTGGTTCTCCTCCCTCTCTTTTGTGTCACGTGTAGAGAATGTTACTTTTGCCGATAATTCTTCAACTCCTATAATTGCTAAGGGTTCGGTTAGAGTAAATGATCACTACACTTTAAAGGATGTGGCACTTGTCAAAAATTTGAAATATAACTTGCTTTCTGTTTCGCAATTGCTAGATGAAAATCTAGAAATTTTTTTCAATAAAAACTACTGCAAAGTTGTAGGTTCAAATAGTGAGCTTATTTTTAACATGTCTCGGTTTGGAAGAGTTTTTAAAGCTGATTTTGATATGTCTTCCTCTAAGCATAGGTATCTAGTTGCAAATGATTTAAAGGGCTTATATTTTTGGCATCGTAGACTTGGTCACGTAGGCTTTGATCACCTAACGCGTGTTAGTGCTCTTGATCGCATATGTGGGCTGCCTAAGCTTAAAGGGGACAAAGAAATTGTGTGCTCTTCTTGTAGACATGCTAAGATGGTTGCAGGTTCACATACTCGTCTCACAATGATCATGACAACTGAACCATGTCAACTTTTGCACCTTGACATCGTAGGACCTTCACGTGTTCAATCCTTCGGAGGTAAATGGTATGCTCTTGTTATTGTTGATGATTATTCTAGATATTCTTGGGTGTACTTTATGGCGTCTAAGAATGAAGTTTTTAGTCACTTTAGAACTTTACTTCTTAGATTATCAATTGATCACCCAGGATCATTAAAAGCAATTAGAAGTGATAATGGAACTGAATTTAAAAATGAATTCTTTGATCACTTTTGTGCTGAAAATAGAATAGATCATCAATTCTCTTCACCATATGTACCTCAACAAAACGGTGTTGTAGAAAGGAAGAACAGAACCTTAGTTGAGATGGCTAGGACTATGCTTGATGAATATCAAACTCCTAGGAAATTTTGGGCTGATGCATTAGCAACCGCTTGTTATGTCTCAAATCGTGTTTTCTTGCGTGCTAAGCTAGGTAAAACACCATATGAGCTCCGGTTTGGACATAGGCCTAGTGTTACACACTTTCGGGTCTTTGGTTGCAAATGCTTTGTTAAGAAACATGGTAATCTTGATAAATTTGAACCTAGATCCATTGATGGCATGTTTCTTGGTTATCCATCTCATACTAGAGGCTACCGTGTGCTTTTACTTGACACTAACAAAATTGTGGAGACTTGTGAAGTGTCTTTTGATGAAGCTAGCCCAGGTACTAGCTCCGGTGTTGCAGGACCAGATCCGTATCCTCAGGGGGAGAGTATTTTCGAAGATGAAGAAGAGCCGGTGATACTGCCTGGTAGTTCCGAAGCTGACACGTGTCCAGCTCCGGACATTGAACAAGCTCCGGCTATCACCTCTACTGGTCCTGATTGTCCACAAGTCACAAGCTCATTAATCTACGATGAACCTAATGAAGAAGAAGCTTGTGAGACATCTATTCCCCTACGTTTTTACAAAGATCATCCCCCACAACAGATGATTGGAAGCTTGCACGAACGAGTCACACGGTCCAGGTTTTGCGATCCAAACTCTCATGCTCATTCTGCTTTTGTTGCTTCTTTTGAACCCAAAGATATATCACACGCACTCACTAATGAATCTAGGATTATTGCCATGCAAGAAGAGTTAGAAAATTTGGAAAGAAATAATGTTTGGAAACTTGTACCTCCACCTCAAGGTCACACTTTAATTGGAACTAAATGGGTATATAAAAATAAACAAAGTGAGGATGGGGTTGTGGTTAGGAATAAGGCTAGGTTGGTTGCTCAAGGTTTCACTCAAGTTGAAGGTCTAGATTTTGATGAAACTTTTGCTCCTGTCGCTAGATTAGAAGCCATAAGAATTTTGTTAGCTTTTGCAGCATCTAAAGGTTTTAAGCTATATCAAATGGATGTTAAAAGTGCATTCCTTAATGGCTACATAGATGAGGAGGTTTATGTCAAACAACCACCGGGTTTTGAAAATCTAGATTTTCCTAATCATGTTTACAAACTGTCCAAAGCCTTATACGGTCTCAAACAAGCCCCTAGAGCGTGGTATGATAGGTTAAAAACATTCTTACTTGAAAAGGGGTTTTTCATGGGCAAGGTTGATAAAACTCTTTTTGTTCTTAAGCATGGCAATGACTCATTATTCGTTCAAGTGTATGTGGATGATATTATCTTTGGTTGTGCTTCTCATGATCTTGTGTCCAAGTTTTCAGCAATGATGAGTTCCGAATTTGAAATGAGTATGATGGGTGAAATCACTTACTTTTTGGGGCTGCAAATCAAGCAAACCAAGGAGGGTACCTTTGTGCATCAAACGAAGTATACCAAAGACCTCCTAAGGCGTTTCAACATGGACAAAAGCAAGCCTTTTCGGACACCAATGGGAACAGCAACAACACTTGAACTTGATGAAGATGGTGAACCCATGGATCAAACAGAATATAGAAGCATGATCAGATCACTTTTGTACCTCACGGCATCAAGACCGGACATACAATTCAGCGTATGTCTTTGTGCACAGCTTCAAGCTTCCCCACGTGTTTCACATCGTCAAGCCGTCAAAAGGATTCTCAGGTACTTACATGGAACTCAAGAATTTGGCATTTTTCTTCCTTCTTCCTCAACCATTACTTTGAAAGCTTTTTCGGATGCTGATTTTTTTGAAAATGAACCAAGCGTGATGCATATGTGTGCCCAAGATGTTTAACACACATACACTAGTGATTCACAAATAATAAACCGATTATAACAATGTCTCAAATAATAACACTAATAATAGTACCTTATTACAAACCAAACAGTATCGAATACAAGCTCTAATTAAAATAGAGCCGAAAACTCTAAACACCAAGACTCCAAACTCCACAGGCAAGCTTGACGGTAACACGCGCACCTAGAACTCTTTGAAAACCTCATAGTACTCCAAATTGTCGTCTGCTTCTGAATTCGTTGGGGGACTAGCAAGAGTAAGCATATGTCGTACTCAATAAGTGTGAAAAAGTATGACATATAGCTTAAACAAGGAATATTAATAAAAAGGGCTAATTGCATAAAAGTACATTCAAAATAGTGGAAAACGCAATTATATGATTATTATGTGAGGTCCTTCCAAAAATAACCCAAATGACATTAATTTCATGTCCAATATCACAATTCCAACATAAATAACCAAAACCACCATTATTCCGGTGCTTGTCATTTTCTTGGTAATTCTCTTGTTGCTTGGTCCTCTAGAAAACAAAATTCGGTTGCACAATCCACATCCGAATCTGAATACGTAGCTGCTGCTAGTGCTTGCTCACAAATTCTTTGGATTGTTCAAACACTTAAGGACTATGGGGTTGATCTAGATAGTGTTCCACTATTTTGTGATAACACTAGTGCTATTTGCATTGCCAAAAACCCCGTGCAACATTCTAGAACTAAGCACATTGACATTAGGTATCACTTTCTCCGAGATAACGTTGAAAAAGGAAACATTGTGCTTCACCATGTAGATACCGAACATCAATTTGCTGACATTTTTACAAAACCTTTGGATTTCACTCGTTTTAGTTTCATTCGTAGTGAATTAGGGGTTATGCATCCTCATGGCTTAAATTGAGGGGGAGTTTTTGAAACTTGGGAAGTCTATGTGTGAATTTGAAATTAAAATAATATGAGCATAGTATTTCATACATATATGACTTTGTGATTCCCTTTACATGCTGAAAGTTCTTACTACATTACTCGTGTTATACATTTTGTAGTTCTTGCCATGTCTAGTAATTGGAATAATTACTTACACTAAATCTGGTCATGGTCGAACTTTCTTGCTGTTTTGAACTTGTTGCATGCTCACAAATGATTTTAATTATTAAGAATACAACAAGTAATCAACTCACATGTTGAGCTTTTATGAACAAATATAAATTGAGAAAAGATCAAGAGAATATGCATGCATCGCACTTCTTCTTTTGAGATGGCTTGTCATTGCACTTAGATATGAACTTGGAAGAAGTTGTGTATGACTAAAACCATGTCCTTAAGCTTCTGATTGTCAAATGACAAAGGCTTGGCTTGGTTGGTTAGAATAAGGCAGATGCACATATAATCTCTTGCAAATATCATATGGTCTAAATTTATGCTTTGAAAAATAATAAAATGCAGCGACTAGTGTCATGCTTTCAGGTTTTTAAATAGTTAAGTTTGTGAGATCATGACTTGCTTAAATTGAAAAATTACATTTGATCTCTAGCATGGCTTACACTACCTTATGTATTTCATTGATGTGATAATGTAAGGTACTTGATAGTATGACTTGGATGAGATTTGTTTATATGTATATGTTATAATATGCTCATAACAACTAAAGAGGGAGAGATAATTTGTTTATATGCTCATGACTTGCTGAATACATTGTCAAAGGGGGAGAGATAAGCATGAAAAGAAAGAGAATAAGGAGAGATAATAAAGGGGGAGAGATAATGACAAATAATATGGGATAATTTTTCTGCTCATCTTACTTTTGATTTACAAAGGGGGAGAAATTGCTTTCAAAACTTTTATGTGAATAAGCCAATGTTCGGATTTTAAATGGTGTTGCCAATGCATTCATCGAGGGGGAGATTGTAAGACCTATGTGTGCTAAATACATTGGCTTGTAGTGAATACACTTGGCTTTGATGATAAAAGTTTTAAATATCACCAAAACACCTTTTTATCAAGGTCCGACTCGAGCTCCGAGCTATAGCAAGGTCCGACGGTAGGTCCGACTTGTTTTGGGTAGCTCCGGCTACGTTAGATGCTAGGTACGGCATCTTGGTAAGATCCGACTAGCTTTGGTTAGCTCCGGTGAGCTTTATCTTTAGCTCCGGCATGTTTTTGATAGCTCCGGCATATACTTGATAGCTCCGGCATGCTTTTGCTAAGCTCCGATGTACTTTGTCTAGCTCCGGTTTTGGGTTGACTAGTTTTGACTAGTTTTTGGTAAGCTCCGGTGCTAGGATTTACTAGTTTTGGTAAGCTCCGGCAGGTGCTTCATTGTACTAGTAAGCTCTGGGTCAAGCTCTGGCTTGCTGTGAGATGGTCCGGAACTTGACCGCAATACTTTTGCTTTTCATTTGCAATGTTTCGTACTTGCTTTACATTGTTGGAAAGTTTTCTTTGTATTCTTTTACTAAGTTTTTGGTGCGTTTTGGTTGAATACGGTTGATATCGTGTTACTATGGTTTTGCAACATGCTTATGTGAGGTTCTCACGTAAGGTGTTGTGTTCGGAACTAACTTGAGTCAAGTCGAGGACTTGGGATGGTATGGATTGGTTGTTTGTTCATGTGCAGGTGTTGCTTGAGTTCAAGTCATGGCTGGTGACAGGATCCATTGGACTAGTCTCAGGAGGAGATGAGGTTCCAACAACCATGTTCGGGAGGAACTGTGGTTGAGCGAGTCAGGAGGTCGCGCAGGATGAATGAATCAAGGGCAGTGCATATGAAGGTCAAAGGAAGGTGTTCGCACGTATGCATGAGGTTCATTACGTGGAAATATGCTTCTAGAGATGGATTATGGAAGGAAGATCTGATCGGAAGGATCGGATCGTATTGGTTGAAGACTTAGGCTGCTAGCTGAGTCGGTTATGGCTCGGTATGGAAAGTATCGAGTTAGTTATGTTAGGATTTCGTGTGTGTCATGAATTTGGGTTGTTTAGGAATGTGGGATACGTTCCTAAGGTGTTTGGAAGTCTTAAGATTGCTTCTATCTGCGTATAGAAGAATCTTGAGCAGTTATGGAAAGTTAGGATTCGTAATCTGAGTAGGATTGGAGTCCTAGTTGATATTGGGTAGGCCTAAGGGCTGGTTATATAAGCAAGGGAAGGCCAAAGCTCGTGGTAGACGACTTTGGGGCTGTTCCTCTTGTGTTCTATTGAATAAAATTCATAGTTTGAAGGAACTTTTGTGCCTTGTTCGTCCGACTTGTTCCAGACAAGTTTTACTCGTCGAGTTTCTGGACAGCACTACCTTTCATCGGTGGTTTTATCATAATTCGAGTTTGTTAGATCCAATTGACGTGATTCTTTTTTGGTTGTCTTAAAAACTTGATTGTCTATCATCTGTCAAAATTTCACGGTCATTGGATTTGTAGTTTCTGATCTACGCGAGTTTCTTTGCATTGTTCCAGAAACTGTTTTTCTCGGTTAGGTCGATTGACCATAGTCTGATCTTTCGACCATAACTTGAGTTTTTCTTGACGGATTTGAGTAATTCTTTTTGTGTTGTCTTCGTGACTTGATTCTCTCTGATATCTATCACTTTTGTCATGGTGAAACACGTTTATATTAGTCTCATACACGATTTCTTTAATAAGATCATTTTTCTACCGAAGGGATTAGGGTTTTATTGTTTCCGCTGCGTAAGATTTTTAAATCTACAATTCACCCCCCCTCTGATAGCTTTTCACGTGCTCTTTGATCCTACAATAATATAGTCACGGGGTTGAAGTTTGCGAGAAACATACCAATCACAACATCTTCAGCTTGTTGAGCCTCCTCTGGAGATACATGATTCACCTTGCCATGAGAAAAATTCTGTGATCCTCGGTTGCCTTGTGTTGCTCCTCAATTGGGCCTAGGATTCTGCCTTGGATCATTGTTCATCTGACCTAGTCCTGATCTTGGGCATTGATTTGCAAAATGTCCCGCTTGACGACAAGCATAGCAAGTATTTCCACCAGTGGTGTCAGCAAAGTTAGGGCGAGGCTGATTCTGAGCATAAGCAGGCATATTTGGGCGTGGCACAGGCTGCATAGGTAAGCGAGGTGCTTGCATGAGTGGGCATTGCTGCATTGGCTGTTGCGTTCGTGGTGTATAAGATGGGCGGTATGCAGCAGCAGATGGGTTGTAATTTGGTGCAGCAAGAGGTGCATAGCGAGGACAGACATTGCTTCCTTGTGGCTGTCCCTGATATGGCATTTTCCTCCTATGGTCTAGTTCCATCTCATGGATCTTGTTCTCAACCACAATAGGATTGTCAACCACCCTCTGAAAGTTTGCATAGGCAGCATTGAGCAATTGAACCTGAATTTCATTGTTGAGACCCCTCATGAATTGATATTGTTTCCTGCTATTAGTTCTGATGTCTTCTGAAGCATATCGAGACAGTTGAGTGAATTTATTGAGATACTCACTCACGCTCATCCTTCCTTGCCTGAGGTTTTCAAATTCTTGTCTTCTTAGTATCATAACTCCCTCTAGCATATAGTGAGAATGGAACCTCTCCTTGAATTTAGCCCAGATGATTCTTTCTTGATTTCCATGGGCATTGCAAAGGGATTCTCACTAGTCTGCAGCAGCTCCAATCAACCGGTGTGAGGCAAAAAGAACCTTCTCTCTGTCACTGCACTGGACTGTGGCAAGTTTCTTCTCAACAGACTTCAGCTAATCATCAGCTTCCATAGGGTCTGTGGCTTGAGAAAATGTAGGCGGCCTGGTCCTCATGAACTCTCCCAAACGGTTGTGGGGTGGCTGGGATCGTGGTGGTGGTGGCATGTGAGGTGAGGTTGATTGTTGTTGCCAGCTTACAGTTGACCCATTGTCTGTATCATAGTCTGCATGAGCTGGTTCTGCATGGTCAATAGCTGCTCAAGGATTATAACTCCCTGTGCAGGTCCCTGGTTGTTCTGGGGTGCTTGATTGTTCTCCTCCTCACCATTGGCATTCCTTTGGTTGCGAGTACTCAACATCTGTTGGTGAAACAATAGTAGAGATGGAAGAATTTAGAATTTGAAAAGAAACGCTCCAAATATATGCATCAAGGTATGTGTAACTAAACAACTCCTTTATTAATAGTAATCTATTAGAGGATGTGGACAAGGATCCTACAACTCTCTACTACGTGCGGATGTGGACAAAACGCTAAGCATCCGACAACTCGCACCAAGCACACAAGCACGAGCACACACCAAGAAAGTTCAGCACACCACACTAAATATAACTTAGACGATCTAAACACTTTTCTAAGTTATAAACAGGGGACCTAGACTTAATTATGTGAGCCACAACAGTCCTGGCTGTGAGGCGGCGAAGGCGACGGTGACAACGAGGCATACATGGGCGCACGTCAGAGTGAGTTGGATGTCCATTTAGGTGCTAGAGAGGTAGCTATAGCATTGACCTCCATGGTGGCACAGACTTTCTCTTGCTTCTCCATAATGAACAGCTTCCAGAGGTAGCGGATCTCTTCCATGGCATCAGCATAGCGGTTTCCCAAGTTCACCAATACTTCTTGAGATCTGTCAATGGTACGAGAACTGTATTGAGCTCCATCTTGTGGTCTTAAGACTTCCTTTGTTCCCTTCTTCATTGCGGGTGCAGTGCAAAACTTGTATCTCCAACCCGCTCTCGGTAGATGAGGAACAATCTAGTAAGTGCATCCCAAGCCACATCATCAATAGTTTGCTCCTTGGTAAATCTCCGTGTGGATGCAAAGTGTCGGGTGACCACCTCATCTTTGGCAAGAACAGTAACTTGAGCCCTCCATTCTTCATGTCCATGGTGAGGAATCCTCTTAACATAGTACTATAGGTGCATCTTGCATAGATCAAGGAACTCCTTCAATTGCTTAGCTGCAAATCCTCCATCAGTGCGGTCGGAACAAGATTCTTGGGCATCATGGTAAACTAGGCATTTGTCCTCCTTTCTGGCTTCACTATATTGTGATGCATTCTTTTGGGCTTCAGGTGCTTCCTCTTGTGAGGCAGGTTCATCCTATTCCTTCGGTTCCTCCTCTTCTTGGGCTTCATCATCATTCTCCTCATGTGCTTCACCTTCCTCTTCGTCACTATCATAGATTTCCACCATCCCCGATCTTTCTCCGCCGTGTTGGAGTGTTCATGCTCAATTTCCTTTGCGGGAGATTTCACTTCTTCCTCCTCTTGGGCTGGTTCCATTTGCTGCTCCTTGCTAGGCCTAAGCTTGCTTCCAAGGGGTGGCAAACGAGCTCTCTTACGGGCTGTCATTTTGGTGTGAACCATCTATAACATGAGAAAATAGAGGAAAAATATAAATACCAGTTCTGAAATTTCAGAAGCAATAATTTAAGATGATAGGATGTGCACTTGCTCAAAAAGATGAAAAAGTGGAAAAAATTGCAGCAGCAGCAAAAAGCCCGAATTTTTCCACATTATATAGCTAGTGGAAGGTAAAATAGTGCAAAACGGGCTGATTTTGAATAGGGAAGAAGTCCTGAGTGATTTGTGGTGTCCATTTTAACTGGGCATGCGTCCTTCGTTTAAACCTGACTCTGATACCAATTTCTGACACCCGGTTCTGAAAATGAACCAAGCGTGATGCATATGTGTGCCCAAGATGTTTAACACACATACACTGGTGATTCACAAATAATAAACCGATTATAACAATGTCTCAAATAATAACACTAATAATAGTACCTTATTACAAACCAAACAGTATCGAATACAAGCTCTAATTAAACTAGAGCCGAAAACTCTAAACACTAAGACTCCAAACTCCACAGGCAAGCTTGATGGTAACACGCGCACCTAGAACTCTTTGAAAACCTCATAGTACTCCAAATTGTCGTCTGCTTCTGAATTTGTTGGGGGAATAGCAAGAGTAAGCATATGTCGTACTCAATAAGTGTGAAAAAGTATGACATATAGCTTAAACAAGGAATATTAATAAAAAGGGCTAATTGCATAAAAGTACATTCAAAATAGTGGAAAACACAATTATATGATTATTATGCGAGGTCCTTCCAAAAATAACCCAAATGACATTAATTTCATGTCCAATATCACAATTCCAACATAAATAACCAAAACCACCATTATTCCGGTGCTTGTCATTTTCTTGGTAATTCTCTTGTTGCTTGGTCCTCTAGAAAACAAAATTCGGTTGCACAATCCACAGCCGAATCTGAATACGTAGCTGCTGCTAGTGCTTGCTCACAAATTCTTTGGATTGTTCAAACACTTAAGGACTATGGGGTTGATCTAGATAGTGTTCCACTGTTTTGTGATAACACTAGTGCTATTTGCATTGCCAAAAACCCCGTGCAACATTCTAGAACTAAGCACATTGACATTAGGTATCACTTTCTCCGAGATAACGTTGAAAAAGGAAACATTGTGCTTCACCATGTAGATACCGAACATCAATTGGCTGACATTTTTACAAAACCTTTGGATTTCACTCGTTTTTGTTTCATTCGTAGTGAAATAGGGGTTATGCATCCTCATGGCTTAAATTGAGGGGGAGTTTTTGAAACTTGGGAAGTCTATGTGTGAATCTGAAATTAAATTAATATGAGCATAGTATTTCATACATATATGACTTTGTGATTCCTTTTACATGCTGAAAGTTCTTACTACATTACTCGTGTTATACATTTTGTAGTTTTTGCCATGTCTAGTAATTGGAATAATTACTTACACTAAATCAGGTCATGGTCGAACTTTCTTGCTGTTTTGAACTTGTTGCATGCTCACAAATGATTTTAATTATTAAGAATACAACAAGTAATCAACTCACATGTTGAGCTTTTATGAACAAATATAAATTGAGAAAAGATCAAGAGAATATGCATGCATCGCACTTCTTCTTTTGAGATGGCTTGTCATTGCACTTAGATATGAACTTGGAAGAAGTTGTGTATGACTAAAACCATGTCCTTAAGCTTCTGATTGTCAAATGACATAGGCTTGGCTTGGTTGGTTAGAATAAGGCAGATGCACATATAATCTCTTGCAAAAATCATATGGTCTAAATTTATGCTTTGAAAAATAATAAAATGCAGCAACTAGTGTTATGCTTTCAGGTTTTGAAATAGTTAAGTTTGTGAGATCATGACTTGCTTAAATTTAAAAATTACATTTGATCTCTAGCATGGCTTACACTACCTTATGTATTTCATTGATGTGATAATGTAAGGTACTTGATAGTATGACTTGGATGAGATTTGTTTATATGTATATGTTATAATATGCTCATAACAACTAAAGAGGGAGAGATAATTTGTTTATATGCTCATGACTTGTTGAATACATTGTCAAAGGGGGAGAGATAAGCATGAAAAGAAAGAGAATAAGGAGAGATAATAAAGGGGGATAGATAATGACAAATAATATGTGATAATTTTTCTTCTCATTTTACTTTTGATTTACAAAGGGGGAGAAATTGCTTTCAAAACTTTTATGTGAATAAGCCAATGTTCGGATTTTAAATGGTGTTGCCAATGCATTCATCAAGGGGGAGATTGTAAGACCTATTTGTGCTAAATACATTGGCTTGTAGTGAATACACTTGGCTTTGATGATAAAAGTTTTAAATATCACCAAAACACCTTTTTATCAAGGTCCGACTCGAGCTCCGAGCTATAGCAAGGTCCGACGGTAGGTCCGACTTGTTTTGGGTTGCTCCGGCTACAATAGATGCTAGGTCCGACATCTTGGTAAGATCCGACTAGCTTTGGTTAGCTCCGGTGAGCTTTATCTTTAGCTCCGGCATGTTTTTGATAGCTCCGACATATACTTGATAGCTCCGGCATGCTTTTGCTAAGCTCCGATGTACTTTGTCTAGCTCCGTTTTTGGGTTGACTAGTTTTGACTAGTTTTTGGTAAGCTCCGGTGCTAGGATTTACTAGTTTTGGTAAGCTCCGGCAGGTGCTTCATTGTACTAGTAAGCTCTGGGTCAAGCTTCGGCTTGCTGTGAGATGGTACGGAACTTGACCGCAATACTTTTGCTTTTCATTTGCAATGTTTCATACTTGCTTTACATTGTTGGAAAGTTTGCTTAGTATTCTTTTACTAAGTTTTTGGTGCATTTTGGTTGAATACGGTTGATATCGTGTTACTATGGTTTTGCAACATGCTTATGTGAGGATCTCACGTGAGGTGTTGTGTTCGGAACTAACTTGAGTCAAGTCGAGGACTTGGGCTCGTATGGATTGGTTGTTTGTTCATGTGCATGTGTTGCTTTAGTTCAAGTCATGGCTGGTGACAGGATACATTGGACTACTCTCAGGAGGAGATGAGGTTCCAACAACCAAGTTCGGGAGGAACTGTGGTTGAGCGGGTCAGGAGGTCGCGCTGGATGATTGAATCAAGGGCAGTGCATATGAAGGTCAAAGGAAGGTGTTCGCACGTATGCATGAGGTGCATGACGTGGCAATATGCTTCTAGAGATGGATTATGGAAGGAAGATCTGATCGGAAGGATCGGATCGTATTGGTTGAAGACTTAGGCTGCTAGCTGAGTCGGTTATGGCTCGGTATGGAAAGTATCGAGTTAGTTATGTTAGGATTTCGTGTGTGTCACGAATTTGAGTTGTTTAGGAATGTGGGATACGTTCCTAAGGTGTTTGGAATTCTTAAGATTGCTTCTATCTGCGTATAGAAGAATCTTGAGTAGTTATGGAAAGTTAGGATTCGTAATCTGAGTAGGATTGGAGTCCTAGTTGATATTGGGTAGGCCTAAGGGCTGGTTATATAAGCAAGGGAAGGCCAAAGCTCGTGGTAGATGACTTTGGGGCTGTTCCTCTTGTGTTCTATTGAATAAAATTCATACTTTGAAGGAACTTTTGTGCCTTGTTCGTCCGACTTGTTCCAGACAAGTTTTACTCGTCGAGTTTCTGGACAGCACTACCTTTTGTTGGTGGTTTTATCATAACTCGAGTTTTATAGATCCAATTGACGTGATTCTTTTTGGGTTGTCTTCACAACTTGATTGTCTATCATCTTTCAAAATCTCACGGTCATTAAATTTCTAGTTTCTGAGCTACACGAGTTTCTTTGCAGCGTTCCAAAAATTGTTTTTCTCCGTTAGGTCGATTGACCATAGTCTGATCTTTCGATCATAACTTGAGTTTTTCTCGACGGATTTGAGTAATTCTTTTTGTGTTGTCTTCGTGACTTGATTCTCTCTGATATCTATCACTTTTGTCACGGTGAAACATGTTTAGATTAGTCTCATACACGATTTCTTTAACAAGATCGTTTTTCTACCGAAGGGATTAGGGTTTTATTGTTTCCGCTGCGTAAGATTTTTAAATCTACCATTCACCCCCCCCCTCTGGTAGATTTTCATGTGCTCTTCGATCCTACAATTGGTATCAGAGCCACGTTGCTCTAATCTTTGTGATTTGCACGTGTTTTTGACTAATCATCATGGAGAAGTACTCCGCCAAACCTTGTGTGTTTGCTGGTATTGATTTTCAGGTTTGGAAGGCACGCATGGAGTCTTTTATCCAGGCACAAGGCTTTGCAATATGGGAGAAGGTGTATAAGCCTTATGATGTGCCAGCCAATGATCAAGTCATGGCCACAAACCTACGGGACGTCGACAACAACAACAGAGCCCGAAACTTGATCATCCAAGGACTCACTCAGAGCGACTTTGATCGTGTCGCGCACCTCCGGTCAGCATACGATGTTTGGAGAGCTCTCTGTGATTATCATGAAGGCTCCAACACAATTAAGGAGGTCAAACAAGATATGTTCAAAAAGGAATATATGCATTTTGAGATGCAACCAGATCGAATAATTTCCAGAAGAGGAGTTGGCACTCATCTCTACTAGATTCTCAAAAGCATTGCAAAATGTGAGAACTAGAAGGAGAGGAAGCTCCGGACCTCAATGCTGTTTTGAATGTGGTAAAACAGGACACTTTCGTACAGAATGCCCTAACCTTTCAGGTCCGACCACCCGGGGAGAAAAACAAAGCAAGGTCCGGACCTCCTCTGGAAATTCCAACAAGAAAAAGAAGGGTACCATAGGACGCAAGATGATTAACAGCTTCATCACCGCACTTCAAGAACTTAGTTCAAGTGATGTAGACTTTGAAAGTGATGAAGATGATGACGATCTGGCCAAATTATGCTTCATGGCGGGCAAAACAAGATCAAGTCAAGAGGATGCAGAACACAACAGTGAAGACGATGTGGTATGTTCTACCTGCAATGAAATGTGTGATGCTATTTCTCGTGCAACTATTATTGTCAAGAAAAAGGACAAAAAGCTTAGGGATAATTCTGCTAATATTGAGCCATTCGGATCTAAGGGTAGTCCGACCAATCTCTACAAACCCATCCAACTTCCCTTTCCTCGAGCATTCTTAAAGGTCCAAATACTACTGGCAAAACACTAATTAGTCAGCTAAGCCGCACCCTTACTTGGCCATGTGATGGCACTATAAATCCTGGATGGTCCCTCCACAAACCTGTCCTTAAATCTAAAGCAAGCAAAACCACCAAAACTGTCCAACCCATTCCACAATACTGACTTGCTTAGATCCCTAGGCACCATGTTGCTAAAGGGCCATTATTATCAATTCTCATCGTTCATGTGTTCAATAGTTCATAATTGAGCAATATGATTATTTTCCCAAACCCAATTGAATATAGCAAAGCAAAAAGTGTAAAATACCCTTCCCGAATCTCTACATAGTGTTCAAGCGACAAGGGTGGTCAGACAAAACTAGTAAACTCCTACAATGGGATTTTCCCATCAATTGACACAAGCATGCAATTCTGCAAACAAAACATTTGAAAACCTGGATCAAAATTGTAGGATCGAAGAACACGTGAAAATCTACCAGAGGGGGGGGGGGTTAATGGTAGATTTAAAAATCTTACGCAGCGGAAAAAATTAAACCCCAAACCCTTTTGGCAGAAAAATGATCTGTTAAAGAAATCATGTGTGAGACTAATCTAAACGTGTTTCACTGTGACAAAAGTGATAGATATCAGAGAATCAAGTCACGAAGACAACACAAAAAGAATCACTCAAATCCGTCGAGAAAAACTCAAGTTATGATCAAAAGATCAAACAATGGTCAATCTTTCCTACCCGAGAAAAAAAGATAGTTCTGGAACGCTGCAAAGAAACTCGTGTAGATCATAGACCACAAATCCAATGACCATGAAATTTTGAAATATGATAGACAATCAAGTTTTAAAGGCAACCTAAAAAGAATCACATCAATTGGATCTGTAAAACTCGAGTTATGATAAAACCACCGACGAAAGGTATTGCTGTCCAAAAACTCGACGAGTAAAACTTGTCTGGAACAAGTCAGACGAACAAGGCACAAAAGTTCCTTCAAACTACGAATTTTATTCAATAGAACACAAGAGGAACAGTCCCAAAGTCGTGCACCACGAGCTCTGGGCTCCCTTGCTTATATAACCAGCTCGAAAGCCAACTCAACTCAAATCAGGAATCTAATCCTACTCTGTTCAGGAATCGTAACTTTCCATAACTGCTTAGGATTCTTCTATACGCAGATAGAAGCAATCTTAAGACTTCCAAACACCTTAGGAACGTATCCCACATTCCTAAAACAACTCAAATTCGTGACCCACACCAAATCCTATCATACCCAACTCAAATCTTTCCATATTTGAGTCAAACCCGACTTAGCTGTAGCCTGAGTCCATAACCTAGTCGGTTGGAACTTTCCGACCAATTCTTTACGTCCACATCTCTTCATCACGCCTCGTAACCATGCAGCCACGTCCATGCACTCCTTGCACACGTGCAAACATCTTCCAATGACGTCCACGATACCTTCATATGCATTGTTCTTGATTCAATCATGTTGTGCAACCTCCTGATCAGCTCAACCACAATTCCTCCTGAATTTGGTTGTTGGAACCTCATCTCCTCCCTGAGACTAGTCCAATGGATGCCGTCACCAGCCATGTCTTGAACTCAAGCAACACCTGCACATGAATAAACAACCAATCCATACGAGCCCAAGTCCTTGACTTGACTCAAGTTAGTTCCGAACACAACACCTTACGTGAGAACCTCACATAAGCATGTTGCAAAACCACAATAACACGATATCATCCATATCAACCAAAACGCACCAAAAACTTAGCAAATGAATACTAAGCAATCTTTCCAACAATGTAAAGCAAGTACGAAACATTGCAAATGAAAAGCAGAAGCACTACGGTCAAGTTCTGGACCTTGCCAGAGCATCCCGGACCTTGAGCTGGAGCTAACAAAAGCTAGTAGAACCTAGCGCCGGAGCTTACCAAAACTAGTACAACCAAGCTCCCGCCGGAGCTTACAAAACTAGCAGGACCTAGCGCCGGAGCTAACAAGAACTAGTCGGAACTAGTAATCCCAAAAGCCGGAGCTAGAAAAATCAACTTTGGAGCTTAGCAAAAACATGGCGGAGCTATCGAAAACATGTTGGAGCTATCAAATACATGCCAGAGCTAAAGACAAAACTTCACCGGAGCTGACCAAAGCTAGTCGGACTTTGCTGTAGCTCAGAGCTAGAGTCGGACCTTGATAAAAAGGTGTTTTGGTGATATTCAAAACTTTTATCGTCAAGGCCAAGTGTATTCACGACAAGCCAATGTATTCAGCACACATAGGTCTCACAGTCTCCCCCTTGATGAATGCATTGGCAACACCATTTAAAATCCGAACATTGGCTTATTCACATAAAAGTCTTGAAAGCAATTTCTCCCCTTTTTGTAAATTGGAAATAAAATGAGAAAATTCCCATATTATCTCTCCCCCTTTATTATCTATCCTTATGCACATATTCTCTTTCTCTTCATGCTTATCTCTCCCCCTTTGACAATGTATTCAGCATGGTAAAAGAGAAATTTTAATTATTATGAGCATATTATAACATATACATATAAAACAAAGCTCATCCAAGTCATACTATCAAGTAACTTACACTATCACATCAATGAGATACATAAAGTAGTGTAAGCCATGCTAGAGATCATATGTAATTTTCAATTTAAGCAAGTCATGATCTCACAAACTTAACTATTTCATAACTTGAAAGCATGACACTAGTTGCTGCATTTTATTATTTTTCAAAACACAAATTTAGATCATATGATATTTGCAAGAGATTATATACGCATCTACCTTATTCTAACCAACCAAGCCAAGCCTATGTCATTTGACAATCAAAAGCTTAAGGACATGGTTTTAGTCATACACATCTTCATCCAAGTTCATATCTAAGTGCAATGATAAGCTATCTCAAAAGAAGAAGTGCGATGCATGCATATTCTCTTAATCTTTTCTCAATTTATATTTGTTCATAAAAACTCAACATGTGAGTTGATTACTTGATTAATTCTTTATGATTAAAAGAACTTGTGAACATGTAACAAGTTCAAAACAGCAAGAAAGTTCGACCATGACCAGTTTTAGTGTAAGTAATTATTCCAATTACTAGACATGGCAAAAACTACAAAATGTATAACACAAGTAATGTAGTAAGAACTTTCAGCATGTAAAAGGAATCACAAAGTCATATATGTATGAAATACTATGCTCATATTATTTTAATTTCAGATTCACACATAGACTTCACAAGTTTCAAAACTCCCCCTCAATTTAAGCCATGAGGATGCATAACCCCTATTTCACTACGAATGTAACAAAAACGAGTGAAATCTTAAGGTTTTGTAAAAATGTCAGCCAATTGTTGTTCGATATCTACATGGTGAAGCACAATGTTTCCTTTTTCAACGTTATCTCGGAGAAAGTGATACCTAATGTCAATGTGCTTAGTTCTAGAATGTTGCACGGGGTTTTTAGCAATGCAAATGGCACTAGTGTTATCACAGAATAGTGGAACACTATCTAGATCAACCGCATCGTCCTTAAGTGTTTGAACAATCCAAAGAATTTGTGATCAAGCACTAGCAGCAGCTACATATTCAGATTCGGTTGTGGATTGTGCAAATAAATTTTGTTCTCTAGAGGACCAAGCAACAAGAGAATTACCAAGAAAATGACAAACACCGAAAGTACTTTTCCTATCAATCCTACAACCCCCAAAATCAGCATCCGAAAAAGCTTTCAAAGTAACGGTTGAGGAAGAAGGAAGAAAAATGCAAAATTTTTGGGTTCCATGTAAGTACCTGAGAATCCTTTTGACGGCTTGACGATGTGAAACACGTGGGGAAGCTTGAAACCGTGCACAAAGACATACGCTGAATTGTATGTGCGGTCTTGATGCCGCGAGGTACAAAAGTGATCCAATCATGCTTCTATATTCTTTATGATTTACAGATTCACCATCTTCATTAAGTTCAAGTGTTGTTGCTGTTCCCATTGGTGTCCGAAGAGGCTTGCTTTTGTCCATGTTGAAGAGCCTTAGGAGGTCTTTGGTATACTTCGTTTGATGCACAAAGGTACCCTCCTTTGTTTGCTTGATTTGCAGCCCCAAATAGTAAGTGAGTTCACCCATCATACTCATTTCAAATTCAGAACTCATCGTTGGTGAAAACTTGGACACAAGATCATGAGAAGCACAACCAAAGATAATATCATCCACATACACTTGAACAAATAATGAGTCATTGCCATGCTTAAGCACAAAAAGAGTTTTATCAACCTTGCCCATGGTAAACCCCTTTTCAAGTAAGAATGTTTTTAACCTATCATATCATGCTCTAGAGGCTTGTTTGAGACCGTATGAGGCTTTGGACAGTTTGTAAACATGATTAGGAAAATCTGGATTTTCAAAACCCAGTGGTTGTTTGACATAAACATCCTCATCTATGTAGCCATTAAGAAAATCACTTTTAACATCCATTTGATATAGCTTAAAACCTTTAGATGCTGCAAAAGCTAACAAAATTCTTATGGCTTCTAATCTAGCGACAGGAGCAAAAGTTTCATCAAAATCTAGACCTTCAACTTGAGTGAAACCTTGAGCAACCAACCTAGCCTTATTCCTAACCACAACCCCATCTTCACTTTGTTTATTTTTAAATACCCATTTAGTTCCAATTAAAGTGTGACCTTGAGGTGGAGGTACAAGTTTCCAAACATTATTTCTTTCAAAATTTTCTAACTCTTCTTGCATGGCAATAATCCAAGATTCATTAGTGAGTGTGTGTGATATATCTTTGGGTTCAAAAGAAGCAACAAAAGCAGAATGAGCTTGAGAGTTTGGATCGCAAAACCTGGACCGTGTGACTCGTTCGTGCAAGCTTCCAATCATCTGTTGTGGGGGATGATCTTTGTAAAACCGTAGGGGAACATATGTCTCACAAGCTTCTTCTTCTTCATGTTCATAACAAATCGATGAGCTTGTGGCTTGAGGATGATTTGAATCAGCATTGATGGTTGTCGGTGCTAATTGAGAATTAACATCCGGAGCTAAACCAAAGTCTTTAGCTGCTGAATTTTCTGGCAGCAACTCCAATTCTTCCTCATCTTCAATGAAAATGCTCTCCCCCTGCGGATATGGATCTAGACCTGCAATGTTTGAGCTAGTACCTGGGCTAGATCTATCAAAAGACACTTCACAAGTCCCCACAACTTTGTTAGTGTCAAGTAAAAGCACACGGTAGCCTCTAGTATGAGATGGATAACCAAGAAACATGCAATCAATGGATCTAGGTTCAAATTTATCAAGATTACCATGTTTCTTAACAAAGCATTTGCAACCAAAGACCCGAAAGTGTGTAACACTAGGCCTATGTCCAAACCGGAGCTCATATGGTGTTTTACTTAGCTTAGCACGCAAGAAAACACGATTTGAGAACTAACAAGCGGTTGCTAATGCATCAGCCCAAAATTTCCTAGGAGTTTGATATTCATCAAGCATAGTCCTAGCCATCTCAACTAAGGTTTTGTTCTTTCTTTCTACAACACCGCTTTGTTGAGGTACATATGGTGAAGAGAATTGATGATCTATTCTATTTTCAGCACAAAAGTGATCAAAAGATTGATTTTTAAATTTAGTTCCATTATCACTTCTAATTGCTTTTAATGATCCTGGGTGATCAATTGATAATCTAAGAAATAAAGTTCTAAAGTGACTAAAAACATCATTCTTAGACGCCATAAAGTAAATCCAAAAGTATCTAGAATAATCATCAACGATAACAAGAACATACCATTTACCTCCGAAGGATTGAACACGTGAAGGTCCTACGGTGTCAAGATGCAAAAGTTGACATGGTTCAGTTGTCATGATCATTGTGAGAGGAGTATGTGAACCTGCAACCATCTTAGCATGTCTACAAGAAGAACACACAATTTCTTTTTCCCCTTTAAGCTTAGTCAACCCACGTATGCGATCAAGAGCACTAACACGCGTTAGGTGATCAAAGCCTACGTGACCAAGTCTACGATGCCAAAAATATAAATCCTTTGAATCATTAGCAACTAGACACCTATGCTTAGAGGTAGACATATCAAAATCAGCTTTTAAAACTCTTCCAAACCGAGACATGTTAAAAATAAGCTCACTATTTGAACCTACAACTTTGCAGCAGTTTTTATTGAAAATAATTTCTAGATTTTCATCTAGCAATTGTGCAACGGAAAGCAAGTTGTATTTCAAATTTTTGACAAGTGCCACATCCTTCAAAGTGTAGTGATCATTTACTCTAACCGAACCCTTAGCAATTATAGGAGTTGAAGAATTATCGGCAAAAGTAACATTCTCTACGCATGACACAAAAGAGAGGGAGGAGAACCAATCTTTGTTACCGGTCATGTGGCGTGAGCAACCTGAATCCACAATCCAAACGTTCTCCTTCCTAAAACGTGTAACCTACATAAAAGCACAATACATCGATGAATCAATAAAGGGGTTAGTCAAAAGGCATTTAGGAATCCAGTACTGAGTCACGCGATGTGCAGTAGGAAAAACATGCGAAAGCTGAGACAAAACAGCAGGTTTATGAGTCAAAGTTTGAGATTTTTTATTCTTGACTACTGACCTATAAGTTGTTACTTGTGTAGCACAAAAATCAGTAGCTCTGGAGGCAAGAACAGAAGGTCCGGAGGTAAACATTGAATGTTTTTGACTCAAAACAGCAGGTTGTACATTCGGTTCAATGTGTGCAGCAAATTTTGCATGAAAGTTATGAGATCTAGCAATCATTCATTCCCTTTTCTGTTGTTTAGCTAGTCTATAACAAAAATCTATGACATGACCATCTCTACCATAGAAGGTACAATGAAATTTAACTTTGTGTTCATGTCTAGATGAGCACGCAATATTTTTATTTGAAACCGAATGAGGCAACACTCCTGCAGATTTGAAAACCACTACTTTTTGTTTAGGAACTGTTTGAATCAAACCATTTCCTAATGACTTTACAATTTTAGGTGGATGTGCCTTAGCATGAGCATGGGAATGAAAACCTAAACTAGTTTTATCATTGCAAGACTTGGATGAATTCAGTAGTAAGTTTAGGTTCTTATTCCCATTACAAAACCGATCTAATGTCCTATGCATGTCATCAAGTTTATTGGACAGATCAAGGCAATTTTCACATGAAGTTTTTCCTTTTAGTTTGCAATTTGAACAAAATTTAACTTCATGAGAACGTAAAGCATTGTTCAATATAGAAATTTCATTCATAGCATCCTATAGTTTCTTATCAAGATCATCACAAGTAGAATAATGCAAATCAATTGTAGAACAACTAGCATCTTTTAAGTTTTTATCATTAAGTGCAGCAAGCTCTTTGTTCTTTTCAATTTCTAACTCAAGTTTATCAAGTGTGGAGGTGTGCGCACTTCTTAATGAGGACAATTGTTCATATATTAAATCACATGAGGAACATGCATCATCACTAGGAATCAAAGTTTTTAAACGGTTGATTTCAGATTCTATTGATTCAATTTTAGCAGCACTATCGCTAAGCTTTTTGTCCTTTTTCTTAACAATAATAGTGGCACGAGAAATAGTATCACACATTTCCTCGCAAGTAGGACATACCTCTTCATTGTCGCTGTTGTGTTCTGCCTCCTCCATACTTGATCTTGACTTGCCCGCCATGAAGCACAAGTTTGCCAAATCATCTTCATCTTCATCACTTCCAATGTCCATGTCGCTTGAACTGAACTATTGAAGCGCGGTGATGAAACTATTGATCATCTTCTGTCCTATGGTACCTTTCTTCTTCTTGTTGAAATTTCCAGAGGAGGTCCGAACCTTGCTTTGTTTTTCTTCCCGGGTGGTCGGACCTAAAAGGTTAGGGCATTCTGTACGAAAGTGTCCTGTTTTACTACATTCAAAACAGCGTTGAGGTCCGGAGCTTCCTCTCCTTCTAGTTATCACATTTTGCGATGCTTTTGAGAATCTAGTAGAGATGAGTACCAACTCCTCTTCTGGAAATTCTTCGATCTGCTCCACGGTTAGTGAGGACAACAAAGCAAGAGTATTGCAAGATGATGATTGGCCGGAGCAAGACATATCACGTTGTGAAACAAATGCAATAGACTTATTGGGGTTCTTACGTGAGATTATGTCAATTTCATGAGTTTTTAACTTGAAATATAGCACATCTAAAGTAAGTGAACTCATGACAGTAGATTCACGAATAGATGTGACTTTCATCTCCCAAATTGACATATCTAATGCACTTAGCAATTGCCTAGCATTTTCAGCATCTGAAAAAATAACATTGACACTACGCGAGTTGCTGAGAATCTTATTAAAGCGAGCAAAAAGGTCATCAATAGACTCACCGGGTTGCATCTCGAAGTGCATGTATTCTTTCTTGAACATGTCTTGCCTTACCTCTTTGATCTTGTTGGATCCTTTGTGGTAGTCACAAAGTGCTTTTCACACATCGTATGCAGATCGGAGGTGTGCAACACGGTCGAAGTCGTTTTGTGTTAATCCTTGTATGATCAAGTTCCGAGCCTTGTTGTTGTTGTCGACATCTCTCAGATTTGTAGCTATAACTTGACCGTTTGATGGCACTTCGTAAGGCTTGTATACCTTCTCCCATATTGCAAAGCCTTGTGCCTGGATGAAAGCCTCCATGCGTGCCTTCCAAACCTGAAAATCAATACCAGCGAACACACAAGGTTTGGCAGAGTACTTCTCCATGATGATTAGTCAAAAAACATACGCAAATCAAAAAGATTAGAGCACTGTGGCTCAGATACCAATTGTAGGATCGAAGAGCACGTGAAAATCTACCAGAGGGGGGGTGAATGGTAGATTTAAAAATCTTATGCAGCAGAAACAATTAAACCCCAAACCCTTTCGGCAGAAAAATGATCTGTTAAAGAAATCGTGTGTGAGACTAATCTAAACGTGTTTCACTGTGACAAAAGTGATAGATATCAGAGAGAATCAATTCACGAAGACAACACAAAAAGAATCACTCAAATCCGTTGAGAAAAACTCAAGTTATGATCGAAAGATCAAACAATGGTCAATCTGCCCTACCCAAGAAAAAAAGGCAGTTCTGGAACGCTGCAAAGAAACTCGTGTAGATCATAGACCACAAATCCAATGACCATGAAATTTTGACATATGATATACAATCAAGTTTTGAAGACAACCTAAAAAGAATCACGTCAATTGGATCTGTAAAACTCGAGTTATGATAAAACCACCGACGAAAGGTTGTGCTGTCCAGAAACTCGATGAGTAAAACTTGTCTGGAACAAGTCGGACGAACAAGGCACAAAAGTTCCTTCAAACTACGAATTTTATTCAATAGAACACAAGAGGAACAGCCCCAAAGTCGTGCACCACTAGCTCTGGGCTCCCTTTCTTATATAACCAGCTCGAAAGCCAACTCAACTCAAATCAGGAACCTAATCCTACTCTGTTCAGGAATCGTAACTTTCCATAACTGCTTAGGATTCTTCTATACGCAGATAGAAGCAATATTAAGACTTCCAAACACCTTAGGAACGTATCCCACATTCCTAAAACAACTCAAATTCGTGACCCACACGAAATCCTATCATACCCAACTCAAATCTTTCCATATTTGAGTCAAACCCGACTCAGCCGCAGCCTGAGTCCATAACCTAGTCGATTGGACGTTTCTGACCAATTCTTTACGTCCACATCTCTTCATCATGCCTCAGAACCATGCAGCCACGTCCATGCACTCCTTGCACACGTGCAAACATCTTCCAATGACGTCCACGATACCTTCATATGCATTGTTCTTGATTCAATCATGTTGCGCAACCTCCTGATCAGCTCAACCACAATTCCTCCTGAATTTGGTTGTTGGAACCTCATCTCCTCACTGAGACTAGTCCAATGGATCCCGTCACCAGCCATGTCTTGAACTCAAGCAACACCTGCACATGAATAAACAACCAATCCATACGAGCCCAAGTCCTTGACTTGACTCAAGTTAGTTCCGAACACAACACCTTACGTGAGAACCTCACACAAGCATGTTGCAAAACCACAGTAACACGATATCATCCATATCAACCAAAACGAACCAAAAACTTAGCAAATGAATACTAAGCAATCTTTCCAACAATGTAAAGCAAGTACGAAACATTGCAAATGAGAAGCAGAAGCACTACGGTCAAGTTCCGGACCTTGCCGGAGCATCTCGGACCTTGAGCCAGAGCTAACAAAAGCTAGTAGAACCTAGCACCGGAGCTTACCAAAACTAGTACAACCAAGCTCCCGCCGGAGCTTACAAAACTAGCAGGACCTAGCGCCGGAGCTAACCAGAACTAGTCGGAACTAGTAATCCCAAAAGCCGGAGCTAGAAAAATCAACTTCGGAGCTTAGAAAAAACACGGCGGAGCTATCAAAAACATGTCGGAGCTATCAAAGACATGCCAGAGCTAAAGACAAAACTTCACCGGAGTTGACCAAAGCTAGTCGGACTTTGCTGTAGCTCGGAGCTAGAGTCGGACCTTGATAAAAAGGTGTTTTGGTGATATTCAAAACTTTTATCATCAAGGCCAAGTGTATTCACGGCAAGCCAATGTATTCAGCACACATAGGTCTCACAAAAATGATCATGGACACTTGCCTTGCTCTTGAGCTTGATTTGGATCGAAGTCTTCAAAGTTCTGGTTTTGCAGGCCCTCGAAAGCACTATCTACAGCGAGATCTTCTATTCCGCGCGACAAACATGCAAAATAACAATTACAATCAAGTAATGCTCATATATTACTCAATATGACATGATATGTATGATTAATGCAATTGTGAAGTAAAACTTCTTAATGAGTTACTATTAATGTCAGGACTGTAGAGTAAGGGTTTTCTCATCAGCGGGGTTTTAGTGTTAAATTCTTGTGGAAACTTGAATGTAGAGGGTATACCAAGTGTCTAGAGATCCTAGGGTCGAAGATTGGTTGCAACACTTCAATCTTAACGTTTGGGGCTTGATGAAGTTGACTTGATGAGATTGATGTTGAAGAACGTCAATTGTTGAAAAGTTGATGGAGATTAATCTTGACTAATCCTTCTCCCTCTTCTCCTCCTTCTCCTTGTTCCTGGGCTCCTTCTTAACAACAGCACAAGGCAAAGGACGGCACCGAGGGTTTTTCTCAAAGGTTGGAGAGGTGAGGGTGTTGGGTTGTTTATATAGGGGTGGAGAGGTAGAGTTTTGAGGTGAATTCCAAGTGGATTTCGGTGGGGGACATGTAGGGGCCAAGGTGGGGTCCACTTGGGCTCCTCTGGGGTTGGCCATGAGGTTTTTGTTCCTTATTAAGGCAATTACCCAATCACTAATCATGGAGAATTATTAGAATCTGAGTGGAATTGAGTAGGCCAGACTAGTCTGCAAGGAGGACCAGACAAGTCTGTTATGGAACAGTAACATTTCGGACAAGTCTGGTTTGCAAGGCCAGACAAGTCCGTTTGGCGAGAGAAAGGGTTTTCGGACAAGTCCAGCATGGGTGGCTGGGCAAGTCCGGGGTTGTAAAACCAAAGCCTTTCGGACTGAAAATTTGAAAAATTGGACTAGTCCGCTTGGAATCGAACAAGACCGGGGAAACATCAAAATCTCAACAGGACAAGTCCGTGCAATGTACCAGACAAGTCTAGGCTTTGAAGAAGACTGAATTTTTTGAATACAAGGGGAATACCGGACTAGTCTGGGGTTATGGCCGGACAAGTTCGCACCCTGACAGACTTGAATTCTTGATTAGGCTTAAATTCATTTTAAATCTTGTTCCTTTTAAATTTTCTTTATGTTACACATGTATGAGGATGTATGCAATGCATTATGCATGAAAATGAGGGTGTTACACTGCACAAGCTGAAGCTCCTGCTACTGCTCTAGCTCCTCCTGCTATGGTTGTGGCGGACGACACAACAACTCCAACGTCGGCTGTCGATGAGATGACCTGAGCAGTGATGACTAAAGAGGCCGTCATTGCGCCATACCACGTGTAAGAAAGGCCTGAGCAAGCTTCGGCTGCCTCGGAGCCAGCTGCGGAGGTTCCTACATCCACGCCGAAAATTAATGAAGCTTCGACCGAAGTCCCGACACCAGCTCCAGAGGTGACGACACCAGAAGTGGCCATGCCTAATCCTGCACAAGGAGATCCAGCTAAGGTACCTTCGACTTCAACAACGGAGGTGGATAAGCTCCTGGAGCTCAATGCTGTTGACGTCGAGCTGTTGAGTCCATGCTTGTGCCATGAGCTACAACGACCATCCTGGAAGACTCGGGGGAACCATAGGAAGAGGAACCTGTGGCAGCTCCTGAACCAATCCCTTTGGCGTTGTTGATTGACAATGTCTGCTCTAGTCTCCGCCAGGTCCAGCTGGCCTCGACTAAACAAAAGTTACTTGAAGAAGAGCGCACCACATTGAGGCATTGGTGCCAACAACTATTCTTCAAGAGGAAGCTAACACAATCCCGACTTGAGGACCAGAAGGAGTGGGCGGCTGCAGAGAAGGCCCGATAGTCGCGCTTGAACAAGGCACTGGATGAACGATAAGCTGCTATAAAATCCCTCGACAAAAATACCCAAGAGATCTACGAGCACGCCCAGAGGGCCAAAAAAGTCGATGAAAGCCGCTCAGGGAGTCTCAACATTGCGAGGGAACAAGTCCTCAAACATCAGGACGAATTGGACAATAAGGAGGATGAACTCCAAAAAAGAGAGAATGATATCCAGAAGAGGGAGAATGAACTCTCTCAAAAGCTGGCACGCAGCAAGCAAGACTTGCTTGACTGCGTAGAAAAATTCAAGTCCTAATGCAATCAAGTAAAGCACCTATTATGGCTGGCAGGAGGAGTCAGCAAAAAACAAAGTGTTGTCTCTGCCAGAGAGGATAAGGTGAATACAATGGAGAAGGACCTTGCAGAAAGGCGAGGCCGCATACACCTACGAGAGAAGCAGATCGCTGACCAAGACAAGTTGCTGGCTGAACAGATCCAGCAGCATGCCAAGGAAGTCGAGTGTTTCTCGAATGATGGTTTTGCAGAGCTCTCTTCTGCAAGGAGGTAGCTGGAGGAGCTCTAAATCGTGAGAGCAATTGAGTCCCAGCAGGTCTAGGACTTCCTCGGGTGAGCCAATGAAGCTCTGGTACCTCTAGGATTTAGACCGACCTGACCTGCTGATAGCGAGCTAGAAATGGACAAGGCACTGGTGGCGCTTAACTCCGCCGGCACTATGCTGGATGCTCTATGAGACGTGGTCGTCGACCAGATCGAGACTCAAGGGAAGTCTCTGGATAGGAACGTCGCAGAGTACGTGCTGACGTGCTTTCGAAGCCGAGACCCCTCAATGTCTCTAGCTCTGATGGTTGAAGGACCCATTGCCGAGGAGGAGGAAGCCACCAAGGCCAGCGTCCAAGAGGCTGCTCAGAAGTTTTCTTCATTCTTCATGAGGGAATCTAGTAGCTAGGACTCTTCTTTTTTTACCTTCACCTTGTAAATCTCCAATTTTTAATTTCATTTTTGTCTCCAATACATTGCCCTTTATCTTGTTGCCCCCCTGGTTAATGGTCTCAATTGATTGAGGACATCTACCATAAGGAATTTGACAATGTCTTGAAAACTTGGTTGCTCCGAACTCGTAGCCAGCATGGTAGCTCTGAGGTCCGAGTCTTGATTCTGAAATCTCCATACACCTTTGTAACATCGATGGTGGGCCCCCTAGGAGATTTTGGAGCTTATTTTTTCTTACGACGCCAACTATCAATGCATAAAATGTCGATGGTGGGCCCCCTGGGGGTTGTTGGAGCTTAGTGGTTCTGACAACACCCATTATCAACGTGTATAACATCAACGGCGGGCCCCCTGGGGGTTGTCGAAGCTTAATTGTTTCGACAGCACCCACAGTGAACACATAAAATGTCGACGACGGGCCCCCTATGGGTTGTTGGAGCTTGACTTGTTCGACAGCGCTCACTATCAATGCAACGATGGCGGGCCCCCTAGGGGCTGCTAGAGCTTGGCTGCTTCGACGGCGCCCACTGTCAAAGCATAAAACATCAACAGCGGGCCTGCGGGGGGTTGTTGGAGCTTAGTACCTTCGACAGCATCCACCATCACCATGCAGATTGCTGTCAATTATTCATTTTTGCTGCGCATGAGAGAAAAGAAAAGCAGTAAAATTCGTCCTCTTGCCTATAGCTTATTTGCTGCTTATTATCCTTCTTTGAATTTCAGATCCTAACAAACTCAATATGACAACATAAGTATACTGATTAAACTTCCTTAGACCCGAATGCTTTCCAGACCCGCCTTAGTGAGACCCACCATAATAGGTAGAGTTGCGTACTTAGAGTCCTGGACCTGGCTATGTCTATGGCGCACTCCAGACCTGTCAGTGGCTTTGGTTTTCGGGCGAGTAGACCATCTAGCAATACTAAGATCCGATAGAAGGTTACCAATAAAACTTATATACCACATGAATCTCTAGGACTAAATTTCAAATGGATTGCACAACATTGCTATTGACAAGAAGGTAAAAGATGATAAAAATAATGAGCATGCGCAAAATTAATGCATGTAGAGTCTGCTTGCACATAAATGTATTTCATTATAGGTCCGAATAATAGGGGAGAGAAGGACACACTTAAAGTACATGACCAAGTTAAGTGCCCTATTCATCTTGTACTAACCAAGTGGGTAAAGACACACGTAAAGTTCGGGACCAAGTTAAGTGCCCTTTTGATCTAAGACCAACCCGACTATGTTCATATACTCTATAATATACATTTCAGGCAAATACAAACTCAACTCCATGTAACTAAGTGTAGAACTTACGAAGGTGCTCGATGTTCTAGAGATTGGGAAGTTCTATCCCATCCTCTTTTGCCAAGCGGATGCTTCCGGGACGGGAGACTTTTACTACTCGAAAGGGACCTTCCTAGCTGGGGGAAAGTTTGTTGATTTCTTCACGAGTAAGTATTCATCGCAACACCAGATCGCCTTCCTCCAATTGCCAATTGCGCATAAGCCTTTGGTGATAGCGATGGAGCGCCTTGCGGTAGCGTGCATTTTGGACAGCTGTTTGGCACCTTGCCTCGTCAACGAGGTCTAGGTCTCCACGTTGGAGCTAATCCAGCGTGGCTTCATCGAAGATCCGGAGCCGGAGAGAACCCATAATGACCACCGGAGGAAGGAATGCTTTAGCTCCGTACACAAGGAAGAAGGGCGTCTCTCCTGTTGCCCAGCTGGGTGTTGCCTAGCTCGCCCACAACGCAGACCGAAGATCTTCTATACAGTTGGCACCATGTTTCTTCAAGCACTCATAAGTGCACACTTAAGTACCTTAAGTATTTCTGCATTTGCTTTATCAACTTGGCCATTGCTTGTTGGATGAGCTACTGATGCATAGTTGTCTTGTATGCCAAGTTCTTTGCAGCACTCATGGAAAGATGAACTTGTGAAATGGATTCCATTGTCATTGATGACTGTGTTTGGAACTCCAACTCTGCAGACAATGGACATCAAGAATTTAATGGCTGATTGCTTGTTGATAGTGACAACTGGAGTAGCTACCGGCCACTTCGTGAACTTGTCGATGGCGACATATAAAAACTGGTACCCTCCGATGACTTTTGGGAATGGTCCCAAAACTTCCATCCCCCACACAGCGAATGGCCATGTGGGAGGAATCATCTGCAGTCACTGCGTCAGTGCGTGAATCTTCTTTGTGTGGAACTGTGACACTCGGTTCCAAAAATGAACCAAGTGAACGCATATGTGTGCCCAGGATGTTCAACAAACATACACGAGTGCATTCACAAAAGGATATACAGAAAATTACCACAAGACAAGATTAATTAATCACTTTTATTACAGAATTCATAATATCCTCGAATACAAGCTCTAATGAATATTAATGACAAGTTTGAAATAATGCAGCAGAAATAAACTAATTAAGCAAACTATGCAGCTAAGCTAATAGGGTAGCGCGGCTCCAAGCAACACCACAGGCAAAGCTGACGGCAGACACGGCCTAGAACTCCGCATTATCATCGTTATACTCCCAAATCTTTCCTGCAGCTGTTGGTGGGGGAATTGCAAAGGTGAGTACATGTTGTACTCAGCAAGTGTGGAAAGTATGACATGTAGCTGATTCAAATGATCACAATAATAAAGGCTAAGTGTTGAAAAGTACATTAAAACATCTGAAAATCATTATATTGTATGTATGTGAAGTAAACCATCACAAACCATGTAGTTACCATAATACCAGTCCATATTTCATTGCCATCATCCTTATTCCAGATTTCTCATTACCATCAACCATATCCATTGCCATAAATCATAATACCATCCCATAAACAATACAAAACCATCTCAAATCCCAAGTTTCCCTCTAATCATGTAGGTCATCCAGGTGCTCTTAACCGGGACCACGACTATCATGATAGTTTTTAATACTCTGCAGAGTTTGTATCACTTTACCCACGTGTTTGTGGTTTTATCACCCGTCGGCGACTAAAGAACCTACCTTATACCAATTACACTTCCTTTGGTGTATGGCCAAGAGATCACAAATAGCCTTTACAAAGGGACTACTAGCATCTATGGACCCACTGAGGTTTCACCGGTGGCCATGTCTCCAACTGAGCACATCTTGAATCAAGGGCCCCCTCTTGTGCCATTCAGATCCCAGGGAGTCCCACCGCTCATCCCAATCCGACTCCCCTTACCTACTCTTCCAAATGGTTCGCGCAATACTAGCAATACCCTAAATAATCAGCTAGGCCACACACTTACTTGGCCTTGTGGAGGCACTGTAGTCCTGGCCTATTATCGCATGAACTGATCCTTAGATCTAAAGCAAGCAACCACCATGTCTTCCAACCCGTCCACATACCAGGCTTGCTTAGATCACCCATTACCATATCATATTAACCAATTCATATTTACCATAATCTCATTAATGCATAAGTAAGTGGTATAGTTGTTTTCTCATCCCAATTAATTAAGCAAAGCAAAGGTAAAAGCCCTTCCCGACTCTCTACCAAGTATTCCAGCTGACAAGGGTGGTTACACAAAGCTAGTAAACTTCCTATCATAGGAATTACCATCAAATTAACACAAGCATGCAGTTTTGAAAACAAAACATTTATTGTAAAAACAGGATCAATATGTTCAAGGACACTTGCCTTGCTCCTGGGCTTGATTGGGATCAAAGACTTCAAATTCCTGGTGTTAGAGGTCCTCCGCAACACTCTCTAGCGCAAATCTGTCTAAACTGCACAATAAACATACAAGACAAGAATTATAATAAATAAGTGCACATATAATACTCAATATGACATGACATGCATGACTAATGCAAATGCGAAGAAAAACTAGTTAATCAGTTGTTAATAATGTTCACTAATCATTTATAATAGTTATTAACAAGTGTACACAGGTTTGGAGTTGATTCGAATAAATTTAGAATTAATTCAGTAGAAAACAGGCAGCAATATCGGACTAGTTTGCTTGGGACCGGACTAGTCCGCCCTTCGCAGGAACAGCGAACTAGAGTTTTCTAGATCGACGTGATTTTGGAGAAACGGGGTTGAATTCACGCGAGAAAGAGGAAGTAGAAGGTATACCAGGTGTTTAGAACTCCAATGAATCAAGGGTTTTGGAGGCAACAATTGGATCTTGATGATCCAGGGTGGATGAAGAACTTGAAGGTGAATTGTTGATGAAGAACAAAAATTTGACGGAGATCTTGATCACTTGATCCTCTTTCGTTTCCTCGTCTTATTCTTCTTGCTCAGGATCTCCTTCTCCCTCCATGGCGGCGGCTATCCACGTGCTAGGGTTTGGTGTTTTTCAAAAGGGTTTTCCCTCCATTTCGAGTTTGGAGAGGGTGGAGGCTGGTGTGGGGTCCCACATGGGCTCCAAAAGGGGTTAGACACGACGTCCTTAGGCCCACTTAAGGTAAATCCCAAAAACACGTCATTGAACAAAAGATCAACTCAGAATCACGATCATCGGACAAGTCCGCAAAAGGCCGGACTAGTCCAAAGTTAGTCAGAGAAGAAAATGGATAAGTCTGGACTAAATCGGAGAAGTTCGAACTTAGTCAAAGAGGAAAACGGAAAAGTCCGCTAGACATCGGACAAGTCCGGACAAGTCTAGGGACTTGGAGAAATTTCAAGGAATTGGGATGACCGGACTAGACCGCACTGGACCGGACAAGTCCGAAAACTTTATAGAGAGAAAAAATGGACTAGTCCGCAGCGAAAACGGACATGTCCGAAGGATGTCAGAGAGAAATCGGACTAGTCCGCACTTCTCAGAACTTTTGAGTGCAGTTTTGCATCTAATTCATTTTGAACTCATTCCTTTTTATGTGGATTAATGTTAAACATGTATGTGATCTTATGCAATGCATGATGCATGAAAATGAGGGTGTTACAAGAACTGGCACGCTTCACACTTCTTGACCAGCTTGACTGCATCCTAGAGTGTTGTAGGCCAATAAAAACCATTCCAAAAGCCATACCGACCAGCGTGCAAGATGATGCGTGGTTCCCGCACTCGCCTCAATAAATCTCTGTGAGGAGTTTGCAGCCTTCTTCCAGGGAAATGGACCACACTAAAATGCCATTGGCGCCACATCGGTAGAGATCCCCTTCTACCAACGTGTATCTTTTAGCCAATCTGATAATTTGCTCACCGAATACACCATCTACAGGAAGGATGTTGTCTTTCAAGTAGTCCTAGACCTCCGAGATCCATGCATCAGGACTGACTTGAGCTTCCGGATCTTGCGCGCTTGGTTGCTCGGAGCTTCCTTTAGCGCCTATGATCCTTGGCAGACGCCATGGTAACAGGGCCACCAGGACCACCAGCTTCAGGGTGCTGATCTCGCACCCATCACTCAGTTCGGCAGGCTGAGCGGCAGGTGCTAATAATCTCCCGATGAAGCCTTCGTCGAGAGGTCATCAGCTTCAGTGTTGTTGAGATGCTGGACATGACAGAGGTCCAGGATGTGGAAGTCTTTCTACAACTTCTGGACTTCAAGTAGATAAGCAGCAAGCTGAGGGTTATTGCAACTGCATTCACCTTTGACTTGTTTGATGATGTGTTGTGAGTCACCCTTTACCAGGAGCTGCCTGATGCCATATGATAGTGCCACCTTGAGTCCGAAGACGAGAGCTTCATATTCCACGATGTTATTTGTTTCCTTGAAGTGAGGGCATACCATGTATTTAACATTCTCCCCAATTGGAGCGAGGAGAAGGATTCCAGCTCCGGCCCCATGCTTTTGCATGGAGTCGCCAAAGTAGAGAGTCCAGTGAGGCTCACTGAAGACCGGGACCTTAGGTTTTGGCTTCTGCACGTTGAGGCCCCCTGGAGTTGATGACAAAGGTGTCCACTCCACCACAAAGCCATCCAGTGCCTGATGTCGAGGCAGGAATTCGAGATCTAATTCTTCCAACTCCGTAGCCCACTTGGCGATATTTTCCTTTGAATTGGGGTTATGTAAAATAGCTCGCAGTGGATAGGAGGTTACTACTGATATCTTGTGGGCCTGGAAGTAGTGATGAAGCTTCCTTAAGGCAATAAGGACTACGTATAGTAGCTTATGCACCTCCATGTATCGAGTTTTGGCATCATGAAGTACTCACTGATGAAGTATAGTGGCCGTTGGACAGTTCGGACCCTACCAGAGGTGTTCGAGGCTTCTTATTAATCAACCCGTCCCCTCCCAAAGGTGTCCGGATCTCCTTCTTGAGCATTAGTGACTCCCTCGGATGAAAGAGGTTGATCCACAAACATCTTTCCTTTAGGATCCGTGTGAGGGGGCTGGGACCCAGACTCGCCTTCAGGTAGCTCCAAACCCTCCCGGAGGGGTCTAAGCTCCTAAATTGAAGAAGTTTCTGGTCTCTCCGCAACTAGAACCATACTGACAACCTCCATAGTTGCAGCAATGTAAAGAAGAAGAGGCTCACCAGACTCTGGGGCTACCTAGATTGGTAGTGTGGTGAGGAGTTGCTTCAGCTCTTGGAATGCCTTATCTACTTCTTAAGACCAATGGAATGGTTCGGTCTTCCTCAACAGCTTGAAGAAGAGAAGTGCCCGCTCTACTAACCTTGGGATGAACTGGCTGAGTGAAGCTAGACACCAGTAAGCTTCTGGATGTCCTTGATACGAGCTGGGGGGCACATCACATCAATGCCTTTGATCTTTGCCGGATTTGCCTCAATTTCTCGTTGAGTCACTAAGAAACCAAGAAGCTTTCTGGAGCTAACCTCGAACACACACTTGTCTGAGTTGAGATTCGTGCACGTTAGGCATAGCTTGTCGAAGACGGATTGAAGATTGTCTAGGAGTGAATCTTTGTTCTTTACCTTGACAACAATGTCATTTACATAGACTTCCTCCAGGTCCCTAATCAGCTCCGTAAATGTTTTGCGCATGGCTCACACAAAAGTAAAGGCAACATTTTTAAGACCAAAGGGCGTGGTAGTATAACAATACAACCCATCTACTGTGATGAAGGTTGTATGCTCTTCATCTTCCTTAGACATTGGAATTTGATTATATCCAATATAAGCGTCTAGGAAACATAGCAGTTCGCACGCGGAGGTAGAATCCACTATTTGATCTATTCTTGGTTTTAGAAAAGGGTCTTTTGGACATGCCTTATCCAAAGTGGTGTAGTCGATGCACATCCGAAACTTCCCGCCAGCCTTTGGCATGATGACTCGGTTTGCCAGCCACCGTGGATGATAAACGTCCCGGATGAATCCAGCGTCAAGCACCTTTTTGACTTCTTCTCTGATGATGTTTTGTCGCTCAACAGATTGCTTTCGGGACTTCTGTTGTATAGGTCGGGCGTCGGTGTGTATCTTCAGACGGTGCTCGATCACCTCTCTAGGGATCCCAGACATTTGTGATGGTTGTCATGCAAACACGTCGACATTTGGCCGGAGGAAAGTGACGAGCGTGAGTTCCTATTTGTCACCTAGACCACCCGATATACGAGTGGTCTGGGTAGTATTAGAACTGATTTGGACGACTTTGACGAGAATGTCAGTGTCACTACTTGGTTGCAGGCGAGGTGTAGAGCTTGATCCGTGCTCGCGCGAGCTAGTGGTTGTTGAGCACGTTGCTCCTAGCCGGATTCCTCTTCTTGCGCTATTGCAAGTGCATGAAGTTCTTTCAGTGCAGTAACACCAGCGGTGTAGTCCCCTCGAATCTGGAGGACACCTGACGAAGTTGGCACCATCAACATGTGGTAGCCGTAGTGGACCACAACCATAAACCTATACATGGCTAGCCTGCCTAGCATCACGTTGAAGGGGGATGAATGTGTGCCACATCAAACACCAGCTTCCCGGACCTATAGTTGTCCCGTGTTCCAAAAGTCACCGGTAGAGTAACTGACCCAAGAGGCATGATGGCTTACGGACCTACTCAGAAGAATGGAGGTGAGGGCCTGATGTCCGAGAGGTTGAGTTGGAGCTTCACAAAAGTTACGAAGATGTGGAGGTTAAGTGTCGCGCCTCTATCCACCAGGACATGGAAGAGTGGGATAGAGTTGATAATAGATTGACCATCAGGGGTAATAGACCACCTCCAGCCATGTTCTTTGATAGTCTGAAGCATCGAAGGTAACAGAAGTATCCATCCACTTCTGATGATGCTTCGCCTTGGCAGTAGGAGCAGCAGCAACCATCTCCCAATGTGTAGTCTTGAGAATACGTCGTGAGGTAATGTCCCAAGACCCTCCATACATCATATGGAGAGTCTTTCGATGCTCATTGTTGGAGATGTCAGAGTCATCGTCGAGGAGAAGAAGGAAGAGGGAGGATCAAACAAGATCGTCGTCGTTGCTGCGATCTTCTTCATCGACACTTCGACATCAACTTTCTCCTTTTACTTCTTGTCGCCAACTCATCATCAATGGATCTAGATGTCAAGTTTCATGCGTTGCACCTAATCCTTTATTGTTGAACCTTGGGATTTATGGTATTTGCCCTAGATCCAACTTTCCATGTCAATTTTGATTCCACTATTGATTTAAACCTTGCCCTAGTTGAGATGTTCGCAAACCTTAGACCAATGCAGACTTGTTTTGTCTAGAGCGGACTAGTCCGGTCCACAACAGACATGTCCGACCCCAATGCGGACTAGTCTGACCTCTGAATTCTAGAATTCCTAGATCCTTCCCATTTTTTCAAAAAAAATGACTTGAAACTTGCTCAAACATGTAAAACTCAATTGTAACTGGTTAGTAAGGAGCAGTAGTAACCTAAGAAACATGAGCTACATCATAATTGAATTATTCATGCACATCATGGCATATTGATTACAATACGAGCATTTATTGATTGTAATGCTTGTTCGCATGTTTGTCGCACGGAATATAAGGAAACGCTCTAGAAAGTGCTTATGAGGATCTTCAGCACCAGAACTTTGTAGCTCTCGATCCAAACCAGCCACCGGAGCATGGCAAGTGTCCTTGAACATTTTGATCCCGTTTTTAAATATTTTGTTTGAAAAACTGCATGCTTTTGTCAAATTGATGGGAAACCATGAACAGGTGTTTACTAGACTTTTATGCCCTCCTTGTCGCTTAGGATATGATGTATAGAGTCAGGAAGGGTATTTTCCAGTTTTGCTTCATTTACTTAATTGTGATTTGGAATAACCAAATGGCTTAATTATGAACTATTGAAGGTATGAACAATATCAATTGATGATAATGACTATTTTAGAAACCCAGAACATAGGGTATCTAAGCAAGCATGGTTGTGGAATGGGTAGGATGATATGGTGGTTTTGCTTGTCTTAGATCTAAGGACTGGTTCATGCAAGAATATTCCAAGACAACGGTGCCACCTCAAGGCCATGTATGGGTGCGGCTTAGGTGATTAATTATTGTATTGCCACTATCGTTCAGATCATATGGAAGGCTTTTGGAATGGGAGTCGGTTGGTTTTGCAGTGATGGCGGGGCTACCTTGGGATCCGAACAGCACAAGAGGGAGCCCTTGGATGGATGTGCTCAGTTGGAGACATCACCTCAGTGGGTCCGCACATGCTGGTAATTACTTTGGAAAGGCTATTTTATTATCTCTTGGCCATACACATGTGATAGTGTATTCAACATAAAGGAGGTTTTCCTTAGTCGCCGACAGGTGACAAAATCATGAACTTGTGGATAAAGTGGTACAACCTCTGCAGAGCGTTAAAACTATCATGATAGTCGCGCTCTCGTGTGACACCCGATTCCGAAAAAGAACCAAGTGAACGCATATGTGTTTGGCCAGAACGTTCAACACACATACACGAGTGCATTCACAAAAGGATATACAGAAGAGTACCACATAACAAGATTAATTAAGTACTTTTATTACACAAATTCATAATATCCTCGAATATAAGCTCTAATGATTATAAATGACAAGTTTGAACTAATGCAGCAGAAATAACTAAATAACCAACAAAGCAGCTAAACAGATAGGGTAGCGCAGCTCCAATCAACACCACAGGCAAAGCTGACGATAGACACGGCCTAGAACTCCACATTATCATCGTTATACTCCCAATTCTGACCTGCAACTATTGGTGGGGGAATTGCAAGGGTGAGTACATTTCGTACTCAGCAAGTGTCGAAAGTATGACATGTAGCTGATACAAATGATGACAATAATAAAGGGTATGTGCTGAAAAGTACATTAAAACATTTGAAAAGCAACATATTATATGTATGTGGAGTAAACCCATCATAAACCATGTAGTTATCATAGTACAAGTCCATATTCCATTTCCATCACCATGATACCAGATTTCACCATTACTATTAACCATGTCCAGTACCATAATTCAGTACATAACAAGTCATAACCATATTATCAACCATAACCAGTACCAACCATAACCAAACCATCCTAAATCCCAATTTCCTTCCCTAATCATGTGAGGGTCCAGGTTCCTCATAACCGAGAGCATGACTATCATGATAGTTTTTAGACAATCTGCAGTGGTTGTACCGCTTTACCCATGTGTTTGTGATTTCATCACCTTTCGGTGACTGGAACCTCTATTATGCCGTCTCACACTTCCAAAGGTGTGTGGCCAAGAGATCACAAAATAGCTTTTACAAAGGTATTACTAGCCTGTACGGGCCCACAAAGGTTGCACCGGTGGCAATGTCTCCAACTGAGCACATCTTCAACCAATGGCCCCCTCTTGTGCCGTTCGGATCCCACGGAGTCTCACCAACCATATCCAAACCCAATCTAACTCCCCTCACTGGTGCGCCAAATGATCCGAGCAATACTAGCAATACCCTAATAAATCAGCTACGTCGCACCCATACTTAACCTCCTGGTGGCACTTTAAATCCTAGATGGTTGCTCACGAACCGGTCCTTAGATCTAAAGCAAGCAAAACCACCATAACATCAAACCCATCAACATACCATGCTTTCTTAGATCACCCAGTACCATGTCATATTAAACAGTTCATATTGACCATAATCTCATTAATGCACAATTAAATGCTATAGTTGTTTTCCCATCCCAATTAATTAAGCGAAGCAAAAAGGTAAAAAGCCCTTCTCGACTCTCTACCATGTATTCCAGGTGACGAGGGTGGTTAAACAAAGTTAGTAAACTTCCTATCATAGGGATTCCCATCAAATTGACACAAGCATGCAGTCTTGAAAACAAAACATTTGTTGTAGAAACAGGATCAATATGTTCAAGGACACTTGCCTTGCTCTTGGGCTTGGTTCGGGTCAAAGTCTTCAAATTCCTGGTGCTGGAGGTCCTCCGCAACACTCTCTAGCTCAAATCTGTTTAAACCGTGCAAGGAACATAAAATACAAGAATCACAATCAATAAGTGCACAGATATTACTCATTATGACATGACATGCATGATTAATGCAAATGCGAATGAAACCTTGTTAATGAGTTATTAATGATGTTTACTAACTAGTTATAATAGCTTCTAACAAGTTTGTAAAGGATTGGGATTGGTTCAATTCGATTTAGAATTATTTCAGAAGAAAACATACAACAAAATCGGACTAGTCCGCTGTAGGGCCGGACTAGTCTGCCCTTCGCAGAAACAGCGGATTAGGGTTTTCTAGATTGAAGTGAATTTAGAGAAACGGGGTTGAATTCACATGAGAAAGAGGAAGTAGAAGGTGTACCAGGTGACTAGAACTCCAATGAACTCAAGGGTTTTGGAGGCAACAGTTGGATCTTGACGATCTAGGGTTGATAAAGAAAAGTTGATGGTGAATTGCTGATGAAGAACGAAAACTTGATGGAGATCTTGATCCTATTTCTTTTCCTCCTCGTCTTTTTCTTGCTCGAGATCTCCTTCTCCCTCCTTGGTGTCGTCTACCCACAAAATAGGGTTTGTGGTCTTTGATTGAGGCAAAAGGATATAAAATCAAGGGGTGGGGTTGTTTATATAAGGGTGGAGGGCTAGGGTTTAATGGATTTTGAGTTTGGGGAGGGTGGAGGCCGGTGTGGGGTCCCACATAGGCTCCAAAAAGATTTAGACACGACGTCCCTAGTCCCACTTAAGGTAAAACCCAAAAACATGTCTTGGAACAAAAGATCAACTCGAAATCGCTATCACCGGACAAGTCCGCAAGAGGCCGTACTAGTCTAATGTTAGTCAGAGAGAAATCGGACAAGACCGGACTGGACATCGGACTAGTCCGAACTTAATCAGGGGAAAAACAGACAAGTCTGGCCAAAACCGGACAAGTCTGATTTTTAGTGAGAGGGAAAACGTACAAGTTCGCTAGATGTCAGACAAGTCTGGACAAGTCCAAGGACTTGGCGAAATTTCAAGGAATTGGAATACCGGACTAGTCCGCAATGGACCGGAAAAGTCTTAAACTGTACAGAAGCAAAAATTGGAATAGTCTGCACTAAAAAGGACATGTCAGATGGAGGTCAAAGAGAAATCGGACTAGTCCGCACCAAAAACAGACTATTCCGCTCTTCCCAGAATTTTTATGTGTGGTTTTGCTTCTAATTCATTTTAAACTCATTCCTTTTTATGTTTAAGAATGTGTTCAATGCATGATGGATGAAAATGATGGTGTTACAAACCTACCCCCCTTAAAATGAATCTCGCCCACGAGATTCGATGTGGAAGAGAAGAGATAGGGAAAATCCTTCTTGGCATCATCCTCCAACTCCAAGTTGCCTCTGATTCTGTGTGATGCTTCCATTGAACTTTGCACCATCGAATCACCTTATTTCTTGTGACCCTCTTGTGAGACCTATGTGTGCTTAATATATTGTCTATGGCGATGAAAGTTTTGCAAAACACGGTTTTAGCGAGGTCCGACTTTAGGTACGAGCCTCAGTAAGCTCCAGCGCTAGGTCCGACTAGCTTTGGTTAGCTCAGGCGCTAGGTTCTGCTAGCTTTGGTAAGTTCCGGCGCTACTGAAAGTTCATCTAGGAATACCTTGTGGGTTTTGGTTGATTTATGACAAGCAAATGAGATCCTAACCACATTGTTAAGATGAGCACAGGTTTTAATGAAAGAATGAACAAAGCGCCAAAAAGAAAGGAGAATGAGGAGTAATGCGGAAAAGAGCTCAAGAACCAAGTGTAGTAGATCATTGTGTATGGAGTGTGTTAAGTAAACACACCCCAAGAGCTCAAGCACAAATAATGTCACACATTTCACAAAGTTATACAAGACCGGACTAGTCCGACTGACCCTGGACTAGTCCGATATCTTTTTGTACCAGATCAGACAAGTCCTCACAATGCGGACTTCTCCACACAGTCAAGTTTTCACTGACTGGACTAGTCCAATATCACCACGGACTAGTCCCATATCTCTCTGACTAGAATAGGACTAGTCCTCCCCAATGCAGACTAGTCCCCCAAAAACTTCACTAGTCGCACGAAATTGGACAAGTCCGATAACACCACGAACTAGTCCGATATCTTTCTGATGTCAATCGGACAAGTCCGATGTTAGCAAGGACTAGTGCGGAATCCCTATGACCTAAATCGGACAAGTCCTCCAAGTGCGGACTTGTTCCCCAAATTCACTAAGGGATTCACCTATCCGGACAAGTCCGATATTCATTGGACTTGTCTGAAGATTTCTAGAACCAAATCGGACTAGTCTGCTTTCACTTCGGACAAGTCCAATAATTTGGGACACTTAGGGTTTCCTACACACAGCACACCGGACTAGTCCGGTGTCCACCATGGACTAGTCCAATCTTTCTAAACCCTAACAGTAACTTTTGGGAACCCCATATAAATAGGTGTGCATGGCCAAACATTCATCTCTCTTGACACCCTGTGCCGTCACACCCTCCAAGAGCCTAGAAAACTCATCTCTCCATGCAATACAACGCAAGAAAGCTTAATCCTTTCAGGATACACTTTGGATCCAAGGAGAGACACGGTTCTTCACTCATTGAGCTCTCTGTTTGATTTCCTAACACACTCCTGTGGTTTTCATCATAATCTTAAGAGTGTGTTCTTGGTGGTGTTCATCTTGTAATCTTGGGGAGCCCTCAACTTGTGAGAAGGCCCCTTGAATTCGATTATTTGCCCTTTGTGATTAGTGAAAAGGATTGGACTCCGTGGCGATCCGACGAGGGTAGGGTTGGAGAAGACCCGGTCCTTTTGTGGACTCCTCAACGCGGATGTAGGTTGCCTCTGTGGGAACAGAACCACGGAATAAAGAGTTTGTGTTCTTACTTTGCGCACATTGTTCTAACTCTTCATATCTATCTAGGGTTTCAATCAATCTTTTTTACATTACGTTGAAACATTGAATATAAGATTAACTTGTGCTACATCCTAGTTCATAGTAGTGTGACACTCCAATTACAAGTACATTTCCGCTGCATACAGTCTCGGATTGAGATAATCGATCAAACTTGATCAATCTAGTCCGCACGCACCGAACTAGTCCGCACTCTACGAGACTAGTCCGATATCTCGGGATTTGATCAGTTTGTTAAGTGTTGCGGGTTCTAACTAAAATTAAAAAGGCCTATTCACCCTCCTCTAGGCCACATTCAATTGGTATTATAGCAGGACTCTTCAAAAGGTGACTAATCGCTAGAAGAGAACATGTCAGACATGAAGGACGTACACAAGAGCAGCAACCAAGAGAAGGTTGAAGAAGAAAAGAACCAAAAATTGGAGAGGCTCCTCAAGGCCATTCAAGACTTCGAGGATGACGATGAGGAGACGCTGGAACTCAAGGCGCTCCTAATGAAGAAAACCCTCTCCAAGGGAAAAGTGAGGATCAAAGATGAGAAGAAGAAGAAGGGTTGTAGTCACACCAACTACTCCTGATATCCTTTCAACTACGATCGTCTTAATTCTAGCAATAATCACTACCTATCTATTCCACTTGGAAAAGACCCACACTTTGATGGCAATGACTACTCAATGTGGAGGCAGAACATGAAAATGCACTTGATCTCTCTCAATCCAAGCTTGTGGCACATTGTGGATACAGGAATAGATATCCCAGATGATAATGAAAAGCTCAGACCTAGCCAAGAGCAAGCAATCCATCAAAATGCCCAAGCTGCAGCAGTCATCACCTCATCACTTAGTCGGGACGAGTTCACCAAGGTGGATGGGCTCGAGATTGCGAAGGAAATATGGGACACGTTGCAAACCGCACATGAAGGGGATCGTCATGTGCAAGAAGCGAAGATTGAAATGATCGAAGGCGAATTGGGAAGATTCACCATTGAAGAAGATGAGTCACCGTAAGACATGTACAACTGCTTAAATACGCTCATAAACAAGGTTTGAGCATATGGAAGCAAGACGTGGAACGATCACGAGGTGATGAAGCTCATCCTAAGAGCTTTCATGCCTCGCAACGTCACCTTGTGCTCGCTGATCAGAGAAAGCGTCGGGTACAAGAAAATGACCCCGGATGAGCTGCTTGGGAAAATCATCAATTTTGAGATGATGGAAAAGCAGGCGAAACATGTCAAGGAGATTGCCAATCTCACCTCGGCAATGTTGAAAGGGGTCGCCTTGAAGTCCACTTGCAAGCCCTTGTCTAAAGAAGCTCGAGAAGCTCAACAAGAAGAGGACAGCGATGACGAGAGCAGTGAAATTGACGAAGAAGACATGATCCCCTTTATGAAAAGATTCAAGAAAATGATGAAGAAGAGACAAGGTGGAAAATCAAGTGAAGGAAAATATAAAGAGAAGTCAAGACCAAAGTTGAGGTGGGCGTGCTATAACTGTGGTGAATATGACCACTTTATAGTTGATTGCCCATACGAGGAAAACAAGAAGAAGACCAAGGAAATAAGACCTCAACCCAAGAAATTCTTCAAGAAAAAGAAGCAAGTTGGACAAGCGCATCAAGGAAAGGAGTGGGACCTAAATGACGAGTCCTCATTTAAAGAGGAGGAGTAGATGGTTAGCATAGCCATCGAGAAGACATCCAAGAAGTCCACTCTCTTCCCCACTCTTGGAGCATGGAAAGGGAACGGCACTTGCCTCATGGCGAAGGAAGGTAAACGAAAGGTAATAACCAAACCCTCTTCCTTGCATTCCTATTCTAGCGATAGTGAAATTGCTAGTGATAATGAAGATATGCTCATTGGCTTAGATAAGAAAACAGCTACAAAAATGAAATTTCTACTTGATCAACTTGTTGAGAAGGAGAAGTTGATAAACCATCAAGAAGATATGATTATCTCCGAAAAGGAGGAATATCTTGAACTTGACAAGATTTTTGAACTTGAAAAGGAGCAAAGCAAGTCACTAGAGCTTGAGCTAGCTTCAAGCAAGGAAGCTTGCTTGGAGTTAAGCGACTCAAATACTACAATCAAGGACAAACTTGCTAACCTAATCAAGGTTAACAAGCTCCTTGTGGTACAAGTTGAGTCACTCAAGCAATGTGACCCTTCATCCTCTTCAAGCTCGCCTTCTTAACCCCTTAAAATTGAAATTGCTTCTACTTGTGCATGTGGTAAAGTTGACTCTAGCTTGAAAGACAAGTCAACCTCTACCAAGGATAAGCATCCTGCCCAACGTGGCATATTTGACAAGGAGAAGGTCAAATATGCACGTAGTGCATTCTTGGCCACAAGACCTCCTAATGTCAAATATTGCATTGGGTATTCCTATGTTGGAAACCAAAATGCTAGAAGTCATAAGAATAACAAGGAGAGCATGGTCTTTGTGAAGGGAAATTCCTCTCAAGCTAGGAAGTCCAACAAAATCAACACATAGGAACACCGGACTAGTCCGACATCGGCACGGACAAGTCCAGTGACCCAGACTAGTTCTGTTTATAAACAAAAACAGTTGCTATTTAGAACCTTTGATGCATCTTATGTTTTAATGAGAAGTAATTTTGGTAAAATTTATGCTCATTATGTTGGGCCACGCCATGGGAACACCAAGTCTCATGTGTGGGTGCCCAAATCTCTTGTAACTAATCTCTAAGGACCCAGCAAGCTTGGGTACCTAAAACCAAGGCTTGATTTGTTTTTGTAGGCCTATTCCTCCGATGAATCTAAATGGGTGCTAGACAGTGGCTGCACCAATCATATGACCGAAGAAAGGAGGATGTTTGTTGAGTATGAAGAAAATGAGGATCCAAGCGAGGGCATCTATTTTGGAGACAATAGTCAAGGAAATGCTCGGTACCAGTAAAATTGCCATATCATCTCAACATACTCTTTCTCGTGTGTTACATGTTGATTCCTTAGATTATAACCTGATGTCCATATCTCAATTATGTGACAAAGGTTATAATTGCTTGTTCACTAATGAGGGTGTGACCGTCTCTAGAAGGGGTGATGGTTCCATTGCATTCAAGGGTATGTTAAAGGGTAAGCTTTACCTTGTTGACTTCAACAAAGATAAAGCCGAACTTGACACATGCTTGATTGCAAAGACCAACATGGGTTGGTTGTGGCTTAGACGGCTAGCGCATGTTGGTATGAGGAATCATCAAAAACTCCTCAAGGGCGATCACATCCGAGGTTTGAAGGATGTTGTTTTTGAGAAAGACGGACCTTATAGCGCGTGCCAAGCCGGGAAGCAAGTTCGAGCACCTCACCCCGCGAAGAACGTCATGACTACAACAATATAGCTCGAGCTACTTCACATGGACCTTTTCGACCCAATTGCTTCTATAAGCATAGGCGGGAACAAATATGGTTTAGTGATTGTTGATGACTTTTTGCGCTTCACTTGGGTTTTCTTTTTGCATGATAAGACAAAAACTCAAAGAACCATCAAGAAGTTTCTCAAGCGTGCACAAAATGAGTTCTCATTGAAAGTCAAGAACATATGAAGCAAAAGCAGCATGGAGTTCAGGAACACTCAAGTTGAGGAGTACTTAGACAAAGAAGGCATAAAGCATGAGTTTTCAGCACCTTACTATCCTCGACAAAACAAGGTTGCCGAAACAAAGAACCGAACCCTCATAGAAATGGCAAGAACAATGCTCGATGAGTACAAGACCTCGGATCGGTTTTGGGCAGAAGCGGTTAACACCGCTTGCCACGCTATAAACTAGATCTACCTTCATCGACAACTAAAGAAGACATCATATGAGCTACTCACGGGTAACAAGCCAAATATTTCCTATTTTCGAGTCTTCGGTTCTAAGTGCTATATTTTGAACAAGAAGCCTAGGACTTCAACCTTCGCTTCAAAGTCCAATGAAGGTTTCTTGCTTGGTTATGATTCGAACTCTTACGCCTATCGTGTATTCAACAAGACCTCCGGACTTGTTGAAGTAGCACGTGACGTAGTGTTCGATGAAACTAACGGCTCCCAAAAGGAGCAATTTGATCCATGTGTGCTAGATATAGAAGAAGCTCCTTGTGAAGCATTGAGAAGAATGGGGTTGGGCAAAGTTCGACCACAAGAGCCACCTCTACATGTGCATGAGGAAGATGAACCGCAAGTGGAGGCCAATGATAAAGGGAAAGTTTCCACACGAGATCAACCTCAAGAGAATGAAGATGATCAACAAGTCAATGAGGGCAACCATCTAGGGGGAGAAGAAGAAGACCATGAAGACAAAAGACGGCAAATGCCAAACCCAAGAGTACACCAATGCGTCCAAAGGGATCACCCAATCGACAACATCATCGGTGACATCCAAAAGGGAGTAACTACTAGATCTCGCATAGCTAATTTTTGCGAGCATTATTTGTTTGTATCCTTTTTGGAACCACACAGGGTCAAGGATGCATTGAAGGATCCGGATTGGGTAGTGGCCATGCAAGAAGAACCCAACAACTTCAAATGGAATGAGGCGTGGGAACTAGTCAAAAGACCCAAGTTCAACGTCGTCGGCACCAAATGGGTCTTCTGCAACAAACAAGACGAACACGGGGTGGGGACAAGGAACAAGGCATGACTTGTGGCCAAAGGGTATTCACAAGTCAAAGGTTTGGATTTTGATGAAACCTTTGCCCTCGTAGCCAGACTTGAGTCTATTAGAATATTACTTGCATATGCTACTCACCATGATTTCAAGCTCTATCAAATGGATGTCAAAAGTGCCTTCCTCAACGGACCAATCAAGGAGGAGGTGTATGTGGAGCAACCCCCCAGATTTGAAGATGAAGAGTTCCTCGGCCACGTCTTTAAATTGTGTAAGGATCTCTACGGCCTCAAACAAGCTCCTAGAGCCTGGTATGAGTGTCTTAGAAATTTCTTAATCGAAAATGGTTTCAAGATCGGCAAAGTAGGTTATACATTGTTTACATAGAACTTTGACAATGATCTCTTTATTTGTAAAATTTATGTTGATGATATTATCTTTCGTTCAACTAACAAATATTTTTGTGATTAATTTAGTAAGATTATGACAGATATGTTTGAGATGTCTATGATGGGAGATCTAAAGTATTTCTTGGGATTCCAAGTGAGGCAACAAAAGGAAGGGATGTTCATAAGACAATCTAAGTACACTCAAGACATACTCAAGAAGTTTGGAATGGACAAGGCGAAGCCTATAAAGACTCCCACGGCAACGAATGGCCACTTGGATCTCAATCAAGATGGACCAAACATCGATCAAAAGGTATACCGCTCCATGATTGGATCTCTACTCTACTTATGTGCATCTAGGCCAGACATTATGTTGAGTGTATGTTTGTATGCAAGGTTTCAAGCCAACCCAAAAGAGTGTCATCTGACAGGCGTGAAGAGAATCTTGCGGTATTTAGTTCATACACCCAACCTAGGCCTTTGGTATCCCAAAGGTTCCAAATTCAATCTCATTGGTTACTCCGATGTAGATTATGCCGGATGCAAATACATAGAAAAAGTACCACCGGTACAGGCCAATTCCTAGGTAGATCCCTAGTTTCTTGGTCCTCCAAGAAACAAAACTCCATTGCCTTATCCACGGCCGAAGCGGAGTATGTTGCACCCGGAAGTTTTTGTGCACAACTTCTTTGGATGTGACGAACTCTTAGGGATTACGGTTACAACATGAACCGTATTCCACTCCTTTGTGATAATGAGAGTGCTATTAAGATTGTCCATAACCCCGTTGAGCACTCTAGGACCAAACACATTGACATTCGACATCACTTTTTGAGAGACCATTCAATGAAAGGAGACATAGCCATTTCCTATGTCAATACCGAAAAGCAACTAACCGATATATTTACCAAGCCAATAGATGAAAAACGCTTTTGCGAGCTCCGAAATGAACTCAATATCCTTGATGCTCAGAATGTGGCTTGAAAACTTGCATACCTGTATGAACTCTTCAAAATATATTGTTTGTTGCAAAAATCATCTTTCTCAATTTTCTCCAAAAACTATGTCAACTACTTGATCTTGGTGAATTATGATCATTGCTTGATTGTTGAATGCTTACTGATCGTATTAATCAACATTAATTGATTTGCTTTGCCTCCCTATCATCTTAATAAGTACCTTCGAATATATACGAGTGGGTTAAACATTTATTCCTTGGTGACCACAGGCTAGTCCGTGGTCGCTCGGACTAGTCCGCCCATGCAGACTAGTCTGCAGAGTGACTATTAGTTTGGACTAGTTCGGCCGAACACAGAATAGTCCGGTAAAGGCTCTGGAATAGTTCGGACTAGTCCGATTATTTTCGGACAAGACCGATTTTTTGTCTCCATAACCCTAGCCGCCTCCAAACCCTAATCTTCCTGACCCTCACACTTGCCTCAAGCTTTCTCTCTCCTCGCTCAAGCTCCCCAAAGCAAGTTGGCGATTCTTCCATCAAAACTCCTGAAGTTTTGGTGGAGATTGATCTCCTTCGCGTAGGGATGGAAGAACACGGACTTGTCCGCTCCTTCAACCTCTACATCTCCAAGAATAAAGGACTTTCGGTAAAATCTCATCCCAAACCCTAGAATTCGTGATTTCCTTCGTTGTTGATCAAATAGCCAAGTTCCCTGCACCTAATACATGCTTCCTTGATGTATTACATTGATGATAAGCTATTTGTACATTAGGAACCACCATTTGTCTCATAGTTAGGGTTTTAGAGGTTGAATACTGGACTAGTCTAGTCCATGCACGGACAAGTCCGGTCATCCGGACTAGTCCGTGCCTGTACAACGGATAAGTCTAATTTTTTTTCTGAACTCAACCCTAATTACTCATTCCTCAATGAAATTTCTTGTCATCCATTATCATTCATATCTTGTGTAACCCATTCTCAGGACAATGTTGAGCACCAACAACGAAATTTCCGACTTCGAGGACGAGATGGACCAAGAAGCCTTGCTTTGGTCCTCGGAGAGCCAAGGCAAGAAGCGTCAAGAGCGCCCATCCGAGCCGGCTCCCTCTCCTCCCCAGGCTCGACGAAAGGTGCTCACCAAGAAGCCTGCCTCCAAGGTTTCAGCTGGTGGTGGCCCTAGCTCGACGACTATTCGCCAAGTTAAGGGCAAGGGCAAAGGAATGGCATCGGACCCGTTGGCCCCCTAAAGATGACAGCTCCAAGGCAAGGGACCCAGGGTCCCTCCGAGGAGAGGTTCAATGGCAAGGGAAGCGACACGGCTTCCAAATTCAGAAGTGTGGACTGCTACAGCCGGCCCATGTAGGCCGCCGATGGAAGGTTTTGGAGCAACTTCCATGCGGACTTCTATAAGTCCATGTACTTGAAAATGAAGACCCCGGTGGTGCACAACCAATGGATAGATTGGGTGCACATTGAGAGGAAGGGTTGCTCACCTTTTTTTGAGGTGGTCGAGGCAGTTGAGGGGCATGGATTGAAGGATTTGTCTGCCTTCCAAAACAATTGGAACGACGAGGTCATTGCTCAGTTCTATGATACATGCCACTTTGCAAGTGATGAGGAAGAGCGGGTGACTTGGATGACTCATGGATCTATGTACACCATTACCTATGATGAATTTGCAATATTGCTACATCTTGATGGCTCCAGCAATGACAACTTGATCATTCACAATATCGGTGTCATTGAGAAGGACAAGATGAAGTTTCTTTATGACCCCCACTCAACTTTCAACCCACCTTCCACCAAGAACATGAAGCCTTTCTTCTCGGTGCTCAACCGGGTCCTCAGGAAGACCATCGCCCCGAAGGATGGGGATGTTGGAAGTGTTCAGGGATATCTCAGGACCTTGATGAAGGTCATAAGCAAAGACAGAAAGTTTGATGTCTTTGACTACATTTGGAATGACATGGTCATCATCTCTTGCACGCCAAACAGATCCTGTGGCTATGCCCCCTACTTGATGTTTATGATTGAGAAGGTCATAGGTATTCAGTTCGTCAACGATGTGGGCACACCCCCTTGAGGCCCCAGAAGCCTCAACAAGCAAGTGTTCAAGCTGCTCCTTCTCCTGCATCCAGTGCATAGGCTCCCGTAAGAGCTAGTGGAGATGCTAGGGCTACTCCCGCCACTAGGGCCCCTCCTCAAAAGGGGTCACCAAGTGACATCTTAATATACTTGGCAGCCATCTTCCAGTCTTGCAAGAAGGCCGAAGTAAAAGCTCACAAGCTAAACAAGGCATGGAAAGCTGATATGCAATATGTCAAGGAGAATGTCAAAAACATTTGCCAGAAGCTGGAGATCGAGCCTATTAGATCCCCAGTCATCTCTGAAGATTCTTATTCTGATTTCACCAAGCTCGGGCCCTTGACTCCCTCCGAGCTTGCCTATTTTGGCATTGGGGGAGCGAGTGGAACCGTTCCTCCTCCTCCTCCTCAGCCTGAGAATGAAGATGAATACGATGAGAGGACCGGCAGCGAGGCTTGAAGACCTTAGGTCCCTCCTCTCCTTCTTTTTGGTGTCTTGATGCCAAAGGGGGAGAGTTTGAGGGGGAGTCTTAGTCTTTAGCTGTAGGCTGCGAGGAGAGCTATCTTTTGTATCTTTTGTCTCTTTGTGGGTTGTAAGACTTATGTCATGCTCTTTTGGTATTTTTGGTCTTGTGATGCAATGTTGTGAACTGCTTATGAAGATATTTATGAAATCTGTGATTTTGCTCTAAAAATGACATATATGCTTGTTTTTGATATATTGATGTCAATTATGTCATTCTCATCATGATTATCATTTATACATACTTAGTTTTGCATCCCACCATAAAGGGTGCACATATGACTTATGTTTGTATTGCTTAATATGTTTCAAACTCATATGTGCACACTTTATGAAAATCTCAACTTTTTATCATATTTTGTGAAATCTCAATTGGTTGTCATCAATCACCAAAAGGGGGAGATTAAAAGTGCATCTAGGAATCCCTTGTGGGTTTTGGTTGATTTATGACAAGCAAATGAGATCCTAACCACATTGTTGAGATGAGCAGAGGTTCTAATAAAAGAATGAACAAAGCGCCAAAAAGAAAGGAGAATGAGGAGCAATGTGGAAAATAGCTCAAGAACCAAGTGTAGTAGATCATTGTGTATGGAGTGTGTTAAGGAAACACACCCCAAGAGCTCAAGAACAAATAATCTCACACATTGCACAAATTTATACAAGACTGGACTAGTCTGACTGACCTCGGACTAGTCCGATATCTTTCTGTACCAGATTGGACAAGTCCTTACAACGCGGACCTGTCCACACAGTCCAGTATTCACTGACCGGACTAGTCCGATATCACCACGGACTGGTTTGATATCTCTCTGACTAGAATCGGACTAGTCCTCCCTAGTGCGGACTAGTCCACCAAACACTTCACAAGTCGCACAAAATTGGACAAGTCTGATAACACCACGGACTAGTCCGATATCTTTCTGATGTTAATCGAAAAAGTCCAATGTTAGCATGGACTAGTCCAAAATCCCTCTAACCTAACTCGGACAAGTCCTCCAAGTGCGGACTTATTCCCCGAATTCACTAAGGGATTCACCTATTCGGACAAGTCCGATATTCATCGGACTAGTCCGAAGATTTCCAGAACCAAATCAGACTAGTCTGCTTTCACTTCGAACAAGTCTGATATTCCTACACGCAGCACACCAGACTAGTCCGATGTCCACCATGGACTAGTCCGATCTTTATAAACTCTAACGATAACTTTTGGGAACCTCATATAAATAGGTGTGCACACACAACTTTCATCTCTCTCGACACCCTGCGCCGTCACACCCTCCAAGAGCCTAGAAAACTCATCTCTCCACGCAATACAACGCAAGAAATCTTAATCCTTTGAGGATACACTTTGGATCCAAGGAGAGACACGGTTCTTCACTCATTGAGCTCTTGGTTTGATTCTCTAACACACTCTTGTGGTTTTCATTGTAATCTTAAGAGTGTGTTCTTGGTGGTGTTCATCTTGTAATCTTGGGGAGCCCTCAACTTGTGAGAAGGCCCCTTGAATTCGATTATTTTCCCTTTGTGATTAGTGAAAAGGATTGGCCTCCGTGGCAATCCGACGAGGGTAGGGTTGGAGAAGACCTGGTCCTTTTGTGGACTCCTTATGGTGGATGTAGGTTGCCTCTATAGGAACCGAACCACGGGGTAAAGAGCTTGTGTTCTTACTTTGCGCACATTGTTCTTACTCTTCATGTCTATCTAGGGTTTCAATCAATCTTGTTTACATTACGTTGAAACATTGAATATAAGATTAACTTGTGCCACATCCTAGTTCATAATAGTGTGACACTGCAATTGCAAGTACATTTCCGCTGCATACAGTCTAGGATCGAGATAATCGATCAAACTTGATCAATCAAGTCCGCACGCACCGGACTAGTCCGCACTCTACCGGACTAGTCCGATATCTTGGGATTTGATCAGCTTGTTAAGTGTTGCAGGTTCCAACTAAAATTAAAAAAGGCCTATTCACCCCCCCCCCCTCTAGGTCACATTCAGCTGGATCCTGTTAGTTTTGGTAAGCTTCGATTCAAGGTATGTTAGTTTTGGCAAGGTTCGGAGCTTGATCGCAGTGGTTCTACTTTTACTTTGAAATATTTTGAACTTGCTTTTTGATTATGGAAAGTTTGCTTAGCTTTCTTTTACTAAGTTTTTGGTGTGTTTTGGTTGTTATGGTTGATATATTTTTGCTAAGGTTTGCAACATACTTATGTGAGGTGCTCACGTAAGGTGTTGTGGTTATCGAACTAACGAGAGTCAAGTCAAGGACTTGTGCTCGGAAGTATTGGTTGCTTATTCATGTGCAGGTGTTTCTTATGTTCAAGTCATGGCGGGTGATAGGATCCATTGAACTATTCTTAGGGAGGAGATAAGGTTCCAACAACCAAGTTTAGGAAGAACTGTTGTTGAGCTGATAAGGGGGTCACGCAGGATGATTGAATCAGGGGCAATGCATGTGAAGGAAACTGGACATCATTGGAAAGTGTTTTCATGTATGCATGGAGTTCATGGACGTGGAAACTTTGTTCCAAGACGGTATTTGGACATGAATATTTGGTTGGAAGGATCCAATCGTATCAGATTATGACTTTGGCTGGGGCGGAGTCAGGTTTTGGCTCGGATATGGAAAGTATTGAGTTGGTTATGATAGATTTCATGTGGGTCATGAATTTAAGTTGTATTAGGAATGTGGGATATGTTCCTAAGGTGTTAGGAAGTCTTAATATTTCTTATATGTGCATATAGAAGAGTCTTCAGCAGTTATGGAAATTTGCGATTCGTGAATTGAGTAGGATGAGAGTCCTAGTTTGGTTTGGGTTGGCCTCATGGCTGGTTATATAAGCAAGGGAGGGCAGAGCTCATTGTACACGACTTTGGGGCTGTTCATCTGGTGTTTTGATCAATAAAATTCATAGTTTGAATGAACTTTTGTGCCTTATTCATCCGACTTGTTTCAGACAAGTTTTTCTCGTCGAGTTTCTACACAACACTAACTTTCTTCGGTCCATTTATCATAACTTGAGTTTTACAGATCCGATTAACATGATTATTTTTGTTTGTCTTTACAACTTAATTTTCTATCATCTTTGAAAATTTCACGGTCATTGGATTTGTGGTTTCTGATCTACACGAGTTTATTTGCAGCATTCCAGAACTGTTTTTCTCGGGTAGGACAAATTGACCTTTGTTCGATCTTTCAATTGTAACTTGAGTTTCTCTTGATGAATTTTCGTGATTCTTGTTGTGACGTCTTCGTGACTTGATTCTCTACAATCTATACTGGTTTTTTCACAGTTGAACACGTTTAGATTAGTTGCTCACACAATTTCTTTAACAGATCAGTTTTATGCCGAGGGGTGTTTTGTTGCTTCCACTGAAACATTTTAATCTACCATTCACCCCCTTCTGGTAGCTTTACACGTGCTCTTCGATCCAACAATTGGTATCAGAGCCACAGTGCTCTAATATTTGTGATTTGCACGTGGTTTTGACTAATCATCATGGAGAAATACTCGACAAAACCTTGTGTGTTTGTTGGTATTGAATTTCAAGTTTGGAAGTCATGGATGGAGGCTTTCGTCCAGGTGCAAGGCTTCGCGATATGGGAAAAGATATACAAACCTTATGAAGTGCCACCAAAGGATCAAGTTCCGGCTACGAATCTATGGGACGTTGACAACAACAACAAAGCCCGCAACTTGATCATTTAGGGTGTCATTCAAAGCGACTTTGATCGTGTCGCGCACCTCCGATCAGCATACGATGTTTGGAGAGCTCTTTGTGATTATAAAAAAGGATCCAACACAATCAATGAGGTAAAAATATATGTTCAAACAGGAATACATGCGCATCAAGATGCAACCTGGTGAGTCCATCGATCAACTTTTTGCTCGCTTTAATAAAATTATCAGCAACCTGCGTAGCGTCAATGTTAATTTTTCAGATGCTGAAAATGCTAGGCAGTTACTAAGTGCATTGGACATGTCCATTTGGGAAATGAAAGTAACATCCATTCATGATTTAACTGTCATGAGTACTCTTAATTTAGATGTACTTTACTCTAAACTAAAAACTCATGAAATTGACATCTTATCACGTAAGAATTCAAATAAGTCTATTGCATTTGTTTCACAACGTGATATGCCTAGCTCCGCCCAATCATCATCTTGCAACGCTCTTGCTTTGGTGTCCTCACTAACCCTGGAGCAGATCGAGGAATTTCCAGGAGAGGAGTTAGCACTCATCTCTACTAGATTCTCAAAAGCATTGCAAAAATCTGAGAAGTAGAAGAAGTGGAAGCTCCGGACCCCAATGCTGCTTTGAATGTGGTAGACAGGACACTTTAGTATAGAATGCCCTAACCTTTCAGTTCTTACTACCGGTGAAGAGAAGCAGAACAAGGTCAAGGCCACCTCTGAAAACTCCAACATGAAAAATAAGAGTTACATAAGACGCAAGATGATAAATAGCTTCATCACCACACTCCAAGAGCTCAGTTCAAGTGATGTAGACATTATAAGTGATTAAGATGATTACGATCTGGCCAACTTATGCTTCATGGCGGGCAAAACAAGATCAAGATCAAGCCAGGAAGATGCAGAACACCACAATAACGACGAAGAGGTATGTTCTACCTGTAATGAAATGAGTGATGCAATTTCTCGTGCAACTATGATTGTCAAGAAAAAGGACAAAAAGCTTAGGGATAATGCTGCTAAAATTGAATCACTAGAATCTGAAATCAACCACTTAAAAAGTTTGACTCCTAGTGATGAAGCATGTCCCTCATGTGACTTAATCTATGAACAATTGTCCACAATAATAAGCGCACACTCCTCCACTCTAGATAGACTTGATGAAGAAATTGAAAAGAACGAAAAGCTGTTTGATTTTAATGTTAAAAACTTAAAAGATGATCCTTGTTCTACAGATGATCTGCATTGTTCTGCACGTGACAATCTTGATAAGATGCAACGAATGAAATTTCTATTCTGAATAATGCTTTACGTTCTCATGAAGTTAAATATTATTCCAATTGCGGACTAAAAGGAAAAACTTCATGTCAAAACTGCCTAGTTTTATCTAAAGAACTTGACAATAAAAATAAGATACTAGAGCGGTCTTACAATGGGAACAAGAATCTAAACTTGTTGTTAAATTCTTTTAAACCTTGCAATGATAAAACTGGTTTGAGTTTTGATTCCCATGCTTATTATAAAACACATCCACCTCACGTTGTAAAATCATTCGGAAGAGGTTTAATCAAAACTGTCCCTAAAGAAAAGGATGTGATTTTTAAATCTACATGAGTGCTTTCTAATTCTGTTTCTCATACTGGATGCTCATCTAGACATGATTACAAAATGAAATTTCATTGTACTTATTGTGATAAAGATGGCCATGTCATAGATTTATGTTATAGACTAGCTAAACAAATTAAAAAGGATAAAGTGTCTGCTAGATCTCATAACTCTCATGCTAAACATGCTATGCATGCTAAACCTAAATTATAAACATGCAACCTGCTTTAATGAGCTAGAAATTTGAAATTGTAGCTTGTGGACCTTCTGGTAAAAAATCTGCAAAGGCAAATCCGACAGTTCCGATAGTTTCGAGAGCTCCTGGACCTTCTGTTGTTCCCTTCGGAACTTCAGCCCTTGCATCTAGAGCTTTAGCTTTTTCTATTGGAACTACTGCTCTTAACTCCGGAGCCACTATTTTTCGTACTAAACGAGTGACAACTTTTAAATCAATAATTAAGAACAGAAAACCTCAACCCTTGACTCATAAATCTGTTGTTTTGTCACAGCCCTCGCGTGTTGTTCCTACTGGACGTCGCATGGCTTAGTACTGGATTACCAAATACTTATTGACTAACCCCTGTATTGAGTCAATGACGTATTGTCCTTCTTTGTAGCTTTCACACTTAAGGAAGGAGAACATATGGATTGTGGATTTAGGATTCTCATGCCACATGACCGGTAACACAGAATGGTTCTCCTCCCTCTCTTTTTGTGTCGCGTGTACATAATGTTACTTTTGCCGATAATTCTTCAACTCCTATCATTGCTAAGGGCTTAGTCAGAGTAAATAATCACTACACTTTGATGGATGTGGCACTTGTTAAAAATTTTAAATACAACTTACTTTCTGTTTCTCAACTGCTAGATGAAAATATGAAAATTATTTTCACTAAAAATTGCTGCAAAGTTGTAAATTCAAATCATGAGCTTATTTTTAACATGTCTCGGTTTGTAAGAGTTTTTAAAGCTGATTTTGATATGTTTTCCTCTAAGCATAGGTGTCTAGTTTCTAATGATTCAAAGGACATATATTTTTGGCATCGTAGACTTGGTCACGTAGGCTTTGATCATCTAACGCGTGTTAGTGCTCTTGATTGCATACGTGGGCTGCCTAAGCTTAAAGGGGACAAAGACATTGTGTGCTCTTCTTGTAGACATGCTAAGATGGTTGCAGGTTCACATAATCTTCTCGCAATGATCATGACAACTGAACCAGGTCAACTTTTGCACCTTGAAACCGTAGGACCTTCAGTGTTCAATCCCTCGGAGGTGAATGGTATGTTCTTGTCATTGTTGATAATTATTCTAGATACTCTTGGTTTTACTTTATGGCATCTAAGAATGAAGCTTTTAGTCACTTTAGAACTTTATTTCTTAGATTATCAATTGATCATGCAGGATCTTTAAAAGAAATTAGAAGTGATAATGGAACCGACTTTAAAAATCAATCTTTTGATCACTTTTGTGCTGAAAATGAAATAGACCATCAATTTTCTTCACCATATGCACCTCAACAAAACGGTGTTGTAGAAAGAAAGAACAGAACCTTAGTTGAGATGGCTAGGACTATGCTTGATGAATATCAAAAACCTAGAAAATTTTGGGCTGAGACAATTGCAATCGCTTGTTATGTCTCAAATCATGTTTTCTTGCGTGCTAAGCTAGGTAAAACACCATATGAACTTTGGTTTGGACATACGCCTAGTGTTACACACTTTAGGGTTATTGGTTGTAAATGCTTTGTTATGAAACATGGAAATCTTGATAAATTTGAATCTAGATCCGAAGATAGCATGTTTCTTGGTTATCCATCTCACACTAGAGGTTACCGTGTGCTTTTATTGGAAACTAACAAAATTATAGAGACATGTGAAGTTTCTTTTGATGAAGGAAGCCCATGTACTAGCACCGATCCTACAGGATCAGATACATATCGTCTGGGAGGGTATTTTTGATGATGAAGAAGAAGAGTCGGTTAAACTGCTTGATAGTTCCAAAGCTGACACGTGTCCAGCTCCGAACATTGAACAAGCTCCGACTACCGTCTCTGCTAGTTCTGATCGTCCACAAGCCACAAGCTTATCAATCTGCGATGAACCTGATGAAGAAGAAGCTTGCGAGACATCTGTTCCCCTACGGATTTATAAGAATCATCACCTACAATAGATAATTGGAAGCTTGCATGAACGAGTTACAAGATCCAGGTTTTCCGACCCCAATTCTTATGCTCATTATGCTTTTGTTGCTTCTTTCGAACCCAAATATATATTACACGCACTCGCTAATGAATCTTGGATTATTGCCATGCAAGAAGAGTAAGAAAATTTTGAAAGAAATAATGTTTGGAAACTTGTACCTCCACCTCGAGATCACACTTTAATTGGAACTAAATGGTTGTTTAAAAATAAACAAAGTGAGAATGGGGTTGTGATTAGTAATGAGGCTAGATTAGTTGCTCAAGGTTTCACACAAATTGAAGGTCTAGATTTTGATGAAACTTTTGCTCCTATTGCTAGATTAGCAGCCATAAGAATTTGCATTTAAAGGTTTCAAGTTATATCAAATGGATGTAAAAAGTTCTTTTATTAATTGCTACATAGATTAGGAGGTTTGTGTTAAGCAACCACCTGATTTTGAAAATCCAGATTTTCCTAATCATGTTTTCAAACTGACTAAATCCTTATATGGTCTAAAACAAGATCTTAGAGCTTGGTATGATAGGTTAAAAACATTCTTACATGAAAAGGGGTTTACCATGGGCAAGGTTGATAAAACTCTTTTTGTGCTTAAGCATGGCAATGACTCATTATTCGTTCAAATGTATGTGGATGATATAATCTTTGGTTGTGCTTCTCATGATCTTGTTACCAAGTTTTCTGCTATGATGAGTTCAGGATTTGAGATCAGTATGATGGGAGAACTCGCGTACTTTTTGGGGCTGCAAATCAAGCAAACTAAAGAGGGAACCTTTGTGCATCAAACGAAGTATACAAGAGACCTTCTTAAGCTCTTCAACATGGACAAAAGAAAGCCTCTTCAGACACCAATGGGAACAACAACGACACTTGAAATTGATGAAGATGGTGAACCCGTGGATCAAAAAGAATATAGAAGCATGATCGGATCACTTTTGTACCTCACGACATCAAGACCGGACATACAATATAGTGTATGTCTTTGTGAACGGTTTCAAGCTTCCCTACGTGCTTCACATCGTCAAGCCATCAAAAAAAATTCCCAGGTACTTACATGGAACTCAAGAATTTGGCATTTTTCTTCCTTCTTCCTCAACCGTTACATTGAAATCTTTTTTGGATGTTGATTTTGGGTGTTGTAGGATTGATAGGAAAAGTACCTCCAGTGCTTCTCATTTTCTTGGTAATTCACTTGTTACTTGGTCCTCTAGAAAACAAAGTTCAGTTGCACAATCTACAGCTGAATCTGAATATGTAGCTGTTGCTAGTGCTTGCTCACAAATTCTTTGAATTGTTCAAACAGTTAATGACTATGGGGTTGATATAGATAGTGTTCCACTAATTTGTGATAACACTAGTGCCATTTGCATTGCTAAAAACCCTGTGCAACATTCTAGAACTAAGCACATTGAAATTAGGTATCACTTTATCCGTGATAATATTGAAAAGGGAAACATTGTGCTTCACCATGTAGATACCGAACAACAATTGGCTGACATTTTTACAAAACCTTTGGACTTCACTCATTTTTGTTACATTCGTAGTAAAATAGGGGTTATGCATCCACATGTTTTAAATTGATGGGGAGTTTTGAAACTTGGGAAGTCTATGTGTGAATCTGAATTTAGAATAATATGAGCATAGTATTTCATACATATATGACTTTGTGATTCCTTTTACATGTTGAACGTTCTGACTACATTACTCATGGTATACATTTTGTAGTTTTATCCATGACTAGTAATTGGAATAATTACTTATACTAAATCTGGTCATGAACGAACTTTCTTGCAGTTTTGAACATGTTTCATACTCACAAGTGCTTTTAATAATGAAAATTAATCAATCAAATATCCACATGTTGAGCTTTTATGTTCCAATGAAAAAATAAGAAAAGATCAAGAGAAATGCATGCATCACACTTCTTCCTTTGAGATGGCTTATCATTGCACTTAGATATGAACATGGAAGAAGTTGTGTATGACTAAAACAATGTCCTTAAGCTTCTGATTGTCAAATGACATAGGCTTAGCTTGGTTGGTTAGAATAAGGCAGATGCACATATAATCTCTTGCAAATATCATATGATCAAAATTTGTGCTTAAAAGGAAATAAAATTGCAGCAACAAGTGTCATGCTTTCAAGTCTTGGAATAGTTATGTTTGTGAGGTCATGACTTGCTTAAATTGAAAATTACACTTGATCTCTAGCATGGCTTACACTACTTTATGTATCTCATTGAGGTGATAGTGTATGTTACTTGATAGTATGACTCGGATGACCTTTGTTTTATATGTATATGTTATAATGTGCTCATAAAAAATTAAAATTTCTTCTCTTGTACCTTGTTGAATTTATTGTCAAAGGGGCATAAATATGTAAGGGGGAGAATTTTATTTCTATTTCATTTGATTTTCAAAAAGGGGGAGAAATTGTTTCAAAATTTTCATGTGATTAAGCCAATGTTCGTATTTTAAGTGTTGTTGCCAATGCATTCATCAAGGCAGGATTGTGAGACCTATGTGTGCTGAATACAATAGCTATGGAGATAAAAGTTTTCAATGCTACCAAAAACCCTTTTTAACAAGGTCTGACTTTAGGTCTGAGCTCCAGTAAGCTCCGGCGCTAGGTCCGACTAGCTTTGGTTAGCTCCGGCGCTAGGTCCTGCTAGCTTTGATAAGTTCCAGCGCTAGATCTTGTTTGTTTTGGTAAGCTCTGGTTCAAGGTACGGTTAGTTTTGCCAAGGTTTGGAGCGTGATCGCAGTGGTTATGCTTTTACTTTGAAATGTTTTGAACTTGCTTTTTGATTATTGAAAGTTTGCTTAGTTTTTGTTTTACTGTGTTTTTGGTGTGCTTCGGTTGTTATGGCTGATATCTTTTTGCTAAGGTTTGCAACATACTTATGCGAGGTGCTCACGTAAGGTGTTGTGGTTATCGAACTAACGAGAGTCAAGTCAAGGTTTTGTGCTCGGAAGTATTGGTTGTTTATTCATGTGCAGGTGTTGCTTGAGTTCAAGTCATGTCTGGTGACAGGATCCATTGGACTAGTCTCAGAAAGGAGATGAGGTTCCAACAACCATGTTCGGGAGGAACTGTGGTTGAGCTGATCAGGGGGTCACGCAGGATGATTAAATCAAGGGCACTGCATGTGAAGGAAACTGGACATCGTAGGAAGGTGTTTGCACGTATGCATGGAGTGCATAGATGTGGCAACATGGTTCCAAGACGGGATTTGGACACGAAGATTTGGTTGGAAGGATCCAATCGTAACGGATTATGACTTTGGTTGTGGCGGAGTCGGGTTTTGGCTCGGATATGGAAAGTATCGAGTTGGTTATGATAGATTTCGTGTGGGTCACGAGTTTATGTTGTTTTAGGAATGTGGGATACGTTCCTGAGGTGTTAGGAAGTCTTAAGATTGCTTCTATCTGCATATAGAAGAGTCTTGAGCAGTTATGGAAAGTTGTGATTCGTGAATTGAGTAGGATTAGAGTCCTAGTTTGGTTTGGGTTAACCTCATGGCTGGTTATATAAGCAAGGGAAGACAGAGCTCATTGTACATGACTTTGTGGCTGTTCCTCTTGTGTTTTGATAAATAAAATTCATAGTTTGAAGGAACTTTTATGCCTTATTCCTTTGACTTGTTTCAGACAAGTTTTTTTCGTCGAGTTTTTGCACAGCACTACCTTTCTTTGATGGTTTTATCATAACTTGAGTTTTACAGATCCGATTGACATGATTCTTTTTGGGTTGTCTTCACACCTTAGTGGCACGCTACATCATCGCCCGAATGTAGTGTTAAATGAGCAAGGGTCTTTGCATTTTCCTCGACGGATGCGACGGGTAAGGAAGCTAGCCGAGGAAACTAGGTTTTGGTTGGGTAGGTTGAATGTAGGATCCTTGACTAGAAAGCTACGAGAGTTAGTAGACGTTGCGATTAGGAGGTGTGTAAATATCCTTTGTGTACAAGAGACTAGATGGGCAGGTCAAAAGGCTAGAGAGGTTGAGAATACCGATTTCAAGCTTTGGTATTCTGGCTCTACTGGAACTAGGAACGGCGTAGGCATCCTAATAGATAAGAGCCTCAAGGATGGAGTAGTGTATGTCTGTAGACTAGGGGATAGGATCATCCAAGTCAAGGTAGTTTGGTGGACCTTATCTTGAATGTCATTAGTGCTTATGTCAGACAAGTTGGGCTCGACATGATCACTAAGAGACAATTTTGGGAGGACTCGGAGGATATGGTTAGTAGTGTACCGGTAACTGAGAAGCTCTTCATAGGAGGATATCTCAATGGTCATGTAGGTACAACTAACATAGGTTTTGAGGGGGTACACGGAGGTTTTTGGTGTGGCAATAAAAACCAGGAGGGTAAGGATATTCTAGACTTTGCCATAGCCTATGACCTATTGGTAGCTAACACCCTCTTTAAGAAGAGGCCATCTCACTTATTAACCTTTCCTAGTGCCCATCATTCTAGTCAAATCGAATATATCCTCACCAGGAGAAGGGAGAGAGGGGCATGTTTAGATTGTAAGGTGATTCCTAGGGAATGTGTTGTTCCACAACATAAACTTGTGGTAGCCGACTTTCATTTCCACGTGCGTGTGTCAAGAGACAAAGGTGTTAAAACCGCAAGAACAAAGTGGTGGAGGTTGAAGGATGAAGCGCAACAATCATTCAAAAGGAGGATGATCGCAGAAGGACCTTGGAGCGAAGAGGAAGATGCGGATAGTATGTGGGTGAAGATGGCGACTTACATTAGGAAGGCAGCTAGGGAGGTGCTTGTGTGGACAAAAGGTAAGAAACTTGTAGATAAAGACACTTGGTGGTGGAATGAAGATGTACAGAAAGCTATTAAGCAGAAGGAGTCTTATAAGAGCTGGCATCATGAGAGAAGCACAAGTAACATGGCGAAGTATAAAGAGGCTAAGAAAAATGCAAGGCATGTTGTGAGTAAAGCAAGGGGGCAGGTCTATGATGCGCTATATGAGAGTCTAGGGACAAAAGAAGGCGAAAAGGATATATACAAGATGGCGAAACTTCATGAGAGAAAGGTGAGAGATCTCATCCAAGTCAAATGCATTAAGGATGAGGCAGGCAAAATTCTATTGAAAGAGGAAGAAATTAGGAACAGATGGCGGGACTACATCAATAGACTATTCAATGACGGAAATGAGAGTATTAGGTTCGAGTTGGATGACTCGTTTGATGACACCAACAGACGATTCGTGCGGAGGATACAAGAGTCTGAGGTTTGAGAGGCCTTAAAAATGATGAAAGGAGGAAAGGCCCGCGGCCCCGATGATGTCCCCATTGAGGTGTGGAGATGTCTGGGGGATGTAGCAATAGTATGGCTCACTAAACTATTCAACCTCATTTTTCAGTCAAACAAAATCCGTGAAGAGTGGCAGAGGAGTATTTTAGTACCCATCTTCAAAAATAAAGGAGATGTTCAAAGTTGTACTAATTATCGAGGAATTAAGCTCATGAGTCATACTATGAAGCTTTGGGAGAGAGTGATTGAACACCGCTTGAGGAAAGTGACCAATGTCACTAAAAACCAGTTTAGTTTTATGCCTGGGAGGTCCACTATGGAGGCAATTTTCTTACTCCGTCATCTTATGGAGAGGTATAGGGAGCAAAAGAAGGATCGACATATGGTGTTCATTGACTTGGAGAAGGCATACGATAAGGTACCAAGACCGGTCATGTGGTGGGCACTAGAGAAACACAAAGTCCCAACAAAGTACATTAACCTTATCAAGGATATATACGATAATATGGTGACAAGTGTGCGAATAAGAGATAATGAGACTGACACTTTTCCTATCACAATAGGATTACACCAAGGATCAGCCTTATGTCCTTACATCTTTTCCATAGTTATGGATGAGGTGTCGAAGGATATACAAGGGGATATCCCTTGGTGTATGCTCTTTGCTGATGATGTAGTGTTGGTAGATGAAACTAGGGATGGTGTTGATAGAAAATTGGAGCTATGGAGGCAGACCTTATAGTCTAAGGGGTTTAGACTTAGTAGAACCAAGACCGAGTATATGAGATGCGACATTAGTGATGTCGGGTGCGAGGATGATAATGTTAGTTTACAAGGACAAGTAGTACCTAGTAGAGACACATTTTGATATTTAGGATTAATGTTACAAAGCAATGGTGATATTGACAAAGATTTTTGCCACAGGATCAAGATCGGGCGGATCAAGTGGCGACAAGCATTTGGAATCTTATGTGATAAGAAAGTTCCACAAAAACTGAAAGGAAAATTCTATAGGGCGGTGATCAGACCTGCGATGCTGTATGGAGCAGAATGTTGGCCAACTAAAAGGCAACATGTCCAACAAATGAGTGTTGCAGAGATGCGCATGCTACGGTGGATGTGTGGTCACACAAGAAGAGACAAAATTAGGAACGAGGTGATACGTGATAGGGTAGGGGTGGCACCGATTGAGGAGAAGCTAGACTAACATCTCCTACGGTGGTTTGGGCATATCCAGCGGAGACCTCCAGAAGCACCGGTTAACAGTGGGATTATAAAAAGCAGAGAAAATTTTAGGAGGGGTAGAGGTCGACCAAGGTTGACATGGCAGGAGACGGTGAAACGAGACTTAAAGGAGTGGGACATACCTAGAGATTTGGCTCATGATAGGACTGCATGGAAATTAGCAATTCATGTGCCAGGATCTTAGTTTATTCGTAATTTGTTACTCTTATCTTCTTTCTTATTAACCCATTTCTAAAATAAATAAAATGTAGAATCTTATTTTATTTGTATTTTTATTATTATTATTTTTTCATCTTATTTTATTTTAATTTTTTTTAAAAAATTGTTGGGTTTCATTTCTAGCTGACCCCAGCTTGTTTGGGACAAAGGCTTGGTTGTTGTTGTTGTATGAAAATTTCACAGTCATTGGATTTGTGGTTTCTGATCTACACAAGTTCTTTTGCAGTGTATCAGAACTGTTTTTCTCGGGTAGGACAAATTGACCTTTGTTTGATCTTTCGATTGTAACTTGAGTTTCTCTTGACGGATTTTCGTGATTCTTGTTGTGATGTCTTTGTGACTTGATTCTTTACAATCTATACTAGATTTGTCAAAGTTGAACACGTTTAGATTTGTCGCACACATAGTTTCTTTAGTAGATCGGTTTTCTGCCGAGGAATGTTTTGTTGCTTTCGCTGAAAGTTTTAATCTACCATTCACCACCCCCTCTGGTAGCTTTACGCATGCTATTCGATCCTACACCTCTCCTTGGTTTCCAAGATTTTGACCGGTTGCTCGGCATAAGTCAAATCTGCCTGTAATTCCAATTCTTCCATTGACACTTGTTCTTCCGGTACCCTCAAGCACTTCTTAAGCTGGGAAACATGAAACACATCATGGACATTTGAAACATGAGCTGGCATCTACAACTTATATGTCACTTCTCCTTTTTTGTCCACATTCTTTAACGGTCCAATATAGCGAGGTGCTAGCTTGCCTCTTATGTTAAACCTCTTATGGTCTCTCATTGGCGATACCTTGAGGTAAACAAAATCTCCTACTTCAAATGCTAGTTCCCTTCTCCTATTGTCCGCATAGCCTTTTTGCCTTGATTGAGCAACTCTTAAATTTTTGCGAATAATCTGAACTTGTTTTTCAGCTTCTTGCAACATATCAGGTTCAAATACTTGAATCTCCCCTATCTCATTCCAGAACAAAGGTGTTTTACACTTCCTTCCATGTAGTGTTTCATATGGTGCCATCTTCAAACTTGCTTGGTAACTATTGTTATATGAGAATTTTGCATACGGCAAGCTTTTGTCCCAACTTTTCCCGTGCCTCAAAGCACAAGCTCTTAACATGTCCTCCAAAATATGATTGTTCTCTTAGTTTGTCCATCCGTTTGACGGTGATATGCTGAACTAAAATTCAACCTTGTACCCAATGCTTCATGCAGCTTTTGCCAAAACCTGGAGGTAAACTGAGAACCTCTATCTGACACTATCCTCTTTGGAACTCCATGCAAACATACTATTCTTCCCATATTTAGTTCCGCCAATTTCTCTCCATTAGAGGTGGTCTTGACGGGAACAAAGTGAGCTGACTTGGTTAACCGATCCACGATTACCCACAGAGATTCATACCCGGACTGGGTTCGTGGTAAACCAACTATGAAGTCCATACCAATTTCTTCTCATTTCCATTCTGGAATCTGCAATGGCTGCAATAATCCAGCTGGCCTTTGATGTTCCGCCTTCACTCGTTGGCACACATCCCACAATGCTACATATTCAGCTATGTCCTTTTTCATGCTAGCCCACCAATAACAAGTCTTCAAGTCCTTGTACATCTTTGTACAACTGGGGTGAATTGAGTATGGCGAGTCATGTGTCTCTTTTAGTATTGTCTCTCGGATATGCTTATCATTGGGCACAACAATCTTTTTTCCAAGCTATAAGGTACCATGGTCATCCTCGTCAAATCTGAATTATCTCCCCTCATTGGTCCTTTCCTTGATTTATTTGATTTCCTCATCCTTTGTTTGGCCCTCTCGAATATCTTGCTACAAGGTCGGATTTAACTCCATTATTCCCATCTCATTCAAAAATCCGAGATTCAACCGTTCAAACACCTTGCATAGCTCGAATGGCAGCTCTCGAACCGCGAGTTGATGACTTACTCCCTTCCTACTCAAGGCATCGACCACTACATTAGCCTTCCCTGGATGATAATTGATTCCTACATCATAATCTTTGATGATCTACAACCACCTTCGTTGCCTCAAATTCAGGTCCGTTTGTGTGAATATTTACTTGAGACTCTTATGATTCGTATAAATTTCACACCTATGACCAAGGATATAGTGTCTCTAAATCTTCAATGTGTGTACATGGCTGCAAGTTTCAAATCATGTTTTGGATAATTCTGCTCATGTTTCTTCAATTGCCTTGATGCATAGGCTACCACTTGACCTTCTTGCATCAATACACATCCAAGTGTCAGTCTTGACGCATCACAATAAATATCAAAGCTCTTGCTCACGTCCGACAATATCAAAATTGGGGTTGTTAACCTCTTCTTCAACTCCTCAAAGCTATCTTGACAAGCTTGAGTCCATTGGAAAACCTTCCCCTTCATTAGCAATTTCATCATTGGCTTGGCTATTTTGGAAAAGTCCTTGTTGAACCTACGTTAATATCCAGCCATTCCTAGGAAACTCCAGATCTAATTTACATTTTGCAGGGGTTCCCATTTCAACAGGTCCCCCACTTTTCCGGGGTCGACCGATACTCCTCCTCCTGAGATGATACGGCCTAAAAACGACACCTCTTTCAAAGAAAACTGACACTTGCTAAACTTGGCATACAATTTATGCTCCCTCAATTTCTGCAATGTAAGCTTCAAGTGTTCTTCATGTTCCTCCTTGCTTCTCTAGTAGATCATAATGTCATCAATAAACACCACAACAAACTTATCCACATACTCCATGAAGATCTTATTCATGAGGTACATAAAATACACAGGTGCATTTGTCAATCCAAAGGACATCACGGTGTACTCATAAGATCCATATCGTGTCCAAAAAGTTGTCTTAGGTATGTTTTATGGTCTAATCTTCATTTTAAAGTATCCTGACCTCAAATCAATCTTGAAGAATACACAAGCACCCTTCATCTGATCAAACAAATCCTCTATGCGGGGAAAAGTATACTTGTTCTTGATTGTCGCCTCATTGAGAGCTCGGTAGTCCACATACATCCTTTGGGGTCCATCCTTCTTGTCCACAAAAAGAATGGGCACTCCCCAAGGTGAAGAGTTTGGGCGAATAAAACCCTTCTCTAGTTGCTCTTGAATCTACTTCTTGAGCTCTGCTAACTCCTTGGGAGGCATCCTATATGGCCTCTTAGCTATAGGTGCAGTTCCAGGTATTAATTCAATAACAAATTCGATGTCTCGATCGGGTGGCATATCTAGCAACTCATCCGGGGACACGTCCAAGAATTCGCACACCACTGGAATCTCCTCAATTGCGGCACCGTCCATGTGATTTAGCTCCAATTGCTTCAGTGCATGTTGAGATGCTTCAAATTTTATGGTGATCCCTTCCACGTTGGTCAACGTCACCATCTTTATGGCACATTCAATGACTCCATTGTGCTTCCTCAACCAGTCCATACAAAGTATAATGTCCAATCCTTGAGAATCCAAAAATATGAGGTTGGCAAAGAAGTCTACCCCCTTATTCTAAGGCATACTTTTGGACATACTATATTTGTCCTCATCTCTCCTCTAGGAGACTTAACCAATAGAGTAAACTTCATATGAAAGATAGGAAAACCATATTGGCAACATATTTCTATGCAATGAATGAATGCGATGCTCCAGAATCAAATAACATAGTCGCCGAGTTGGAGTTTGTGAGAAACATACCAATGACCATGTCATCCGCTTGTTGAGCTTCCTCCGTAGAGACTTGGTTCACATTGCCACGAGCAAAATTCTGCTATCCACAGTTAACTTCCGGTTGTCCTCCATGGGGTCTTGGGTTTTGTCTTAGAGCATTGCTTCCCTGACCAAGGCCTGACTTAGGACATTGAAATGCAAAGTGTCTTGCTTCTCCACATGTATAGCACTTCCTAACTGCACCAGAATTTTGACAGACTTGATTCTTAACATTTGCACTAGGAAAGTTAGCGCGAGGTGCAAAAGGCATTGGAGGCTTAGGTGCTTGCATGACAGAGCGTTGCTGCACAAACTGGGCTGGGAGCGGTGCATATCTAGGGCTCTATACAGGAGCTGAAGAGCTGTAATAAGGCGCATTAGGTGGCGCAAGGCAAGGGCGCACATTACTTCCTTGTTGCTGCCCTTGACACGTTGCCTTCCTCTTGGTGTCTTGCTTCGTCTCACGGACTTGTTCTCCACAACAATTGCTTTGTCCACTAGCTTCTAGAAATTGGCATAATCACAGTACAACAATTGTACTTGGATCTCATTATTCAAGCCCCTCATGAACAAGTATTGTTTCTGGCTATCCTGGCTCACATCCTCAGGCGCATATCTTGAGAGTTGAGTGACTTTATTGATGTATTCACCCACACTCGATCTTCCTTGCCTCAAGTTCTCAAATTCTTGCATTTTCAAAATCATAACACCTTCTGGCACATAAAGAGAACGGAAGCTCTCCTTGAATTCAGCTCAAGTAATCCTCTCTTGGTTCTCATGCGCGTTGCATAGCGAGTCCCACCAATCGGTTGTTGCTCCAAAAAGTTGATTGGAAGCAAAAAGCATCTTCTCCCGGTCACTACATTGGACTATTGCAAGTTTCTTTTCCACGAGCATGAGCCAATCATCAGCATCCATAGGGTCAGCAGCTTGAGCAAAGGTCAGTGGTCTAGTCCTCATGAACTCTCCCAATCGGTTATGAGGAGGCGGTGGGCGTGGCGGTGGAGGCATGTGGGCTGATTGTTGTTGTTAGCAGCCTGTAGCTGTCCTATAGTCTGTATCATGATCTGCATGATCTTGTTTTGCATGGCCAATAGCTGCTCATTATTGATAGCTCCCTGGGCAGGTCCTTGTTTATTGTTATTCTGAGGTGCTCCATTGTTCTCCTCCTCATCATTGCCATCCCTCTGGTTGCGAGTCCTCACCATCTGAAGAAAAGCAAGGGAAAAGAATTCAGAAAACATCCCCAACTATATGCATCAAGGGATATGAAACTAAGCAACTAAACCACCTATACTAGCCTATATGGACATGGCAATGCTAAAGCATCCCAAAATCCTCTACTAAGCACACAAGCAACAAAACATAGCAAACAGCACACTAAGCAAAAACACATCGATTCCTGAGTGCTCATATGTGCTCTAAAGTGTCCATTCTATCTAGGTTGCGTCCTACGACCAACCTATCGCTCTGATACCAATTTGTGACACTCGGTTCCGAAAAAGAACCAAGTGAACGCATATGTGTGCCCAGGACGTTCAGCACACATACACAAGTGCATTCACAAAAGGATATACAAAATATTACCACAAAACAAAATTAATTATGTACTTTTATTACACAAATTCATAATGTCCTCGAATACAAGCTCTAATGATAATAAATGACAAGTTTGAACTAATGCAGCAGAAATAACTAAATAAGTAGCTAAGCAAATGTTAGCATAGTACCAGTCTATAATCCATATCCATCACCATTATACCAGATTTCACCATTACCATTAATCATGTCCAGTACCATAATTCAGTCGATAACGAGTCATAACCATATTATCAACCATAACCAGTACCAACCATATCCAAACCATCCCAAATCCCAATTTCCTTCCCTAATCAGGTGAGGGTTCAGGTTGCTCATAATCGGGAGCACGACTATCATGATAGTTTTTAGACACTCTGCAGAGGTTGTACCGCTTTACCCACATGTTTGTGATTTCATCACCTTTCGGTGACTGGAACCTCTAATATGACGTCTCACACTTCCTTCGGTGTGTGGCCAATAGATCACAAAATAGCTTTTACAAAGGGATTACTAGCATGTACGGACCCACTGAGGTTTCACCTATGGCGATGTCTCTAACTGAGCACATCTTTAACCAAGGGCCCCCTCTTGTGCTGTTCGGATCCCAGGGAGTCCCACCAACCATATCCAAACCGAATTCGACTCCCCTTCCCTGGTGTGCCAAATGACTTGAGCAATACTAGCAATACCCTAATTAATCAGCTACACCGAGCCCATACTTGGCCTCGTGGTGGCACTATAAATCTTAGATGGTCGCTCACGAGCCGGCCCTTAGATCTAAAGGAAGCGAAACCACCATAAAATCCAACCCATCCACATACCATGCTTTCATAGATCACTCATTACCATGTCATATTAACCAGTTCATATTAACCATAATCTCCTTGATGCATAATTAAATGGTATAGTTGTTTTCCCACCCCAATTAATTAAGCGAAGCAAAAAGTTAAAAAGCCCTTCCCGACTCTCTACCATGTATTCCAGGTGACAAGAGTGGTTAAACAAAGTTAGTAAATTACGTATCATAGGGATTCCCATCAAATTGACACAAGCATGCAGTTTTGAAAACAAAACATTTATTGTAGAAACAGTATAAATATGTTCAAGGACACTTGCCTTGCTCTTGGGCTTGGTTCGGGTCAAAGCCTTCAAATTCATAGTGCTAGAGGTCCTCCGTAGCACTCTCTATCGCAAATCTCACTACAGGAATCGCGACAATAGATGACGGCCAAGTTAATAGACAACGGTCCCGTCGTCTTTAAATTAATAGACGACGGTACTTTCTAGCCGTCATCAATAAGCCCGTAATTGACGACGGTTGACCTAGAACCGTCGTCAATTATTTAAATACGACGATGGGCCGTCATCTATTAATGTCCGTCGTCAAAAACGTGCTGAACCGGGCCCGCTCTAAGTCGTTATAGACGATTGGGACCAAAGGCCGTTGTCTATAAGGTGTAATATACGACGGTGACCTTTTATCGTCATCTATTAGGGACTATATCCAGCACGCGCGCGACTAAGTCCTCATTTGGCTTCCTCCATCGTTCGTGCTCGAGGCCGCCGCCGCTGGTGTTCCACTCTCGTTGAGCCACCGCCGAGGTACGCCGCCCCTCCCAGCCGCCTTCTCCCCACCGCACGCCGCCTCTTCCCACCACGCGCCGCCTTCTCCCCACCGCGCGCCGCCTCTTCCCACCATGCGCCGCCCCCTCGCAGTCGCCTCCTCCCCACCGTGTGCCGCCGCCCCCTCCCCGTCCGCCCTATCGGCAGCCCCGACTCCTCCCCGTCGCCCCCAATCGGCAACCCCATCCCCACCGCCCTTGTTACGTCCCCGTGGCCGGTGATCGTCGTGTCACCGGCGTGAGTAGGGTTTAGGGTGATCCGCCGCCGTGACAGCCCTCCACCGCGGGACACCGCCCCCCCACCCCCCCCCCCCCCCCCGCCACCTCCTCGCCGACCTCTCCCCCCTACGTTAGGCTATTTTAGCCTCTTTTATCTTCTCTGTAATGTTGTAGTCCCTTGACTAATTATTGTTAGCTAAGAGGTGGGATAAGAATTAGTCCACTTTTAACTCCATGTTTTGATAGATTAGAACTAACCTAAGAGTATGTTTGCAAGTAGGTTCTATGGGGAATGAATTGGTTTAACATGTCACTTGTCATGAACCATTTTTTCCTTTCCTACACGAATGAGAAACCCTGCCCAAAGTCAAGGCAACGGTGAAACCACGAACGTTGATTTGTTTTTCTGATGTAACTTGGTGAGAGGCCATATAATGTGAAGACTGTATTTTTTGATGTGGACATTTAACATCAGGTCCATATAAAGTTGATTTGTTTTTCTAATGTGAAGACTGTACCCAGGTCCACAAAAAAAATTTTGGAATTAGTTAATCATGGTCTTAGTTAATCATGGTCTTAGTTAATCATGGAAGTAGTTAATTTTGAAATTGCTAAGCCTGCATGATATTGTAAACTGAAAATCATGCGGATCATAATCCTAAAAATAATTTGCTATTCTTAGTGACTAAACACCACTTACTTTTAACTACAGTCCTGCGATTTTGTTTTTGATGTCATTAGGCATAATAGTTCTGCTCTTTTCAGTTGTACTGAATGTATAATTGTTTATTAGTTTGTTTGTTTATTAATATGTAATTATAAGGGTTTTGGGCTGGCCCGGCCCGACCCGACACAACACGACACAGAATAAATACGTCCGTGCCGTATAGACAGTTGTAGTCGTAATGTATGCGTCGAGATGACACAGAAGCGAACGACGATGGTGAGGAAGTCAATCACCCGCGATTGCGCAGATGGTGGATCCGGACGTGGAATTGTCATCTAAGACCAACTTTCCTCCTTCTCTCGTTCTTTCCTCTTGTAAATGACTTAACAATGAAAATGAGGAACGTAACCTATATCAATGCGTCACCCGTTTCGGATCGGCACGTCTCACATGCTATTGGCATGTGAGACGTGAAGGTTCGGAATTGTCCCTTTTTGGACAGCCTGAGAGTGACCGAGGGGGCCTGGCTTGTGACGAGACGCGGGACTGGATCTGGACGAGATTTCGACAGCATAACCCTGTTCTTCTCTGCTGCACCATTTTCGGGCGTGCAGTGGAGAACAGCGGGGTTATGCTGCCGAAATTTCGTCCGGATCCAGAGCGCGCGTCCCGTCATGAGCACGCTACGCTCGATCACTCTTGGGTGGGTTTAGGACCTATCTACCTAGTTATAGGGTCGTGACATAACATGACAATGAAACTAATAATGATTTATCTGCTTTGAAGGTATACCCGCAAACATGGCTGAAGAGCGGACTTGGATGTATACTGGTTGGAAAAAGGATGGGAGTCACTCAGATGAGTGGTTCACCAAGACGGATGCTTTCATACAACGAGCTTTTTTGTTGTCAAACAACAGCAAGGTGCGGTGCCCATGTATCAAATGTCAAAATGCGAAGTGTTTTGACAAAGTGACATTGACGTTCCACTTGTGTCGAAATGGTTTTATGCAACGTTATGAGTTATGGACCTTTCACGGTGAGACACCTTCTCAATCCATAGAAGATCGAGATGGGGATGATAGCACTGGTGTCGATAGGATAGACGAGATGCTTGAAGCCATAAATCCTGAATTGATGGAGGATTCTCCTACAACGGAGGCAAAGGAGTTCTTCGAGCGTCTCAATACATCAGAACAACCGATGCATGAACACACCAAAATGACGGTCCTCAATTTCATGACTAGATTTATGGAAATTAAGTCTAAGTATTTCTTCTCCAATAATTGCTACAACGACCTCATCAAATTGATCAGCGATGTCCTTCCGCAACACCATAAATTGCCTAAGGATATGTATCATTCTAAGAAATTGATTTCTGGTCTTGGTATGAACTATGAGGAGATTGATATGTGTCCAGACCACTGCATGCTTTTCTGGAAAGAGCATGCCAACGAGAACAAGTGCTTAAAATGTGATAAGGCAAGATTTGTCGAAGTTATTAATGAAGACGGTACAAAAGTAATGACTAATGTTGCACAGAAGCAGCTTCGCTACTTGCCTATCACACCTAGGTTGAAGTGCTTGTTTCTCTCAAAGAAAACAGCCAGACACATGAGGTGGCACAAAGAAGGTGTACGCGAGAATGACGGAATGATGGTGCACCCGTCCGACGGTGAGGCATGGAAAGCGCTTGACCGCTTCGATCCAGATTTCGCCAATGACGCGAGAAATGTTCGCATCGGGTTGGCGACAGATGGCTTTTCACCGTTCAGTACAAATGCAACACCATACTCTTGTTGGCCCGTGGTCGCTATTCCGTACAACTTACCACCATCTCTTTGTATGAAGTACGAGTTCATGTTCCTTTGCCTTATTGTACCTGGACCGGATCATCCCGGTTCACGACTAAACATGATGTTGAAGCTGTTGATTGAAGAGTTGAAAATGTTATGGACAGGAATTGAAGCGTACGACTGCTACAAAAAACAGAAATTCAACCTTCGAGCTGCATACTTGTGGTATGTCCATGATTTCCCAGCTTACGACATGGTTTCTGGCTGGAGCACTCATGGTCGTTTGACATGTCCAATATGTGCTTCGGACACGTAATGTTTTTGTTTAAAGCATGGTGGCAAGATTTGCTACTTTGATTGCCACAGACGTTGGTTACCGCCCAATCACATATTTAGGCAACAGAGAAATGCCTTCAGGAAGGACACCGTTGTCAAAAAAGGACCACCACAATGTCTAAACAGGTCGGAGATTGTTGAACAGTTGAACAACTTAGTGCCAGATGAAGATTGTCCTGGATATTTTGTTGGTTATGGAGAGGACAACAATTGGACTCATATATGTGCACTATGGGAGCTACCGTATGTTAAGTCCTTAATCTTAATGCATAACATTGATGTCATGCATCAAGAACGTAACATGGGCGAATGCATCATAAGCACATGCTTCGATGTGACTGGCATAACAAAAGACAATATAAAGGCTCGTAAGGATTTGCCAGAGGTTTGTAATCGTCCAACTCTTGAGCTATCTGAAGCTGGTGGCAAACCGCGTGCTTTTTTCTGTCTTCGACCAAAAGAAAAGAAAGAAGTCTTTGAGTGGTTAAAAAGTTTGAAATTCCCAGACGGTTATGCTGCTATCCTGAGACGAGCCGTAAATGTTAAGACTGGAAATCTCACAGGGTTGAAGAGTCATGATTATCACATAATCATGGAAAGAGTACTGCCAGTTATGTTTCGAGGCTACATTGACGATGCGGTGTGGAAGGTGTTAGCCGAGCTTAGCTACTTTTATAGACAGCTTTGTGCTAAAGAAATCACAAGGGAGATGATGGAGAAGTTGGAAAGGAGATACCAGTGCTTTTATGTAAGATGGAAAAAGTTTTCCCTCCAGGGTTCTTCAATGCAATGCAACATCTCCTAATTCATCTTCCATATGAAGCAAAAGTGGGCGGCTCTACGCAATATAGGTGGATGTATCACGTTGAAAGAGCACTCAGGTGTCTTAAACCAATGGTTCGCAATCGGGCAAGGGTTGAAGGATGCATCACTGAAGCATACGCCATTCAAGAGATAGGATACTTTTCAAGTGTATATTTTGCAGAAGAAAACAATGTTAATGCTTCCACGTTGCGGTACAATATGGATGAAGCACCCCCTTGTAGCAACCTCTCAATTTTTCAAATGAGAGGCACTACAGTTGGTAGCGGCACGAGCTACGATATTGAAACAGATGACAAGACGGCTGCTTTGCTATACATGTACGCTAATATAGAGAGGATGGAAGAATATTTTCAGTAAGTATTTGTTCAACATCTATAATAATTAGCATGTTGTGTTATACATCTATGCTAATTATTCTGTTTTTTTCCTTATTTAGTGAGTTCGATCAACAAAATTGGAAATCGAAGCAGCAACCTACGCTTCGACAAATACAATCGATGCGATATTATGGAGTACAAGGAGGGCCTAACTTCATATCCTGGTTTCATGCACAAGTAACATGTTCATGTTTTGTTTCTATTAGTAATTACATGTATAGCATAAAATAGTCTTCTAACTTCGTATGTTGAACAGTGCAAAAAACGAGCCGGTGTCCATGAAGATTTGCGACAACTGTCCTATGGATCCATTAAAATTAGAAGTTACGGTCGATACGACGTCAATGGGTTCCGATTTCATTCCACTCAATTTGAAACTCAACGTCCTTTCAGGGCAACATGTAACACCGGAGTTGTGACGAGGGTAGTTGACACCGAAGGACGTGAAACTAATTATTATGGGATCATTAAAAATATCCTTGAATTTAGTTTTGCGGGGAATAAGGTCCTTAAAGTAATCTTCTTTGACTGCGATTGGTTTGATCATAATCATGGAACTCGACAAAACCAATTTTGCATGGTAGAAGTAAAAACAAGGACCGGCTACAAGGCTGCGACACCTTTGTCCTTGCACACCAAGTCGAGCAAGTGTATTATCTACATTATCCATGCAAAAATCTTAATGCTTGGTGGTTTGTACACAAGATGAATCCTCGTGAGCGGTTATATACACCAGACAATGATGGATAACTTGATGATGAGGTTGATGTTGTTTACCAAGAACAAGAGTTGTCGGACTCTTTTGTCGTCGAGCCTGGTTTAGGACTCGATGACTTAGTTGGAGATGCAGAAGATGTAGAGACTCTTAAGATGCGAAAACGAAAATGAAAACAGGCAACTTCCACGACAGAAGATCGATGGTCCGGTTTACGGAGTAGAGTACATGAGCGTGATGCAGATGAATTTTAAAATTGAGTACAAGTAACGTTTGCTTCATCTCTTCTTTCTTCTTCTATATTTTCCATTACATTCTTTAACAATTTTTTATTAAATGGGATGTTGTCGAGGAGCAGCAAACGACGAGGGACAGAGGCACGGAGCTTTCTGTCACCGAGAGCCACAAGAGGAGACGAGGTCTTCCAGGGCAGTCAGCTTAGCGGAGGTAGGCGGGCTCAGTTGTTGAGTCATCTGCCACAGTCGTCACGTGGCCAAGTAAAGAACATTTAATTACATAAATTATATAATTAATTCTTTATTCTCTAATATGAATCTTTGAAATTGTAAGGACGACTCTATGTCCGAGGACTCAGAGGCTAGGATGCCTCTTTCGGTGCCTGCTTTGGAGCCTCCTTCTTCAGTGCCTGCTTCAGAGCCTTCTTCTTTGGTGCCACCTTGTTTAGAGCCAGTGCAGTCGGGTGACCCCACTTCTGGGTCACCTGATGTGGAGCCAGCTGCACAGCGACGGACTAGGAGGAGCCACTACGTCGCTCCTCCTCCAGCTCCTGCAAACCCAAACAATCGGATCGTTATTCATCCTATTGGCGAGAAGTAAGTAAATCTTTAACAATTCAGATATTTAAAGGCTTATATATATACTAATTGAGAATCATATATCAGGGCTTGGGAGGATTGTTCGTTCACAGGGCAGTGACACCACAAGCAGGTGAATGGTGTCTTGGGCAGTCTAGTCCGTTTGCACTACCCTGGTTTAGTGAACGGACAGCCTGCCACGTCTTGGGACCATTACGCTACGGCCCAGGACCTTGCTTACGGCAACCACAAGGAGGATGTGTGGCACGACTTTATGGTAAGTTTGAACAAATATTTGTGTAATACATATTTATTATAAATTAAATACATTTACTTGTATATTTGTTCTTCCAGGCACGGTACTGTTTGGAGAACGAGGCCGAGCAGACGGATCAAGCTCGTCTCGTCTTCCATAACTGCGCCAGGAAGCTCGTGACTCAGTCACTATCGACGACTCGCATTCAAGCTATGAATGCATATTTCAAGTAGCATCCGGAGGAGGGTCAGCCGGGGAAGTACAAGGAAGGGGCCGACAAGTACTTGACAGAGGCGCAATACGCAGAGGTAAAGTGTTTATTGTACTTTACTTCATTATATGATTGTGATCAATGCTTTCATTTAATAATAAATGTGTGCAGGTCGGTGTACTGTGGCTTGACAGCCGTCCAGACGCGTAACGTGCGTTGTGTGCTCATTGGGGGAGCCAAAACTTCCAGGACGTGTCTAAAACCTGTCGAGAGAGTAGAGGAACGGACGGAAAACACCGTATGGGTGGGGACGGCTACATACGTCTTGCTAAACGGAAGGTAAGTGTGACTTGAATTCTATTTAAGTAATTTTATAATCTTTCATTGTGCTAACATGTATCGATAGGAGCACGAGAGGGGTCAGGAGCCGTCACCTATTGAGGTGTGGAAGAGGGGTCACTTGGGAAGTGACCCATCGCAACCTGAGCAGCTGTCTTCTCAGATGGCGACTCGGACGTTGGTGAGTTATTTCATTAACTTAATTGAATTTTCTTTAATAATTTCAATAATGTTATTTTACTATGTTTCCAGGCAAAATACGGGCAGGAGGCACGGAGGCTTCGAGGCGAAGAGTTCGATTGGCATAGCGCGCCAATTGTCCCCAAAGCCGCGTATGCAATCGGTGGTGGGAAACCTCACGGATGGTGAGTTTTGTTAATATTATTTTACTGTCACGAACTTTGAGTTACAAAAATTTAATCATCTTACTTTGTTGTGTAGGTTGTCCATCTTCGATGGATTGGTCGACTCGAGGCAGGCGCGGGCTTCCTCGAGAGCCTCTTCATCGTAGCAGGGCTGGTCTAGCAGCAATGGTACCGGACGAGATCCGGAGCTCCAGAGTCTTCGGGAGGAGCTCCAGAGGACGCAAGAAGCGCTCCGGACTAGGGACAAGATGCAGGCAGCGGCACTTAGGGCTAGGGACGAGTATCAAAACTCGTACATGCTACAGTGGCAAGCTGCCTTCCAGGTAAGTTCTGAATGTTGTACTTAACATTTGTAATATACAAATGACAGTTATATTGATTTGATTTGTATTCGCAGGCTATGAGCGCAGGATAGACGGCTGTGTTTCCGCAGTGGGTGCCGCCATCGACGGAGCTGCCACTGGTGCCGACGACAGGAGCACATGTACAAAATTATTCAAAATAACTGAAAATAGTTAAACTTGTTCAAATTTAGTAAAATATGCATTTTTATACTTATAACTTGTCTAACCACACTTGCATATCACAGGGATTGGGGACGGAGGCTCAAACTCTGTTGCCCCAATTTCCGGTGTTTGGACGACTACCGGATGACGACTTTCTGAACTCCGGCGGCAGTGGACGGGGTAGCATGTGATAGTCAGGTCAGCCTTTTTTAAATCTACTTGCATCCTTTCATTTCTAATGTAATGGAATGCCAGTCTCTTTGCATCGTTGTATAGGGAATTAGGGATAAAAGGGAGAGCAAAACTACTTGAAAAAAATCCTTGAACAAATTTATGTTGGTCATCCATGCATCATCATGATCATATCCAAACCCAGTGACGAGAAGAGATTGTTCCACCTAGAGAAGGACTACCAATTAGATATAGTAACTTAGAAAGTCACATTTGCATTAAAGGAGAAACTTTAAGTTGCACCGACTCTGACATACATATAAACTTGCATGAATAGATTCATTGAGCATACAACCACTGAGAAATCATAACAGCTAGCAGGCTTGTATCACAAATGTTGCATAGCAGGAAGATGCATGCACATACACACATTACTTCTAGATGAAAACACTCGCTACCTTGTCTGTCTGACTGACATGAATCTTTTACCCGTTACAGTAAGCTCCTCCACCTGATCAATAAAAACAAAAAATTACACCTGCACTCTCTCATGGTGTATAATAAAAAGACAACATAATTGTTAATCAAAGAACCTACCAGAAGATGCAGAAATTGTACGGGTGCTCCAGCACATAGGTCCACCAAAAAATTCAACCTGCATAAGATAGTGATAAAATGTGAATATACATAGAGCATTGTGTTCCTCATAATGGTATGTCCCAATAGTCTGTGACCCTGCTATCAGAAACACAATATGGTCCATTAGGCCAAAAAAGAAGAGCATATTGTTCAAGGTACCACAGTGGCAAGCAGCAGGCTTCCCACGGAAGAGAAACTCCAATGGACACAGAAAAGCTGGGATAACCATGTGCAAAGTTCGTTGTTCCATCTAACAGGGAGAAAATAAAGATATTAGAACCCGATAGACATCATGCTAATCGAAGTTTACATCAGACTTTGCTGTTTAATCAGACAACCAACTCTTAAGTTTCTTATGCTTATGCTGATTATTAGCTGGTAGTTTACCTGTTGCTGATTATGAACTTTTTGTTGTTGCTTTGAAGCAGGGGTAAGGCAAGGCAGCGGGAGGTTGGAAAATAAAATCATAATGTTGGAGTCAGACTTCTACTTTGAACATAACAAGTGTAATCGCGAATCTGTTTTTGAGATAGTGTCTGATAGTGTGTTGTTTGTGATCTGTGTGAAATGTAATATCTGTGAAATATGTGTAATATATGTTTTATGGTTTTTTTTAAAAAAAAAGTAAAAATAATAGACGACAGTTATTCTAGGGCCATCGTCTATAAGGAACTATTAGAGACGACGGTCCTGTGAAACCGTCGTCTCTAGGGGGCTTATAGACGGTGGGTTACACGCAAACCGTCGTCAATAATTGTCCTTATAGACGATAGTTCCTCCTCGGCCGTCGTCAATAATAGTCCTTATAGACGACGGTTGAGCGATGACCGTCATCAATAAGGTTTCCACACTAACACGTGGATGGAGCTAACTTAATGACGACAGCTAAGGTTGTCCGTCGTCTATAGGTTTATAGACGACAAATAATAGTAGACGGCCGAGAACCGTCGTCTATAAGTATATACCGTCGTCTATAACTTATAGACGACTGTTTCGGCCTTATAGACGACGGTTCATGGTCGTCGTTTATTATCGCGATTCCTGTAGTGTCTGTCTAAGCCACGCAACGAACATACAAGACAAGAATCACAATAAATAAGTGCACATATATTACTCAATACCATATGACATGTATGATTAATGCAAATGCGAATGAAAACTCGTTAATGAGTTGTTAATGATGTTTAATAACTAGTTCTAATAGCTTCTAACAAGTCTGTACAGGTTTGGGATTGGTTCAATTCAATTTAGAATTAATCGAGCAGCAAACATACAGCAAAATCAGACTAGTCCACTGCAGGAACGGACTAGTCCACCCTTCGCAGAAACAGCAGATTAGGGTTTTATATATCGACGTGAATTTGGAGAAAAGGGGATGAATTCACGTGAGAAAGAGGAAGTAGAAGGTGTACCAGGTGTCTAGAACTCCAATGAATTAAAGGTTTTGGAGGCAACACTTGGATCTTGACAACCTAGGGTTTGATGAAGAAAGTTGATGGTGAATTGTTGATGAAGAACAAAAACTTTCTAGAGATCTTGATCCTCTTTCATTTCCTCCTCTTCTTTTTGTTGCTCCGGATGTCCTTCTCCCTCCTTGGTGGCGGCTACCCACGAACTAGGGTTTGTGGTCTTTCAATTGAGGCAAAAGGATGTAAAGTCAAGGGGTGGGGGTGTTTATATAAGTGTGGAGGGCTAGGTTTTGATGGATTTCGAGTTTGGGAAGGGTGGAGCCCGATGTGGTGTCCCACATCGGCTCCAGAAAGAGTTAGACACGATGTCCCTATGCCCACTTAAGGTAAAACCCAAAAACATGTCGTGGAACAAAAGATCAACTCAAAATCGCGATCACCGGACAAGTCCACAAGAGGCCGGACTAGTCCGAAGTTAGTCAGAGCGAAATCGGACAAGTCCGGATTGGACATCGGACTAGTCCAAACATAGTCAGAGGAAAAACAAACAAGTCTATCCAAAACCGGGCAAGTCCGATTTTTAGTCAGAGGGAAAACGAACAAGTCTGCTAGATGTCGTACAAGTCCAGACATGTCTAGGGACTTGGCGAAATTTCAATGAATTGGAATACCAGACTATTCCGCAATGGACCGGACAAGTCCGAAACTGTACAAAGGCAAAAACCGGAATAGTCCGCACTAAAACAGACATGTCCGATGGAGGTCAGAGAGAAATCGGACTAGTCCGCACAAAAAACGGACTAGTCCGCACTTCCCAGAATTTTTAAGTGCGGTTTTGCTTCTAACTAATTTTAAACTCATTCCTTTTTATGTTGCTTAATATTAAACATGTTTAAGAATGTGTGCAATGCATGATGTATGAAAATGAGGGTGTTACATCTTGGTTAAGAGAACATGGATGGCCTACTTGATTAGAAGGAAACTTGGGTATTGGTTGGGTTTCGTTATGTTTATGGTTTGGGTTATGTCATATGAGCATGGTTGGTTATGAAGGTATGAAATTGGTATATGGAGATGAAATTAATTGATGGTTGGTTATAAATGAATTATGATGGTAAATGCGTATGTTGAATATATGTTATGATAATTACTTGGATTATGATGGGATTTAATCACACATAGACATTGTAAGCCGCTTTTACATGTTTGTGAACTAAATGAGCATTATGCAAGTAGCCATTTATTATCATCCTTTTTTAAGCTACGTGTCATACTTTCCCATACTTGCTGGATAAGACATGTGCTCACCCTTGCTATCCCCACATTAATTCAGTAACAGACAATAATTTAGAGTATACGAAGGACTATGAGGAGTTCTAGGCGTGCGTGTTACCGTCGAACTGCATGTGGAGATGGAGTTTATTAGTGCTTCGTTTTCCGCTGCAATGTTATTAGAGATTGTATTCAATATATTTGGATATTGTAATAAGGTACAATTTAATATTCGAAACATGGTTATTATCTGAATATCGTTTGTGAAGAACTCGTGTATGTGAGATGAACATACCTAGGCTCACATACGCTGCACTTGGTTCATTTGTTCGGAACCGAGTGTCACAAATCACGTCAATTGGATCTGTAAATTGCGAGTTCTGGTCGAAATACTGAAGCAACAACGGTCTGTCAAGAAACACGGCGAGAAAACTTGTCTGAAACAAGTCGGATGAACAAGGCACAAAAGATCCTCTTAAACTACGATCTTTGGAACAGCCCAAATCATTTTACCATGAGCTTTGGTCTCCTTTGCCTATATAACCATCCCTATGGCTAACCCAATCCAAAATAGGACTCTAATCCTACATGGACTCTAACTCAAACTTACCATAACTACTTAGGACTCTTCCATACGGAGATAGAAGCAATCCCAAGTCTTCCAAACACTTTAGGAACATATCCACATTCCTAAATCAACTCTACTTTGTGTCCAACACGAATTCTAGCCAAAACCAACTCAAATCTTTCCATTTTGAGCCATAACCAACTCAGCCGCAGCCCGAGTCCATAATCTAGCCGGTTGGACCTTTCAAACCACATCATCAAGTCCATATATCTTTATCAAATCTTGGAACCATGTTGCCATGTCCATGCACTCCTTGCACATGTGCAAACACCTTCTAGCAACGTCCACGATACCTTCATATGCATTGTCCTTGACCCAAACATGTTGCGTGACCTCCCGATCAACTCAACTACAACTCCTTCTGAACATTGTTGTTGAACCTTATTTTCTCCCAAGGATTGGTTCAATGGATCCTGGCACCAGCCATGTCTTGACCTTAAGCAACACTTGCACATGTACAAACAACTAATCTTTGCAAGTCCATGTCCTCGACTTGACTCTCGTTAGTCTGAAAAACACAACACCTTACGTGAGCACATCACATAAGCATGTTGCAAACAATAGCAATGTTTAACCACCATAATCATCCATAACACATCAAAAACTTAGTAATTGAATACTAAGCAAACCTTCCCATAAGCTAAAATCAAGTTCAAAACATTGCGAGTTAAACAGAGCAAAACAGAGCAACCGAACTCGATATGAAAACTCTGCGCAGTAACTATTACTCATGATATACATTGAGAAAGTTCGAACAGTCCTAAACCATCGAGGGTAACATTACTCCTAAAAACAAAATTGTAAAGTCGACCTGTGTCGACTCATGTGCATCTCATGTGTGTGGAAGTTTGGACAATCCTAAGTGTTGAACATGTGAAAGTCACATGAGAAAAGTTCACAAAATCCAAAGCGAGAAAACACGTGCAACTCACGTGCAATGAAGTTCGTAGAGTGAAGAACTAATTCCCGCATGTTTAGACAATTCAAAGTAAGCTTTTCAGCAATAGTCAAAACTTTGTGTGTGAACCCTCGCTTTTATTTAAATTGCCAATGTATTCAGCATACATAGGCCTCACAATCCCCCTTGATTAATGCATTAGCAACATGACTTAGAATTCGAACATTGGCTTATTTACATGTAAAACACATGTGAATGTGCAATGTGTGACATATTACTCCCCTTTGACAATGTATTAAGCAAGGTTCAAAAGAGAAATTTCAATTGTTATGAGCATATTATAACATATAAAACAAAGATAATCCAAGTCATACTATCAAGTAAGTTACACTATCACATCAATGAGATACATAAAGTAGTGTAAGCCATGCTAAAGATCAAACGTAGTTTTTCAATTTAAGCAAGTCATGATCTCACATAATTAAATATTTCAAAACCATGACACATGTTGCTACATTTTTCATTTTTCATTATCATTAAAAGCACAAATTTTGAGCATATGACATTTGCAAGAGATTATATGCTGCATCAGCATTATTCTTACCAACCAAGCCATGCCTATGTCATTTGACAATCAGAAGCTTAAGGACATGATTTTAGTCATACACAACATCTTCCAAGTTCATATCTAAGTGCAATGATAAGCCATCTCAAAACAAGAAGTGCGATGCATGCATATTTTCTTGATCTTTTCTCATTTTTCATTTGATCATAAAAGCTGAACATGTGGATAGTTGATTGATAATTTTTCATTATTAAAAGCACTTGTGAGCATGCAACAAGTTCAAAATGGCAACAAAGTTTGATCACGACCAGATTTAGTGTAAGTAATTATTCCAATTACTAGTCATGACAAAAACTACAAAATGTATAACACGAGTAATGTTGTAAGAACTTTCAGCATGTAAAACGAATCACAAAGTCATATATGTATGAAATACTATGCTCATATTATTTTAAATTCAGATTCACACACAGACTTCCCAAGTTTCAAATATCACCACCTCAATTTTAGTCATGAGGATGCATAACCCCTATTCCAATATGAATGAAACGAAAATGAGTGAAATCCAAAGATTTTGTAAAAATGTCAGCCAATTGTTATTCTTTATCTACATGGTGCAGCACAATGTTTCCTTTTTCAATATTATCATGGAGAAAGTGATACCTAGTGTCAATGTGCTTTGTTCTAGAATGTTGCATGGGGTTTTTAGCAATGCAAATGGCACTAGTGTTATCACAAAATAGTGGAACACTATCTAGATCACCCTCACAGTCCTTAAGTGTTTGAACAATCCAAAGAATTTGTGAGCAGGCGCTAGCAGCAACTACATATTTAGATACAGTCGTGGATTGTGCAACTAAATTTTATTTTCTAGAGGACCAATCAACGAGTGAATTACCAAGAAAATGACAAGCACCTGAAGTACTTTTCCTATCAATCCTACAACTCCCAAAATCAGCATCTGAAAAAGCTTTCAAAGTAACGGGTTGAGGAAGAAGGAAGAAAAATGCCAAATTCTTGAGTTCCATGTCAGTACCTGAGAAATCTTTTGACGACTCGACGATGTGAAGCACGTGGGGTAGCTTGATATTGTGCACAAAGGCATACGCTGAATTGTATGTCCAGTCTTGATGCTATGAGGTACAAAAGTGTCCCGATCATACTTTGATATTCTTTTTGATCCATGGGTTCACCATCTTCATCAAGTTCAAGTGTTGTTGTTGTTCCCATTGTTGTCTGAAGAGGCTTGCTTTTGTCCATGTTAAATAGCTTAAGGAGATCATTCCTGTACTTCGTTTGATGCACAAAGGTTCCCTCCTTAGATTGCTTGATTTGCAGTCCCAAAAAGTACATGAGTTATCCCACCATATTACTCTCAAATTCTGAACTCATTATAGCTGAAAACTTGAACACAAGATCATGAGAAGCACGACCAAAAATAATATCATCCATGTACACTTGAACGAATAGTGAGTCATTGCAATGCATAAGCACAAAAAGAGTTTTATCAACCTTTCCCATGGTAAACCCCTTTTCAAGTAAAAATGAATTTAACCTATCATATCATGCTTTAGGGGCTTGTTTGAGACCGTACAAGGCTTTGGACAGTTTGTAAATATGATTAGGAAAATCTGGATTTTCAAAACCAGGTGGTTGCTTAAAATAAACCTCCTCATCTATGTAGCCATTAAGAAAGCACTTTTAACATCCATTTGATAGAACATGAATCCTTTAGATGCAGCAAAAGCTAACAAAATTCTTATGGCTTCTAATCTAGCAATAGGAGCAAAAGTTTCATTAAAATCTAGACCTTCAACTTGTGTGAAAACATTAGCAACCAACCTAGCCTTATTCCTAACCACAACCCCATCCCCACTTTGTTTATTTTTAAACACCCATATTATTCCAATTAAAGTGTGACCTTGAGGTGGAGGTACAAGTTTCCAAACATTATTTCTTTCAAAATTTTCTAACTCTTCTTACATTGCAATAATCAAAGATACATTAGTGAGTGTGTGATATATCTTGGGTTCAGAAGAAGCAACAAAAGCGGAATGAGCATGAGAGTTTCGATCATAAAACCTGGACCATGTGACTCGTTCGTGCAAGCTTCCAATGATTTGTTCTTGAGGATGACTTTTGAGGACACGGAGGGGAGTAGACACTTCACAAGCTCCTTCTTCTTCATGTTCATCACAAATCGAAGAACTTGTGGCTCGAGGAAGATCCAAACCAGCAGTAGTGGTTGTTGGTGCTGGTTGTGGAGTGACATCAAGAGTTGGAATGCATTGTTTATTTCTGAAATTTAGGTAAGCAGCTCCACTCCTTCATCTTTAATGAAAATACACCCCCTGCAGATATGGATCTGGACCTGCAATATTAGAGCTAGTACCTGGGCGAGCTTCATCAAAAGAAACCTCACGTCTCCATGATTTTGTTAGTGTCAAGAAAAAGCACATGATAGCCTCTATTATGAGATGGATAACCAAGAAACATGCCATCAACTGATCTAGGTTTAAATTTATCAAGATTACCATGTTTCTTAATAAAGCATTTGCAACCAAAGACCCTAAAGTGTGTGACACTAGGCCTTTGTCCAAACCATGCTGACATGGGATCTTTCCTAGCTTAGCACGCAAGAAAATGCGATTTGAGACATAATAAGAAGTCGCGGTTGCATCAGCCAAAAATTTTCTAGGAGTTTGATATTCATCAAGCATAGTCCTTGCCATCTCAACTAAGGTTCTATTGATTCACTCTATAACACCATTTTGTTGAGGTACATAGGGTGAAGAAAGTTGTGATCTATTCCATTTTCACCACAAAAGTGATCAAATACTTGGTTTTTAAATTCAGTTCCATTATCACTTCTAATTGCTTTAGAGATCCTGGGTGGTGAAGTGGAAGTCTAAGAACTAAATTTCTAAAATGATTAAAAGCTTCATTATTAGATGCCATAAAGTAAACCCGAGATTATCTAGAAAAGTCATCAACAATTACAAGCACATACCACTTACCTCCAAAACATTGAACACGTGAAGGACCTACAGTGTCAAGATGTAAAAGCTATCCTGGTTCAGTTGTCATTGTCACTGTGAGAAGAACATGTGAATCTGCAATCATCTTAGCATGTCTACAAGAAGAGCACACAATATTGTTGTCCCTTTTAAGCTTAGGCAACCCACGTATGCGATCAAAAGCAATAACATGTGTGAGGTGATCAAAGCCTACGTGACCATGTCTAAAATGCCAAAAATATAAGTCATTTGAATCATTAGCAACTAGACACCTATGCTTACAAGTTGACATATAAAAATCAGCTTTAAAAACTCTTCCAAACAGAGACGAGTTAAAAATAAGCTCACCAGTTGAATCTACAACCTTGGAGCAATTGTTAGTGAAATTAACTTCTAAATTTTCATCTAATATCTGTGAAATAGAAAGCAAGTTGTATATCAAATTTTCGGAAAGTGCCACATCTTTCAAAGTGTAGTGATTATTTACTCTAACCGAATCCTAAGCAAATATACGAGTTGAAGAATTATCGAGAAAGATAACATTCTCTACACATGACACAAAAGAGAGGGAGGAGAACCTTTCTTTGTTACCGGTCATGTGGTGTGAGCAACCTAAATCCACAAGCCAAATGTTCTCCTTCCTCAAGCGTGTAACCTACATAGAAGCATAATACATCGATTACTCTCTACTGGGGTTAGTCAAAAGGCATTTAGGAATCCAGTATTGAGTCACACGACGTCTAGCAGGAATAACACGCGAAAGCTAAGAAACTACAGTAGATTTATCAGCCAAAATTTTGAGAATTCTTGTTCCCAGCTACTGTTTTATGAACTGTGTTATGTGTAGCACGAAAAATAGTAGGTTTGGAAGCTAACTTTTCATTTTATGACTCATTACAGCAAGTTGCATGTTCCTAACATTTGATTAAGCACGCGCAACAAGTTTTGCTCGGTTGTTATATGATCTAGCTATCATTCTTATCTTTTTCTGTTGTTTAGCTAGTCTATAACAAAAATCTATGACATGACTATGTCTACCATAGTAGGTACAATGAAAAGTAACTTTATGTTCATGTGTAGATGAGCAAGCAACATGTTTATTAGATATCGAATGAGACAACACTGTTGCAGATTTGAAAACCATTTTTTTTGTTTTTTTGTTTAGGAATTGTTTGAATCAAACCATTTCCTAATGACTTTACAATATAAGGTGGATGTGCTTTAGCATGAGCATGAGAATCAAAACCTAAACCAGTTTTGTCATTGCAAGACTCGAAAGAGTTTAGCAGCAAGTTTAGGTTCTTATTTGCATTACAAAACTAATCTAGTGTCCTATGCATGTCATCATGTTTATAGGCAATTTTCACATAAAGATTTTCCTTTTTTGCAATTAGAATAGTATTTAACTTCACAAGAACGTAAAGCATGGTTCAAAACAGAAATCTCATTCATAGCATCATGTATCTTCTTGTTAAGATCATAACAACTAAAACAATGCAACTCAATTCTAGAGCAATTATCATCTTTCATGTTTTTATCATTAAGTGCAGCAAGTTTTTTGTTCTTTTCAATTTCAAGTTCAAGATTATCAAATGTGGAGGTGTGCGCACTTCTTAAAGAGGACCATTTTTCATATATAAGCTCACACGAGGAACAAGAATCATCACTAGGAATCAAAGGTTTTAAACAATTAATTTCAGATTATAGTGATTCAATTTTAACAGCATTGTCACTAAGTTTTCTTGTCCTTTTCTTAACTATAATAGTGGCACGAGAAAAAGCGTCACACATTTCTTTGCAAGTGGGACATACCTCTTCATCGCCGTTGTTGTGTTCTGCCTCCTCCATACTTGATCTTGAGTTGCCCGCCATGAAGCTCATATTTGCCAAATTCTCTTCATCTTCATCACTTCCGATGTCCACACCACGCGAGCCATGTTCTTGAAGTGCCAAGACAAAATTGTTTACCAATTGGCGACCTGTAAAACCTTTCTTCCTCTTGTTGAAGGTTGCAGAGGAGGACCTGAATTTTGTTTGCTTCTCATTATGAGGAGTTGAACCTGAAAGGTGAGGGCAATTTGTACTAAGATGTCCTAACTCACCGCATTCGAAGCTTCATTGAGAACTACCACTTCTTCTTCTTCGATTTCTCACATTTTGCAATGCTTTGGGAATCGAGTAGAAAGAAGTGCTAGTTCCTCCTCTAGAAACTCTTCAATTTGTTCAAGGGTTAGAGAGCACAGCAAAGTGAGTGTACTACATGATGAATATTGACTAGAGCTAGGCACGTCACATTGTGAAACAAATGCAAGAGACTTGTTGAGGTTCTTACGTGATATTATGTCAAATTCATGAGTTTTCAATTTAGAATATGGAACATCTAAAGTAAGTGTACTCATGATAGTAGATTTACGAATAGATGTAACAAAATCGACATGTCTAATGCACTTAATAATTGTCTTGCAATTTCAGCATATGAGAAATTAACATTGACACTACGGAAGTTGTTGAGAATTTTATTAAAGCGAGCAAATAAATCATCGATGGACTCACCTGTTTGCATCTCAAAACACATATATTCTTTCTTGAACATATCTTTCCTTACCCCCTTGATCTTGTTGGATCCTTCGTGATAGTCACAAAGTGCCTTCCACATGTCATACGCTAATCAGAGGTGTGCAACACGATCGAAGTCGCTTTGAGTCAATCCCTGTATGATCAAGTGGCGAGCCTTGTTATTATTGTCAACGTCCCTCATGTTCGCAGACGTAACTTGCTCATTTGGTGGCACGTTGAAAGACTTGTAGACCTTATCCAATGGAGCAAAGCCTTGCGCTTGTATGTAGGCCTCCATACAAGCCTTCCAAACCTAAAAATCAACGCCATCGAACAGACAAGGTTTTGCGGAGTATTTCTTCATGTTGATTAGTAAAAACATGTGAAAATCACAAAAATTAGAGCACCGTACCTTTGTAACAATTGTAGGATCGAAGAGCACGTGAAAATCTACTAGAGGGGGTGAATGGTAGATTTAAACTTTTTCAGCAGAAGCAACAAAAACCCCTCAGCAGAAAATCAATCTGTTAAGAAACTGTGTGTGTAATCTGTTTTGAACGTATCCAAACATGAAAAAAATGTAGATTGTAGAGAATCAAGTCATTGAACTAATGCACAAGAATTATGTGAAAACACTAAACAGAACTTGGAATATGATCAAAAGACTAGACGAAGGTCAATCTGTCCTACTAGATTTAAAAAACGGATCAGCAACGCTGCAAAGAAACTCGTGTAGATTAAAAACCAAAAATCCAATGACCGTGAAGTTTTCATAGATGATAGAGGATCAAGTTTTGAAGACACCAAAAAGAGTCACGTAAATTCGATCTGTAAAATGCCAGTTATGATCGAATACCGAAGCAATGTTGGTCTGTCCAGAAACTCGGAGAGAAAAACTTGTCTAAAACAAGTCGGATGAAAAAGGCACAACATCTCCTCTAAAACTACAATCTTTATTCAACAGAACACAAGAGGAACAACCAAAGTTGTCTAACCCTGAGCTTTGGCCTCTCTTGCTTATATAACCAGCCCTAAGGCCAACTCAATCTAAACTAGAACTCTAATTCTGCTTGGACTCTAACTCAAATTACCATAACTACTTAGGACTCTTCCATACGCAGATAGAAGCAATACCAAGACTTACAAACACTTTAGGAACGTGTCCCACTTCCTTTAACAACTCTACTTCGTGTACAACACGAATTCAAACCAAAACCAACTCAAACCTTTCCATATTTCAGCCATAACCGACTCAGTCGCAGCCTGAGTCCATAATCCAGTCAGTTGGACCTTTCCTACCACATATTCACGTCCATATCTCTTCATCACATATTGGAACCATGTTGCAACTTCCATGCACTCCTTGCACACGTGAAAACACCTTCCAAAAATGTCCATGATACCTTCATATGTATTGTTCTTGACCCAAACATGTTGCATGACCTCTCGATCAACTCAACCACAATTCCTCTCGAACTTGGTTGTTGAACCTCATCTTCTCCCTAAGACTAGTTCAATGGATCTTGTCACCAACCATGTCTTGACTTCAAGAAACACCTACACATCAACAAAAAACCAATCTTTGTGAGCCCATGTCCTTGACTTGACTCTCGTTAGTTCGAAAACACAACACCTTATGTGAGCACGTGACATAAGCATGTTGCAAACCATATCAATGTTTAACCACCATAATCATACATAACACATAAAAACTTTGTAAATAAAAACTAAGCAAACCTTACCATAAGCCAAAATCAAGTTTGAAAAATTGCAAGTTAAAATGCAGCAGAACAGAACAAAACAGAGCAACCAAACTCAATATGAAAACTCTACGCAGTAACTATTACTCCCAGTATGCATTGAGAAAGTTTGGACAGTCCTAAACTTTCGAGGGTAACGTTACTCATAGAAACATGTTTGTAAAGATCGACCTGTGTCGAGTCACGTGCATCTCTTTTGTGTGAAAGTTCGGACAATCCTAAGTGTCGAACATGTGCAAGTCATGTGAGAAAAGTTCAGACAATTCGAAGCGAGAAAACACGTGCAACTCATGTGCGATGAAGTTCGGACAGTGCAAAATGGATTCCCCCAAGTTCGGACAATCCAAAGTGAGCTTTTCAGCAATACTCAAAACTTTGCATGTGAACTCTTGATTTTATTTAAATTGCCAATGTATCCAGCACACATAGGTATCACACACCCGAGAAGGGGGTCAGGGCCCACATGGAAGTCGCCCCGAGAAAACACACCCGAGGAGGGGCCTGGACCAGGTCGGCCGACCCCCCTAGTAGGCTGACTTGGCCCTCGCGCCAAAACTCGGTCAACCTCCATGTGTTAGCTTCTTGTGGCTCCCTAACGGTGGTAACGACTGATTTGCATGCTAACTATGGAGCCAAACTGACTGAACTCATGTATAAATACCCCCTCACTTCTCCACAAACCACTATTTTGAGAATATTACTCAACTCATAAGGCTTAGAGCTGCCCAAGTTGACAGCCAAGTAGAAGAAGGGTGAGGAGGATCTAGGAGGAGGAGGCTTGGGCTTGTCAAGTCCCTCTTCCACACTTGTACCTCTATGGAAGTTCTGTCGGAATCGAGTTAGAAACTTCCATGAATTCAATGCTAGTTTGATTTCTATTTCATAGTAGTTTACTTTCGTAACTGCTTGTGGGTTCACTGCTTTAATTTATTAGAGGCTCTAGTCATAGCTTTGCATTCGAAACGATTAGAGTTTTGAATTAGAACTTAAGCGTGGTGCTTAGGTTAGAATTCATCGGTGGATATCTTGTATACCCATGGATTGAAGAGGTAGACAGTAGGTGGTGATAGCCCTATCAGTCCTTAGTAATCCTCCACGTTCGTCTATGCCATAGGCTCATGGAGGGAAGCATCTTGGTGTTGCCAAGCGTAAAGTCGTGCCCGAAGCAAGCAGTTATCATAGACTACTGTGGCCTAGATTTCAAACCATTGAATTCCTCTCAAATCCTTGCCTAGCAAACAAATTGTTTGTCTTTGGGAGAACAAGCTAGGAGATCACTTACACATTCCTTTGATTCAATAACCTTGGAAATACTCTATAAGGGGAATTGCTACAACGGTATTTCCGTGTGCTTGCGATTTATTCTGTTTCCGTAAGAAATACCAACAAGCATTTCTGGCGCTATTGCCGGGGAGCGGCTGCTATTGATCTTTGATCCTTGTTCACCCATGTATCTATTTTCTTTTCTTTACTTCTTACCTTTCCACCATTACCATCCAGAATCCCACCATTCTTTCTTATTCTGGCAGAGTTTTATGAGCCACAGTCGTCGGCGGAAACTATTTGCTCAAGTAGCTATGAACTCTGCCCTGGCTTTATATCCATGGTTCACGAGCAATCCTTCTCAGGAAAAGATTGTAAAAACCCTTACCACCATCTGCAAGAGTTTGAACAATTGTGTTTTTGCCTTTTAATTAAAGGCATGACACAAGAAACTCTCAAAAGGAAGTTGTTTTCCCTCATGTAAAAAGCAAAACAATGGTATACCCATAATGTTGGGAAAATAAATGGTGATTGGAGACAATTATGAGATAAATCTTGTCTTGCTTTCTTTCCAATATCCTTAATTGTTTCGTTACGAGTGGAAGTACAAGGCTTCCAAGAGATGGAGAAGGAATCAATAGGTGCAACCTAGGATAGGTTTTTGTTTTTGCTAAATTCCGGCCCAGATTTTTTAATCCCATACTCGTTGTTGTTGCAACATTTCTTTACGGGACTTAACAAAGAATCTGCCCTATATCTCGACACCACGGTTGGACGGTCTTTCCTCCATAAGAAGTAAGAAGAAGGGAAGGAACTTCTATATCAAATTCTAGAAAAGCATCTTTCATTACGGGTCTTAATGAACCTCCACAATAGGAAACCACGTCGAGTATCGAGGACAATCCTATAGCCAAGGAAGAGCCTGAACCATGCCCATCACCTGCCTTGACTGTAGAATCCTCTCCGGAAACTAAACCACAGAAAGATGAAGAAATTCAACCTCGAAATTCCCATTCTACTTCAAGGAAGAATTTTTTGAAAATTATGGAAATGCCTCGAAGTACTGTTAGCAAAGGATACCAACAACGATAACCCTTATGCTCAACACTGTATCCAAGTAAAACACACTCAACCGATGTTGATATTTCTTACGCACCACTAACAATTCATCTCCGACAAGTGTGCCAGAAATGCTTGTTGATGGTTCGTTAGGATCATAGAATGCATTCCGTAAGCATGGAAACTATCGGTGTAGCATTTCCCCTTAAAAGAGTATTCCCGTGATGTCATTTATTTTATTCCAAGTGAAGGCTAGGTTTAAGTGTAGCAATCATCAAATGGAAGGGGTAGAATGGTCTAGTTAGGGTTCTACTAAGGATGGATAATAGGTAATTGGAGGTAGTGTGACATAACAAGGGCATTCTATTCTAACAGGGATAAATGAATCCTAGAGGGAGATTATACTATAAGATAGTGAGTTACTCCTACAATCTCCTAATGTACATATACATAGCCTAAGTCAATTACTAATAAATCATGTTAATGTTGAGTTCCTATGCTACGTTGTTCAATACGTCGGGCACGGGTTTACCCCTAGCAATACTAGGACGATTCCCGCCAAGAGCTTGTGCCATAACCGAACGTGGAGCATTACAAAGGACAGATAGGGTTGTTACCACCTACTGCCAACCTCATAAATCGGGTGGGTCAACGAGACATTCAACGCTACTTAACTATCCTAGCACTATGCTAGCATATTATGTAAATACCTTAAGAGCCTAGGCACAAGCCATACTAAGGCAATGAACTAAATCATCATTGAAACCAATGTTGATACAAAGCATAGTTATTCATATTAACATAATCACATCATAATTAGTTAGACTATAGTGGGCGTTTATAGTGTTTATGATGATAAGATGAGATCATTATAATGCAATTATAAAGACTATACCTACCACATACATGGACTCCACAAAAAAACAAGAAACGCTTCATCCAAGCATACGTATAATGGAATACTAAAGTAATATATTTATTATGAATAAAGTCACAAATAAAAGAAAGAATACATGAGCCATACCTTTCCCAATATGGAATTGGGAAGAGATACTCACTCTACTCCTTTCCAAATTTGGACTTGGGACTAGAGATTCTCCTATCTAAAGCCTAAACTCCTCTAAGACTATGGAAAGTAGTGGATACAATAGAATGAAGCTCAAGTGGTGTGGTCCTATTTATAGCTAGAGATGGGTTGGTTCCTGCCACTGTTAGCACACAAAATCAGTCTTCATCATTATAAAAATACAAAGGGGAGTCGACACGTGGAATAAGATCGGGTTTGGCACGAAGAAGAGATTCAATCGAATAGGGGGTTCGGCTGGCCTGGTCAGTGCCACATTTGTCGTGTGTTTTCTCCAGGTCACTGACTGGTGCGTCCACTTGACTGATGTGGGTCATACACCATTGGATCTCCTCGGATACGTCTATTTGTGGGTCATTTGATCCATGTGATGCCATGTGTCGTTGCTTGATTGCCTGGGATGGTAATATTTAGGATTGCTCCCTCTCTTTGACCTCAATTCTGACATAAAAAGTCTGCATGCACACTCCTTCATAAGAAGTTGATGCGGGTTGCTTTTCTCACCCATGGCGGTGTCTTCATACACACTCCTCCTCCGTGGACTTGTTGTAGCAACGGAGGAGAGGTGTATACTTGATTCCCCACCATGGCTTGAGCTTGCATCCCCCTTTTTCTTCCAGAACAACCTCTTCATTCCTTTCATGGCCACAACAAGTGAGAACACCCCAAGGAACAAAACTCGAAAAGAAGTGATGTTAGCAAAAAAAACCCTCGACGAATTTTTCCTTCAAGAACTTGAGAGCAAATTGCAAATGTAAATGAAAGCAATTTTTTATTGGATTTGAGCAAGAGTTCTTAAATGAAGAGCATGAAAACAATGTGAGCAACAGAGTGACTTGGGGAGGTGTACAATGAGGTGAAGTTTGAAGAGGGGTGCTCCTCATGGCCATCATTTATAGTGCTTCAGTCCTCCAACAGTCACCAAGTTAAAAAATATAGTCGTTGGAGAAGAGGGAGCCAAATTGGGTCCATCTCCTAGTCGGCCGACCAAGGGGGTCGGCCGACCTATCAGGTGGACCCCCCTGTTCTATATTTTGGTATGTGGTCCTCCAATGGCTATAAAATTAGTACGTTGGTGAATTAACCACAGGGGCAGCTCAGAAAATTGTTTTTGTCAAATTAAACTCTTCTTCGAATGCAAAAAATTTCATTTTTTGAAACTAAAGGAATAAAAAATGACAGTTGAGAATACAAGATTCTCAACTTACTATGAAAAAACAAATATGTTGTAGAAAAAATTCAAATTAAGCGAAAAATCAAATGGGGTGAAAAAAATCAAATAAAGATAACTACCAATTAACCTGTTGGCAAGGTCTCACCAAAGTCCGATGAGATGGACTTTTCCTCTGTCTTTATTTATTGGCATCCAAGTGCGGAGGAATGGGCTCGAACGGCTTGTCTTGCTTCCTCTGTGACTCCTGCTTTGGCGGTTTAGTGGACCTGGATCCTTAGGAAGGTCTGGACTTCTCTGTCTTCTTGGGATGTCGGTGTGGACAAAAAGACGGGTTCTCCGCATATATCATCTTTCTCACGAATGCAGTGAGAGGGTCCACATTTCGAGGTGTGTCATAGACTTCTTGAATGTGTTTAACTTTCAGCCCATACTCGATCCGAATCATAGAGCATTGCTCTGACTTTGGGCGAAAGTTAAACTTCAACTCCTTGCCATTGATATGGAAGTGGATTTTTCGAGCTCCCACATCTATGCGATCTTTCGCAGTGTTAAGGAACAAGCTCCCAAGAATGAGCGGCGTATCCTTCTCGACATCCATGTCAAGCTCCACAAAATCCACGGGTATGAAGTAGTTTCAGATTTTCACTAGAACATCCTCAGCAATACCCAATGGATAACGGACTGAAGAGTCAGCCAGTTGGAGTTGCATTTGTATTGGAGTCAGCTCTGTGAAGTTCAGGTGGTCGAAGACCACCTTGGGCATAACACTAACACTAGCTCCGAGGTCACAAAGTGCCTTGTCAAAGTAGTGAGCCCCAATTGAACAAGATATAGTAGGACATCCAGTGTCCTTCTCCTAAAGCCTATTGAGGATGGTTGCACTACAGTCCTCCATAAGCTTGACAAGCACAGTGGTGGGCAATGCTCGCTTGTTATTCAATATGTCCTTGAGATAGCGAACATAAGTTGGTACTTGCATCGCATCGATCAGGGGCACATTGATGTGGATCTTCTGAATTACTTCAACAAAGCGGTTGAATTACTCATCCACTGTTGTCTTCCTTTGTCTATGAGGGAATGGCATAAAGTTGGCGTCTTCAAATTGCTTGGCCATTCTTTCACTATGTGGTTCACTCATGCTAACTGGGACATTCTCTTTTTCTTTTTCCTTCTCAGTGTCCTCTTTTCTTGTGTGGGATATGGTGGGTCATGAGTGGTCTTGCCACCTCTCGTAGCCACCACATTCACATTTTCCACTACAGCTTCTGGCTTCCCCGGAATCTTTTTACTTTCCAACAAATGAACAACTGCAGCAAGCTGAGCCAACTGAGTTTCCAACATCTTAATGAAACTTAGCTGATTCTTAAAAGCTGAGGATAGTCCTTCAATTCTTGAGTTGATGCTCTCTAGGGTCTTGTCATTAGCAGATAGCTTCTTGTATAAGGCATCATTGACCTTCAGCTGGCTAATGGCAAGTTCTCTCAAGTTGGGTTCATTGCCATTGTTGTTGTTGTTGTACCCTCCTTGAAACAAAGGGCGTGGTTGGCCACACCCTTGACCTCCTGGATGATAGCCATTGTTGTTGAAGTTTCTCTTATTGGCTACGTATAGGGCATCCTCACGAGTCGTTGGGCAGCATTGCCCATGTGACCCGTGTTGCCACAGACTTCACACGTGACGTGAGAGTCTAAGGCCAAGGTAGTGCCATATACATCACCACTGGCTTGTCCATCATTTTTCTTCATAAGGAGGTCCAACTTTGTAGCGATCATGTCCACCTTTTTCAAGGTGTGCATGCCTTGCCGCCGGGTTCGGAGGTGTTCATTGCTCCAAGCCATATTTGACATCATCTTCTTAATCAGATCTTTTGCTTTAGGCACCGTTAATGAGAAGAAGGCTCCTACAGTAGCAGCATCCACATGGTCATGGGCACAAGGGATCAGCCCGTTGTAGAAATTCTAAATAATGAGCCAGTCTTCCATCCCATGGATGGACAGGCCAGGATGTACTTCTGCAGCCTTTCCCATTCATCAGTAATAGACTCCATAGGATCTTACTAGAAGCTGGAAATTCTTCTGCGTAGGGCATTGGTTTTGCCCAACAAAAAGAACTTTGCGAGGAATAGAACACTTCTCTCAAGTGTCTACATCACTTCGGTTCGCATAGAACCACTGCTACACTCTCCCAAGAAGGGAGAATAGAAACAGTCCAAGCTGGACGGCATGAGGAGAGACGTCCTTGATCTTGAATGTGTTGTAGATCTCAAGGAAATGTTACAGGTGAGCACTTGCATCCTCGTTAGCCTTCCCACATAATGGGTTGTCTTGCACCGTAGTGATTAGGCCGGTCTTGATATCAAAGTTTGTGTCTCCAGTGTTTAGAGTGGGCCCAACAGTAACAATGTTAGTAGAAGGAGCCAAAAACTCACGAAGGGTCCTCTGGGCCATTGGCGTTTCGGTTGTTGGTGCAGGAACGTTGGTTTGCTTTGCTGCAGAAAGCTTCTGAGGAGTAACGAAACGAGGTCGATTGCTAAGGCATTCTAGATCTTCAATAAGTTTTCCTGCATGCAAAAACGAGACATACACTAATCTGTTTTTACATTAAAATAAATGCGAAAACAAAGAAGGGTTATCCTACAAAAACCTACCCAGAGTCCTATCCTATTCACTCAATCATGCAATAATTCAACAACCTTTCCCGATAATTGTGCCATAAATGCTTTTTGATATTTCTCACGCACCACTAACAATTCATCTCTGGCTAGTGTGCCCGGAATGCTTGTTGATGGTTCCTTAGGATCACAAAATGAATTCCTCAAGCGCAAGAAAACTATTAGTGTAGAATTTCCCCTTAAAATAGTATTCAAAGGGTGTCATTTATTTTATCCCAAGGGAAGGCTTGATTGAAGTGTAGCAATCATCAAATGGAAGGGGTAGAATGGTCTTGGTACGGTTCTAGTGAGGATGGATAATAGGTAATTGAAGGTAGTGTGACACACACAAGAGCATTCTATTCTAAGGGGGGTAAATGGATCCTAGATGGAGATTAGACTAAGATATAGTGAGTTACTCCTGCAATGCTTCTATTGTACATATACATGGCATAAGTAAATTACTAATGAATCATGTTAATGTTGAATTCATATGCTATGTTTGTTCAACACATCGAGCATGGGTTTACCCCTAGCAATACTAGGACGATTCCCGCCAAGAGCCTGTGGCATAGCCAAACGTGGAGGATTATAAAGGACAGATAGGGTTGTCACCACCAACTGCGTACCTCTTCAATCTGTGGGTCTACAATACATTCAATGCTACTTAACTATCCTAACACCATGCTAGCATATTAAGTAAATACGTTAAGAGCCTAGGCACAAGCCATCCTAAGGCAATGAACCAAATCATCATTGAACTAATGTTGATACAAAGCATAGTTATTTATATTCACATGGTATTGGTTATGTTTATGGTTGATAACATGGTTATGGTTATAAATTGAATTATGGTTTATGGCAATGGACATGGTTAATGGTAACGGTGAAATCTGGTATATGGATGATGGATATGGAATATGGACTAATACTATGATTAACAATTGTGGTTATGATGGGTTTACTTCACATATACGTATTGCTTTTCAGATGTTTTAATGTACTTTTTAGTACATAGCCTTTATTATTGTCATCATTTGTATCAGCTACATGTCATACTTTCCACACTTGCAGAGTACGACATGTATTCACCCTTGCAGTTCCCCCACCAACAGTTGTAGGTCAGATTTCGGAGTATAATGATAATAATGCGGAGTTCTAGGCCATGTGTGCCGTCAGCTTTGCCTGTGGTGTTGATTGGAGCTGCGCTACCCTTATGCCTTTTTGCATAGTTTGCTTAGTTGCTTAATTAGTTATTTCCACTGCATTAGTTCAAACTTGTCACTAATATTCATTAGAGCTTGTATCCGAGGATACTGTGAATTGTGTAATAAAATGGTTAATTAATCTTGTCTTGTGGTAATTATCTGTATATCCTTGGTGATGCACTTGTGTATGCATGTTGAATGTTCTGGGCACACATATGCGTTCACTTGGTTTATTTTCGGAGCTTGGTGTCACATTGAGTGAACGATGAGGTGGATGAAACAGCAAAGGTGGAGCCAACAAGACTAGCAGGCACAACGGAAGGAAGACAAAGCCAGTCAAGCTCCTAAAGACGATGTGAGTCACGACGACAGGGGCCAGTACCAACTAGGTGACCCGTGCGACGATCCTAAACATAACAAAGATCAGAATCAAGAATGACTCGAGAGTCATGATCAGTTAGCTGACCAGCAGATATAAGCTGCATGGTCAAGCCAGGAACATAAGAAATATCAGGAACAAAAAAAAAGAGTCAAGTAAAAGAGTGCCTTGTTGAACAACAGAAAGAACAGAACAATCATCAGTATGAACTTTAAGAGAATGAGAAGATGAACTCAATGGAGATAGACTAGTGCCATAAGAAGTTATATGAAATGAAGAATCAGAATCAAGAATCCATGGACAGATACCTAGAGCAAAAGTGGAAGGTGGTCCCTCAATGGAAGACTGAGAAGTAGCCGCAAAATATGAAGGTGCAGAGTGCTGAGTCAGAGAACTAGTAGCTCCTGATGTTGTAGAGGCAACGAGGCAACAAAGAAGCATGAGAAATTGTGCATCTGTGGTAGCAAAACTCCCTCCCCTGATTGACTCCAGTACTAGCACCACCAACACCCTGTGAAAGACGACGGGCCTGAGCCTTCCTCTTTCTGAAACAGTATGCCTCTACATGCCCATCTATACCACAATAGTCACTGTGAAGACCACCACGCTCCCTAGATACAGAAGGAGGAGCGACTGAAGAAGGTACTATCAGTGGAGGAGCAGTGTATCGAGGAGTCGAAGAACTAGCAGCCAAAACAGAAGAAGATTGTAGCATAATAGCAGGACAAAGATGAGTCTCCTCATTACGAACGCTAGCCAGAGCGTCCATAAGAGAGACACAAGGCTGACGAGAAAGTAGCTAAGCACAAAAAGGCTCAAACTCATCACGAATCCGAGTCAAGAAGTCATAAGTGCGATGAAGCTCAAGTGTCGGGAGAAAACAAAGAACCAAGAGTGTCGAGTTGGCTCCAAATAGTAGACATCTGAGCAAAACGAATCCTCTACGGTAGCATCTCCCTGTCGTAATAGCTGCTTCTGACGAATAGGAGCAAGATAAGTAAACTTACTAGTAGGCTCGTAACAACTATGGAGAAAAGCCCACATCTAGTGTGCATACATGTTGATATTTGATACGCACTACTAACAATTCATCCCTAGCAGTGGTGCCAGAAATGCTTGTTAGTAGGTTTTGATTCTTAAATGAATGTCTGCAAGCGCACAGAAACTATCGATGTAGCATTTCCCCTTTAAAGAGTATTCCCAAAGTGTTTCATTATATTTTCCCAAAGGAAGGCTAGATGGAAGTAAAACAATCATCAAGTGCAAGGGCTTAGATTGGTGTAGGTAGGGTTGTAGCAAGGATGGGTTAAATGATAAGTTGAGGTAGTGTGACACACAGAGCATTCTATCCTAAGCGGGTACTTGAGGTAATAGAGGAATTTGGCTAAGAGTTAGGTAGAGACTCCTCCTATGCTTCTAAAGTACATATACATAGCCTAAGTTAGTTACTAATGATCATGTTAAATATGAATTCTCATGCTAAGTGGATTAACACATCGGGCACGAGTTTACCTCTAGCAACACTAGGTGACTCCCGTCAAGAGCCTGTGGCATAGCCGAACGTGGAGGATTACAAAAGACAGATAGGGCTGTCACCACCTACTGCCTACATCTTCAATTCGTGGGTCTACGAGACATTCCACGCTACTCTCTATCCTAGCACCATTCTAGCATATTAAGTAATTACCTTAAGAACCTAGGCACAATCCATCCTAAGGCAATGAAATAAATCATCATTGAACCAATGTTAATTCATAGCATAAGTGATTTATGTTAACATAACCATATCATAGCCAATTAGACTATAGTGGAGGTTTATAGTGTTTATGATAATGTAATAAACATGGTATATCAGAATCATAAATACTACTCCTACCACATACATGGAATCCACAATCAAACAAGAAACACTTCATCCAAGTATATGAACATATGAAGACTAAAGATAACATCTTTATTATGATTAATGTCACAAATACAAATAGGAATATTGGAGACATACCTTTCCCAATTGGGAAGAGACTCCTTCTACTCCTCTCCTACTTGGACTATGTACTAGAGACTCTCCTCTCTACAGCCTATACTCCTATAAACCTATGGAGAGTAGTGGATACAAAGGAGTAATACTCAAGTGGTGTGTCTCTAAGTGAGGGGTGAGGGGTCCTATTTATAGCTTCGAGAAGGGTCGGTTCCTGCAACCAAAAGCGCGCGAATCAGTCACCCATGACAACTTCAAGCCTGGAGGAGCCACCACGTGGTGTTTGACCAACAATGGTGCCAGGAACTACTCGGCCAACTAGGGTTGTTAGCCGACCTGGTCCTGGCCTCTTTTACAGTGTGCTTTCTCCTGGTGACTCACAGGTGGGTCCCATTGACTAATATGGGTGCTACTCCGTTGGATGGCTCGAATACTTCTGTTTGTGGGCCATTTGATCCATGTGGTGCCACATGTCGTCTCTTGATTGTCTGGAATTATAATTTATTGAATCCATACCCTTGTTTCACATCATTTATACATAGAATCCCTGCATGTACTACTTTCTCCAAGGACAAGTGGAAACAGGTTAAATGGAAAGGTGATGTGTGCAAGAAATGACAATTTCTTCACATAATTGAGTTATATTGACGGGTGAAATTGGTGTATAACAGCCGTCAACAAACTCCTCCAAGCTTATCCTTTGCTCGTCCCGAGCAAAGTCAAGATTTTAGGTTGATGATCAGGAGTTGCTACTATGTTCTATTTTTCAAAAGTAACATGCACACAACAAAATACTCTACTAGTGTTGCAGAAATTGGCATAGTACTTCACCCATCTTAGGTTATTATGGGGATTATGCCATCTCCTATTCATGGGTGGTTGAAAGATAGAACAACAAATTGAGCTCACATACCCTAGAAATCAAGTTCCACTCAAATTCCGGAGAGTTCAATTTAGATTTTAAGTATCTCAATTTGGTTCTCACAAGTCTCTCATTTTGTGTAGTGAAAATATGTCCTCACCAAGGCATTGTGCCTAAATTCATCCTAGCTCTACATAAGGCTTGTATGTGGAGCTTGGTAGGGAATATAGTAGGCCTATTTGCAACACATAATATTGCTAAGTAAAAAGAGCAAGCCTTAGGAGAAATTAATTCAAAACAATTTGAGTCAAGACTTGTGCATGTGTGATGGAATGGAGTGGATGTGGATATTTTGAGATGACTCCTTTTTGAATGGACTCTCTTATTTTTCAGGGATGAAACATGGCTATTTTTCTTCTCTTTTTTTTCTCATGCTTATGTTGTAAGCATGCATTTTCTTTTTATTTTTTCTTGTAGTCATGTCTTCTACTCCCTGTTTATGCAATGAATTTTGGAGAGGGTACTAAGCATGAATGATATGGAGTGTCTCTTTTTATTGTGGAATGGTGGTGTGATGGAAATTTGCTTACTTCTAGTGTAGAAGTATAGCATGTGCAAGTGAAGTCTTAAATTCAAAGAGTAATGAATGAAATCTCACATAGGTCTATACTAGTTTGACAATGCTCAATGTGAAAGCAAATAGCATATGCATAAGGTATATCAATTGTAATGTATCTTATGACTTCTGTGGGTATTTCCAATCAAAGGAGGATAACTTAAATCTTTTTATAATTTCTCCGGAAATCTAAGTTTCACTACCAAAATAGGAATAGCAGACCTATCACTATATCATATCTCACAACAACTTAGAATGGATTAAGCTTTTGCTACCCATAATTTCCAAATCAAGGAAAAAGCAATTCTAGCCAATGAGAGCAATATGTTGGAGAGTAGTAAGTTGTAAACTAGGGACTTAGGAAAATTAAAACAGAGCAACTATTCATCATTTCATCTATGTGAATTCCAAGTCATTCTTACTGCACATCTTTTATTTTTTTTTTGGAAATAAAACTATCCTATATTTTTTTAGATGCAAGGTGGATGATGGGAAATAAATATGCAAGGGGTTGATACAATTTACCTCAAGTAGGGGTCCTCCCCCAAGCTTGTTCTTCACTCAACTCCGTGATGATGGTTGAACCCTTGATGGTGGAATATGCCACGAGATCAGCTTGTTGTTGTAGTATGGAGTTGAAATTGGTGAATTGAGCGTCCATGTGTTGTTGCGAGTCTTGGGTACCTTGGACATGCCATTGGAGAGTGTTGTAGATGTCACCCGTCCTTACTTCAAGCTCCTCCGGACGTCTAGAGAGGTCCATCATTCCATGGCTATAGTCACAATAACTTCTAGCTGAAGTGGTATGACATCTTTGAAAGCATCTAGGCCCCCATGAGGTATGGTTTCGGTGATTAATGACAACTGTTGGATATTACTAATGAATTTGTGGATGTTAGGTCTCCCATATCACTCATCACAATCAAATGAAATCATATGAATATCATGTACTGCTCATTGCATATAATTGGAGACCCCTAAACAATCATTCTATGAGGTCAATCGATTTTCATGAAGATTAGAAGAAGAAGCTCATATGTCAAAATTATTCAACCAATATTGATAGCACTCAATGCTTGGTAATCATCAGAAGAATATTTCAAACCAATGTATAAGAGGTCACTCGAGAAAATTCCAAAAGAATCACTTAGAACAACTCGAAGCAAACAAAATCAACTCACCGGATCAACCGATGTTTCCAGAAAACAATACATCGGTCGAGTTGGTTTAGCAGAAGAAGAAGACCTCAGAACAAAGTACTCACCGGATCATCCGATGATGAAGGGGATGTTACATCAGTCCATCGGTACATTAAGCAATCTCCCTGGACCAAGTGTAACATCGGACCATCCGATGTACAACTATAAACACATCGGTCAATCACTCCAGTAAGCATTAATTCTGAACAAATTCTGGATGAAGTGCCACCGGATCATCCGATGAGAAGGAAAGTGAAACATCGGTCTAACAACGGTCATATCTGACATAGTGACATCAGCTAATTTGGATTTGACCGATGATAACTGAAGGGAGAACATCAGATCATCCGGTGTTCGCGGAACAGTGATGTCAGCCTACTTTTCCAACGGCTATTTCGTGGAGGCTGGCTATTTATACCCCTTCAATCAGTCTATTCGACAAGTCTTGACAACCAGAGCTACTCTACACATTCTAAAGCATTCAAGACGTTGAGCCAACACTTCTACATCATCTACACCACTTACACACCAAAAGATAGGCTAGAAATTGCTAGAGATAGTGCTTGTGTGCTTCCATTCTTTGTGATTGGAGTCTCTAGTGTAGTGAGAGCTGTAAGGGAGTGTCCCTTGGTGATTGTATTGGAGAGAGCCTTCCAGAGCTTGCCAAGACAGATGTGGAAGCCCAGAGGATCCAACTTGTACAAGGGTTGAGCTTCACCTTGCCGAGGTTGGCGAACGGAGAAGTATAGTGAAGATCCCTGGTCTCGATGACTTGGGAATGGCTATACCCTTTGGTGGGTGCCACAATGTGGATGTAGGAAGATCTTGACGATCTTACCGAACCACGGGATAAATCTCCGTGTCTTCGTGTCTCCTCGGGAGTTTGCGCTTTCTTCCTCTCTCCTTACACTTATGCATTTCATATACCGCCAAGTTACTATTCACTTGAATGCATAGGTTGTTTGCATAGGGAATTAGGCTTTTAGTAATTATGTTTTATTGCTTTAATTTTAGAAAATAAGCCCAATTGACCCCCCCCCTCTTGGGCATTCGATCCTTACAATTGGTATCAGAGCAAGGTTGCTCATTGGATCATTCTAGCTTCACCACTAGAGAGATAAAATAGCCAAGAATGGGGGTTCGGTTCCTATCTTTGAGGGCAAGAACTTTGCCTATTGGAAAGCACACATCCGTGCTTATCTAGAGGCTATTGCTCCCGAGGTATGGGAAGTGACCCATGCGGGGTTTGGTGAGCATAATTATGTTGGTGATCAAATCAAGTGGGATGCTAAAGCTAGAAATGCAATTTATGAATGCATTAGTCGAGATGTATTTGCTAGGATTGCTAGCAAATAGAAAGCTTGTGAAATTTGGGCTTGCTTGATTGAAATTCATGAGGGTTCTTCTCGCGTCAAAGAACTAAAATATCATATGCTTAAATCCAAATATGATGAGTTCAAAATGCTACCTCATGAAAATGTCAATGAAATGTTTTCTCACTTGAATGTGCTTATTGAGGAAATTAATGCTTTTGACATTGCTTCTCTTGGCAAGGGACTCATCAACCGCAAGATTCTTATGCTCCTTCCTAAGCCAAAGTACAACATCATCAACTCCATGCTTCAAAAAGAATCTCTTGATCACATTGAAGTTTCGGAACTTATTAGAGAGATTCACGCTCATGAGATGAGTGTGCATGGGATGATGGAGGAATCATATTCAACCACAATTGCTCTAAAGGCTTCCATCACGAGAACATATCTCAACAAAAAGAAAGTGGTTGAGCCTAGCCCAAGTGAAGAAGAGCAAGCATCAAGTGAAGATGACGATGATGAGCTTGCATCAATGATGAGAAAGTTCTCTCACTTGAACTCCAGGATTGCCAAGAAGGGATACACCTTTGATCCCAAAAAGAAAGCATTTCTACCAAAGAGAGATGACAACAAGACTTTCTATAATTGTGGTGATCAAGGCCACATCTCCTATATTTGTCCAAAACCGGACAAAAGAAGAGAGAACCACAAGGGCAAGCATCGCAAGCTTGAAGATAGTGAGGATGATGAAGAGGACAAGCCCAAACCAAGATGCTTTGGGAAGAAGAAGCATGACAAAGGAAAAAAGGCAAAACTCTTCCCAAAGAAGATAAAAGGTCCACAAAATGTGTTCATGTGTGAGGCAAATGAATAGATCACCGACAAAGAATCAAGTGATGAAGAGAGTGAAGCGGAAGAAGAAAGCTTGGTCGGCCTTGCTATTGCTAGCAATGATGATTCATCTCTTCATCCACCTCCCATGTTCCTCATGGCTAAAGGTAACACCAAGGTGAACTACAAATCCGGAGGAAAGCATTGGGTACTCGATAGCAGGTGCACTCAACATATGACCGGCAACGATGGTATGTTCACCACCATAGAAAACCCAGGCAATCATTAACAAGACACCTTTGGTGATAACTCTAAGGGGAAGGTAATTTGGTTAGGTAAGATTGCAATTTCAAATGATTTATCTATTTCCAATGTATTGTATGTTAAGTCACTTAGTTTCAATTTGCTTTCTATTGCACAACTATGTGATCTTGGACTAACGTGCACCTTTAGCAAAAATGATGTTGTTGTGACTAGTGAAACAAGCCAAGAACTAATCTTCAAGGGATTTCGGCATGGACATCTCTACCTAGTAGACTTCTCCAACAAGGATGCTAGCTTCACCACTTGTCTTTTCACTAAGATGAGTTTGGGTTGGCTATGGCCTCGACGCGTAGCGCACATTGGAATGAGCAAGCTCAAGAAGTCATTCAAGCTTGGGATGGTGACCGGCGTGAAGGATGTCACATTTGAGAAGAACAAGCTTTGTAGCTCTTGTCAAGCCAGGAAGCAAGTTGCTTCTCACCACCCGATGAAGACAATGGTGTCAACCTCCAAGCCACTTGGGTTGCTTCATATGGACCTATTCGGACCGTCCACATATCAAAGTCTTGGTGGTAACCTCTATTGTCTTGTTATAGTTGATGACTACTCTCACTATGCTTGGACTTTGTTTCTAGGTGACAAGAGTGAAACTCCAGAAGTGTTCAAGACCTTCGCTAACCATGTTCAAAGGGAATTTCAACTTCCCATCATCATGGTCTGGAGTGACAACGGCACCGAATTCAAAAACTACAACATTGGGGAGTGGTGTAATCGTGAAGGCGTGAAGCATGAGTTTTTGGCCACATACACTCCTCAACAAAATGGTGTCATTGAAAGGAAGAACAAGACTCTCATCACTCTTGCGCGAGTAATGCTTGATGACTATGGCATGTCCGAGAAGTTTTGGGCCGAAGCAATCAACACGACGTGCCATGTCGCAAATAGGGTCTACCTACATCGACTACTTCAAAAGACCCCGTACGAACTTCTCATTGGGAGAAAGCCCAACATCTACGATTTCCGAGTCTTTGGGTGCAAGTGCTACATCTACCGCAAGAAAAGGCTCGATAAGTTTGAAAGAAGATGTGATGTTGGTATATTTCTTGGTTATGCATCAAACTCAAAAGCATATCGAGTATTCAACCAAACCTCCGGTTTAGTTGAGGAAAGTTGTGATGTTGAGTTTGACGAAACTAATGGCTTCCAAGAGGAGAGTTTTGGTCATGATGAAATAGATGATTAGCCTCTACGAGAAGCTATGAAGAACATGACCATTTGAGACATCAAGCCTAAATCTTAGGAGAGCCATGATCAAGGGGGAGCTTCAAGTTCCAACATCAACACATATATGGTGCCTCAAGTTGACGAAGAAGAGAAAGATGGTCCATTGCCGACACAAGATTCACAAGCCACACAACATCAAGAAGAAGAAGAAGTCCATGATCAAGTCCAACCACAAGATGAGCAACATGCATCACCACTGCCAAGTGCTTCACAACCACTCATGAGGCATGGACACATCTCCAAGGCGCATCCGATTGACCAAATCATCGGAAGTCCGTCAAGGGGAGTAAGTACACGTTCTCGCCATTTCTCTACGTTTTGTGAGCACTACTCGTTTGTTTCATGTGTAGACCCACTCACATTGAGGAAGCACTCCAAGATCCAAATTGGGTGATGGCCAAGCAAGAAGAACTAAACAACTTCATTCGCAATGAAGTTTGGGTGTTGGAGGAGCGACCCAAGGACAAAAACGTCATCGGAACGAAGTGGGTGTACCGCAACAAACAAGATGAGAACGGCGTTGTGGTCCGCAACAAGGCAAGACTTGTGGCCAAGGGTTTCTCGCAAGTTGAAGGACTAGACTTTGGGGAGACATTTGCTCCGGTCGCCCGACTAGAAGCCATCCATCTGAGGAATCCTAATCATGTGTTTAGGTTGCATAAGGCGCTCTACGGGCTCAAGGAAGCACCTAGGGCATGGTATGAACGACTACGAGACTTCTTGATCATGCAAGGATTCAAGATCGGGAGGGTGGACACTACACTCTTCACCAAAGACATCGATAGAGAATTATTTATCTATCAAATCTATGTCGATGATATTGTTTTTGGTTCAACTAACGAAGCTCTTAGCCATGAGTTTGGCAAAATGATGTCTAGGGAATTCGAGATGTCGATGATTGGAGAGCTCAACTTCTTCCTTTGATTTCAAATCAAGCAACTTCAAGAGGGAACCTTCATCTATCAAGAAAAGTATACCAAGGACCTCTTGAAGAAATTTCAGATGGGAGATTGTAGCTCAAGAAGCACTCCAATGGCAACAAACTATCATCTCGACGCGGATAAGGACGGTAAACCTATTGACCAATCTAATTACCATTCTATGATTGGTTCGTTGCTTTATCTTACCGCATCTAGGCCCGATATCATGTTTAGTGTATGCTTGTGTGCTCACTTTCAAGTGGCACCTAAAGTATCACATCAGAAGGCGGTCTTTAGGATACTTCGGTATCTCAAGCATACCCCTAGTGTAGGCCTGTGGTACCCTAAAGGTGCAAAATTCCATCTCTTGGGTTACTTGGATTCGGACTTTGCCGGATGCCGTGTGGATCACAAGAGTACCTCCGGTGGGTGCCACTTGCTTGGGCGTTCCCTAGTATCTTGGTCTAGCAAGAAGCAAAATTCTGTTGCTTTGTCCAAGGCAGAAGCGGAATATATAGCGGCCGGTGCATGTTGTGCCCAAATTCTTTATATGAAGCAAACCCTTTTGGACTTTGGTATTAAACTTGGTTGTGTGCCTCTCCTTTGTGACAATGAAAGTGCGGTTAAGATTGCTAAGAACCCTGTTCAACACTCCCGGACTTAGCACATTGATATTCGCCATCATTTCTTGAGGGACCATGAAGCTAAGGGAGACATCTCCTTGCGAGGTGTCAGGTCCGAAGAACAATTGGCGGATATCTTCACTAAGCCACTTGATGAGAAAACTTTTTCTAGACTAAGAAGTGAACTAAATGTGCTAGATGCATCAAACGTCATGTAAGTTGCCATGATCATGTAAGAATGCATCTCATATTGGTCTTGTCTAACTTTCAAAGGATAGGGGTTAGCAAGGGTTAGCTTGGGATGGAGGTTCCTTGGGGTTTCCCCAAGGCTTGGAGAGTGGCTCTCCCTGAAGAAGCCTTTGAAAGGTTCAAATTTGGCAAGATAGATTTAATTTATATCTTGCATGATGCCTACCATATAGACTTGCACTCACGTTTAAATTTCTTGTATTATAAATCGTTTGGCATTGCATACGGTAGATTGTCACAAAGGGGGACCCACTTCATGAGAAAGAGACTTGTTTGAAATGCAATATCTCAACTCATATGATGTGGAAAGAACAAAATGTTAGGTGCGTTAATGCCTAAAGGAACATGCTTTAAAGAGATAGAAGTTTTCATCCTCTAGCTCACAAAGCATGGGCCTTACATTTTATTTGGATTTATTCCTTATTTTCTTCGGTGTTCTATTTGCTTTAGGGCTTAGCCAAGTTATTGGCAATTAGTATTTTTGAGAGGTAAGGGGTTGCCCAAAAAGTCCTAAGACTTGTGTTTCTCGTTGTGTGTTTAAGTCAAAGGACATATATGGGATGTTGTTGTTTTGTAGTCATCGGATTATCCGATGCTTAGGCCAGAAGCTCATCGGATCAGTTTGTGTTCAAGTGCCAAGGGTCTACTCAGTTAGAAAGTCAAATCAACCGATGAGTTCATTTTGAGAATCATCGGTGCATCCGATGTTCACATTTCTGAAGTTGTGCCAAATTCAACCGATGCAAATCATTTCCACGTCGGATCATCCAGTGTCAATGGTGCCTCTGGAATACCCTTACTGTACCATTCCACCGATGCAGCCCTCATCCTACGTTAGTTCATCCGATGTTAAAATTTGAGCTAGGGTTCGGGCCCCACCTTTTTAGTGCGCCCCTTCAACTCTTTCTCTCTCTCCCCGACGCCGCTTCGCACCCTCACCTCCATCGTCGCCGCTCCGCGCCTCCGGCCGCTGCCACCCTCCAGCCACCGCCGCCCTCCGGTCACCGCCGCTCAGCGCCGCTGCCTTCCCACGCAGCACCACCGCCTCCCCAAGCAGCGTCGCAGCCTCCCCAAGAAGCACCACTGCCGCCTCCCACGACTCACCGCCGCCGCACCTCTGCTGCCGCACGCACCGCACCGCCGCCCTCTGCGCCACCGTGGTGCCCCCCCTACGGTTGCTGTTGCTTCACTGCTAGGGTTCCCCGGCCGCAACGATCTTTGCGTCGCCGTTCCGTGTGCCCGAGCTCGTTTGTCCCGCGTGCTCATCCTCATCGTCGTCATGGACCGCAACAAGAAGGGAAAGGGCAAGGCTATTGAGGAGTCGGCCGCCAAAAAGCAGAAGTTGTTGAAGGAGGCAAAGAAAGCTTTGATGGTCGCTTGCACCGCTGAGGAGCAAGAGCGTGTCCGAGGAGGATCGTTGAGGATCCGTGAGGCCCGACAGAGGCAGCCTCCCATGCCAGAGGAGTCAGAGGAGGAAGAGGAGCCCGAAGTGCCGCTTGTTCACCGGCGCTCAGCCAGGACCCGTGGGGGTCATCCAACTGCAGCACCGAGACTGAGACTGTCAGCAGCTGACCTTCGAGAGGACAGGGCAGCCCAGAGAGCCGTCTATGAGATGGACACCAACGTCCGTGTTGGTGAGGGTGTCCGGGTGACAGATTACAGAAAGATGAAGGCCAAGCAGCTCAGGAAGCTCAGATGGAGTATCCTTCTTGAGGAGTGGTTCCCGCAGCCGAGAGAGGCACTTGTGGACAGCCGCTTTTGGACCCTGACACAGGCGTCTCTATACGAGACTTACAGACGTCTGGGCCATAAGCTCTTCCAGCACAATTTCCTGGATTGGGATCAACTTGCACTAGCAACCAAGACGGAGATACGCCCTTTGACGAGATCATGCACATTATCATTGCACCTACAAATACGGTACAAAGTTTATTTGTTTGGGATCCTGGCTCAAGTGAATGTGCGCTCTTGTTTGGACAAGATCAAGATGGTGCGCTATGTCGTCCGCCACCTTGGCCTCCTCCTTTCATGCTTACAAGAAGATTTGCTGGTGTTGCACATATGGACCCACACATGATAGAAGATGATCTTGAGTCGAGGACGACTTCAATTCAAGAAGGGGAGGATGATGAGGACATCACTTCTATGGATACAAACAACACTCCATTGAACATACAAGATGCAATCAATAGAGTTCATACACAACAATTAATTTCAGAGGTGAACTCGTTCTTATATATTTCCTTATATGTTTCTGAACATAAATTGCTACTTAATGATTTATTTGTGATTTGGAGTTTGGTTCGGTTTCCATCTTCTTTGAACGAATTCTCTGGTCTTCCACGTCGACGAGATCATGCACATTATCATTGCACCTACAAATATGGTACAAAGTTTATTTGTTTGGGATCCTGGCTCAAGTGAATGTGCGCTCTTGTTTGGACAAGATCAAGATGGTGCGCTATGTCGTCCGCCTCCTTGGCCTCCTCCTTTCATGCTTACAAGAAGATTTGCTGGTGTTGCACATATGGACCCACACATGATAGAAGATGAACTTGAGTCGAGGACGACTTCAATTCAAGAAGGGGAGGATGATGAGGACATCACTTCTATGGATACAAACAACACTCCATTGAACATACAAGATGCAATCAATAGAGTTCATACACAACAATTAATTTCAGAGGTGAACTCGTTCTTATATATTTCCTTATATGTTTCTGAACATAAATTGCTACTTAATGATTTATTTGTGATTAGGATCCATGGAGAGGTTCAAGGAGTACTTGGAGGGAGTATTAGGGACGTGGAAGACCATAGAATTCGTTCAAAGAAGATGGAAACCGAACCAAACTCCAAATCGTATCCAACTCGGAGTCTAGGAGCAGTACGCACTAAAACGGACGCCCAGGACGCATACGAACTCCGTTTTGGACGTTCTACATATGCACGGAAAGGGGAGAGGATAACCTTTCTTGTGTTCTCGGTTGCACTTGCAGGGATTAGCCTTCTTGGCGAGGTCAATCGTGTGAAGCACGGTTGATAACCAACGGAGCAGTGGTGTAGTGATTGCAGGGGTTGTTCGTGTTCTACTCGAGAGCCTCGGATAAACAACGTCGAGATCTCCATCAATCGACTTACCCATTACCTATCGGAAGATCGGGCCTCATCATCTTTTTCCTATCACCCTTACTTTGAGAGGTATAGAGGGCTAGTGGAGCTGATGTCTTACGAGAGGAGTGCCTACGTGGAGGACTGGGTCCGAGTATTCTATGCCACACTCTACGTCTCTGAGGGCCGCAGATCCATTGACTTCATGTTTATGGGCTAGCATCACCACCTTACCAGGCAGACTTTGGGACAGCTGCTAGGGGTGGATCTTCACAACACATGCCTACACGAGAGAGTGTATGGACAAGCTGACCCACCGAGGAGGCCACTCATTGGAGGTGTGGCACCACTGCTTCAGAAGATACGCTCACTGTTCGCTCAACCTTTCTCTCCAGACCAGCCGAGTGTACCGGCACGACTCACTCCAGCTGCGCGCACTGTGCACCTTGCCTTGCGTCGCACACTTTTGCCGAGGTCCAGATACCTTGAGGGGTTCACCAGCTTGCAGCAGACTCTCCTGTTCTATGTCATGAACAGGATGGAGTTTGATATTGTGGACATTCTCATTTGTGAGACGGAGGACATCATCACTGATGGAGTTGGGATGATGAGGCAGCTTGTGTTTGGTCACTGGATCAGTTACTTGCTCTACATGGTAGCTCTAGAGGGGTCTGCCATGCGTGACAGTCTCACCGATGAGAGCGTCACACGGTTCGGCCACTACCGTGCTCCAGCTCCTTGAGACTGCCGCCTTGGCCGTCCAGTTGAGCGTCAGGTCCGTGCCCATCTCTCAGAGGAAGACTGGTCAGACCTGGAGAAGGAAGACGAGAGACTAGCACAGGCAGAGGCTCAGGGTGACGATCTACAGCACATTTGGTCCGAGAGTGACATCAGCAACAGTGTCGAGGAGTACTTCCCACCTCCTCCCTCACCCAGGCAGCACGACGCGGAGGCTGGAGGCTTGACTGTGCCACCTCCTACTCCACCTCCCATGTCAGAGGCACAGGTCTCTGAGCCATCTAAGCTTACCTCCCTACTCCAGCAGATGGTTGAGCAGCAGTGCCTGGACCGGCTTGCAGCTGAGCAGGCCCGAGCTGAGTAGGCTGCACGTCTCTTGGAGCTCTAGCAGCAGCAGTAGGAGATGCAGCGACAGATTACCCGGGAGAGGCGAGAGGACGCTGACAGCCTGACTGGGCTGATTGATCAGATGCACTAGCGCTCTCTCGACCAGCAGCAGCAGACGTAGCAGGCGATGATGGGCATCATGGAGTTCATCACCAACCTCTACACGCAGACCTGGATTGCCCTGCCGTCGCAGCTTCCAGGCCTTGCTCCAGGTCCGCCTGTCCTGGCACTAGCTTCAGCTCCAGTAATGACTACACCGATCCCGACGATCAGCATGTCACCTCTGCTAGCTCCAAGCGCTCCTATTCACTCTCCTCTGCCGGCTACAACAGTTTTCCAACAGACTCTGGCGTCCGTTGTCAGTGCCCCGTTGCCAGCAGTTCAGACTCAGTAGGCACCGACAGCGGCTCCAGCACCTCCGTCACCGCTGGTCCAGCCTCAACAGCAGCAGGCAGCAGCTCCAACGACAGCACCTCGACGGTGACCAGTTCGTCATTGCCCCGAGCGCTCAGGATCCTTAGGCACTCGGCTTCCTTTTTGGTGTCTTGATGCCAAAGGGGGAGAAGAGTCAGGGGGGGGGGGGTTAGCTTAGTCCCAAGGGGAGTCCTAGCTGTAGGGGAAGCTTATATTTTTGGGAGTTCTTTTGTAATTTGGAGATTTGCTACTCTTTTGCTATTCATTGAGTATTCGTGTGCCACTTAATTCTATTAAGTTATTGATCGTTGGGCTTTCGAGTTATTGATCATTTTTTGAGCCTTCAAGTTTAAGTGTGCTAAATTTTATACTTATTGCATATCCTCTTGAGTATCGTATTCTCAAATTCATTATTATTATTCTTTACTTGTTGTGTTGTCATCAATCACCAAAAAGGGGGTGATTGAAAGCATCTAGGCCCCCATGAGGTATGGTTTCGGTGATTAATGACAACCGTTGGATATTACTAATGAATTTGTGAATGCAAGGTCTCCCATATCACTCATCATAATCAAATGAAATCTATATGAATATCATCTACTGCTCATTGGATATAATTGGAGACCCCTAAACAATCATTCTATGAGGTCAATCAATTTTCATGAAGATTAGAAGAAGAAGCTCATATGTCAAAATTATTCAACTAATATTGACAACACTCAATGCTTGATAATCATCAGAATAATATTTCAAACCAATGTATAAGAGGTCACTCGAGAAAATTTCAAAAGAATCACTTAGAACAACTCGAAGCAAACAGAATCAACTCACCAGATCAACCGATGTTTCCAGAAAACAATACATCGGTCGAGTTGGTTTAGTAGAAGAAGAAGACCTCAGAACAAAGTACTCACCGGAACATCCGATGATGAAGGGGATGTTACATCGATCCATCAGTATAGTAAGCAATCTCCCTGGACCAAGTGTAACACCGGACCATCCGATGTACAACTATAAACACATCGGTCAATCACTCCAGTAAGCATTAATTCTGAACAAATTCTGGATGAAGTGCCACCGGAACAACCGATGAGAAGGAAAGTGAAACATCGGTCTAACAACGGTCAAATCTGACACAGTGACATCAGCTAATTTGGATTCGACCGATGATAACTGAAGGGAGAACATCGGATCATCCGGTGTTCGCAGAACAGTGATGTCAGCCTACATTTACAACGGCTATTTCATGGAGGCTGGCTATTTATACCCCTTCAGTTAGTCTATTTGACAAGTCTTGACAACTATAGCTACTCCACAAATTCTCAAGCATTCAAGACATTGAGCCAACACTTCTACATCATCTACACCACATACACACCAAAAGATAGGCTAGAACATGCTAGAGATAGTGCTTGTGTGCTTCCATTCTTTGTGATTGGAGTCTCTAGTGTAGTGAGAGCTGTAAGGGAGTGTCCCTTGGTGATTGTATTAGAGAGAGCCTTCCAGAGCTTGACAAGACGGTTGTGGAAGCCCGGAGGATCCAACTTGTACAAGGCTTGAGCTCCACCTTGCCGAGGTTGGCGAACGGAGAAGTATAGTGAAGATCTCTGGTCTCGGTGACTTGGGAGTGGCTATACCCTTTGGTGGGTACCACAACGTGGATGTAGGAAGATCTTGACGATCTTGCCGAACCACGGGATAAATCTTCGTGTCTTCTTGTCTCCTCGGGAGTTTGCGCTTTCTTCCTCTCCCCTTACACTTATGCATTTCATATACCGCCAAGTTACTATTCACTTGAATGTATAGGTTGTTTGCATAGGGAATTGGGCTTTTAGTAATTAAGTTTTATTGCTTTAATTTTAGAAAAGAAGCCCAATTCACCCCCCTCTTGGGCATTCGATCCTTATAGTCTTCTTATAGATGTTGGAGGCAAGCTGCTAGAGCTTGAAGCGGATAGGGGTGTCTCCCACGTAGCATGTGGCCACCCATGCCAAGATGGACCTTCCGTCTCATATGAAGGAGGTTGAGTCCATCCGGGTGCATCACCTGTTGGGTTCTCTTCCTCTTCGTACTCATGGACCGTGGAGGTCATCGGGGGCATGGTCGCTCTCCTTGTGCGGCTTCTAGTTACCGTTCCAGAGACATTACTTCTTTCGGCTTTCTCGATGGGAAATAGGTCAATGGTTTGCCTCCGACATTTGTACAAATGATAATCCGGGTTAGGCAACCGAATTTCATTGACAAAGCCGGGATAATAAAATATCAAAGAGCCATCTTGATCATGCTTAAGGGTATGTCCCTGCACTAAATATTTTTCATCAATTATTTTCTTTTATTTTCAATGTATTCAAATAAAGAATATTCAAGTGCTCCTACCCTAGTAGCAATACGGGTAATCAATGAAGTGCATTCAACTGGCCCTACCTTTGGAACGTAGTCTAACCATTATGTCATCATGGCAATAACTGGAGCAATTTTTATCTTTTTAATTATGGCAAATAAAACTTTCAGCTCATCATCACACACTATCATTACCTCCGCTCTAGGGAACATAGTCATAGCCACCCATCTATGCATAATGCGTAAAGTGGGGTTGTGCAAGTGGCTATTCCTAGGTGCACTACATCTGACCTCACCAGTTAAGTCTTGCCAAAAACTGTGTTTGTTAACTTAGGCAAATTGTCTAATTCTAGCAAACAATGTTTATGTAAGCCTAGGATCTTACTTTATTCTTTCCATAGAATGTTCTATTCTTTTTGAAATAATCTAAAAGTAATACTATCAAATCATATCTTGAGTGTGCAAAGGAATTGATGGAGAGAAGGCGTGAACCTTTCTCCTCTATGTGAGCATAATTTTCCGATCCTAATGCACGCCAAATGGAAAAGAATTCGGAATCCATACCTATTTTGGAGATCAAATCCGGATCATAAGCTTTTGTATGAGAAAATGCACAATCTTAGAGGATCTAGCGTGCTTGATCTTCAACCTCACTTTCAATGTCGAGGTCTTCATCGTGAAGAAGTTGGTGTGGGTTGCTCCTCTCACTCATGGGAGTCTCCTCTCCCACACTTCTCCCCCGTGAACTTGGTGTAGCAACGGAAGAGGGGCGTGCACTAGAGTCTGCGTCATGGCTTGAGTTTGCAGCTTCCTTCCTCTTTCCAAACAACCTTTTCATTCCTTTCATGGCCACAACAATCAAGAACACAACAAGGCAAAAACTCGAAAGAGGTGATGTTAGTGAAAACAATACCCGATGAATTTTCGCTTGAAGATCTTGAGAGCAAATTGCAAATGCAATCAAAAGCAAATCTTTTTGGGATGGATTTTGAGCAATAGTACTTCAATGAAGAGCAAGAAAAAAATTTGAGCAAGAGTGACTTTGGGGATGTATGAAATGAGGTGAAGTGTGAAGAGAAGAGCTCCTCATGGCCACCAATTTATAGTGTGTAATCCCCAACGGTCACTAGGGAACCAAATGTAGCCGTTGGAGGAGAGAGAGCCAAAATAACTCTTTCCCCTAGTCGACCGAGTAGGGGGGTCGGCCGACCTGTCAGGTGGGGCCCCCGTTCTCCCTTTTGGCAGGTGGCTCCCCAACGGCTATGAAATAAGCCCGTTGGTGAAATACCACTTTTGCAACTCAAAAAAATATTTTCCAAATAAAAAATTCCTTTTTCGAAACCAACAATTTTCTTTTTATGAAAAATAAAGAATAAAAATGATATTTAAGAATATAAGATGCTCAACTTGCTAAGAAAATCAAATATGCAGTGGGAGAATTAAACTAAATGGGGAAATCCAAATAAAGAGAAAAGAAAAACAAAGAAAAGGATAACTACCAATTTAACCTATTGGCTAGGTCTCACCACCGTCTGATGAGATGGGCATTCCTCCATCTTCATTTCTTGACATCCGGGCCCGAGGGGATGGGATCGCACGGCTTAACTTGCTTCTTTAGCCATACCTTCTTTCGCGGCTTGATGGACTTGGGCCTTTGTGAAGGTCCGAACTTCTCCGTCTTCTTGGGGTGTCGGCATGGACGATAAGACGAGTTTTCCGCATAGATCAAATTCCTCGTGAATGCAATAAGCGGGTCCACCTTTGGAGGTGTGATTTTGACCTCTTGAATGTGTTTAACATTCGGTCCATATTCGATACGGATCATGGAGCATTGCTCCAACTTTGGGTGAAAGTTGAACTTCTCCTCCTTGCCATTGATATAGAAGTGGATTTCTCCAGCTCCCACATCTATGCGAGCTTTCGCGATACTTAGGAACAGACGCCCAAGAATGAGTGGAGTATCCTTCTCGACCTCCATGTCGAGCACCACGAAATCCACTGGTATGAAGTAGCTCGGATTTTCACCAGGACATCTTCAGCAATACTTGCCGGATAACGGACTGAGAAACCAGCCAGTTGAAGCTGCATTGGTGCTCGAGTAAGCTCTGTGAAGTTCAGCTATTTGAAAACCACCTTGGGCATCACACTCACACTTGCTACAAGTTCACAAAGGGCCTTGTCAAAATGGTGTGCCCCAATTGAGCATGACATTGTAGGACATCCAGGGTCCTTCAGCTAGTTGCCTCGTTGTAGAGAAATCATGTCGACACTTTCTACAGGAGGTTCGAGTTGTCCTTGCATCTTGCTTTTCTCCATTGGAGGAACAACAGCTGCAAGTTGAGCCAACTGAGGCTCCAACATCTTGTTGAAACTCAATTGATTCTTGAAGGCTGAGGATAGTCCTTCAATCTTGGCATTGATGCTTTCTAGGGTCTTGTCATTAGCCGATAGCTTCTTCGATAGAGCATCATTGATCTTCAGCTGGCTAATGGCAAGTTCTCTCAAGTTGAGTCGATTTCCATTGTTGCCATTGTTGTTGTACCCTCCTAGAAAGAATGGGCGTGGTTGGCCCCACCCTTGACCTCCTGGACGATAGCAATTGTTGTTTCCATTGTTGGCTAGGTACAATGCATCTTCAAAGGTTTCTGGTCATTCATTGCCCAAATGGCCTGTGTTGCCACAAACTTCACAAGTGATGTGAGAGTCTAAGGCATGGGCATTGCAGCATAGTTCACCATTGCCTTGTCCATCAATTTTGTTCATAACGAGGTCCAATTTAGCAGCGATCATGCCCACCTCCTTCAAGGTGTGCATGCCTTGCTAGCGGGTATGGAGACGCTCGTCGCTCCAACCCATTTTTTACACCATCTTCTCAATCAAATTTTTGGCTTTGGGCACCGTTAATGAGAAGAAAGCCCCTCCGGCAGCAGCATCAACATGGTCATAGGCGGAAGGGATCAACCCATTGTAAAAGTTTTGGATAATTAGCCAATCATCCATCCCATGGTGGGGAAAGGCTAGGATATACTCCTACAGCCTCTCCCAAGCCTCGGGAATAGATTAATTGGCATCTTGCTGGAAGTTGGAAATTCTTGCACGTAGGGCATCGATCTTTCCCAACGGGAAAAACTTGGCGAGGAATGTTGTAGAACATTTCTCCCAAGTTTCTACACCACTTCGGTTCGCGTAGAACCATTATTTCGCTCTCCCAAGAAGAGAGAACGGGAACAGCCTAAGACGGACAGCATCAGGATATACGTCCTTTATCTTAAAAGTGCTGCGAATCTCAGGGAACTATTGCAGGTGAGCACTTGCATCCTCGTTAGCCTTCCCACAAAATGGGATTGGCTTGCACCATGGTGATTAGGCCAGTCTTGATTTCGATGTTCATGTCTTTCGTGTTAACAGTGGGCCCAACAGGCCCTTTGTTAGCAGAGGGAGTCAAAAACTCAGAAGGGTCTTCTGGGCCATTGGTGTTTCGGTTGTTGGTGCGGTTGTGCTGGCTTGCTTTGCCGCTCGAAGCTTCTAAGGGGTTACGACACGAAGTCGATCTCTCAGAAAGGATTCGGGATCTTCAACAAAAATTTTCGGCAAGGGGAAACCAGACATACACTACCATGTTTTCACATAAAATGCGAAAACAAATAGGGGCCATCCTACTAAAACCTACCACGTTCCTATACTATTCACTCAATCTGGCAATACTTCGGTTGCCTTTCCCGACAACGGCGCCAGAAATGCTTGTTGATATTTCCTACGCACTACTAACAATTCATCCCTAGCAGTGGTGTCATAAATGTTTGTTGGTAGCTTTTGATTCTTAAATGAACGTCCGCAAGTGTACGGAAACTATCGATATAGCATTTCCATTTTAAAGAGTATTCCCAAAGGGTGTCATTTATATTTCCCAAAGGAAGGAAAGATGGAAGTAAAATAATCATCAAGTGGAAGGGCTTAGGTTGGTCTATGTAGGGTTCTAGCAAGGATGGGTTAAATGATAAGTTGAGGTAGTGTGACACACACAAGAGCATTCTATTCTAAGGGGGTAAATGAGCTAATAGAGGAATTTGGCTAAGAGTTAGGTAGAGACTACTCCTAGCTTCTAATGTACATATACATAGCCTAAGTTAGTTACTAATGATCATATTAATTATGAATTCTCGTGCTAAGTGGATTAACACATCGGGCACGGGTTTACTCCTAGCAACACTAGGCGACTACCGCCAAGAGCCTGTGGTATAGCCGAACGTGGAGGATTACAAATGACAGATAGGGTTCTCACCACCTACTCCCTAACTCTTTAATCCGTGGATCTACGAAACATTCAACGCTACTCTCTATCCAAGCACCATGCTAGCATATTAAGTAATTACCTTAAGAGCCTAGGCACAAGCCATCCTAAGGCAATGAACTAAATCATCGTTGAATCAATGTTAATTCATAGAATAAGTGATTCATGTTAACATAACCATATCATAGCTAATTAGACTATAGTGGAGGTTTATAGTGTTTCTGATAATGTAATAAACATGGTATAGCACAATCATAAATACTACTCCTACCACATACATGGAATCCACAATCAAACAAGAAACGCTTCATCTAAGTATATGAACATATGAAGACTAAAGATAACATATTTACTATGAATAATGTCACAAATACAAATAGGAATATTGAAGACATACCTTTCCCACTTAGGAAGAGACTTCTTCTACTCCTCTCCTACTTGGACTATGGACTAGAGACTCTCCTATCTACATTCTATACTCCTCTAAACCTATGGAGAGTAGTGGATACAAAGGAATAATACTCAAGTGGTGTGTCTTGAAGTGAGGGCTGAGGAGTCCTATTTATAGCCTGGAGAAGGGTCGGTTCCCGCCACCAAAAGCGCGTGAATCAGTCACCCATGACCACTATAAGACCGAAGGTGCCACCTCGTAGAGTTTGACCAAGAATGGCGCTAGGAACAAGTCGGCCGACTAGGAGGGTCGGATGACCTGGTCCTGGCTTCTTTTACGGTGTGCTTTCTCCAGATGACTGATAGGTGGGTCCCATTGACTGATATGGGTGCTACACCGTTGGATGTCTTCGGATACTTCTCTTTGTGGGTCATTTGATCCACGTGGTGCCACATGTTGTCACTTGATTGGTTGGAATGATATTTTATAGGATACATCCTCTTGTTTCACTTTATTTCTACATAGAATCCCTGTATGTAATACTTTCTCAAGGACAAGGACAAGTGGAAATAGGTTAAATAGAAAGGTGATGTGTGCAAGAAACGACAATTCATTCACATAATTGAGTTATATTGACGTGTGAAATTGGTATATAACAGTCGTCAACAATACTCAAACTCAACTATGTCTGTAGCAAGACGATCATCCATACTAGCAGCAAGTATAGCACCTGCTCGAGCATCATCATCCAATCAAGCCATGTACATGTTGAAGTCAGACTTGTAGGAAGACAGATGAGTCTCAAAATATGAAAGCAGATTCCTCTTCTCATCATCAGTAGCCATATATGGAATGACAGATCATGAAGGAGCAGCAGGCAAGGCGGGCATTTGAGATCGCTCGTAAGGAACTCCCAAAGACGCATACCATGCTTATGTAGACACGTGCAGGGAATCCAGTCACGATAGTTAGTGCCATTGAAAAGCACTAGACAATGCAAAATATGAATCATGCGCGATAGAGAAGTCATCCTAATATGACAACCGGTGATGACTAGAGCACAAAATAAACAACGGTGGGCGATGGCGAGAGCGCAAGAGAAGAAAGCGGTGCAAGCTGCATTTATTTTTATTTTTTTATTTTTTTAGGGTTCTTGATTAACCATGTACCTCCTCACGGGAGAGGTGACGGCACTTGATCCAGGGGCGAGCCCTAGCGAGGGTCACTCCATCCAAGTGCCTCCTTGACGGCTGAAAGCGATGACGGCTTGGATCCGCCCGTCGGTCAGCCAATACCGCAAAGAGTCCGCCACTCGACAGATTGAAGCACAGATGTAGATACACGCGAAGTAGGGCGTGCAAGATTGAAGCCTCCCGATGCAGGGATGAACATCGAGAATGAGGATCGATCTTGGCGCCGCTACTCAAATCACGCCGAAGGCCTTCGACCACTGGATGATGCGCGGATTCTGACGTGGGTGCAGAGGAATCTAGCAACGATCAAAGTCCTGGCGACGCCGATTGGATCTGAGGATAGCGGCTGAAGACACCCGGAGTGCAGCGGTAGTCAGTAGGAAGTAGCCTACGATCAAAACACCAGCAGATAGAAGCTGACAAAAATGTGGGTAAAAGAACACGACGGGATCAATTTGCTAGTGTAGTAGGAAAATACTAACTCTAATTTGGCTCTGTACCATATTATGAATATAGTGCTTGTATTATTATGAGGACCAGATGCCAAGAACCCCTCAAACAATGGGAAAAATACAATATACTTATATATCTCTAACAAATTCATCTTTGATCCGGCTTAGAATCTGGTCTATCATTCGCCATAATCCTCGAAGACCCTCGCATTACTCTCCTTCCATATAACCCAGCAGAACAAGATCATAAATGAGCGAAGGCCTCTCGCTTCTTAAGTCAAACCATTTTCTCTAATGTCACTGAATTTGTTTGGTTTGAAGGTAAATTATATTGGATAGGATCATCTATATTATTCTATAGTGGATCATTAAGGTTGATATTTGATTGGATGATCCAATTTTTTTTGTCGGTTGGATTAAAGTTGAATGGATTAGATCATCCAAGTTGATATTTTCACATGCTACTTGTTACTAATATACTAATTATCATACTAATAGCACATATTATAATATCATAATAGTAATTACTAATCAATAGCAAAATATTTAAAATTATCACTAATTATGTTACTAAGAAGCGTACTTAGACAAGGTGGATGATCTCATCCAACTGATATTTTTGGAGCACTCTATTTTTAAGTAATATTCTTCGAAGATGGATGACTTTGTCCATCTTTTCGTGAAACAAACACCTCACTAAACCATCCTCATATAGTCCAATAACCCGGTTACGTGAGGACACGTTTAGCTGACCGACCCTGATTCGATGACATCCATATCCGTTCAGCCGAGCCCCGACCACGGAAGTTGGGATCACACAATCCAATTCCCTGCGTGGGGAACCATGCCAAGGCCCATGCCAACGCTCCCCACATGCTCTGTCTAGTCTTGTCGGAGTAGGCATGACAGCTTGGCTACCGAGGCGCTGACAGGAGACATGAAGTGACCAAATAGGAAAGGCGCGATGCCTGCAACCTCCACTGTTTGATCCCGCCCCGAGGAGCACAGAGGATAGGAAAAACATTGTAAACCCCACCCCCTATATGAGGAAGGCGGAAAGTAGCTAGAAGAAAAGTAGCCTAGCTTCGCCTATAAAAGGGGACCGAAATCATCACACGAGGGACAACAAAGAAGATAAGACACAAAAGTAGGGAGTTCGTCTCCTCCACGAGAGCACTAGACCCTCTCCTCATACATGTACTCCTCTCATAGAAATAATTTTGGGGCAAATAATAATTCTATTAGATTGATTAAACCCCCTAGGGGGTGGTACATATATAAGGGGGTCAGGGGACCTCCCTTGGTTACATAGGCAATGTGTACTATTATTCTAACATACCCCACAAACATTGAGACTGGATTGAAACTCCACAAACACTGAAGATGGCAGCCCCTTGGTGAAGATGTCCGCATACCGCGAGCATGTGGGAATGTGGAGAACTCAAACTGCACTAGTGGCCACCTTGTCGCGAACGAAGTGCAAATAAATCTCGATATGCTTGTTGCGTTGATGTTGCATCAAAATGGTCAAGAGATACATAGCACTTACATTGTCGCAATATACCAAGGCGGCCTTCAGAAATTGACAGTGAGGTTCCTCTGGCAACTGACGCAACCAAGAAGCTTCGATGATCGCATTGGCAACAACACGATATTCCGCTTCGGCGCTGGAGTGGGATACCGTGTGTTGGCACTTCCAAGACCAGGCGACCAGATTATCATCGAGGAAAATACCGTATCTAGATGTGGAACGGCGTGTGTCAGGACAATCTGCCCAATTAGCATCAGAATATGCCACAAGCTCACTAATAGAAGAGCAGTGAAGCTGAAGATTATGATCCAAGGTGCCTTGAATATATCGAAGAATGCGTTTCACCAATGCAAGATGAGACTCGCGAGGATCATGCATATAAAGACACATTTGCTGCATGACATATGATGTCAGGTCGAGTGAAGGTGATGTACTGCAGGGCTCCAGCAAGACCACGATAGTGAGTAACATCCAAAATGGGAATACCATCGCATGATATTTTGGCACGCGTGTCGATTGGAGTGGAACATGATTTACATTTATTCATGCCTGCTCTCTCAAGCATCTCAACTATGAATGTCGCAGTGAGAGGAAGAAGTCTATGCTGCTTCGAGTAACAGTAATGACCAAAAAATGATGTAGGTTGCCCAAATCCTTCTTTGAAAATTCTGCTGCAAGAGCATCAATAATGCAACGGAACAGTGGTACTGATGAGGCACCAGAAACAACAACACTGGAGGTAGGGGTGTTGGAAGCAGGACCGCTAGCATTAGCACGTGGAGGAGCACCACCAGATGATGCAGGAGACATGGTGCGGACCGCACCTACGAATGTGGCCGCCAAGATATTGACATTCTCGGGCTTGGACTTCATCTTGACCTCCTCAAGTTGGAGGTCGTTGCGGACCCTGGAAAATTTGTGAAAGGGGTGTTGTCGCTTCAGAAGGGATGCCAAGGCCACGAAGCATAGCGAGATTGAGGGTGCGGTCGTGGATGCTCACCCAAGTCATCGAGCGCATCGGCCATTGAATTGAGACGGCAGCAGTAGTCGGTGACAGAGAGGTCCCCCCTAGACGAACGTTCAGAACTAGGTGTCGAGACTCATAGCGCGAGTCTCCTGATTGCCGATACTGCTCCTAATATTTAAGCTAGATGGAATCAGCTGCGATTATATATCTGTCAAAACGATCTCAATTAGATCGGGACAGACAGTGCCGTGAAGCCACAAGATGATAGTGCAATACATGCGGCGCCAGAGAGAGTCGACGGTGGTGAGATCAACATCGGTGAGGATGTGATCAGGGAGGTTGTACTTCTCGAGGATGTTGAGGAAGAGACTCTTCCAACGATTGTAGTGCGGTAAAAGGTTGTCGAGGACGAAGGGATCATTGACTTGATGTTGAAGACGGTGAGTGCTTGAGTATGTAGGGAAGCAACATTGTCAACCGCCAAAGGAGGTGGGTCGTGCTTGATCAAGTCGCGAAGAATCTCGTTGGCTGCGAGAAGTTGATTGTGACGCGCCTTGTCAGCCGCTGCACGTGCACGTGCTGCCTTGGTAGCCAGTCGATCAACTTCCGTGGTCAACCGAGTTAGCTCGACCACCAAAGCAGTATCCTATGTAGCTGCTTGTTCGTTTTGTGGAGTTGTCACCTGTAGAAGCCATCTTAGCAGCAGGCAGTAACGGAGGATCACAGGCGCGAGAGAGATTTAGAAGAATGCGGACGCGTGCGAGTGCCTGGAACTGAGAACGGACGAGAGACCAATCGGCACGTGGACGAGCAATGCAGCAAGGCCAGAGGCCAAGCGCGAGCCACGAGAGTCAGCGGAGGCTTGCACGTTGGCATGAGGTGCGTTGGTCCTCGGAGGAGCCCCGCCCAGGAGCGCGGGTGCGTGGTGGAAGGGGCACGCCGCAAAAAAAAAGATTGCACGCATGGGTGGCGATTCGCCAGGAGCTCCCAAAATCGATGCACAACAGGGCGGTGGCCGCGACTGAAGAGGCAGAGTCGGGTGTAGCTAGCGAAAGTTAGGGATTGACCTATCTGATACCATGGCAGATATAATTGGGGGGAAATAATAATTGTATTACATTGATTTAAAACTTTAGGGTTGGTACATATATATATAAAGGGGTCAGATCACCTCCCTTGGTTACCCAGACAATGTGGTACTATTATTCTAACATTGCAACCATTGATAATAAAAAGAAGAAAGCACCACACTGGACGTAAGACATCTTGCTCAGACCAGTACAAATTATTTATTCTAGCTGTTAGGCCGCTTCGAAGCAGAACGTGCGGTACAAATATCACTAGTCTGCATTTTGGACGCTGACACATCCAATTTAATACAACCAATCAAACGCATCAATATTTGCCATGTGCTTGAATGAGGAGTTTTCCCCTTAAATGTTAAATGTTGTCCATCCTTTACACAACCAGAAACTTAAACCTCTCTTACTGCTCATACTAAAAAACACATATCTAAATTGGAAAGAAAACTGCTGCCAATACCAACTCGAGCCGAGGTTGATGTGAAATGAGAATCCCTAAACCCTGATAGACCGTGACACAGGCTGCAAGGGGCAAAAAATTTACCTGGATCCCTCACGGCCTCCACAATCTATGATAAAAGATCCAATTTCAACATGTTCCACGGTCTCATATAATGATGAAATTATAGTCCTTGCTAGTCCCTGGTCAATAGGATAGGACCAAGTTGCGTATTCTCTATTTCTCTCTGAACAACAAAGCCAGTCTTAATCGTGCTGTTTGTACAATGCAGCTCATGGTTGATGCTTGGATCATGGGACCATCAACCTCATGGATGGAACCAACTACACGTAATACAATAGTGCAATAAAATACAACTGAAAAAGAAGTGCCAGAAAGCATTGTTTTCTTGAATGGCTAGGGTGGTCCCAGTGTTCTACCAAATGGCAAACATAGATACTGCACGAATGGCACAAAATAGTATAGCGCAGGGATTGAGATCGCACTATTTTTCCCAGCCAGGCCAAGGTGAGGGGAAGACTCCGTGTACAAACAGATTCCTCCGGGCTCCTGTTGGGTAGTTTTTACTTAGAAGAATCTGTTGGGCTCACTATAACAAAAAACATTTTTACAAGCGCCTCAAATTTTTAAACACAGACGGTCCTTAAAAATATGCAACTGTGATGACGAATGATATAATAACCGCCTGTGATGAAAGAACAACACATGCGGATTTTAAAGAACAACCGTCTGGGTAACTACATGATCTTCACAGGCGGTTCTTAATTAATAACCGCCTGTAATACAATGAACTTTACAGGTGGATTTTAAGAAACAACCGCCTGAGTAAATACATGATCTTCATAGGCGGTTCTTAATTAATAACCGCCTGTAATATAATGAACTTCACAAACGGTTCTTAATTAACAACGGCTTGAGAAGATCATGTATTTTCAGCGGCGGTCATTGTTTAAGAACCGTATGTAGTTGTTCAATTATCACAAGCGGTTTTCATTGAAATTACAGGGATGTAGTCGTTGCAATTATCACAATCATATGTAGTCGTTGCAGGGAAAATTGTATCAGGAAAAAAACACAGATGAGCGGATACTAGTACAGTAATGCATTATAGGAAATGCTCGATCACCAGTAAGGCTGGCTTAATTGTGATAATACACCATTAGAGGCTTTACAATTGTTCAAACATAATTTCTTTACAAACTGAACAAAAATCATGCTACATTCATTGTAGATCGACGATGAAGCTCCCATCGATCAATCTAAATTGTACCGTCTTGCTTGCTCCCGAACACGTCTCTTATATTCCGCTGGATCCTGAAAATATTGACATTATTTAAAATGTCGAAGGAGGAATGAATAACCTACATTGGTCACTAAGTCAAAGTGTCATCTAACCTTGATAAGTAGATTATAGCAATCATTTTCAACATCAGACACATTTGGCTAATGCAGCAAACGTTGAACTTCAAGTAGTATAGTTTTAATTGTAAAAACACTGCACCACCCCTACAAAATATAATTTAAGAAATATAAGAAACCAGTTCAAATAAGTTCGACAACAATTATAAGTAATAATTATATGAACAAAATATGTCTATCTTACAGTCTCTTGATCAAGAATCCCGATGCAGAGTGCTCCCAAACGATGGATATTTGGGTGGAAGAACCCAATTGGAAAGGCGCATCTTGGAGGCAGGGATAGTCCTCAGAGAAGGAGATTGTCAGGGGTAGTAACCATCTTCCCATTCAGTCTGCAAAAGAAATTTATTAATAGGAGGACGATGGTTAAACTCATATTGTGCTTGTTCTTCATGACTTACCCCTTCTTTACCGGGGACGATGCACTGCCACTTCAATAAATCTCCCGATTCAGGCTTCGCAGAGAAACCCTACGCGGAGAAATTGAAAATACCAAAAAAAAACAAGACGGAAAAACAAACTACAGTTAAGTACATTAGTCCATTACAGATACATATGTATATACAACCATACGACCTGTGTGCCATATGTACATACATGGGGATGGTTCTTGCGCCACGCCAAGCGCTCCTCCTTCAATGGGCTACACGCTCGAGACATCATTATCTGAAAGACCAAACTTCCATACTTCCAAAATATTGAGTCCAAACGCATATGTACACAAATGCAAAAGGACACAATCCATATACCAACACACAAAACTGGCAGCTTATGAAAATATACAAAGAAAAATGTAGCATGCAATGCATAGTAAGGAAACTATGCGAATTTACTTAGGTACCTCGTGGCGCGATGTGGGACTAGGCAGAGGCGTGCCTCCGCGGGGTGTTTATATAGGCGTCAGTTTTTCATAGGCGGTTTTTAAATTTTTCACAGGCGGTTGGTACTTAATAACCGCCTCTGATGCTGCTAAGCTCCTGTCAAGCTAATCCCTACACAACAAGCTATTGTAGATGCAAGTAACACCCGTGGCTCATCATTTCAATTGTTGAAAGCATCAATTTGAAGCTTGACGATCCTTGGAAGGATTTTCCCATCCATTTGAACGATTTCTTTCACTCCTGTCCATTTGAAAACTTAGGAAGGTGCTCCTTTCTCAGTTTTAATGCCTAAATATATTGACTAAAAATCAGTACCCACTTTCTTAGTACTTCACACAAGCGAGTAAGCGAACAACTTCAATCACAAATCTTGTTTTTACACTTTCATAGGGATTTAATCTTAATATTTCAAGCATAGATTTATCAAATAAGTGAAGCTTCCTTATCACACATGTTAATGGCAGTTATAAGTGAAGAATGTGTCAAAGCTAACAAAATCTGAATTGGACTGAAGATAAAGAGATCCTGCATGAGTGGCGATGTCCAAGTTAAACAGCATGAAGCTATGATGACAACCTTCAACAACATGAAAAGTGATGCCAAAGTTATGCTTTCATCAACCAAGGCATGTTGTGAGGGTATAACACTTGTTAGGGCAAGCATAACCTTGGCCAAAATCAGAAATAATGCCACCGTGGATTACTCTAAAGCTGCCATGGATTACTCTAAAGTTTTCTCTGTGCGTACTCGGTAAACTTCAGAGTAATCCATGGCGCCTTCAGAGTAATCAACGGTGGCGTGATTTCTAATTTTCGCCAAGGTTATGCTTGCCCCAACAAGTGTTATACCCTCACAACATGTCTTGGTTGATGCAAGCATAACCTTGGCATCACTTTTCATGTCATTGAAGGCTGTCATCATAGCTTCATGTTGTCTAACCTGGACATTGTCAATCATATGCAGCATCTCTCTGTCTTCAGTGCCGTTGAGATTTCGTTAGCTTCAACACACCCTTCCCTTGTAACTGTCATTAACATGTCTGATGAGGAAGCTTCAATTATTGATAAATCTATGCTTGAAAGACTAAGGTCAAATTCCTATGAAAATGGTACAAACAAGATTTGTAATTGAAGTTGTACGTTTCGTCGCTTGTGTAAAGAACTAAGAGATGGTACAGATTTGTAGTCAACATATTCAACCATTAGAACTGATAAAGTAGCATCTTCGTAAGTTGTCAAAATGGAGAGAAGAGAAAGAAATCTTGCAGGGCTTGTTTGGGTGTACTCCTATACAAACAAGCCCTCAAATGGACGGGAAGTATCGTCGGACTTCAATTGAAGCTTTTAACAATCCAAATGATGAGTCTCGGGTGTTACTTGCATCTTCAAGAGCTTGCTGTGAAGGGATTAGCTTGACAGGAGCTCGAAACAGAAGCTGAATTTAATAATGTTCGAAACATGCTATCTAAAGCTGAAATAGAACATTGTTCTAAGTTGATTTCAGAAGATACAAATATATACAATATATATCACCTCACATTGCTATATACATTTTTCCAGCATTGACATCTTCTCGCATATAGGGTTTCAAATTCTTTTTATTGCTTCTCTCTACGCGCTTGATGTTTTCTGGTTCGGTGAAAAGGTACATCTCTTCATACTGATTATATTCCTCTTCATTATCTCTCACATTCTCAACCCCAACAATATTTTGCTTTCTAGAAATAACTACGTGCAACTTCTCAGTTTTTGGATCTTGAACATAAAAAACTTGTGCAACATTATCGGCGACAACCCACAGGTCATCTTTGTAACCCACTTTATTCAAGTCTACCAGTGTCAGCCCGTAATTGTCCACTTTCAAACCATCAGGATGTTCGACCCATTGGCACTTAAATACGGGCATTACCATTCTTTCACCATAATCGACTTCTCATATTTCCTCTATGAACCCGAAGTATGTGGTCTTCTGCCCTTGTGAATCATAAGCCTCAATACGAACACCACTATTTTGTGCAACACTCTTACCGTCTTTTTCTTTAGTGTAAAATGTGTAACCATTGATGTAATATGCTTGCCATGATGTCACCAAAGCAGATGGGCCAGAAGCTAACTTCTTCATTGTTGCCTCTTCTATAGTGTTTCCGTATGATATATTTTTGTCCATTAACCATTCAGTGAAACATCTTATGTGCTCTTTCATGATTCAGTCCTCTGTGCGGTCTTGGTTTTTATCACGAAGCTCAATTTGGTGTTCCTCGATGTACGGCTCAGCTATTGCGAGCTGTTGTAGTACACCAAAATGTGCACGGTGTACATTCTTGTAATCTTGAACAATAAAAGTTTTCTTACCCACTTTGCCTCTCCCACGTAGTCTACCCTCATGTACTGGTATAGGCACACCTATCGATTTTCCATCTTTGATGTAATCAGCGCAACCCTCAATCACTTCTTCAGTGGTGTATCCTTCCATAATTGAATCCTCTGGGTGAGCACGGTTTCGCACATAACCTTTTAATACTCCTAAATATCTCTCCAACGAAAACATATGATGTAAATATAGTGGCCCCAATGCTTTTATCTGATCAACAAGATGTATGATTAGGTGTACTTGCATATCAAAAAAGGATGGTGGGAAACACATCTCAAGCTTGCACATTGTCTCAACGATGTATGTTTTCAGATAGTCTAAATCTTCACGTGCTATCACCTGTTGTGATACTGCATTGAAGAAGTAACACAAACGTGTGATGACAACTTTTATATGCTCAGGTTTGATTACTCTTATTGCAATGGCAAGGAAAATTGTCATCATCATGTGACAGTCGTGAGAATTATAACCGAATAAAGACAAGTCTTTCATCGAGACTAGTTTGCAGATATTGGATGAGAAACTCGTGGGCACTTTGATCCCACGCAAGCATTCGCAAATTGCTTTTTTCTCTTCTAGCGTCAAGTTGTAGCTGGCTGGGGGAAGGTAATGCTTCCCGTTCGCCTTTTCTACTGGATGAAGCTCTAGTCTCAAATCAAGATTTACTAGGTCCATACGTGAATTTAATACGTCCTTTGTTTTCCTCGGCATGTCCAGCAAGGTCCCAATGATGCTGTCAAATACATTCTTTATAACGTGCATCAAATCAATACTATGGCAAAATTCCAGATTCTTCCAATACGGAAGATACTTGAAAAAAATTGATTGTTTCATGAAAGCCATGTCAGTTGTATCATCCGAAGATGTACTTTTCTTTCTCTTAATTCCTTTACTATTTTTTCCCTTACCGAAAGCAATATGAATATTCTTGACCATTTCAAACACAAGTTTTCCACTATAAGATTTTGGTGCAGTATCTTTTTCGATTTTGTTATCAAATTGTTCTTTCATCTTCCTATACTTATGTGTATCTGTCAAGAACCGTTGATGTCTCATGTACACCGTCTTTCTGGATGAAGTGAGGTATAGAAATCCAGTTCTATCCACACACCTAACGCAACCTTTCTTCCCTTTCATTTGTCCCGATAATGTAAACAGTCCGGGATAATAATGCACGGTAACGAATATCATTGCTCTTAGCGTGAAATACTCCCGCTTGTACTCATCCCATGTACGTACCCCTTCATTCCACAATTTCGCCATATCTTCCATTAAAGGTTCCAAGAACACATCAATTTTGATGTCGGGTTGTTTCGCACCTTGGATAAGAACAGATAATAAGATATATTTCCTTTTATGACACAACCACGTCGGTAAGTTGTACATCGTTAAGACCACAGGCCATGTGTTGTGTATGCTCCTTTTTTCACCAAACGGATTTATTCCATCTGTACCCAAGGCAAACCTCACATTTCTGATTTCCTTCGCAAATTCTGGATAATGAATATCAAAATTTGTCCACTGCGTTGCATCACCAGGGTGTCGTATATGTTTTTCATCCTTCTTGCGTTGCTCAGAATGCCAACGCATAAGTTCAGCCTCCCAAGGGTTTGAGAACAAACGTTTCAAGCGATCAATTACCGGAAGGTACCACATCACCAAGGCAGGAATTTTTCTCTTATTCTTCCTGTCTGCAATGCCAGAAGTATCGTCATCGTCACCTTCAGGACCAATAATAAACTTCTTATTCTTCTGAGTCTTTTTCATGTTGGTAACATACTGGTGATTGTAGTCCTTCTTATATCTACTGACACCACAAATGGGGCATCTAGTTGTGAGCTCATGCTCTTTGCGATACAGAATACAATGGTTCACACAAGCGTGTATTTTTGTCACACCTAGTGCCATCGGGCAAAGAAGGTTCTTCGCTTTATAAGTGCTTCTGGGCAGTTTATTTGGATTTGGAAGAATTTCTGCCAGAAGATTCAAAAGATAAGAGGAACTACAATCGGACCATCCGTGCGTAGCTTTCCACTTTAGTAGTTCTAAGACTGCACGCAATGTAGTAAACTCTTTATCACAACCATTTGATTCATCATATAAAAGCGCTGTCGCCGCATTCTGCAATGTCTCCATTTTACTTAAACCTTTGCTTGCTCCCATAGAAGTCAGTACATATGGTTCAATGTGACGCAACATCTCCTCACAATCGAACTCATCATCATCGTCACCAGCTTGATTGTCACTACCATCATCGATATGAACATTATCATCATCTGAACCTCTCTCATCATCTTTATCCACACATCATGTGTATCTAACTCACCATGCTCTGTCCATATTGTGTAGTTATTTTTGAAACCTATTTTCACCAAATGAGATTGGATTACTATAGTATCCGTCCAAGCAATCTTATTTTCGCAGTCGATACATGGACATAATATGTCATCTATCTTTTGCAACTTCACATGTCTCTTGGATGCTTCAATAAAATTTGCAACATTATGAATGTACATAGGATCGGGTCTTGGCATGTTATACATCCACGCTCGACGGTCCATGCTTCAATAATAGAATTTTTGTCATATTTACAAAATTTGGCCACAAATATTCTCTAAAGGTCTTCTATAAAATGAATTTATAGAGACATAGAAAGTATGATTAGGGCGACTAATGTAGGAGACGGGCGACGTCTTGAGGCGGACGGAGTCAAAGGCGTCGGGAGCAGCAAGCGGGGGTGAAGGATTGAAGTCGTGGGGCAAACAGGCCCAGTGGCATGGGCTAGGTTTGGGTGGGATCTAGGGATGGCAATTATACTCACGGGTATGGGTGGATTTTTGCCGCCGCCCCCGCCCTTACGCGATGGAGAGGCACACTGCTGGAGCGTGGCATGGCTCCACTTTGCCACTTCGCTGGCTTCTGCACCCTACCACCATTGATGTCACCTAGCAACGAGGAGGTATGGTCGCCAACGCCCAACCCTACTGCAGCTTGATGCGGACGGAGTCGAAGGCGTCAGGAGCAGCTATCGGGGGTGAAGGATTGAAGTCTTGGGGGAAACAGTCCAGCAGCATGGGCTAGGTCTGGATAAAATCCGGTCCATTATATCTTGACGTCGGATCCCATCCAACGATGGTAACTAAATGGGTGAGTTATAAAACCATCTCCCTAGAAAGCTAACCCTAATCACTCCTTCAAAATATATGCAAGCAGGAGGTACACACACACAAGTAGCATATTGAAAAGGAAAACACATAAAACTACAATTACAAGTTCGGGTAAACTTCATGCATCTTATATATATTACAATAGCATCTGTTAATTAAACATCATATTCATGTCACATAATAGGTACAAAAAGGTAACAATCCATATAGTCCATATATCAATATACCAGAACACAATCCATACAGTCGTTACACATGCAAAAGGACAGAATCCATATACCAGAACACACAAAACTAACAGCTTATCAGCTAATGAAAATATACAAAGAAAAGGTAATGAAATTACATTTACCTTGCATCTGTTAATTAAACAATAGCATCTTATATATATTACAATAGCATCTGTTAATTAAACATCATATTGATGTCACATAATAGGTACAAAAAGGAAACAATCCATATAGTCCATACATCAATATACCAGAACACAATCCATACAGTCCTTACACATGCAAAAGGACAGAATCCGTATACCAGAACAAACAAAACTAACAGCTTATCAGCTAATGAAAATATACAAAAAAAGTAAGGAAACTACATTTACCTTGCATCTGTTAATTAAACAATAACATCTTATATATATTACAATAGCATCTGTTAATTAAACATCATATTCATGTCACATAATAGGTACAAACTACAATAAGCTTATTACAATATAGTCCATATATCAATATATAAAAGACCAAACTAGCAGAACACACAAAAATGAAACAATCCATATAGTCCATACATCAATATACCAGAACACAATCCATACAGTGCTTACACATGCAAAAGGACAGAATCCATATACCAGAACACACAAAACTAACAGCTTATCAGCTAATGAAAATATATAAAGAAAAAGTAAGGAAACTACATTTACCTTGCAGAGGTGTCAACACGGTGTGGAGAAGTCAGCACGGTGGGCCGGCTGGGTGGAGAAGTGGCGGTGCAGCGGTATGGGCTGGGTGGCGGAGCGGCGGCGCGGCGCAGGGGAAATTCAACAGCCTTGCAGCGTCGATATAAATTCTCCAGGGTGTTGTTTTGACTGAGGTGAGGGGTCCTTATATAGACGTCGGTTTTTCATAGGCGGTTTTTAACTTTATCTCAGGAAGGTTTTACTTACCAACCGTCTGAAAAGATTTTTAATCAAGAATATTAATTAAAAAGAAGTAAATATCTTCACAAGCTGTGGGTACTTAATAACCGCCTTAGAAGATGTTTATCTCAGGCGGGTGTTACTAACCAACCGCCTGAGATAATGCCTGATACTGTTCTTTACTAAGGGCGCCGCGCGGAGTGGTAGATGGAGCAGTTGGTTTACCGCGCATTGAAAGGTCGTGCCTCGGGAAAAAAAGGTCGCGCACGGACTTTCACAGGCGCATTCGATGATTCTTTCTTCTACATTTGACTGAACATATTTGTATCATTTAAACATGTATGAATTTTGTTAATTTTTTTAAAAGCATTCCAACATGTCAAACTTCAAATTATCCATCATTCTAACTAAATGCTCATATACATATGAGGCATTCAACAAATTATGAACACACATTGATTCAAAAAAATTTAAAAAAATCTGAAAAAATTCATAGAGGTTGGTATGATTAGTAAAAATGTCCACTAAAAAATAAATGGAAAAAGAATTATATTCATCAAGATAAAAAAATGAAAAATATCATTTGTTGTATGTTTTTTATGTTCTGACCAATTTCAAAGAATTTATGAAGTGAAATTTAATGGTAACCTTTACTTATCAATAATATTATAATAAAGTGGAATTTTGCCTTTTTAAAGGACCCACATTTAATCAAGAATATTAATTAAGAAGAAGTAAATATCTTCACAGGCGGTTGGTACTTACCAACCCCCTGAGATAATGTCCGATTCTGTTCTCCAGTTTCCTTTATCCCTTGCTTCTTTTTTATTTAGATTCCAATATAAATACTCAAACATGTTTAGATTCTGCAAATTGTGTCCAAATTCGATAATTCTTTCTACTACATTTGTATAAAATTACTATCTACCACGTGAACAAAATATTTTTAAAACTTGTATAGCTGACATTGTAATGTTTTGGTAAATATCAAATTAATTTCTACTCACATATTATTCACATTTGTGTATCTCATAAAAAAAGTTCCTTCACTCAAAATTGTTGGTATGAACATATTTGTATAATTTATACATGTATGAATTTTTTTTTAATTTTTTTAAAAGCATTGCAACATGTCAAACTTCAAATTATCCACCATTCTTACTAAATGCTCATATGAGGCATTCATCAAATTATGAACACACATTGATTCAAAAAAATTTAGAAAAATCTGAAAAAATTCATAGAGGTTGGTATGATGAGTTAAAATGTCCACTGAAAAAATAAATGAAAAAAGCATTATATTCATCAAGATAGAAAAATTAAAAATAGCACTTGTTGTATGTTTTTATGTTCTGACCAATTTCAAAGGATTTGTAAAGTGAAATTTAATGGTAACCTTTACTTATCAATAATATTACAAGAAAGTGGATTTTTGCCTTTTTAAAGGACCACATTTAATCAAGAATATTAATTAAGAAGAAGTAAATATCTTCAGAGATGGTTGGTACTTAATAACTGCCTGAGAAAATGTTTATCTCAGGCGGGTATTACTTACGAACCGTCTAAGATAATGCCCGATACTGTTCTTCAGATTCCTTATCCCTTGCTTATTTTTTATTTAGATTCCAATATAAATACTCAAACATGTTTAGATTCTGCAAATTGTGTCCAAATTCGATGATTCTTTCTTCTACATTTGTATAAAATTAACATCTACCACCTGAACAAAATATTTTTAAAACTTGTATAGTTGACATTGTAATGTTTTGGTAAATATCAAATTAATTTCTACTCACATATTATTCACATTTCTGTATCTTATAAAAAATAGTTCCTTCACTCAAAATTATTGGTATGAACATATTTGTATAATTTATACATGTATGAATTTTTTAATTTTTTAAAAGCATTCCAACATGTCAAACTTCAAATTATCCACCATTCTAACTAAATGCTCATATACATATGAGGCATTCATCAAATTATGAACACACATTGATTCAAAAAAATTTAAAAAAAATCAGAAAAAATTCATAGAGGTTGGTATATGAGTAAAAATGTCCACTGAAAAAATAAATGAAAAAAGCATTATATCATCAAGATACAAAAATGAAAAATAGCATTTGTTGTATGTTTTTTATGTTCTGACCAATTTCAAAGAATTTATGAAGTGAAATTTAATGGTAACCTTTACTTATCAATAATATTATAATAAAGTGGAATTTTGCCTTTTTAAAGGACCCACATTTAATCAAGAATATTAATTAAGAAGAAGTAAATATCTTCACAGGCGGTTGGTACTTACCAACCGCCTGAGATAATGTCCGATACTGTTCTTCAGTTTCCTAATCCCTTGCTTCTTTTTTATTTAGATTCCAATATAAATACTCAAACATGTTTAGATTCTACAAATTGTGTCCAAATTCAATCATTCTTTCTACTACATTTGTATAAAATTACTATCTACCACGTGAACAAAATATTTTTAAAACTTGTATAGCTGACATTGTAATGTTTTGGTAAATATCAAATTAATTTCTACTCACATATTATTCACATTTGTGTATCTCATAAAAAAATTCCTTCACTCGAAATTGTTGATATGAACATATTTGTATAATTTATACATGTATGAATTTTTTTAATTTTTTAAAAGCATTCCAACATGTCAAACTTCAAATTATCCACCATTCTAACTAAATGCTCATATACATATGAGGCATTCATCAAATCATGAACACACATTGATTCAAAAAAATTTAAAAAAATCTGAAAAAATTCATAGAGGTTGGTATGATGAGTAAAAATGTCCACTGAAAAAAATAAATGAAAAAAGCATTATATTCATCAAGATAGAAAAATGAAAAATAGCATTTGTTGTATGTTTTTTATGTTCTGGCCGATTTGAAAGGATTTGTAAAGTGAAATTTAATGGTAACCTTTACTTATCAATAATATTACAAGAAAGTGGATTTTTGCCTTTTTAAAGGACCACATTTAATAAAGAATATTAATTAAGAAGAAGTAATTATCTTCAGAGATGGTTGGTACTTAATAACTGCCTGAGAAAATGTTTATCTCAGGCGGGTATTACTTACCAACCGTCTAAGATAATGCCCGATACTGTTCTTCAGTTTCCTTATGCCTTGCTTCTTTTTTATTTAGATTCCAATATAAATACTCAAACATGTTTAGATTCTGCAAATTGTGTCCAAATTTGATGATTCTTTCTACTACATTTGTATAAAATTAACATCTACCACCTGAACAAAATATTTTTAAAACTTGTATATCTGACATTGTAATGTTTTGGTAAATATCAAATTAATTTATACTCACATATTATTCACATTTCTGTATCTCATAAAAAATAGTTCCTTCACTCAAAATTATTGGTATGAACATATTTGTATAATTTATACATGTATGAATTTTTTAATTTTTTTAAAAGCATTCCAACATGTCAAACTTCAAATTATCCACCATTCTAACTAAATGCTCATATACATACGAGGCTTTCATCCATTATGAACACACATTGTTTCAAAAAAATTTAAAAAATCTGAAAAAATTCATAGAGGTTGGTATATGAGTAAAAATGTCCACTGAAAAAATAAATGAAAAAAGCATTATATCATCAAGATACAAAAATGAAAAATAGCATTTGTTGTATGTTTTTTATGTTCTGACCAATTTCAAAGGATTTATGAAGTGAAATTTAATGGTAACCTTTACTTATCAATAATATTACCAGAAAGTGGATTTTTGCCTTTTTAAAGGACCACATTTAATCAAGAATATTAATTAAGAAGAAGTAAATATCTTCACAGGCGGTTGGTACTTAATAACCGCCTGAGAAGATGTATATCTCAGGCGGGTATTACTTACCAACCGTTTGAGATAATCTTCTTCTCAGACGTGTTTTAATTAACGATGAACACACTACACATTCATTCATTCACACAGTTGAAGAACACACAAGATACTCATTCATTAACAATATTCAATCACACATCTCACAAAAGAACACACAAGATGCATAATATTTACACAAGAACACACAAGAACACACAAGATACACAAGTAATATTCAATCACATAGATGAACAAAGATAGATTTCATTCATTAACAATATTTACAAAACAGAAGCAACTAAAAACAACAAAGAGAAAACTAATTAAATCCTACTCCTACTCCTACTCCTACTCCTCTTCCTCCTCCTCCTCCTCCTCCTCCTCCTCCTCCTCCTCCTCCTCCTCCTCCTCCTCCTCCTCCTCCTCCTCCTCCTCCTCCTCCTCCTCCTCCTCCTCCTCGTCCTCCGGCGGCGACTCCGGTGCCAGTGCAATAGGAGACAGGGCCGGTTGCACCGGCTGCATCGGCTGCACCGGTGGTGCAACCCCGAGGTTGCTAGCCGTCGCCTCCACCAGCGTTCTACGGCCCACGGGGCCAAGAACCTGGGCCATCATTGCGAACAGAATGTCGAGACGATTAGCCACCCCTGTGAGGGCGTAGAGGTAGTGGCCCATGGTACCCATTCCAGGATACTCTGGAAGGGTACCCAGCCCCAAGGCACTCATGGCGCGAGACGTATTGTTGTACGCCTCTCACGCCATGAGGAGGCGCTGCTGGGTGTTGATCTTCTCGGGGGAGCTGCAACATAGTTTCTTGCAAGGTGGCTCCCTCGGAGGGCTTGGCGGCGGAAGGTCGACCATAGTGGTGTTGGGTCGTCGGAGCGGAGGAAGACGAAGAAAACAAGAGGATTCAAAGTGAGCGACACGCTTATGGAGAACTAAAGGGTGATAGCGCGTCTTTAAGGCCGCGTGGAGCAGTTGGTTTACCGCGCATTGAAAGGTCGCACCTCGGGGAAAAGAAAGGTCACGCCTCGGGGAAAAGAAAGGTCGCGCACGGACGTTGACACGTCTTCACAGGCGGTTGGTACTTAATAACCGCCTGAGAAGATGATTATCTCAGGCGGGTATTACTTACAAACCGCCTGAGATAATTGTATCTTCTCAAATGGTTGGTAATTAAAACCCGCCTGAGGTAACAATCTTCTCAGGCAGTCGGTACTTAAAATCCGCCTGAGAAAATGGGAGTCTATATATACCCCTCGGCAGCGTTGGAAAAACCTAACCCGGGCGAAACACTTAGACGCCGTTAGGCTGCCAAAATTTTGTTTGCCGCCAAGTGTTCGCCGTTGTCACTTCCAGGTACGCCACCGAGCTTCGCCCTCGTCACTTCCAGGTACGCCGAGCGAAGCCATTGCCGTCACCGTCGAGCTTCAAGGTAAACCCTAAACCCTTCGACCTTCCATCCTCCTTCGCCGTGCCGCCTCCCTCCCCGCCCTCGCCGCCGCCTTGCATATCCTTGGTTAGGGTTCGGGAATTGGAAAATGGTAGGCATCCTTGGTTAGGGTTCGGTGGAATTCAAAAAACTATCAAGTTCGGTGGCATCTTTGGTTAGGGTTCGGTGGGTAGGCATCCTTGGGTTGTCGGTGTACTTCCATCAATTCTACGCATCAGCAGTTCCAGCAACCCAATGTCCTCACATGGCCAGAATTCGAATACGTAATGAACTGGGATATTCATGGTGACTCACACTCGATACACAAAATGAGTTAGGTTGAGGGGGTAACTGCAATGAGAACTCTATTGGAAGTAGGTGTGTCCATCTTCTAGCGGTGATGGATGCCAAACATATTATGTGTCACTCAAATACGTAGGATTGTGATGATAATGGCCATATTGGCACAATTGAACGAAATTAGTGGCTACGATTTGCATTTTTTATTACAATGGTCAAATTGAAATACATGAACACGTACAATAAACATATATGTATCTTATCCTTTGGAGAATAACATATTACTATGTTGAATAATTCTTGCTGATAGTGTAGCTGTTATATGACTATGAGTTTGTTTATTGAATAGCTTATTCAATCATGTTGATGTGAAGAATTACAGAAGGATTGCATGCGTTAAAACAATTATGTATCCCATTATTGAACTCAGCTTAATATTAAGGCATTTCACAGGAAAAAAGTTTATGTACCCATTTATGATTTGTTAGCACCATTTGTATCAAACTAGATATATTGGGACTTCATTTTTGTTGGATGATCTGGATATCTGGTGCACCCAGTAGAGGAGTCGAACTTGGACTTTGGACAAAGTTGCGGAAACACCAGTCTAGGGGTATATGATTGTTCTAGATAAAGCAGATTTCGTCCTTAACGATATTAGTAGAGTCCTACTCTGAATAGAGTTAGGAGTCAGATTCAGTTTAGGAACCAGTCCTAGTCCTAGTACGAATTGAGTTACAATCCATATAGGATTTGGAGTCACATGAAGGGGGATTTCAAAAATAAGCCCCCAACCCCTCGACTTGGTTAATCCCATCCTATCATAAATATTCCACCAAATTTTTCATATGCCCAGACTTGATCAAGTCACCTAAACCTCGTGAGCCTCTAGAACTCACCAAGTTTATCACAATAGGAGGCACTGACTTCCCTGTCCTATTTTCTAAACAGCCACGACAATTGACCATCCCAGAAAACCTTGGTGCCATCATATGTGGGGTACGTAATGCCTTTCATGATGGCTGAACCTGCTGCCATGATGAGTCCATTTGGTGCGGTCAGGCACACCGGGATTAGATTTTGGCGAATGTTTCTGGATTCCTAATTCGTTTCAGAATGTGGGTCTTTTATCTCTTTTTACTGTGCAAATCCCACGGTTGTAGAGATGATCACGGAAAGAGTGTCTCTTCTCGCCTGCAGCTACCTTGCCTCGCCTCACCTCACCATCCAAATCCAAGTGCCACACTTTGCGATTCTTGATACTAGAAAAAGGCTGGAGGATTTGCTTTTTGTCCCTTGCTTGATCAGTTATAGGTCCGGAGCTAGGAGCCGCCTAGTAAACCTCAAGAACATGGTCGCCACTCTGAACGAAGATAGCCTATTTAGAATAAAAAGATAAAATTGCCATTGCTAGTGATCAACTTTAACATGCTTCTCACCCTCGCAATGTATAGGAACCTTTTGTTCAGTCGCCTTAAACCCTAGAATGCCTTATCAAATCCTAGAATGCTTCCATCTTTTTATTCATGCAACACTTCATGTAGAGTTAATATGCCATTTATTAGATTTTTTGTCTGATTAGATCCAGCATGGAAAGCCCTAAGAATACTGGTCCTGGTAGTAACAACAAAGAAGACAATATAGAGTTTACTAACTCCAGCAGTTCGGGCTCCTATCACAGTCCACCAGATCCTTTTCCGAATATAAAAAGTAAAAAGACTTCAGTGGATCTAGACCCAAAATATGATCCTGCCGACGAGGTATGGATCACAAATCTTAACTTCAGCAGTTCAAGTTGTAGGGATCGAATGCCCAAGGGGGGGGGGGGTGAATTGGGCTACTTCAAATTTTAAGTCAATTTAAAGCTTAAGTGAAATCTAATTCTCTAAGCAAGCCAACAGTGCAATTAAGAGAATTAAGTGCGGAATTGAGAATTGCGTAATCGTAAAGGAGTAGGGAGGAGGAATGCAAACGCTCGAAGACACGGGGACACGTCGATTTTTCCCGTGGTTCGGTGAGATCACTAGGATCCACCTACGTCCACGTTGTGGCACCCACCTAAGGGTATCGCCACTCCCAAGTCACCGAGACGAGGGAATCCACTAACTTCCTCCGTTCGCCATCCTTGGCAAGGTGGAGCTCAAGCCTTGTACAACTTCGATCCTCCGGGCTTCCACAATGGTCTCGGCAAGCTCCGGAGCGATCTCTTCACTCTCCTCTTGATACAAGGTGAGTGCAATCACCAAGAATGCACTTCCTCACGGCTCTCCCTACTCTAGAGTCTCCACTCACCCAGAGAGGACGCACACAAGCTTAACTCTAAGAGGAACTAGCCTATATCTTGAGGTGTGAAAGGGTTACAAGAGTGTGAAAATGAGTATTCTAAGTCTTGGACACTTGGGGAATGTGTAGTGGTGCTCTTGTTGTCCAGCCACCCCGAAATGACTGGTGGGAGGGGGTTAAATACTCAGCCCAACCGAATTAGCCGTTGGAAAAGTGGGCTGATTACTTTTTCTGTGTACATCGGATGATCCGATGACCCCCTTTTATGAGCATCGGTCTAATTAGATTAGCTGACGTCATTCTGTCAGAAATGACCGTTATTAGACCGATGCTTCACCTCCTTCATCATCGGAGGATCCGATGAATAGATCTTCAGTCTGGTTGAGCTGATAATTTGCTTCTGTTGTAATCGACCGATGTGCATCTGCCTTCAACATCGGATGATCCGGTGTTCAGTCCTTCAGAACACTTCAGGAAATTTGCTTACTGTTGTATTCATCCGATGTTCACTTGATACACATCGGATGATCCGGTGTGTACTTCATTCTGAGGTCTTCTTCTTCTGTTGAGTCCAAATCGACCAATGCAGTCATTCTTCAGATCACCGGATGATCCGGTGTGTACAATTTGTTTCCTTCGAGTTGAGTTGGACTGATCTTTTGGATTTTGGACTTGTGACCTCTTGAACACTTGTTTGTATGGCTCTTCTGATGGATATGAAGCTTCTTGTGTTGCCAATTTTGATAAGGTTGCGTCGTTGTACGAGTTCCTCATTTGTTTCCGATTAACCCCTTAGGTTAGTTCGTTGAGGGGTCTCCTTTTGCATCCAATGAGCAGTAGATGACATTTATGAGTGATTGATCGACGTTTGATTCATTGTACATGAAACCTCGCATCCACAAACTCATTAGTGGTAATTAACGGTTGTCATTAATCACCGAAACCGTACCTCGTGGGGGCCTAGATGCTTTCAATCTCCCCCTTTTTGGTGATTGATGACAACACAACGAGTAGAGCATAAAAGTAATGGAATTTGAAACGCAAACGCAATGCTCATAAAGAAATGTAATCGGAACAACATGCAACACAAGGAGCTCGAAGGCTCAAACAGTGATCAAATATAAATCATAAGAGTGAAGTAGCATACTTAATTACAAATAGTAGCAAATGATAACAATCAAGTCTCAAATAGAAGCAAATAACAAGTCTGAAAGCAAATAGATAACTAGCACTCCCCCTAAGCCCAAGACACTCCCCCTAACTCTAACTCTTCTCCCCCTTTGGCATCAAGACACCAAAAAGGGAAGAGGAGTACCTAGGACTCCGGAGCTCTCGGGGCGATGGTGAAGCGGTCGACGTCGGCGGTGTCGGAGCTGCTCGAGGTAGACGTCGCCGGAGCTGGTGCTGGAGCGGGAGGAGCCGGAGGTGCTGACGTGGCTGGAGCTGGAGCTGCTGGAGGGTCCGCTGGAGCTGGAGCTGCTGGAGGAGAAGGCACGGCCGGGAGAGGCGAGAACTGGAACGGCACCGTCGAAGCCAGCAGTGGAGACATGCTGTAGCTCGGGATCGGCGACGCCGGTGCTGGAACTGAAGCTGGAGCCAGAGGAGGTGCTGCTGGAGGCTGACTGAGACCGGTGTGCTGTGGCGGAAGGGCTATCCCGGTCTGCTGGTAGAGGTTGGTGATCAACCCCAGGATACCCATCATCGCCTGCTGGGTCTGCTGCTGCTGGTCCAGTGTCCTCCGGTGCATCTGGTCCACCAGACTCGTGAACCGGTCCGTGTCCTCGCGCCTCTGGCGGGCCATCTCTAGCTGCATCTCTGTCTGCTGCCTCTGAAGCTCTGCGAGCCGCGCAGCCTGCTCTGCCCTGGCCTGCTCAGCAGCGAGCCTGTCCTGGCGCTGCTGCTCGATCATCTGCTGAAGAAGCGACGTCAGCTCAGACGGCTGCGTCACCTGCGCCTCGGACACAGGAGGTGGTGTCGGTGGCGGAGCAGCTGATCCTCCGGCCTCGGCGTCGTGCTGCCTCGGTGAAGGTGGAGGAGGAGGGAAGTACTCCTCGACACTGTCGTCTGTGTCGCTCTCGGACCAGACGTGCTGTAAGTCCTCCCCCTGAGCCTCGGCCTCAGCAAGTCTCTCGTCCTCCTTCTCGAGGTCAGACCAATCCTCCTCAGACAAGCGGGCCCTGACCTGGCGCTCAACTGGACGACCAAGATGGCGGTCTCCAGGAGCGGACGCACGGTAGTGACCGAAGCGGGTCACGCTCTCGTCAGCAAGCCGGGTCTGTGCTGTATGTCCCTCTGGCACCACCATAGAGCAGATAAAGCTGATCCAGTGCCCATAGACCATCTGCCTCATCATGCCCACTCCATCTGTAATAACGTCCTCCATCTCGCAGATAATGATATCCACTATATCAAAGTCCATCCCGTTCATGATGTAGAACAGGAGGGTCTGCTGGAGACTCGTGAACCCCTCTAAGTAACCTGACCTCGGCAGGAGCGTGCGGCGCAAGGCGAGGTGCACAATGCGCGCAGCTGGGGTCAGGAGTGCTGGGACTCTCGGCTGATCTGGAGAGAATGTGGGGCCAAACAAGGAGCGGATCTCGTCCAGCTGAGGTGCTACCCCTCCAGTAAGTGGCCTCCTCGGTGGATCTGCCTGCCCATAGACCTTCTCGTGTATGCTAGTGTCGTGCAGGTCCAAGCCAAGGATGTGCCCCAAAGTCTGCCTCGTGAGATGGTAGTGCTGACCATTGAACATGAAGGCAATTGATCTTCTGCCCTCTGAGATGTACAGGGTCGCGTAGAAGACACGGACCCATTCTTCCACATACGCACTTCTCTCATAGTCCAATAGCTCCACCAAGCCTCTGTATCGCTCAAAGAAGGGGCGGACATCAGTTTCCGCGGCCACTGCAAGCTGCCTCCAGTCCAGGTGGTTGTGCTGAAAGAGCTTGTGCCCCCGGCGCTTGTAGGTCTCATAGAGAGACGCCTGGGTGACAGTCCAGAAGCGACTGTCAACAAGAAGCTCTCGGGGCTGTGGGAACCACTCCTCAAGAAGAACACTCCATCTGAGCTTCCGGAGTTGCTTCGCCTTCATCTTCCGGTAGTCCGCAAGGCGGACTCCTTCACCGACCCGGACGGCCGTGTCCACCTCATGGATGTCCCTCTCAGCCTCCCTGTCCTCACGACGGTCGGCGGCCGTCGGTCTCGGACGAGGAGCAGCCTCGACGTGACCCCCACGCGTCCGGACTGAGCGCCGGCGGACGAGGGGCGCAACTGGCTCCTCTTCGGCGTCGGAGTCGTCGACCACTGGAGGCGGCCTCGGACGGGCCTCACGGATCCTCAAGGACCCTCCTCGGCCACGCTCACGCTCCTCGGCGGCGCGAGCGGCCATCAAGGCCTTCTTCTCATCCTTCGAAAGTTTCCGCTTTTTTGCGGCGGGCTCCTCGATAGCCTTGCCTTTGCCTTTGCGATCTCGGGCCATCTTCAAGAAATTCGAGAGCAAGGGTTAGCGAAAAGATGACGGGAAACAATGAAGGACGTCGCGCTGCACGGAACAAACCTCGTCGACGAAAAGACACGAGATCGATGAAAGGCGACGAACGGCGACGATCGATGGCTCGGGCGAAAAACCCTAGCAGGGAGAACTGCCGGCGGTGGAGGCTGGTGAAGGAGGTGATGTCTGGTGGCGGCGGCGGCGACCAGAGGAGAAGCGGCGGCGGCGCCCTGGAGGGGCGGCGGCGACGCCCTGGAGAGGCGGCGGCGGCAGCCGACAGAGGCGACGGCGGCGGCGCGGCCTGGGGAGGCGCGGCGGCGGCGGTCGGGAGAGAGGCGGCGGCGCCCTTGGGGACGGCGGCGGCGGCTGACCGACGGCGAGGGCGCGAAGGGGGCGATGGAGGCGGCGGTGATCGGGAAGAGACGAAGAAAACCGGCCGTACGATCTTAAATAGGGTCCCGTGACCTAACCGTTACAAACACACCGGATCGACCGATGTGCATTGGTGGCAAGCATCGGTCGAACTCAACAGAGAGTTAGTCCAAAAACCCTCGTTGAACACCGGATGATCCGACGTGCACTTCGTCGATCATCGGTCGAATTCTGCAGGGCACCAGTAGATTGAACATCGGATGCTCTGATGTTTCCTGAAATGAACTCATCGGTCGATTTCTGGATGCTGGCTGAACTGAACTCTGAACTGAAGCACCAACTGATCCGATGACTGTTCTGGCCTTAGCATCGGATAATCCGATGACTACAGAAAACCTAAGACTGCCCATATATGTCCTTGGACTTTAAACACACAAAGATAAAACGAGTCTTAGGACTTTTTGGGCACCTCCTAACCCTAATAAGGCTTTTCTATATAGTGCCACATATCGGCTAAGCCCTTAAGCAAATAGAGCACACAAAGAGAATTAGGAGGGAAAAACCACGAAAATGTAGGCCCATGCTTTGTGAGCTAGAGTATGGAAACTTCTATCTCATTAAAGCATGTTCCTTTAGAATTTTGCTCTTTCCACATCATATGAGTTGAGATATTGCATTTCAAACAAGTCTCCTTCTCATGATGTGGGTTCCCCTTTGTGACAATCTACCGTATGCAATGTCAAACAAGATAATGCAAAATATTAGATGAATGCAAGTCTATATGACAGGAATCATGCAAGGCATAAAATAAATCTATCTTGCCAAGTTTAAACCTGCCAAAGGCTTACTCAGGGAAAACTATTTCTAGCTCGCCCCTATCCTTTGGGAGTTAGGCAAGACCTATATGACATGCAACCTTACATGAACATGGCAATTTACATGACGTTAGATGCATCTAGCACATTTAACTCACTTCTAAGCCTAGAAAAAGTTTTCTCATCAAGTGGTTTGGTGAAGATATCCGCCAATTGTTCTTCGGACCTAACACCTTGCAAAGAGATTTCTCCCTTAGCCTCATGGTCCCGCAAGAAGTGATGGCGAATATCAATGTGCTTAGTGCGGGAGTGTTGAACGGGGTTTCTAGCTATCTTAACCGCACTTTCATTGTCACAAAGGAGAGGCACACAACCAAACTTAATTCCAAAGTCCAAGAGGGTTTGCTTCATATATAGGATTTGGGCACAACATGCACCGGCCGCTATATACTCCGCCTCCGCGGTGGACAAAGCCACGGAATTTTGCTTCTTGCTCGACCAAGAAACTAGGGAACGCCCAAGTAAGTGGCAACCCCCGGAGGTACTCTTGCGGTCTACACGGCATCCGGCAAAGTCCGAATCCGAGTAACCTAAGAGATGAAAACTAGCGTTCTTGGGGTACCACAAACCTACACTTGGGGTATGCTTGAGATACCGAAGTATCCTAAAGACCGCCTTCTTGTGCGATTCTTTAGGTGCCGCTTGAAAGCGAGCACACAAGCACACACTAAACATAATATCGGTCCTAGATGCGGTAAGATATAGCAATGAACCAATCATGGAACGGTAATGAGATTGATCAATAGATTTACCGTCCATGTCCGCGTCGAGATGACAATTTGTCGCCATTGGAGTGCTTCTTGAGCTACAATCTCCCATCTCAAATTTCTTCAAGAGGTCCTTAGTGTACTTCTCTTGATGGATGAAGGTCCCCTCTTGAAGTTGCTTGATTTGAAATCCTAGGAAGAAGTTGAGCTCTCCAATCATTGACATCTCGAATTCCCTAGACATCATTTTGCCAAACTCATGGCTAAGAGCTTTGTTAGTTGAGCCAAAAATAATATCATCGACATAAATTTGACAAAGAAATAAGTCTCCGTCGATGTCCTTGGTGAAGAGTGTAGTGTCCACCCTCCCAATCTTGAAACCTTGCATGACGAGGAAGTCCCTTAAGCGCTCGTACCATGCCCTTGGAGCTTGCTTGAGTCCATAGAGTGCTTTGTTTAGCCTATAGACATGGTTAGGGTTTCTTGGGTCCTCAAACCCGGGAGGTTGCTCAACAAACACAAGTTCATTAATATAGCCATTGAGAAATGCACTCTTAACATCCATTTGATAAAGCATGATATTATGATGAGAAGCAAAAGCAAGGAGTATGCGGATAGCTTCTAACCGTGCTACCGGGGCGAATGTCTCCCCAAAATCCAAACCTTCAACTTGAGCAAATCCCTTCGCCACAAGCCTAGCTTTGTTGCGGACCACCACGCCATTCTCATCTTGCTTGTTGCGGTAGACCCACTTCGTTCCAATCACATTCTTGTCCTTGGGTCGCTCCTCCAACACCCAAACTTCATTGCGGGTGAAGTTGTTGAGTTCCTCTTGCATAGCCATCACCCAATTGGAGTCTTGGAGAGCTTCCTCAATGCTTTTGGGTTCTACACACGACACAAAAGAGTAGTGCTCACAAAAAGATGCAACATGACGTGAACGAGTACTTACTCCCCGTGAAGGACTTCCAATGATTTGATCCATTGGATGTGCCTTGGAGATGCGCCCATGTCTCATCAACGGTTGTGAGTCACTTGGTGGTGGTGAAGCATCTTGCTCGTCTTGTGGTTGGACTTCATCTTGGACTTCATCTTCTTCTTGGTGTTGTGTGGCTTGTTGGTCTTGCATAGGCAATGGATCATCTTTGTCTTCTTCTTCATCCACTTGAGGCGCCATGGAGGTGTTGATGTTCGGACTTGAAGCTCCCCCTTGATCATGGCTCTCCTCAACTTCGGGCTTGATGTCTCCTATGGTCATGTTCTTCATAGCTTCTCGTAGAGGCTCATCATCTATATCATCATGACCAAAACTCTCCTCTTGGGAGCCATTAGTCTCATCAAACTCAACGTCACAACTTTCTTCAACTAACCCGGAGGTTTGGTTGAATACTCGATATGCCTTTGAGTTTGACGCATAACCAAGGAAAATACCAACATCGCACCTTCTTTCAAACTTACCAAGTCTTTTCTTGCGGTAGATGTAGCACTTGCATCCGAAGACCCGGAAGTAGGAGATGTTGGGCTTTCTCCCAATGAGGAGCTCGTAGGGAGTCTTTTGGAGAAGTCGATGAAGGTAGACTCTATTTGCGGCATGGCATGCCGTGTTGATCGCTTCCGCCCAAAACTTCTCCGACATCCCATAATCATCAAGCATGGCTCTCGCGAGGGTGATTAGTGTCTTGTTCTTTCTCTCAACAACACCTTTTTGTTGAGGGGTGTATGTAGCCGAAAATTCGTGCTTGACTCCTTCACGGTCACACCACTCCCCAATATTGTAGTTCTTGAACTCGGTGCCGTTGTCACTCCGGACCTTGATGATGGGAAGTTGGAATTCCCGTTGAGCTCGTTTTGCAAAGGTCTTGAAGACTTCCGGGGTTTCACCCTTGTCACCTAAAAACAAAGTCCAAGCATAGCGAGAGTAATCATCAACAATAACGAGACAATAGAGATTACCGCCAAGGCTTTGGTAGGTGGACGGTCCGAAGAGGTCCATGTGAAGTAGTTCGAGCGGCTTGGAGGTAGACACCATTGTCTTCATCGGATGGTGCGAAGCCACTTGCTTCCCGGCTTGACATGCGCTACATAGCTTGTTCTTTTCAAACGTCACGTCCTTTACGCCGGTCACCATCCCTAGCTTGAAGGACTTCTTGAGCTTGCTCATTCCTATGTGAGCAATCCTCCGATGCCATAGCCACCCCAAACTTGTCTTGGTGAAAAGACAAGTGGTTAGGCTTGCGCTCTTGTTGGAGAAGTCCACCAAATATAGATGACCATGCCTAAAGCCCTTGAATATTAGCTCTTTGCTAGCTACACTAGACACCACAACACCATCTTTGTCAAATGTGCACGTTAGTCCAAGATCACAAAGTTGAGCAATAGAGAGCAAATTAAAGCTAAGAGACTTAACGTAAAGCACATTCGAAATGGACAAGTCATTAGAAATTGCAATTTTACCTAAACCAATTACCTTCCCCTTTGAGTTATCACCAAAGGTGACTTGTTCATGATTGTCGGGGTCTTCTATGGAGGTGAACATACCATCATTGCCGGTCATGTGTTGAGTGCACCCACTATCGAGTACCCAATGTTTTCCTCCGGCTTTGTAGTTCACCTACACACATGAAGTTAGTTTTTGAGTTTAGGAACCCAAGCCAACTTAGGTCCTTGTATGTGTGATACAAGTGATTTTGGGACCCAAAGTTGCTTGGGGAGCTTCCCCTTCATGCCCTTGATGTTTTTGCCAATGAACTTCGCCTTCACCTTTCCACCTACTTTGCTCAATAGATAGTGACAATCATTGAAAGTAGATGAATAGTTAGGAGGTAATTTTGGAGAAGGACGAGTGGGAAGAGGGCACTCCCTAGTGTGATGTCCGGTGACCTCACAATGTTGGCAATAGGATCCCACTTCCTTGATGAAGCTTGTCCTAAGCTCCGGTGAGGGCACCTTCCATTTGTTGGGCGTAGGGAAGGTCCCAAGTCCCCTCTTGTTGAAGCCTTTAGCTTGTTGGAAGAGGATCTCCTTGTGCTTGTCCTCTCCCTTGGAAAGTCTAGCCACACTAGTGCGGAGACTTTCGATCTCGTCCATTAGCTCCTTCTCCCTATTAGCTTTCAATGTCAAAGACTCATGCAAATTGTTAGTGGCATGTGAACTAGCGGGTGTTTTGCCATCAAGAGTTTCTTTCTTCAAGTTATTCAATTTTAGTTCCATTGATTCATAGGAAAGACTAAGTGTCTCATGCTCTTGAACTAACTCGTTATGCTTAGCCAATAGTGCCGAGTTAGCTAAGTCAAGCTCATGGAACTCAAGCTTGATTTGAGCCTTCTCCTCCTCGATTTGCTTGACATGTGACTTGAGCGTTTCATGCTCATTAAGTATGGTGACATACTTGTCTTGCAAATCGAGGTTGGCACCCTCTAGCTTAGCGCGAGTTAGCTCAAGTGCCTTAACCTTAGCCTTTTCCCTTTTGATAATGGCATGATATTCATTAATCATAGATGCTAGTTCATCGGGAGAAAGTTCATCATCACTTGAGTCATCACATACCTTTGTGTTACCTTTCGCCATGAGGCACATAGGCGGTGGAGGAAGGGGTGAGTCATCCTTGTTGACGATAGCGAGGCTTGCCAAGTTTTCTTCCTCATCTTCACTATCATCACTTGTTTCTTCATCGGTGACCCACTCATTTGCTTCGCACATGAAGACCTTTTGAGGTCCTCTTCTCTTCTTTGGAAAGAGCTTGGTCTTCTTGCCTTTGTCAAGTTTCTTCTTTCCAAAGGTGCGCTTGGGCTTTGCATCTTCATCATCATCACTCTCTTCTAGCTTGCGATGCTTGCCCTTGTCCTTCCTCTTGTCCGGTCTTGGACAATCATATGATATGTGGCCTTGATCGCCACAATTGTAGCACGTCTTGTTTTCATCTCTCCTTGGCAAGAAGGCTTTCTTCTTGGGATCAAACGAGTATCCCTTCTTGGCAATCTTTGAGTTGAGACGTGAAAACTTCCTCATCATCAATGCAAGCTCATCATCATCATCATCTTCACTTGTAGCTTGTTCTTCCTCACTTGAGCTAGGCTCAACCACTTTCTTCTTCTTGGTATGTGTCTTCTTGGTTGAGGCCTTGAGAGCAATGGTCTTTGATGATGATGACTCCTCCATCATTCCAAGCACACTCATCTCATGAGCATGTATCTCTCCAATGAGCTCCGAAACCTCAATGTTGTCAAGTGACTCCTTTTGGAGCATTGAGTTGATGATGTTGTACTTGGGCTTGGGAAGTAGCATGAGGATCTTGCGGTTGATGAGTCCCTTGCCAAGAGAAGCAATGTCAAGAGCATTAATTTCCTCAATGAGTACATTTAAGCGAGAAAACATTTGATTAACATTCTCATGAGGAAGCATTTTAAAATCATCATACTTGGATTTAAGCAAGTGATATTTGAGCTCTTTGACACGAGAGGAACCCTCATGGATCTCAATCAAGCAAGCCCAAATTTCACAAGCTTTCTCCTTACTAGCAATTCTAGCAAATACATCTTGACTAATGCACTCATAAATAGCATTCCTAGCCTTAGCATCCCATTTTAGTTGATCACCAATATATTCATGGTTGCCAAACCCCGCATGGGTCGCTTCCCACACTTCGGGAGAAATTGCCTCAAGGTAAGCGCGCATGCGTGCTTTCCAATAAGCAAAATTCTTGCCCTCGAAGGTAGGAACCGAACCCCCATTCTTGGCCATTTTTGCTCTCTAGCGGTGAAGCTAGAATGATCCAATGAGCAACCTGGCTCTGATACCAATTGTAGGGATCGAATGCCCAAGGGGGGGGGGGGGTGAATTGGGCTACTTCAAATTTTAAGTCAATTTAAAGCTTAAGTGAAATCTAATTCTCTAAGCAAGCCAACAGTGCAATTAAGAGAATTAAGTGCGGAATTGAGAATTGCGTAATCGTAAAGGAGTAGGGAGGAGGAATGCAAACGCTCGAAGACACGGGGACACGTCGATTTTTCCCGTGGTTCGGTGAGATCACTAGGATCCACCTACGTCCACGTTGTGGCACCCACCTAAGGGTATCGCCACTCCCAAGTCACCGAGACGAGGGAATCCACTAACTTCCTCCGTTCGCCATCCTTGGCAAGGTGGAGCTCAAGCCTTGTACAACTTCGATCCTCCGGGCTTCCACAATGGTCTCGGCAAGCTCCGGAGCGATCTCTTCACTCTCCTCTTGATACAAGGTGAGTGCAATCACCAAGAATGCACTTCCTCACGGCTCTCCCTACTCTAGAGTCTCCACTCACCCAGAGAGGACGCACACAAGCTTAACTCTAAGAGGAACTAGCCTATATCTTGATGTGTGAAAGGGTTACAAGAGTGTGAAAATGAGTATTCTAAGTCTTGGACACTTGGGGAATGTGTAGTGGTGCTCTTGTTGTCCAGCCACCCCGAAATGACTGGTGGGAGGGGGTTAAATACTCAGCCCAACCGAATTAGCCGTTGGAAAAGTGGGCTGATTACTTTTTCTGTGTACATCGGATGATCCGATGACCCCCTTTTATGAGCATCGGTCTAATTAGATTAGCTGACGTCATTCTGTCAGAAATGACCGTTATTAGACCGATGCTTCACCTCCTTCATCATCGGAGGATCCGATGAATAGATCTTCAGTCTGGTTGAGCTGATAATTTGCTTCTGTTGTAATCGACCGATGTGCATCTGCCTTCAACATCGGATGATCCGGTGTTCAGTCCTTCAGAACACTTCAGGAAATTTGCTTACTGTTGTATTCATCCGATGTTCACTTGATACACATCGGATGATCCGGTGTGTACTTCATTCTGAGGTCTTCTTCTTCTGTTGAGTCCAAATCGACCAATGCAGTCATTCTTCAGATCACCGGATGATCCGGTGTGTACAATTTGTTTCCTTCGAGTTGAGTTGGACTGATCTTTTGGATTTTGGACTTGTGACCTCTTGAACACTTGTTTGTATGGCTCTTCTGATGGATATGAAGCTTCTTGTGTTGCCAATTTTGATAAGGTTGCGTCGTTGTACGAGTTCCTCATTTGTTTCCGATTAACCCCTTAGGTTAGTTCGTTGAGGGGTCTCCTTTTGCATCCAATGAGCAGTAGATGACATTTATGAGTGATTGATCGACGTTTGATTCATTGTACATGAAACCTCGCATCCACAAACTCATTAGTGGTAATTAACGGTTGTCATTAATCACCGAAACCGTACCTCGTGGGGGCCTAGATGCTTTCACAAGTTAATGTTGGTTGTCAAGTATACGAAGTCTTATATTTTTTCGACCTAGATTAATCGTGAAGACAATGAGGTGACATCGGCTCCTAAAACCGCAGAAGGTTCTCCAATGGATGAATCCTCAGCTTCACTCAAGCGGAAACGAGGGCAACGAGGTCCCAATAAGGGTCCATCGGACCGCATCATGTACATAACAAGGGTCGGTCCAGGTGGGCTTCCCCAAGAACCACTGGATTTAGTTACCAAGTACCGTAATGCATGAGGTTTTCTTGTTAGGGAGGTTGTGCCGATCACAACCGAGAATTGGAGGAAATTACCCGAGCAGACCAAGAATGAGTTGTGGGAAAAGATAAAGAAACAATTCAAGTTCCCAGAAGCTGTAAAGAAAGCAACATTGGTCTCTTGCGGCAAGAAGTTTTGATGCTGGAAGAGTGAAATGAATGCTTATGTAAGGCCGATAAGGTCCCTAGCCCGAGGAAGATGGGAAAAATCACACAAGCTCAGTGGCAAGAGTTTGTTCGTCAAAAGAGCACACCTGATGCTAAAGCTCTAAGTGCAACTAGGCCAGAGCTTGCAAAAAAGAACAAATACCATCATCGCTTGGGGTCTACCGGATATGCCTCCAAAGTCCAGAAATGGAATAAGATATTAGACGAAATTACCAGTAAGGGCAATCCTCACCCATTAGAAGGGTGCGATGAGCGAACTCAATGCTGGGTCTTTGCTCGGTCAGGTTTGACCAGCGAGGGCCAACTTGAAAAGCCCGACTCTCTCAATGAAGTAGAGGATAAAATGAAAGAAGTAATTGAAAAGCAACAAAAGGGTCACTTCGATCCGAAGAGGGAGAATGACCAACTTACCGCTATCTTAGGAAACCCTGAACACAACGGACGGGTTCGAGCGGTCTCTTCTCAAATGTCTTGGCTAGATAGTTTCCCTAAAGATAAAGACACATATAGAAGACGTGAGAAGTTTAAGAAAACACTTGATGAAACGATTGCTCAAAAGGTCATAGAAAATATGCAAGAAATAATGGAACACCTTAGACAATCAGTACAATTAGTGTCACCGAGTACAGTGATGGTTCCGGTGCAAAAGGAGCAATTAGTATCTCCAACTGCCTACCCTAGCAGCGTTGGTTCCGTGCCAGGCTCAGGATCAACCCATAAGTTCCCTGTCGATGATATTGCTAACGACAAATCTTGTCGTCTTCTTGTCCCGATAGGCAGAGCAGGGAACAAAACCAAACAGGTTGCCACTGCTATGGCAAAGCCTGATCGTGACTTCAACGGGAATCCACTTCCGTTGTGTTATGCCGTGGTGCAAGTTCTTCAGATCATTGATAATTATTATGAAGATTATGAAATAGACCACGTCACACCTGAGGGGATCGCGACTCTGGGGCAGGCTATCAACCAATTAATCATTTGGCACCGACGCGATATCGTGTTGGACGATGAGCCAATTTCTAGCCCGGCCGCATCTCCAAATACTGCAACCCCATCTTCTAAGGCGAAAGTGCATGAAGATCCACTCCCAGTCCACGAAGATCCACTCCCCCTATGTCTCAGCAAGGATGATATCCAAGAGCAACAAGTTGGACAACAGCTTCAAGCAGTACCAGAGCAAGCTGTTGCTAGTAAAGAGCAACCAGTTGAGCAACAGCTTGAAGTAGTACTAGAGCCAACTGCTGGGAGTAAAGAGCAATCAGTTGAACAACAGGTTCAACAACAAGCCAGTGTCCAACTTACGACGACTACTCCTCGATCATCAGTGCCTATCAAAGTTACCCCATACAAAAATAAGAAACATTCATCAGAAGTGTCAAAATATTTGGAAACTATGAAGGAAAATATTATAAAATCGAGTGCATCTCGTTCTTCTCATGAGCCATCATCAGGAGATATCGAGGAGTGGGAAGAAGACGTGTCATGTATAATCGGTGGACGGCTTTAGTTAAAACAGGAGTTCCAATATACATGCTTGAGGATGTTCCTCTTGAATTTAAGAGTGGGAAGCCGTTCATGACGTCCGTACAACTTAGCAAACAACCCGTCCAGCTCAGAAGAATGCATGAGTGGTACATCACTGCCAGCACAAAATATGGTCTTAATTGCGTCACATTTCGTATTCCAATGAAAGCATTCTGGAGTACTGGAGTAGATAGACGAGTCATTTTATTTGAAGAGATGCATGCCCTTTTCCATCGGGGCATGCTCGAAATCAACCTGCTGCTCGTCTGGTGCTTGTAAGTGCTCTAATATTTTGTATTTGCTTTTCTTACTACATGCATACGCATTTCATGAGATTATAACAATTCTGGACTTCTTCAATAGGATGCAATACATGGATAATGAAAAGTTGGAGCGCAAGACAGGTATCCTTGACCCTAGTAGGATTGCAAAGTCGCTATTCGACGTCCAGGTGAATCGAGGCTCAGCACAGTACAAACACGTGAAAAAAAAAGATTTTGACAAATTAATCGCAAAACTTAAGAAGGATAGAAGGACAGAAGTTGCAGCTTACATAGGACATGCGATGTTTAACTTTGTCAGAGACGGCAAGTACCTCGTAAAAGCTCCGTACCACTTCGAGTAAGTTCGACACATGACATTGAAATAGCAATTATTGGTAATTGTTAACACGTGTGTTTGTATGTTTGCAGTAATCACTACATAATGATCTTCATCAAGCCAACGCAGGGAATGGCAACAGTCTTGGACTCGGCCGATTTCTCACCAGATCGTTACAAAAATTTCCTTTCCATTTTGATACTGTACGTTTATTCAATAATTTTAATTTATGCACATTTAGAATGTGTTGACAAGTTTTATATGATATTTCTTGTATTACAGCGCTTGGCGGTTTTACGCGGAACAGCTTGGCGGTCAGAGACCTCCTAATACGAATGCATTGGACATTAAAACGTATTATGCTTGTCCGAAGCAGCCTGCTGGGTGTGTCTTATACGGGTATTATGTATGTGAGCATCTTCGGACCGCCGGCGTATATAGAGTGAATCGTGAGGATGTAAGTTATCCTTAATGTCGATACCTTATTTTTTTACTTTGGTGTTTCATTTTCATTATAACTAGCATAATTTAATTCTTATATTCTCTGCTGTTCAATATTACCAGAAACATTATTTTCATATTTTGATTCCAACTTCAAAATTCAATTGCACATAGTACAACGGCTCCAAAAATACCAAATAAATTTCTGTATACTCTCACTTTGATCTATACTTTGAGATTGTTCAAACCAATACATTCTTAACCTTATTATGTGTTATATTGCAGCACACGAATAATCTGAACGAAGAATGGCCGGTTTGTAGAAGTATTCCTAGTGAAGGAGCCAACAGGATTGCTGCTAAACTCTGTCAGTTCATTCGTCGTGAAATTTTGCACAAAAAAGTGAAGTTCTTTGATGAGAATTGTGCAGCGGCTGATGTGCCAGAACTTTGCGACTATGCCAATAGAAACAGTTTTTAGTGAAAACTTGTAAACTTTGAGATGAATTGTATCTGTAACTTATACATATGTATATTGTTTTAGTGAAATTGACTTCTGTGATGATAATATTGTTGACTTTTGTTCTGTGATGATATTGTTGTTTTTTGTTCTGTGATTATATTGAATTGACCTGGAAATTAGAAATAACAGCAGTAGTACTGCATAGGTTATACCTTATCACAGGCGGTTATTAACCAACGGCTAGGCATGCCTGTGAAAAACAATTATTACAGGCGGCTAGATACAAGTAAAGAACCATCTGTGATAACCTAATTTTCACAGGCGGTGACTGTTATGGTAAAAACCGGCTGCGTTAAAAGGTCTTCACAGACGGCTGATGTAGGTACACGTCCGCCTGTGATAACACCATTATCATAGGCGGTTAGTTATGCTTCAATACCCGCCTGTGATAAGACATTTATCACAAGCGGTTATATATGCTGCACGACCCGCCTGTGATAAAATATCTTCACACGCGGCTAGCCTAAGTAAAGAACCGCCTATGATAATGTGTCTTCACAGGCGGCTAGCCTAAATAAAGAACCGCCTATGATAATGTGTCTTCACAGACGGTATCACTTCTTCGCCTGTGAAATTGCGGATTATGACAGGCTCTTCGTTTCAGGCGGTTTTAAAAGTCGTTTGTGATAAGAGGTTTAGAGCCGCCTGTGATGAGGCTTATTATACTAGTGGCTCCTAGTCAATTCTTTTGGATCTGCTCTATTTAACTCCAGAATATGGTATGAACCTTTTTTTCGGCTTTTCCTAGCCAGATGTTCAACAAAGAATGTTAATGAGGCAGGAGAGGGCTTCTGACAACACGTCAGGTTCGCATAACTTTGTTGTAATGGTTCCCATGATTTTAAACGAGGAGCAAAACATTGTCAATACATAGCAGCAAAACGCAGGTCCATGCGCAATAGCAATATCTCTATCAGACCTCAATTTTGTTACTTAGTTTGACAGGCTGCGAGTCTTCCATTTTTATCTGTAATCACATATGACTTATGAGTCCTTCATGCCAGGGAAGTTCATGCAGAAAGTATGATGAGGTGCTGATTATAAACTTTGAACTTCATAATTTATGAGCTCCACAAATGATGAAAGTATGGTCCTAGTTGCCCACCTAGTCAACAAGGATATGGTTTCCATCCTCCCGTTTGTACTCTCATACGTACTCCCGCTGATGTGTCATCATTTTATTTATTGTGAAGGTATGGTAGTTAAATTGAGTATTAATGAAGATACAAATAATATTTTGACACATCAGCGGAAGGACGCATGGAAGACTAAACGGGAGGAGGGAAGCCGCATCTGTCAACAAGACAGGACCAAAATATGAGTGCTATCTCAGCAAAAAACAATACCTAAATTGTCCTGATATACATAATGCAGCTCATTATGGGCGTTGCTCGGATCATGGACACATTTGCCCAATGTTCTGCATAGCCCGCTTGATGAAACTCTTCAGGTGCAAAAGGAACATTTCATATCCACAGAAGATGACTTTAACAAGCCAGATATTATGTGAAACATGACAGACAAGCTGCATAGGGTAGGCATCATATGAATCCGTGCGATTTTGTATATTTTTTCCACACGAATTTGCGCGCAAACCCAATCAAGGGGCATGCATATGAATAATAAAACCGCCGAAAAAAAAACATAAAAGAATCTATGAATATCTTGTACGGCAGGTATATTGGGGTTGCAACAGAAATTGTCATGTGAGTCCAACTGAAAATACTGAGATTTATGTAGATAGACTACAACTTGCACTTTCACTACAGGAATCCCGACGATTTGCGACGGCCGAAGCCGTCGCAAATAAGCCAGATGCCGTCGCAAATAAGCTATTTGCGACGGCTTTCTTTATTTGCGACGGCCTCCGGCCGTCGCAAATATGTCGTCGCAAATAAGCTTATTTGCGACGGCCACCGTCGCAAATAAACTTATTTGCGACGGCTAGGGGAGGCCGTCGCAAGTTGTTGCTGCGGGCTGGTGGGACCCGCGGCCTTATTTGCGACGGCCGTGCCGTCGCAATTAAAGCTTATTTGCGACGGCCGAGCCGTCGCAATTAAGTTCTGTTATTTGCGACGGCTGGGCCGTCGCAATTAAAGTTTAGAGGGCCGGCGGTCAGGGAGGGTGAGGGGGTCGGGGAGGAGCTAGGGGGAGCTAGGGGGAGGGGGTCGGGGAGGAGGGGAGGCCGGGTCGGGGAGTTCAACTCTCGATCTTTGCGCCTACTCCCGCGCGCGTGCAGCATAAGCGCATCACAACACGGTAGGCATTCGTCACGGCAGGAGGGATCCACATGCATCTATCGACGCCCAATCGCGGTAGGAAGCTGAACGGCTGAACCGTCTCATTGGAGCGGCGTATAGTTCCCCAAATGGGCCGCCCGGCACGGGCCCGGCACGGGCCCGATATGGCCCGGCACGATGGGGCCCAGCACGACCTGGCCCGGTTCGTCTTCCGTGCCGTGCCGGGCCGTGTCGCCGTGCTCACCATGCGGCCCAGGCACGGCACGGAGGCCGCCTTTTCGTGCCGTGCCAGCACGGCGGCACGACGGGCACAGCGGCACGGTGGCCCGAGCGGACGGAGGTAGGCCGGCGGGCGGCGGCCAACGGAGGCGGGGGCGAGACCGTCGGGTGCAGGGCCGGCGGGTGCGCGGCCGGCGGGGCGCGAGGCCGGGAGGCACGAGGCTGGCGGGGGGCGCGAGGCTGGCGGGCGCGCGCCGTCGGCGGAGGCGCGACGCGCGAGGCCGGCGGGAGTGCGGCCGGCGGGGGCACGCGGCCGGCGGGCGTGCGGCCGGCGGGGGGCGCGCGGCCGGCGGGGGCACGAGGCTGTCGGGGGAGAGGTCGGGTGGCTGGCGGGGGCGACCGAGTGGGTAGCTGGCGGCTACGGTTGGGATTGGTGGAGTGAGAGGCTGCTAGGGTTTGAGAAAGAAGCTGTATTTATATGTCCATCTATTATTAGATCCAACGATTAGAAATGGACCTGTAAAAATATCGGGCCACGACGGGCCGACTCAAAAATCGTGCCGGGTTCGGGCTGGCCCAACGTGCTGGGAGGCCGGCCCAAGCACGGCCCGACTATCGTGCCCGGGCCGGCCCGGCACTATTCGGCTCGGGTCGGGCTCGTGCTCGGGCCTTGCTTTTTCGTGCCGGGCCTCGGGCCGCCCAATAGGCCCAGCCCATTTGGAGAACTATGGAGCGGCGCCCATTCAATTCTCATCTCAAACCGGACATCCAATTAACGAAATTGCAATGATCCACGTGATTGCAATTGCTAGCTAATCATCCAATTAACAAAATTGCTTGCAATATCGAAAAAAAATAGACAAAAATAGGGGGAATCATACTGAGGGGTCGGGGGCGCAGTGAACCGAAGGCGTCGGGGCGGGGCGTGGCGGTCCGGGCCGGCGGCGGCGACGCCGGTGGCGCGGCGGGCCGGCGGAGGCGTCGAAGGCCGGGGGCCGGCGGTCCGGTCGGGCCTTCGCGGTCGCGGCTGCCGGGCGGCGCGACGGGCGACGACGCCGGTGGCGACGGTGGGCCGGGGGCGGCGGGCCGGGGGCGGCGGGCCGGAGGCGCGGCGGCGGGGGGCGTGGCGGCGGGGGCGCGGCGGCGGGGGCGCGGCAGGGCGGCGGCGACGTGGTAGGCGGCGGGGTAGAAGGGAGAATGAAAGAGTCGGGGCCGGATTGTCCCGGTATAGGACTTAATTTGCGACGGCTTCCTTAATTGCGACGGCCTCAAGTTACGGCCGTCGCAATTAAAGCCTATTTGCGACGGCCCGTACGACGGCCGTCGCAAATAAATATCTATTTGCGACGGCACATTTATTTGCGACGGTCTTAGGGTTGGCCGTCGCAAATAAGTTCTTATTTGCGACGGCCAGTCCAAAGGCCGTCGCAAATAAGTCCTTATTTGCGACGGTCCACTTATTTGCGACGGCCAGAGGCGGGCCGTCGCAATTTACTCTATTTGCGACGGCCGGCCGTCGCAAATAAATACAGCCGTCGCAAATGATCGCTTTTCCTGTAGTGTTTCTTCAATGGTTAACTTTTCTTTTCATGCCCACACTGAGGGTTCATCAATCCATAAAGCATTTGATGTTGAAGTGAAAAATATTAGGCACTATAGTTGAGAACAATGAACTCCATCTGACGAAAAAGAGAAAAAACTGATGATAAGAACGTCAATACTTGTTGCTAGTCCTCTTACTCAACTAGATGGGACCAACCTATTCCTCTCCCTTAAACAAAGAAGACCAGCCTAGTGGACCAAAATATACAATTCAGCTCGTTATGAGTCTTGTTAGGACCATGGACCATCAACCCAGAATACGGTACCACATAAGACAGCATATCCATACCACTGTTCAATCGTTAGCAAACCGCTTTTTTGTTCCCTTCTTTACCGTGGCATCAGCACAAGAATTCTTTTGCTGGGTCACAAACAGTCCTGGGACTTGGGCCATGCACTACAAGAAACGCGAACAATTACGTCGGCCAATACAACTTACATGCGCCAGCGGACGTAAGTTGCGTAAATTACGTCAGGGCCTGGTCACCGACGTAAGTTAACTAAAATACGTCGGATGCTGTCCCGCCGCCGACGTAAGTAAAACAACCAACAACAATAAACGGATACTGACGTCGGCCGTGGCCCGTAGCCGATGTAAGTAACCCTGCCGACGGAAGTTAACCTTTACTTACGTCGGCCGTGACATCGGCCGATGTAAATGACTTTGGCTGACGTAAGTTCTGAATTTAACCTAACCGCGCGAGGCGCGCGCGCACGCGCGCCTCGTTCATTTTCCCCGCTCGCTGCTTCTCGCTTTCCCCACGCCAACGCGCGCCGCCCGACGCTGCCACCTGACGCCGTCACCTGACGCCGCCCTGGCCGCGCCCCACCGCGCCAGGTAAGACCTTGCCTTCTCCCTCCCCCCTCCACGTCGGCATCCACGCGGCGCTCTCCCTTACCCCCCCCCCCCCTCACCACCGTGGCGCCTCCTCCTCCCCCCCCCCCCCCTCCACATCGGCCGGCAGCCCCCTCCACCTTCCCAAGCCCCCCCCCCCACCTGCCCCGTCCCACCCCCCCCCCCCCCACCCTCACCCTCAGCTCCTTGAGGCCCCCACCCCCCAATTGAAATTCAAATCTCAATTTGGATTCAAATCAAATTGAATTTAATTGTTTAAATTATGCTGAAATTGCTTAATTGTTTATTTAATTACGCTTAAGTGATTAATTATGCTTAATTTGCTTAATTATGCTTAATTTGCTTAATTATGCTTAATTATACTTAAGTGGTTTATTTAATTATGCTTAAATTGCTTAAATTTGCTTAATTATTCTTAAGTGGTTTATTTAAGTGGTTAATTTGCTTAAGTGGTTAATCTAATTATGCTTAAGTGGTTAATTGCGCCATGAGGAGGGCGGTGTCGGGGGCGGCCGACTGTCGGGTGCTGCGGCGTCGCCGGTGGCTCCAGGAGAGAGAGAGAGAGGAGGTGGGTCGTGTTTAGGGGTGAGTAGAGGAGATCGTGGTGGCGGTGAAGCTTGGGACGGCATGCGACATGCGGAGGAGTTCGCACTGAGAGGAGCTCGCGCCGGCGAAGAAGCTCGAGGCGGCGGGCGACACGCGGAGGAAGCTCACGCCGACGGTGGACTGAGAAATGCAGCATTTTTGTCGTGCATAAATTAATGAAAAACTAACGATAATTTGTCCGGCTTTAAACTGCAGAGTCAAATATGGGCGAAGACCGTAGTTGGATGTATACTGGTTGGAAGAGCAGAACTGGTGGTCACTCAGATGAGTGGTACGCCAAGACAGAAGCTTTTGTTGAACGAGCTTTTTCGTTGCCAAATAGCGATAAGGCGCGGTGCCCATGTACGAAATGCCGTAACGAAATATTTTTGGACAAAGTGGAACTTATGATGCACTTGTGTCGAAACGGATACGTGTCACATTATGAGTTTTGGAACTTCCATGGCGAGACAGCTTCTCAAGCTGTACAAGAATTGGAAGTAGACAATGATGATGCCACAGAGGTTGACATGATGAATGAGATGATGGAAGCTATAAACCAAAGCTTACGGAGGATCCTCAAACAGCATAGGTTAAAGAGTTCTTCAAACTTCTCAAAGATTCAGAACAGCCGCTGCACGGACACACTAAAATGACAATCCTCAATTTTGTGACTAGACTTATGGAAATTAAATCTAAGTTCTTCTTTTCTAACAACTGTTACAACGAACTCATCAATTTGTTCAACGATGCCCTTCCACATACCAGTAAAGTGCCTAAAGATATGTATAAGTTAAAGAAAATTCTTTCCGGTCTCAGTATGAACTACGAGAAGATTGATGTGTGTCCAGACAACTGCATGCTTTTCTGGAGAGAGGATGCCAATGAGAACAAATATTTAAAATGTGGTCAACCGAGGTTTGTCGTAGTTGTTAATAACGATTGTGATATTGTGACAACGGAAGTCGCACGTAAGCAGCTTCGTTACATACCCGTGACACCGAGGTTGAAGCGGTTGTTACTTTAAAAAAAATGGCCAGACACATGAGATGGCACAAAGAAGGTGAGCGTCAGAACAATGGAGTCCTTACGCACCCGTTCGATGGTGAGGCATGGAAGACGCTGGACCGGTTCCACCCAGAATTCGGTCATGAAGTGAGAAATGTTCGCTTCGGGTTGGCGATAGATGGGTTCACGTCGTTAAGCACAAACGCCACACCATACTCCTATTGGCCCGTCTTTGTCATTCCGTACAATCTTCCACGGCTTTTTGCATAAAGAATGAGTTCATGTTTCTTAGCCTTGTTGTACCTGGGCCAGATCATCCTGGGTCACGTCTCAACGTGATGTTGAAACTGTTGATCGACGAGTTGAAAATGTTGTGGACAAGAGTCAAAGCATACGACTGTTACAAGAAGCAGAAATTCAACCTTCGAGCTGCTTATTTGTGGTCTATCCATGATTTTATGGCATACGACATGTTTTCTGGATGGAGCGCTCATGGTCGGTTGACGTGTCCGATATGTGCCTCGGATACCGATTGCTTTCAAATTACCCATGGAGGTAAGATATCTTACTTCGATTGTCATAGACGTTGGCTGCCTTCCAATCACTTGTTTAGACAACAGAGGAATGTCTTCATAAAGAACACCGTTGTCACTAAAGGAATACCAAAACTTCTTAACGGGTCAGAAATATCTGATATGTTGGACAAATTTGTGCCAGATGAAAGTCGTCCTTGATATTTTGAAAGTTACGAAGACAAACACAATTGGACTCACATATATGGACTTTGGGAGCTACCGTATGTGAAGTCGTTGATTCTAAGGCACAATATTGATGTTATTCATCAAGAACGTAACATGACCGAATGTATTATAAGAACATGCATGGACATGACGGGCAAAACAAAAGACAATTTAAAGGCTCCAAAGGATCTCGTCGAGCTTTGTAACCGTCAAGCTCTTGAGCTCTCTGAAAATGGTGGTAAACCACACACTCCTTTCTGTCTTTGACCTAAAGAAAAGGAAGAAGTTCTTGAATGGTTGCAAAGGTTGAAATTCCCAGATGGTTATGCAGCTAATCTGAGACGAGCTGTGAATGTAAAAATGGGAAAGCTCACTAGGTTGAAGTGTCATGATTATCACATAATCATGGAAATACTTCTACTTTTTATGTTTTGAGGCTACTTGGACAATGCAGTGTGGAAGGTGTTAGCTGAGCTTAGCCACTTCTATATGCAACTGTTTGCTAAAGAGATCACGCCAGAGATAATGACTAAGTTGGAGAAGGAGATCCTGGTACTTTTTTGTAAGATGGAATTTTTTTCCTCCAGGGTTCTTCAATCCAATGCAACATCTCTTAATTCATCTTCCATTTGAAGCGAAAGTGGGCAGTCCCGTGCAATATAGGTGGATGTATCATATTGAAAGATCACTCAGATATCTGAAACCAATGGTTGGTAACAGGGCAAGGGTTGAAGGTTGCATCGCCGAAGCTTTTACTCTTAAGGAAGTAGGATAATTCTCAAGTGTCTACTATGTAGATGAATACAATGTTAATACTTCGGCAATGCGATACAATATGGATGAGAAACCTCCTTGTAGCGATCTCTCCATTTTTGCAACAAGAGGCACTACGGTTGGTAGTTACACTAGCTACGACATTAGCGAAAAAGAAAGGCGTTGTTGGTACCCTCCGTACCGGATACCCCTTGGGATTGCAAAGATCACAAGGAAACTCAATCTACCAGATTTGAAGACCTCCAAAGGCCCCACATGTCAGGCGTAACCGGACCTACTTCCCCGACATGGTTAGTCCCAGGGCCGCCATGTGTATCATAAGACCGGAGCTATCACCCACACATGGGAAGCTCCGGTCGGAATACCAGTATGGCACCCCCGGACCTAACCCCAGACAGAGGGAAGCTCCAGTACTGACACGTGTCCAACAGCACCAGAACTACCCGTCCACGACGGTAAGCTACCGGAGCTGCCACGTGGCAACTGCCGGACCTTCAGCTTCAACAATCAGGCTGGTGGACCCCCCAACAGCTCCAGACATTCAAGGAGCAATCAAATACTTCAAGACCCGATTAAGTGTCTTTAATACCATATTAATGACACTTAATCGGATGGCCCTTAATATGATAACGGCACTGTTAAGGACCGTTACCAGGCTATTAAGGGTAATTAACATCATTAATTGTGTATCAAACATGTGTAACTGCCGGGGCCACCTGTCGGGCCAGGCTAACATTGTAACGACCAGTCCTTGTACTATAAAAGGACTGGTCGACGATACACAAGGGATGGTTCTAGACCACCACTAAACTCTTTGAGCTAGACGAGCTTCTTCTTCTGGAGCTTCTTCTAGACTCACACGCTTAATACATCACCAACACACCCCGTGGAGTAGGGTATTACGCTCAGGCGGCCCGAACCACGTAAATCTCTGTGTGCACGTATCTTTCACCTTCTTGAATCTCTGCGCACCCTTCACCGAACTACAACTCCTCGATCTACCAAAGGTAGTGTCGGGAGATCTGCCGAATCCAAACACCGACAGTTGGCGCGCCAGGTAGGGGGCAGCCCGAGATTTCAAGTATGGTGAACTCAGCTGCTGGATCATCCAACAGCAACCCTGCTGTTCAACCCGCTGGAGGAAATCCCTCCAACGTGCAGCAACCAGCAGGTGTCGTGGCTCCAGCAGGAGTCATGCCTCCACCACCACCGCCTGCACCAGCACATCAAGCTGAGCAGTGTGACAGTGCATCGGCATCAGTCACTACATCGGCGAATAGCAACAATCCTGAACACGCGCTTCATGCAGCCCGTGCTCTCCTCCAGCGTCCACCACCTCCAGATGCCTCCCAGGGTGCGATGGAGCAGTGGAGGGCTGATGTGGAACATCTAGTTGCAGTAGCAGCTGACAGCATCAGTAACCAAGGTCCTCCTCCTTCGGGGCGGGCCCCATCGCAGTGTCGGATCGTGTCTAGCAGACTTGGTCCTCATGCTTCCCAGAATAGGAGGCGTGCTGCGTCACAGCATGTTACGTCACTATCTTCTGGGGCGCGATGTACTCATACGGTAACAAGGCTTTCAACTCATGACCTCCGGGCAGAGTTTGATCGCCGTTACTGTCAACAGAAGGACCGTGTCCATATCGAGCGTGCTCGCGAAAGGCGAGAGGCTCAAGACAGTCCTGCTCCCGAAGGAGTAGGAGGAGGCTGTTCTGCACTGGCCATGCATCTACGCATGGTCAGATGGCCACAAAAGTTCCAGCCTCACCTGCTGGAGAAATTTGGTAGGACTGTTAATCCTGCCGAGTTTCTCCAAATTTACACTACTGCAATCCTTGCGGCCGGAGGTAACGAGGCCGTAATGGCCAACTACTTCCCAGTGGCCTTAACTGGGACCACCAGGTCCTGGTTCATGAGACTTCCTCACAACTCTATCAATAGTTGGGAGGAATTGTGCCAACAGTTCACCGCCAATTTCGGGAGTTCATACACCCGACCAGGCACCGAACTGGACCTTTCTACAGTTGTGCAGAAGGGGGGAGAATCCCTGCGCTCATTCATCCAAAGGTTCTCCCAGGTACGAAATACCATTCCTTCTATCTCTAGCGCTTCTGTTATCGTGGCATTTAGACAGGGCGTACGAGATAAGAAGATGCTGGAGAAGATGGCGGTCAAGGAGATCATCAGCGTCACAGAGCTCTTCAGCTTGGCAGACAAGTGTGCCAAAGCTGCGGAGGGCCGTGAAATGCACTCCAAACCACCTCCGGAAGATGGCAAAAAATCCTCCAAAGGCAAAGACACTACCTCTAGGAGTGGCAAAAAGAAGAAAAAGTCCAACAACAAGAAAAAGCCGTGGACCGGCACATCTACCGCTGTAGCTGCAGTAGCTTCGGGTGGCCGGGGGCCATGCCCCAAGAAACGACCTCGGTCGTCCTACGAAGATGGTGGCAACTCCAAAATGTGGTGTCCTATCCACATGTCGAACGACCACAACTTGGAGGACTGTCGGGAGGTCCAAAACCTTGTCGAGCGCTACCACAAGCGTCGGGAAGAAGTTCCTTTCCGTCAGAGGGAAGGAAAATAGAAAGTCAACGAAGCTCCGGCTGAAGAGGAGTTGGGCCTCCAGGACCCTAAAAAGGTCCTGAAGGCAGTTTACACCTCTGTCGATGACGACTCCGACGTCTCCGACAATGAGTGTCGGAAGACCATGAACACCATCTTTATAGGTTGATGGGACATCACCTCCCGCCGTGTCCTCAAGACCATGCGGCAGGACATGGCTTCAGTAGCTCCTATAGCTAGGGAAGAGCCTCATCGAAAGTGGATGGATACTACCATCACTTTTGATGCTTCAGACTGCCCACGGAACATGATCGGGGCTGGTTAGCTACCTTAGATGGTATCACCTACCATCAATAACATTCAACTCCACCATGTAATGGTGGATGGAGGTTCGGGGCTGAACCTCATAAGCTTCGAAGCTTTCGTCAAGCTCAGCTCTGACCTTCAGACCTTCGCCCCTCCCGACCTTTCTCCAGAGTTGGTCCGGGGCCATAACACCACTCGGTGCCATTACTCTCCCCGTGACCTTCGAGACTCGGCAGAATTATCGCACTGAGAAGTTGATCTTTGACGTCGCTTAGATCAACTCGCATTTCAATGCCATTCTGGGATGGCCCACCTTGTACAAATTCATGGCTGCTGCCCATTATGGCTACCTGGTGTTGAAGATGCCAACACCAGCTGGCGTTCTTCGGATCCGCGGAGATCGTACTGCTGGAGTGACTACTCTGGAAGAACTTCATGCGCTTGCTACAGCGCAGGAGGAAGAATCTAGGCAGGAACAAGCTCCGTAACCCCCGAGCATTCGTCAACGAGGCTCAACCTCCGCACCTCGCATGCAACCAAGCGGCGACACCGACATCCCCGTCAAAGTCGTCAAAATCGGTTCTGATGGCGCTCAGACCACCCGCATATCGGGAGGTCTGAATGACAAATAGGAACTCACGCTCGTCACTTTCCTCCAGGCTAATGTCGACGTGTTTGCCTGGCAACCGTCACAAATGCCTGGGATCCCTAGGGAAGTGATCAAGCCTAATCTGAAGATCTATCCTGACGCTCGGCCTGTACATCAGAAGCCTCGGAAGCAATCCGTAGAGCGACAGAACTCATACGACTAGAAGTGAAGAAGTTGCTCAAAGCCGGATTCATCCGAGAAGTCTTCCACCCAAAATGGCTGGCAAACCCAGTTGTTGTACCCAAGGCTGGCGGGAAGCTTCGGATGTGTATCGACTACACGACACTGAATAAGGCATGCTCAAAAGATCCATTCCCACTACCTAGAATAGATCAGATAGTGGATTCCACCTCTGGGTGTGAATTATTGTGTTCCCTAGACGCATATTCTGGGTACCATCAAATCAGAATGTCTAGGGAAGATGAAGAACATACTTCTTTTATCACAGTAGATGGATTGTACTGTTATACTACCATGCCATTTGGTCTCAAGAATGCAGCTTCAACATTTGTACAAGCTATGTACAAAACCTTTGGAGAGCTCATCAGAGACGTAGTGGAAGTGTATGTTGATGACATCATCGTCAAGATCAAGGACAAGGAGTCACTTCTTGACACCTTGCAAGCTGTCTTCGACAAGCTGTGGGTCACCCGCACGAAGCTGAACCTAGACAAGTGCATCTCGGAGATAGCTCCGGAAAGCTTCTTGGTTTTCTGGTAAACCACCGGGGCATAGAAGCAAATCCAGTGAAGATTAAAGCCATAGAGGAGATGCAGCCACCAGCCCGCATCAAAGATGTCCAGAAATTGACTGGATGTCTAGCCGCCCTCAGCCAGTTCATCTTAAGACTGGTGGAACGGGCGCTACCCTTCTTCAAGCTACTGAGGAAGTCCGGACCATTTCAATGGTCTGAACAAGCAGAAAAGGCGTTCCAAGAGCTAAAGCAGCTCCTCACCGCTCTACCAACCCTGGTAGCTCCGAACCCTGGTGAGCCCTTACTGCTTTACATCTCAGCAATCGATGATTTATTCAGCATGGTCCTGGTTGCGAAGAGATCAGAACCATCCCAAGCTCAGGAATCTAGACCCCTCCGGGAGGGTTCGAAGGTTCATGAAGGTAAGTCTGGGTCCTAGCCCTCAGACTTGGATCTACAGGGAGTTATTCCAGAAGATCTAGACCACTCCGGGTGGGTCCGGGTTGCTCCAATAGATGCTTCGGGTTCCTCCAGCAAGGACCCAGAGGTCCCCGAAGCAGGTCCAGGCCCTTCTGGGATAGTCCGGGTCGATGTGGAGGAAGCTCCGGGCCCCTCCGGGAGGGTCCAGACAGTCCAACGCCCAGTGTACTTCATCAACGAAGTACTACATGATGCCAAGACTCGATACCTAGAGGTGCACAAGCTGCTCTACGCAGTTCTCATCGCCTCCAGGAAGCTTCGCCATTACTTCAATGCTCACAAGATCTTAGTGGTGACCTCTTACCCACTGCGTGCGATCTTGCATAATCCCAACTCTAATGGGAACATTACAAAGTGGGCAGCGGAATTGGCCGAATTCAATCTTGAATTCGTCCAAAGACAAGCGATCAGGAGTCAAGCATTTGTAAACTTCGTGGTGGAATGGACCCCGTCTCCATCAAACCCTGGGGGCCCAAGTGAGCAGAAGCCGAAACTCAAGGCTCCGGTCTTCACCGAGCCTCACTGGACCCTCTACTTCGACGGCTCCATGCAAAAGCAGGGGGTCGGAGCTGGAGTTCTTCTCCTCGCTCCAACCGGGGAGAAGGTAAAATACATGGTCCACCTTGACTTCAAGGCGACCAACAACATGACAGAATATGAAGCACTCATTTATGGCTAAAGGTGGCACTATCATACGGTGTCAAGCAGCTGTTGGTCAAGGGAGATTCGTAGCTCATCATTAAACAGGTGAAGGGTGAATGCTCCTGTAACAATCTCCAACTAGCTGCTTATCTCCTTGAAGTCCAGAGGCTTCAGAAGGACTTCGAAGTCCTGGATCTCCATCATGTCCAGCGTGTCCATAACGCTGAAGCTGACGAACTCTCGACGAAAGCGTCAACTGGAGCTTCGGCTCCTGATGGAACCTTCGTCCGGAGGTTGTCAAAACCCACAGCTCAACCTGCCGAACTGAGCAAAGGGGGCGAGACTAGCATCCCAAAGCTGGTGGTCCCGATGGCATTGTGACCATGGCAGCTATCAAGGGTCATAGGTGCTGCCGGAAGCTCCGAGCAACCCAGCACACAAGACTCAAATGCTCGAGCAAGCTCCGATGCATGGATCTCGGAGATCCGGAGCTACTTGAAAGACAATATCCTTCCTGACGATGATGTATCTGCTACCAGATAGTCAGATTGGCTAAAAGATACACGCTGGTAGAAGGGTATCTCTACCGGTGCAGTGCCAACGGCATCCTAATGCGGTGCATCACAAGGGAATAATGCTGCGAGCTCCTTGCAGAAATCCATGGAGGCAAGTGTGGGAACCACGCATCTTCCTGCACGCTGGTCGGTAAAGCCTTCCAGCATGGCTTCTACTGGCCTACAGCGCTCCAGGATGCAACTGAGCTGGTGAAGAAATGCAAAGCATGTTAGTTCCATGCAAAGTAAATTCACACACCGGCTCATCCTCTACAAATGATACCTCCTACATGGCCTTTCGCTGTGTGGGGGATGGACATCTTGGGACCTTTCCCAAGAGCCGTTGGAGGTTACAAGTTCCTGTATGTTGCCATTGACAAGTTCACCAAATGGCCGGAAGCAACTCCAGTTATGACAATAAACAAGCAATCATCTATCAACTTCTTGCAGTCCATCATATGCAGTTTTGGAGTCCCGAACAAAATCATAACAGATAATGGGAGCCAATTCACAAGCTCTGCTTTCCAAGGATACTGCGAAGACCTTGGCATACAAGTCAGCTACGCCTCTTTAGCTCATCCGGCAAGTAATGGCCAAGCCAAGAGAGCAAATGCAGAAATCCTAAAAGGACTCAAGACGTGCACATACGAGCGCCTGAAAAAACATGGAGCCAACTAGATTGAAGAACTTCCGCCCACTCTATGGGCCAACAGGACGACTCCAAACCGGTCAACTGGAGAGACACCCTTCTTCCTGGTGTACGGAGCTGAAGTAGTCCTTCCTCCGGAAATCACCTTGGGGTCGCTCCGGGTCCGAACCTCTGATGAAGCCACGCAGGACCAGCTCCGGCGTGAAGACCTTGACCACCTTGAAGAGGGAAGGTGCCGAGCAGCTGTTCGAAATGCCCGAGACCGCCAAGCTCTTCGGCGCTATCACCAACGACATGTTCACAGCCGACAGCTCGATGGAGGAGATCTGGTGCTTCGGAGAATACAATCCAGAGAAGGGTTAAACAAACTCTCCCCCAGCTGGGATGGACCCTTCCGAGTGATCAAAGCATCCTATCCCAGATGCGTTCACTTGGCAACCGAGGATGGGACACCTCTCCCAAATCCTTAGAACATTGAGCACCTCCGTAAGTTCTACTCTTAATATCACGGAGGTGAGTCTGTAATCACATGTGATGTATGTTATAGAGTCATTGTACAGAGTCGGGTAGCTCCTCTAGGAGGGCAGCCGAACCTACCCTGCTAGGTCTGCAACGTCCATGCAACACTTGTCACAGTCTCAGAACTAAAAGTGTAGCTAGCTACATTGGGTCAAACGAGAAACGAAACGCACTTAGCCTAGTTTCGTACCCTAAGAGTGTACTTGTTTCCCCTGTACCCCAGACCTATAATGAAAGACATCATTGTGTGAAAACAGACTCCACGTGCATTTACTTTGTACAGGCTCAATATTTTTTATTTTTCTCTTTCTTGTCTATAACAAAGTTGTGCAGTTCCTAAGAAACTTTAGCTCGACCAGTTCATGTACAATTCGAGTTGCATTGTCTATCCTTCCGGGTTCAAATATTGTTTATGGCCTACTTGTCTGAATGCCGCCAAGCCAATCTAGGGCCGGAGTGTGCTATCGACTTAGCCTGGTCATGCACCCTAAGTACACCACTCTACCTACACCCCGACAGGCCAAAGTAAGGCAAGTCCAGAAACGAACGGACCTGAAGGAAGCAAGACGGAGCTCTTGATTGTATTTAGGATTGTGTTCGACCTAAAACTTTCTTGGGAATAGTAAGCGGTGATGAATTTATAAATAAGAAACGGATTTTACTGTTTTTCTTGACTTCATTGTGCAGGAAAATAAATAAGCTATGATATCCTCTAAGCGGCTTGTGCTCTATGTTCAAATATTGACATCGAGCATCTCTGGAGCTACTCAGTTCCGGTAAAGTTAGGGGGCAATACGTCAGCGTGAAGATGGTGGAAAGACTCTAAAGTAGATTCTGACGTTGACACAACACGTGTTGACGGAGGTCACTGCCGGAGCTGCCAAGCTCCGACACACTAGAGGACTAACCATTGATGCTTTATGCGTTGATGGAGACTACTGCCGGAGCTACTAAACTCCGGCGATGGTCAACGCCAGAGCCACTAAGCTCCGACAGCCTCAGGGGGCCTACACTATCGAAGACTTCGGACCTACATTCCACAAGTTCGAAGCACGCAAGTCTTCAACAACCGTTACATCCTCTTGGTACATGTTCACAATCAAATTGTGTACATATACTAGGGGGCCAAGTGAGTCAAAGGTGGTGTTGAAGACAAAAAATGAAATTCGAATTCACAATAATTTGGATTTCATACATCTGGAGACAAGAGATTACAAAATTTGAGAAGAAGAAGAGAGAATACAAGCGGAAGCTACAGAGAGATGGTCCTAGAACCTATGGAAGAACTGGGCGACCTTCTGGGCCACCTCCGACACGCTGGCTCAGGCGACTTCACCCTCTCCTTTGATGGGGCCTTCAAGCAACGGGTCCAGAGGGAATTGAGGGTCCCGGCTGGTGTAGCACGTCAGCACAAACTCTGCGACGTTCTTTGCCAGGGACTGACCCTCCGTTTCCAATTGTTCTGTGATGACATCGCCCATCTTGGAGAGCTTGTTGCCCGCTGAACTGAGCGCTTCCAACGTCTGGTCCAACTCTGGCTCCGGATCATCTGGACGCACGAGACTGAAGCCCGTTAGCATCAACGCGTTGTTGGCCTTGCCCAGGAAGTCCCAATCTTGTTGGGACTCCGTAGCCCTTGCACCACGCATCTCCGCCATTGATCTTTTGGCTGCCGCAGGCTCCAAGCTCTCCGGAGCAAGACGCTCCACCTCTTTGGCATTTTGCTGAATTGTTTCAGCAACCCGCCTTTCGAGTTTGCTGAGCTCTTCCTTCCGGAGGTGAATCTCATTCCGGTGGCTGACCAGAACCTTCTCCCGGCCCTGCACTTTCTTCTCCCGGGCGGCTATGGTATTCTTCTGCTTGTAGAGATCTTGCCCTCGCTCCCAGGACTTCTTCTCCTCCTCCTTGCAACACTCCTCCAATTTCTTGGTGCGTTCTTCGAGGCTCTTGTCAGCCAGAGCTTTCTTCTGGACAAGCTCTTCCTCCCTCTTCACGAGGTCATCCTGCAGCTCCAGGAATTTTTGCTCTTCATCTTCGAGCCGTCTTTCCCGCATTTCAAGAGCCTCCCGACGCTTGACGAGACTAACGTGGATGGCGGCAAGCCTTTCTTGGCGTTCATCCACTGTGATATTTGCAGCCTTGGCCTGCTCATAGATGGCCCAGGATTGGTTGTCGAGGGTTCGCGTCATGCTTTTCCTCTCATCCAACAACTTACCCCAGTACTCCAGGCAGACTTTCTCCCTTTGCACCCACTCCTTGTCGTCAGGCAGCCTCGACTGCGCCAGCTTGGTCTCGAAATGGAGTCGGTTGCGCCACCTTCTAAGGTTTTGGCGCTCCTCCTCGAGGGCCTTGTTGTCGTGGTAGAAGGCCAGCTGGACTTGGCGAAGACTGGAGCAGGCGTTGTCGATAGACAATGATAGGAGGATTGGGTCTGGACCTGCTCGGCTCATCTCCGCTGGCTCCAATGGATCTTCAGCAACAAAAATTGGGTCCCACTCTACGAGAGCGGTCCCCTGAGCTTCAACGGCACTAGGGCCGTCCTCCGGGATAGCCTCGGCCGCCGCTGAGGAAGTACTTGCAGCCGAAGTTCCATCCTCCGGAATTGGTCCTGAAGGCCCAGCCGCCAGGTCATCAACAACTAGACCCTCTGGCGGGGGGCCAGCAGCTTCATCATTGCACTATGGCTCAGCAGCAGGCACCTCTGGGATCACCGCTTTCGGAGCAGGTGTTGAAGGTTCGGTCGGGGCACAAGCTACTTCTGGCTCCAGCGCAGGCGCCTCCTCCGCCTCTGGCTCAAGTGATGGCACTTCGACCATTATGGGCTCGGGCACTGGCGCTTCGACCACCAAAGGCTCAGGCGCCGACACCTCCGCAACAATTGGTTGGGATGCTGGAACCTCTTCAACGGCCAGCTCCACAACCGGAACTTCTGCAGCAACCGGCTCTGCCGCCGGAGCTTCCTCGACAACAGGCTCAAGTGCCGGAGCTTCATCAACACCCGACTCTACTGCCGAGACCTCATCAACCACCTGCTCGACTGCCGGGGCTGCAACAACATCCAGCTCTAGGGCTGGAATCGCAGCTATCTCCAGCTCTGCGGCTGGAGCGTCCAACATCTCAGCATCCAAGCCCGAAGCTTCAACCTCTGGAACTGGCGCCGCTGGTACATCTTCATTCCCGTGGTCCAGCGCTACCACGGGAGCTTCTGGGGATGAGTCGTCCAAAACCACGACAGCCAACGCCGGGGCTGCCGCAGCCTCAGCCACCTCTTGGGGCGGCGCTGGGATCGGAGCTGGAGCTTTAGCCTGCAAAGCCTCAACCGCTGCTGCAGAGACTGAAGCTTCAGCCCTCTTCTTAGGCATGATGTGGATGAAGGACGAACAAAACTAAAAATACAGTTAAGAATAAACCAACTGACTGAGGTAAAAAATCAAAAATTACCTCGGAAGGCTTCTGCACCAGTTACCACATAACCTCTTCTCCAGACGCTCCGGACTGGCCCCAGCCGCCACTAGCGTGGTAGTCCCGGAGAGTCCCCCGGAGCTTGCTGCTGCTGTCGGTGTTGCTCTGGACGAGGCCCTCCTCGACCGGGAAGGACCTCCAGACCCGGAGCCCTCAGCTGGCCCTTGTACCGGAGTCACCTGGCCGGAGCTAGCACCCCGGGAAGATGCCGCTATTGGAGTAGATGCCGCCATTGTATACCTCCCCCTCCGGGGAGAAGGAGACGCCACAGAAGAAGTATGCCTGGCGGACCTTCTGTCGGCATGTTTCCTCATACGGCTTGAGGGCTCAGCCAGTTCCTTGCCCTTGCAGATGACTTCGGTTCTTGTCTTAGGGGCGGGAACCGAGCCACCCTCCGGATCTTCGGAGATCGCCAACCCAGTGGTCGAGTGCCTCTCAACGACACCAAGGTCGTCAGGCACCAGCATGGTCCGCCGGAGCTCCCTGCTGAACTCGGCCTCCATGTTTAGAGGGAGGAACGCTGCCGGCGGAGCCAAGTCATCACCCTCGACGTCGATGCTATGCTGGAACTTTTTGAGGTGGAACTCCAAAGTTGCACCCTCCATGTTGGACTTCAAACCGGTCTCGATCCGGTCATCATCCAGCATACTGTTGAGGGCCCAAGCAAGCTTGTCCCTCCTCTTTAGCAGAGCCCACTTGTTGGTCAGGAAGTTGAAAACACCGCCTGAGGAGTCACCCCTCCTTCCACGCACAGGCGGATCCTGGTCAGAGCAGGGTTTAAGGTGTCCGATAGCACCAGAGCTTCACTCCAAACTGCAGTGTTGATGTTGGGGAGGCCTTCCGGCAGCTCCAGCTTCTTGTGCTCCTCCACCCTGATTACAATCCAATCCTTCTTCCAGTCGTCCCACTTCCCAGAAGGGAACGACCGCAAGTACTTGTACGATCACTTCTTGCGCTTCACAAAATAGTAGAAGCCATGGTACTCGTCACTCCTGCCTTTGATCTGGACAGTGAAGAAGGTGCGGAAAAGCTCAATGCAGGGGGGAATGCCCACCTACATCTCACAGAAGTGGACAAAGATTGACACCAGCAGAATGGACTGGGGGCCATGATGGTACAGCTGCAGACCATAGAAGTCTAGAAGCATCAAGAAGAAAGAGGAGAAAGGTGGGATCAGTCCTACCATGGCGTATGCGGAGAAGTACACCATGTCGCCGGCGTGTTCCTTCTCGAACGGAAGCTTGCCGGCGTGGTCCAAGTGGTTCAAGAAGTCAGGGGACCATCCCATGAGGGCCCAGACCTTCTTCAAATTGTCATCGGTCTTCAGTCGGCTCTAGCAGAGACCCAACTCCATCGCGGCACAGCGAGGCGAGAGAGGAAAGGCAAGCAAAACTTTGGAAGGTTTGAGTGCAAGATTGATTGAAAGATGTAAAGAACCCCAAACGGTGCGTGCTTTCCTTCTTAAGTAAGCCCCCGCAACGCCTGGATGAAAACCGCAGAGGAGCCAACGATACCATTCAAAAATTTCACCCCCGCCAATGACAAGGGGGCCCGGGGCCACCACGACAATCAAGTCAAGGTTCTCACCCCAGGCGAACAATTGTCATCATGAAAGGCGGGAAACCCGAAGGCGGCGGCCTGACAAGGTGCGCGGAACCGATACGATTTTCGTATCAGGAACTGGCAACCTTCAATTGCGTGAGATCCGCACGCTGAGATCTCACATGTCGTCTCCTAGATATGCCACGCGGTGGAGGTTCAACTGCGAACTATCGCCAACAGCACGACCAAAGAGCCTTGAAGACATGGCTCAGAAACCGAAGAATGGACCCACCTCCGGCGAAATGACTTCATCCAAAAGGTCTCGCCCGGAGGTGAGCCCAGGGGCCACTGTCAGTACCCTCCGTACCGGATACCCCTTGGGATTGCAAAGATCACAAGGAAACTCCATCTACTAGATTTGAAGACCTCCGAAGGCCCCACATGTCAGGCGTAACTGGACCTGCTTCCCCGACATGGTTAGTCCCAGGGCCGCCACGTGTATCATAATACCGGAGCTATCGCCCACACATGGGAAGCTCCGGTCGGAATACTAGTATGGCACCCCCGGACCTATCCCCAGACAGAGGGAAGCTCCGGTACTGACACATGTCCAACAGCCGTCCACGAAGGTAAGCTACTGGAGCTGCCACATGGCAACCGCCGGACCTTCAACTTCAACAATCAGGCTGGTGGACCCCCCAACAGCTCCAGACCTTCAAGGAGCAATCAAAGACTTCAAGACTCGATTAAGTGTCATTAATACCATATTAATGACACTTAATCGGATGGCCCTTAATACTGATAACAGAACTGTTAATGCCCGTTAGCAGGCTATTAAGGGTAGTTAGCCTCATTAATTGTGTATCAAACATGTGTAACCGTCGGGGCCACCTGTCGGGCCAGGCTAACATTGTAACGAACAGTCCTTGTACTATAAAAGGACTGGTCGACGAGACACAAGGGACGGTTCTAGACCACCACTGAACACCCTGAGCTAGACGAGCTTCTTCTTCTGGAGCTTCTTCTAGACTCACACGCTTAATACATCACCAACGCACCCCGTGGAGTAGGGTATTACGCTCAGGTGGCCCGAACCACGTAAACCTCTGTGTACACGTGTCTTTCACCTTCTTGAATCTCTGCGCGCCCTTCACCGAACTACAACTCCTCGATCTACCAAAGGTAGTGTCGGGAGATCTGCTGGATCCAAACACCGACAGGCATGCTAATTTCTTCTACATGTACGCTAATATCGATGAAATGGATGAATATTTCAAGTAAGTATTTCTCCTACACTTTTGCTTTTCAGCATCTTTTGCAACACATCTATTCTAAAAGGTTCTCTTTTCTTGGAGTATGTTCGACAAGCAAAATTGGAGACATGGACATCAACCCACGAGCAATGAAATAGAACAAATTTGACGCGAAGGAATAAATGAGGGATCTAATTTTCTTTCCTGGTTTCGAGATCATGTAACATTTTCTCATTAACTTATCAATATTAACAATGTCTTCTTATAACTAAAGAATGCTTACATTTTCTAATAACTTCATATCTTGGACAGTGCAAAAAAGATGTCAACCTCCATGAAGATTTGCGACAACTATCCTATGAAGTGGTTAACGTTAGAAGCTATGGTCGATATGACGTCAACAGCTTTCGATTCCATACAACTCAATTTGAATCTCTTCGTCCTCTCGTGGCAACATGTAATACCGGAGTTGTGATGACAGCAATCAATTCGCAAGAACGTTAAACTCATTAGTACGGGATTATTCAAAAAATCCTTGAATACACTTTTGTCAAAAACAAGACAATTTGAGCAGTGTTCTTTGACTGCGAATGGTTTGATTCCATTCGTGGAATTTGAGTGAACAAATTTGGCGTGGTCGAAGTAAAACACAAGGAACGGTTGAAAGGATTCGATTCATTAGTTCTTGGGCACCAAGTAGAGCAAGTGTACTATCTACCTTATCCATGCAATAAATTCAAAGCTTGGTGGGTGGTACATAAGGTGAATCCTCGTGAGCAGTTATACGCTCCAGGAGATGATGATTACCATGAGGAAGCTTAGGCTGATGAGGTCTACCAAGAGGAAGAGTTGCTAGACTCCTTCTCAGTCGAGCCCGGTGACTTAGTTGGAGATTCTTAAGATATCGATACTAGCACGAAAGCGGAAACAGAATCAGAATCGAAAACTGGAGAAATCGATGACTTAGTCGAACTTGCTGATTTGCAGAAACGAAAACAATATGCGGAAGAAGAAGATCAATAGGCTGGTTTAAGGAGTAGGGTGCCTGACCGTGATGTTGATGAATTTTGAAATTTATGAAGTAATGTTTAATTCACTAACTTAACATTAGTTTTTTATATTATCTTAACATATTAATCAATTATCCCTTTCAACTGAATGTCGTCGAAGGGGAAGGGGAAGGGGAAGGGGAAGCCAGTGAGAGGGTTTGAGCCGCCACGAGACCCTTGCTCAAGGACCTCGTTACCTTCGAGCCGACATTCCCTCTTTCTGGCACACACTTCACGCTTAGCTCACGTGTGCTTTCAGTGGACGGAGATAAATTTTAATTTATAATCAAGTTATTTTATAAATTGCACTTATTAATATTTATTTATTGTTAATATTTTCATTTTATGCAGTCTGACTCAGAGTCTTTTGAGTCCGAGTCAGAGGCTACGGGGCCGCTACAGGAGCCTGAGTCAGAGGGTAGGGGGCCGCTACAGGGGCCTGCTAGCGCTAGCCTACCTTCGAAGCCGGCTAGCACTAGCCTCCCTCTGCAGCCGACTACCGCTAGCCTTCATTTGGACTCTGGTGGTTCCGCAAAGCCTTAAGGGTTATAGGACGCGGCGGCATCACAACAGAGGCGATGGATGAGGAGAACCCACTTTGCGGCTCCTCCTTCGGTTACTTCTCTGCATATCACGATCTGTCCTGTCGGAGATAGGTAAAAACTGTATATAGTATATTAAATGTTAGATGTTGTTATCGTTTACTTAATGATTTAATATATTTTGCAGATGTTGGTATGACTTATCGTTCACGGGGGCCGCGAAACACCACAGGCAGGTTAACAATGTCATGGGTGCTATCGTGAAGTTGCACTACCCCGGTGTAATTGACGGTTTCCCTGCCCTGTCGTGGGATGACTAGGCTCGTGTCTCTCATCCGGTCCACGGCACGATTCAGGGAGCCGTGTGGCACGATTTTATGGTAAGTTTAACTATTTCATTTTTTCAACTCGTTTGAATTGTTAATGCATATAACTTAAATGTTTGTTTGCTTAAAGCTGAGGTACCAAGTAGAGGACCGGGCATGGAGGACCATGCGAGACGCGTGTTCCATTACAACGCTCGGAAGCTCACGACGGCGGCGTTGTCGAACGCGGCGGCGGCGTTGTCGAACATCCGGATTCAGGCCGTCAACGCGTACTACAAGCGGCAGGCCTGAGAGTAAGAGCAGGAGCAGCAAAGGGGTCCATTTAATAAGGACTCTGACGCGTACTTGAAAGAGGAGCAGTACGCGAATATTAGTTTTTAATATTGTTAAATATTTACAATATCTATGTATGTTAAATGCATTAATAAAAAATGAAATATGTGCAGGTTAGTATTTCCTGGTTACAGGGTAACACCGAGGCATACTTAGCTCTCCGTCGGCACTGGGCTAGTGATTCTTTCATCAGTAAGTCCACAAAGGCTAGACAGTGCCGCATGGGGTCCGAGGGCAAGCACAACTTTTGCGGCGATGGCTACTTGCGTTTGGCTAAAACCATGGTAAGTAGTTTTTCAATTTATTTATTTGTTCCTAATAAATTTATATCACTAACACAGTTGTACAGGAGCAAGAGATGGGTCAGGAGCCGACCCCGACCCAGGTTTGGAAGAGAGGTCACAAGGGAAGTGACCCTTCTCTGCTAGGGCAGTGTACTCAGGTCGCAGCAGACTGACTGATAAGTTTTCAAAATTCATCAATTTCATTATAACTAATACCATTATTAAAATGCTTACAAGTTTTCTTTGTTTTGTAGGCAAAGTACGCGCAGGAGGTCATGAAGATACACAACGCGAATTACGATTGGGAAAACGCGCCGATCGACCGCCAAGCCGCATACGCGAGCGGAGGCAGGAAGGCACATGGATGGTGAGTTGTTCATTTGTTTCATTTCTTTTTCAATTTATCTTCTTCTACTTAGTGTTTTCATTCTTTTGCAGGTTTGCCATTTTTTATGGAGTTGTCGACTCGAGGTTGGAGCGACCTTTGAGAGGCGCTTCATCGTCGCAGGCCTCGTCCGTTGGTACCTCAAATGGTCGTCTCTCGCAGACCCTGCTGGAGCTCCTTGCCTTGAAGGAGACGCTGGCGCAAACCCAGGCGGAGCTAGAGAGGTTGAGGGCGGAGGCAAGGGAGGAGCAGCGGAGGACGACCTTAATGATGGCCCAGATGCAAACAGCGGTGGCCGTAAGTAATTTAAACTCCCGTAGTTAAATTTCATAGCATTTCAATAATATATATCTTCTAATATTTTGCAATCGGAGACTCCTGCTCGAAACACCAGTCACGATATCGAGATTCCTACACTTCCGCCGCAGCAGACCCCGGAGCAGGTAATAAACTATTTTCTTAATATTGTCATATTCATTTCAGTATTTTACATAGGGAGATAAGGAGGTAGAACATAGAGTGGAAGAGAGTGAAACAGAGGTAGAACATGGGGTTTTTGGTGTAGGCTGTGGCCAGGTGGTTAGAAGGTTCCTGGATTGATACCAAGTTTCCATCTTGCTGGTTCTTGGATTTGGGGCACCTGGAGTGGAAGAAAACCGAACGCTATGTTCTGAAAGCATAAAAGAAGTCTGCAACAACTGCTTCATGATGTGTAGCTTTTGTCTTCGACCTGACCATCACACACCCAAATGACATCCTTTAGGTTCGTTGAAATAGTTCTGTACAACCGTGAAGAGGAGTGTTTGGTTACTAACTTGATGTTCGAAATAACTTGAGTGCATGCTTAAATTTACAGACAAGTAGATTGTGGAGGGCACTAAGATGTGAAGTTGTATTCAGGTTGTAGTTTTGGTTATTTATGTGTTGGTTTTATGATTCTTGACAAGGTTGTGCAATTCTTTACAAGGCTAATACAAGGAATATATTGTTCTTTTGCAGTGTTCGGGAACGGCAACGCAAACTCATTCTCCACACCTACAGGCACCCAGAGGGACGTGCCGAGAAAATCTCAACTCCGGATGTAGTGGAGAGGCTAGCGTGTAGCACGGTGCTTTAAAACTGTTTTGTGTTGTTGTGGATGTTTTGAATGTTTTGTAGACTATTTTGTGAAATGTTTTCTGTATAAACCACTTCTGTATATCTGTCTGGAGCTCGCAATCTTTTGAGGTAGTCAGTTTCTGTTTTTTTTTTTAAATGAAAAGTTAACTTACATCGGTTATGGTTAAGCTGACGTAAGTTAGCCCAGTTTAACTTACGTCAGTCGGACCATATCGACGTAAGTTATACCATTTAACTTACGTTAGTTATGCCATACCAACGTATGTTAGACTACTTAACTTTTGTCGGCCGGGCAGCGGCCCACGTAAGTTCTACGGCCCAGCCCACGGCCCATCTCGGTAAATAACGTATGTCGGTTACATAATACCGACGTAATTAAGTAACTTACGTCGGCGGCCAACGTAAGTTACCTTAATTACGTCCAAACTACTTCATCGGCCGGCAACCAACGTGATTAAGGTAAAATCGATGTAATTAAGTAACTTACGTTGGTTTTGGACTTAATTACATTGGCTTCGGCCGTCGTAATTGATCGGGATTCCTGTAGTGATGCCGAGCCGACACGGGGCAGTCCAATCGTGCTTTGTGCTCATTCGGCCCGCGGCGCATTAGCCTGTCTTGTATTTTCGTGCTGAGCTGGATGACCCGACGGTGGAAATGCGGCCCGAGCACGGCCAATGGCATGACGGGCTATAATTGGGTCGTGCCTGGCCCAAGCCCGACCCAATATAGGTGTTTTGACCCCACATGTCAGTGACTCATTTGAAATGTTATGTAATTTTTTAATTGATACATGAAAAAAATTAAATGTATAAAAAAGATTTCTGAAGTGTAAGGGGTTGTACTACATTTGCCATTCAATTAGACTTTAAAAAAACTGAAATTGATGGGAACAAAAAATAAAAGTTTTTTTTGTAATTTTTATATCTTGAAAAAATATACTAATTTTTTAAGTAATTTGATTGTGGGACTTTTATATGATAATACCAACCCCTATGATCTTTTGAGATTTTTTAAATTGTGTTTGAATTTTAGTGAATGCCATATATGTTATAAGCTTTCGAATCAAACGAGGGCAATGAAAAGTTATACAAGTGTGCTTCAAAATAAAAATTATACAAAAAGTCTATGTGTAAGCATATAGAATATGCACAAACACAACAAATTCAGGATGAATCTTATTTTAAGAGGTACAAAAAAGTAAAGAATATGTACATATGAATTATTTTGAGCTTCAAGAATATAAAAAATTAACCAATAGAAAATTGACAATAATGGTTCAGGTGGCAGAGTATATATTTTGAAGAATTTAGAAAAAAAATCAAATTTGGAGCACATTTGCAGAAATTATATAAGTTTTAAGTTTGAAAAATGAATCAAAATAAAAACAGAGGGAAACAAAAACTGCCCTGTACTGGGCTGCTTGTATTGTCCCGCGCACTCCTGACCTAGCTAGGCATAGTTGCCTCCGCAGCTGCAGGACAATTATTTTTCTGCTGTGAACTGCAATCGTGTTGCCGGCCAAATTGGGGCCGTGCCGGCCCGAGTACGGCCTATAGTTTGCTGTGCTATTCCACCTGATGGGCCCAAAACTAAAGCACATCATGGTCCGATCAACTTGCGTGCCGGACCGGGTTATGGGCCGTGCCGTATCCCTGTGCTTCGGGGTGCTTGGAAATACCGCGGCCAAAGTCCCAGCTTTATTCACATAACCATATGATTGATTGATAAAAGTAGATTTTGGCATATACTACCTTTGGTCCTTTTTAATTGTCGCTTCAGACATAAAAAATAAACTAAAATGAGCTGTGTAAATATGTCTTAACGACATTTAATTGGGACCAGAGGGAGTATTTATGATGATTTTTGTTATGAATCATTATAAGAACTACTTTTGGGGTTGTAGTTACGAATTTTTACTAAAGGAAAAAATGTCATAGATGGATATGCCAATTTTTGTTTCTGACGATACAATTTGGATATCAGATACAGCCATGAATGGCCCACCATCGCCTAGGATCCCACGTGCAAATATAATTGCTACGTCATGTTAGATATTTGGGTCTTGTATCCATTTATTTAATTTAATCAAATGAATTTCAAGGCATATGTGAAATACTAGGAGGATGTTTTAATCTCATTAAGAAATTCAGTGGATTGTTGTCTATCTATTGCGAGGGTAAGAGAGATGGTGAAGGTTGTGTCACACACGCACACGTGTTAAGCCAAATCATATCAGACCAGTCTTGTGCTGGTGAAATGCCATTTTGTGATGTTTTAGTTGATCAATTTTGCATAATAGACATGTTAATGGTTGAATCAAACGGACACGTTAACAGTTGAGTCATAACGGACACATTAATGTTGAGTCATAACTCTTGTACTTATAGCTAGTAACGGACGCCTTAATAGCTGATCTGTAATGGCTGAATTAATGAATGTTTTAGAACGGTTTGATAGCATTCATTCTCTCTCACCACTGGAGCCTATATAAGAAGGGCCCCCCCTCAAACTATAAGATGCACAAGAGAAGAACCTCTTCTCTCATCCTCCGAGAAGCTTTCGCTGTTGTGCTACTTCCAAGTGTTCCCAACTCTGTCTCTTGCGCGCACAAGAAACAGAGTGAGTGGGCCTGCAAAATCGATGCTCTCTCAAGATCTTGCAGCGGGATAGAGAGCGAATATGATTTTTGGAGAACGCATTTGTGACTGCTCGACATTCTGTTCGTGCTCGTGTACGACTACGTCAACTTTTGGCTCGTCTACGACTACTTCACTGTTCGTGGACGAGATCTTCACTGCAACATGACTGCATTGCATCAACAATCTTCACTGCAGTAAGCAAGATCAGCTACATCTAACAGCCCAACATGTCAACTGTTGGGAATGGTGCCTCCAGTGCCTCCAGCACTGGTCCCGCCTCTGGGTATAATATGATACTTTTATTTTTGCTTTAGTAATTTGAGCATTACTATTGCTAATATGAAGAGCATAGGATCTATTACATTTTACATATTTATGAGTAATACGAAAGTCATGATTTATGCTTTATTATAGATTTAAATAAGTCAAATAATTCCTAATTTTTGAACAATCCAAAAATCATATTCTAGGATTTTTTTCGCCTTTTGGTTTTGTTGTTGCACTTAGACCCAACGTGTTTGATGGATCAAACTATAAACGTTGGCGCTCAAAGATGATATTGTGGTTGACTGCCATGATCGTTTTTTGCTTCATAGAAGGCAAACCTGCGCCTAAGGGAGGTCTCACGCCTCATGAGGAGAGAGCTTTTTAGAGATAATTCGTTTAGAGATGCTAGGATTAGCATTTTAGGCGATCATTTCGTGGATGTCTACATGGATATGTCTAGTGGAAAGAAAAAAGTGATGCACTTGAGGCCAAATTTGGAGTGTCTAATACTGACAGTGAACTGTATGTCATGGAGCTGTTTCATGACTACAAAATGGTCAATGATCGCTTTAT